>CM033328.1:31295771-31895771 GCA_019359835.1 Pharus latifolius | reverse complement strand
AGTTGGTCTTGTTGAAGCCACTGTTGATATGCTGGGTTCGGCGCCTGTGTTGCCCCGTCGTTTGTTGATTGGGTGAGCATCGTTGCAGGGGCGACAATGGTGCCATCAACATAGCCAAGGAGCTGTAGGCTCCAAAGGTATGGAATGAATTGTGCCTTCCATAGCAGGTAGTTGGACCGCGTCAGCTTCATGTTGATCAGGTGCCTTCCATAGCAGGTAGAGGGAGTCTGGAGGATCCCCATGGCAGAGAAAACAGCAGCAGCACTGGAGTTGGAAGAAGGGAGAGTGGACATGATTTTTTTTTATTGGGTAGTGGAAGGCTCTGATACCATGTGAAACAAGGGATTAAAAGAGAGAAGAATTGGAGGAATCCCACGCACACAGCAATGCCATGAGTGCTTGTATTTATATTGTGCTAGATGATGAACAGTAACACCAAAAAATCAGCACCACGAACAGAGTAAGCAGCGCTAGATCCTGAGACCAGGACTTACAACAAACTCACGCATACACGTTTACATGACTGTTTCAACAATAGGTACTGATTTAGTGTAGGTGAATTTGTTTCATACCACTAAACATTGGTGCATAATGCAATCTACAATTGAGTTTTGAACTTTAGAACATAGAATTAGTTAGTTTACAGGGGAAATATCCAAATAAAGCTGTCGACCTGGAGAGTTAATCCTCCTTAGGATGCTAGAGATATTGTTGGTACCTCTGATTTGGATGGTATTTTAGCCTTTGATCAATTTTTTGATCCATCCTAGTGAATAGATTGGACCATATACATAATTATTGCAGTCAATTATTGATTGAACAACTTCTGTAATACCAGTCTTACTATCTTGATTTTTTCCTGAACTGTTTATATGAGGCTCTTTTTCTCAGCATATTTTAGAGATAGTGATGTTGGATTTATTTCTTGGCATTCTTCCTGTATTTATCAAAGAGAACACTTTGTAATATTTTATGCTTGAATTAATTGGTCAGCAAAACAAGTTAGTTCATAGTTGCCCCTGTAAGTGCTACATTTTATTTTAGTTCTGTAGGTGCTACATTATTTCAGTTATCTTTTGTCCTTTGGATATGGACCCTATTTTTACACTTTTGGCAGTACACAAAACTAATTTATTCAAGCTAACTGTTTGTTTCCTCAAAAAAAAAAAAAAAAAAAAAAAAAAAAAAAAAAAAAAAAACTTAAGGGTTGGGCCATTGATGGTGTTTCTAGTTTCTTTTGTAGTTATTTTAAATTGATGTCATAATTGTCATGAAAATATGATGCTATAGTATTCAATATATGTAATATGTATCATTTTGTCATTTTCAATATTTGTTGAAATCCAGCTTTGGCACAAACGTTATCATGTGATAATTTTAACCCAGATTTATGGGCTCAAGCTCAAGCTTTGATCCACTATTGCTACAGCAGTTTTGGACGTTATGAACTCTCCTTCACAATTGGCTGGCTGGAATGCTGTTGATAATAGACTTCTGATTTAAATGTTGAAGACAACAGTACATCGCTTCTGATCATTCAAATATGGGAGGAAATCCTTTTCTACTTGAGAAAGAACTGGCTCTTGGAAGTAGGTTTGACAGATCTTCTGCAAGCATGCAGAAATCAAATTTATCTTGCTGCCCTACTATCACCTACGTGGAAGCTCTTGAAAGGGAGTTGGAGTACCGGAAAAGATTGGAAAAGACTCATCCACATCTGCTGATTGGCCTTAGTCCAACCTCCATGCTGTCAAAGGTAAGGTTATAGTGCAATGACTTGTTAATAAGTGGTGTGGTAGTTTGAGTAAACTGATGACTAGAAGAAATTTGGATAAAGTGCATTTTTGGCCCTTCTACTCTGCTCTTGGCCTCATTTTGGCCTCTTTACTTCAAAATAGTTCAAATTGGTCCCTCTAATGAAACCGGATTATTTTTGTCTCTAATTGGTATTATAAGTTATTTTGATGATGTGGACTCTTGTATTTTATTGATGTGTGAAAATATGAAAAATATGAGCTAACTAAGTATTTTAACAAGACTTTAAGCATCAACATATCAACATAGGCAATACGACGCCTAGCATGATGTCTAGGTCATTGTTTGTATCGATGAGTTGTGTTATCAATATGTTGTGGAAAGAAGAAAATGAGATGGTGTTGTGTTACAAACTTGTCGGTGTAGATAAAAATCATCATATCATCCATACACTTAAAACCATATTATCAAAACAACATACAAAACCACTTAAACTGAGTCCAATGCATAGACTCTTGGCAGGCTCCTCAGAAGAATATTCTGTGCCACGCATGTGAAGCATCACTGAAGCACCTACCACTCCAATACAAAGACTCCCGGGGGAGAATCCTCGCACGGGCCCACGAGTAAATTAGATATTTATTAGAATTTTGGTGATTTTAGTAAAACATAAATAACTTTTAGTTCCGAAATCAAATTTAGGTGATTTTTTGCCTTTATATAAAGATAATTCAAAGAGTTACAACTTTCTATATATAATCAAGATCTAATTTGAACTACATTAATGCATAAATCAATAAATAAAGATTGTATCCAATTTGATGGCACGGAAATTGAGAAAAAATAAATATTTTTTTCCTGGGCGTCCACAGCTTCTCCTGGCGTCTTCTCTCTCTTTTAAAAAAAAAATTTTATTACGAGCACCGGGTGGGGCACCAGTGTTGTACTTAGCCTTAAGGACTAAAAAGATATCCAATTTTGAAAATAGTGAGAATATTTTTGATTTATGTTAAAGTAAAGGGATCAAAATGAGCCTTAGGGCAAAATAGAGAACCAAAAATTTGCTTTACCCAAGAAATTTAAATTTTAGAGAAAGGTGTTTATTTAATCTAGTACTCCATCTCCAATTCTCTACTAAAATAGTATATTTCTCATTGTGAGGCATGATTTGATTATTTGCACAAATTCCTAGACAGTGGAGAGGTATACACACTGGCTTTGTTTTTTCAGAAGTTTCCTGCGTTCCTGTGCAAAAGGGAAACAAATGAAAAGGTTCAGGAACCTCTAGCACAACTTCCTAAGTAGAAAGTTTCAAAAGAAGTCTTCTCAACTTCCTTGCTGTATTCATGAATACTGACCCTAACGGTTCAAGACTCATATAGCAAAAATCCGCAAGCCTTGTACCGCACCGCTAGTCTGTGCACATCACATTTTAAGGATGCTTTATGAATACACTATGGACAAACCTCATATGCCTTCGTCACTTTCATGGGTACATGGTTTACCAGAATTCCAATTAGAAGTATGAAATACTATAGTGTTTCTCTGTTCAGCTTGTAGAGAGTTTTAACATTGTAAGTATTCTCTTCTTTGATCTGCAGTGCTCATTTCATGTTCCCTAAAGTAACCACTTTTACCAGAACTCACGTGCTGTCTTAGTTTTTAAATAGTTATGCATAATGATGACTCAACTGTTTGTATATTGTTACTCTAATGCCCTTATAAAATTAAATTTGTTTAGTCTGTGTTCTAAACTGGATATGTCGTATTTGATGTTGTCATTGTAGATTTCATTTTACTTCTTTGTGGATTACAGTTGTCATAATGCATAATTTTGATTTTTGATATCTGTTTGCTAAATTGAGCTGCTCTCAACCTCCTTGATTCATCATCCATGAGGCATGAAAAATCCTTGTGTCTTAGATTTTCAGTGGACAGACTGTGCTTAATTCCCTCTATTGCCATCCATCTAAACAAGGAATTCTTTTATTATTTCAGGAAACATTTGCCTAAAATATATGCATTTGCAACATTTATTTTGCAGTGGTCTTATCATCAAGTAGAAAATCCACATCCCTTTTCAGGACTTGCCACATAATCTATCTATGAAAACAATGTTTTTTCAGACTATGGATTTTCTTTTGGTCCTTGTACTATTCCCTCTATTTTTAGCTACCAATTTTAAAGCTTTTACATTGTTTTTCTTATGAGTAATTAGTATAATTCGTCATGTATAATTCCCTATTTGCTCCTCAATTTAAATTTCTCTTGATTGTTTTCATACATGTATTTTCATTAGATGCTTGAAGATATTGATTTGTAGAAAAATGGAACTTAACTGATGATCACATGATATACACGTCTAGGGAGTAGTTGTGCTCTTTGACTTTGCTCTTTTGTTCTTTAGACCTATGCAAATTTCTTTGTGGAAATATGATACTTTTATCAAATTACCAAAAAAAAAAAAAACCTTTTAGGAGATCACTACAGATCAAACACCTCTTGAGTTGAAGATCAAATCTGCCTCTGAGAGCAGTCTGCCTTCACCTCAGGCAAGTGTTGGTCAGGCTACTGCCGCAAGACAGCCAGCAAATTGGTACCCCTCAAAGAAAAAGGTGAAAGTTCAACAGCCCCCTGCCCAGATTCTGCAAAGTCCCCGACCAAATTTGGTCCCTTCCTTTTGGTGCAAGATTTGCAAGGTGGATTGTGTTACTGAACACAATTTCAATGCCCACATTGGAGGGAAGAAACACAAGGCCAAAAGGCTAGAGATTCTTGGTCATAGAAACACCGGAAGACCTGGCAGTCACTGTGTGGGTAACAGGAATCCTGGACCAAGTGGCAATGCGGTTTCTGGAAGCAGAACTAATAAACCAAATGCTGGTTACAGCAATGGTGCTGAACCAAGCAGCGACATGACCTCCAGAAGCAGAACCAATGGACCTAATGAGAATGGATGCAGTGCCCCATCTATGAATGGAATGCAACTTGCAATGCAGTCTGAGAACAAGAAGGATGGCCCTCATTCCTTTTCCTCTGAAATGCAGAGTGGTATATGTAGCTCCCATATCACCAGGGAAACTTCAGCATCCTATGGTGCTGGACCAAGCAGCGATGTGGGCTCTGGGAGCAAAATCAGTAGTCCAAATGAGAATGTAGACAATGCCCCATCAGTGAACAGTATGCTGTTTGCACAGATATCTGATGATAAGAAGGATGCTCCTCACTTTTCTTCCTTTTCTGAAATGCACAGTGGCATGTGCAGTTCCCAAATCCCCAGGGAAACTTAAGCAGCCACTGCTGATCAAAATCCTGGATGAGTCATTTCACATGATTTGAAATCTGATGAGAGTCATCAATGAGCAGTCTGTTGTACAAGCTCATGGTAAGTTAGTAATCACTGTTCTTACTGCATTGATATGGATTCATTTATCATTTCCTAGTAATTGTTAATTGAAACACTGGCCAAGGGCATTCACGCAATGGCAAACTTTTTCTTCTACATTCATAAGCCATTCTTACAATTTTGCTAACCTTGTTACATTGTATTATTGGTTTTCAATTATAATTCCCATGAGTTTCTGGTATACCCCTTGGTGCACAGCTATTTGTTGGTTTGAAGTACTGGCCTAGTTTACAATTTTTGATAATTTGAACCTCTTTTGCATTCCTGTTTCCATTCCTCCTTTGCTATTCTTTGGTCTTTTTCATTTATATTGTTATGTTTCCATATTCAAAAAGACAACCTTTTGTCCTTACTTTGTTATTTGTGTTTCAGGCGAACATGCAACATGAGGAGCCTTTGCCATTAGGGATCCAGCATGCTTATGTCAATTAGCTTTCTAGGTTTCTTTGGTGTATGAAGTTTTATAGATATACAAGATCAAAGATCTGCATGCTAGTTGAGTTCAAGTACTGGCTGTTATGTCCTGATGTCACTGTTACATGCATGTTGCATGCTTGTGCTTGAATTGCTCCTTAAATTTTGTAGCTGATCAGCGTTCTCTGTTCTGGTTGTCAGTATATTTTCATTTATTTTCTATACTTTAATGTTGCTACTAGCTTTGGTCCAAAATGTTTGCCGTTCTACAGACGATAATAGAGACTAAGGTCTTGTTTGGTCATACTCCAACCCCTAATTTTTAGATTGGAGTCGGAGCAGCTCGACAGGCATGACTTTGATTGGTGGGAGCCAAATCACTTTTATAGTAGAGTTTTGGAGTTGGCTTAGAGGTGCTTAAATAATTCTAACTTTCAAATTTTCAATATGTCAATAAAGTTTAAACAAATTATATAATTTTACTATTGATTATGACTAATATTATATTCTATCTACATATGGAATATATGTCATTTCAAGCTTTAAAGTAAAGTAAGAATCTTACGCAAAACAATTTGAAAGCTCTAGTTTCTTATCTATTTGGAGTTGGAGTTATATGACTCTAACTTCTCTATTGATTTATGGTAGAAGTTGAAGACAAAGTCTAGTCTAACAAGCCTAACATATTCTTAGCGTATGATCTCTATGCAATTAAATTAAGATTATCCGGGAAGTATTATTTAGTGCTACCAATATTAATTAAGGGTATTTTAGAAAGAAGTTAACTAGAAAAAGTGTAAAATGATTAGTATTTATAAAGAGAAAATTCTTTCCTAAAGAAGAACAAATATGTTGAACTAAAGGTAATACCATAGTTGCAAAGCAATAGGGTTGGTGCCTGCTTACAATTGATAAAGTTATTTTTAATTAGTACTCTGCCCCTTTGAAATTCTCTACCAGTGCAGTGTATAAGGCCTTCTCATCACAGCATTATCGACTTTCATATCAAAATTAGTCCTGGATGTTTCGAATCATCAAACTAAGAGAAACGGATCCTCTGCTGTGCACCACAAAATTCATACTGCTACAGTTCCATCGGATTGACCTCTGCGGTGCACCACAAAATTCATTCTGCTCCAGTTCCATCGGTTTGAAATTGAACAATTCCGGGGGGCACTGTTTAGCTAATCATCAAAATTAAAAGAGAGGGAACTTTTAAGGTATTTGTTTGGTCTCCAGTATAATCAAACAATTTTTTAGGAAAATTCTGTTAAGTCATTAAATCACTGAGTCATTGACAATGAGACTTAGACTTTATTCGAAAGAATTTAAATTTCTGTCAGAAACGACTTTTAGAGGTTTCCCCGAGAGTTAGAGGAGAGAGATTTAAATTTATCAATACTTCTCAGTTCAAAATTTACTTAAATTTCTTTAAAAAATGCCTTGTGTTGTACCTCATTTGAGAGGATTTAAGTTTCTGATAACATTAATCTAAAACTGTAACCCTCTTAAACATGATCTTAGTAGTTGACTCTATTTATTAGTGATTTAGAGGACTTTATTTAGATTTGCTTCAAAAGTTAAGTGACCAAATGATACATTTGAAAACTTCAATGTCAGAAATAGATCTAATCTTAAAATTCAGAGATCAAAAATTGACTTTTCTATATTTTTCTTGGAGAAATTTTCACTATCAAAATTAAGGGATCAAATATTCCATATAGTTCCTTCTTTTTTAATTGACAATTAGCTCTCTTTTTATTATAATAATCCCAAACAACTCCTCATTGTCATTTTTCATAATGAAAATTTTTTGAGTTGGCATCCCTCTTTCACTTAGTTATCACCAAAACTAAAATTTTTAATTCACTTGCAGCATGGAAATAAATTTACACTAAAAATATAATATTTGTTTTATATTTGCAGTAACTAAATAATTTTTAGTTTTACACATGGAGACAAATATATATCTTTTCTTTTTGTTAATTTAGACACCTATCATGCATCATTACAAGACAATATTTATTTAAATTTAAATATATTCAACCTTTTTCGCCAACAAAGAGGGACTGAGAGCGAAAAGGTCTCTTTCTTGTCGTAAATCCAACCCTAAATTTGTGTAGGTTTTTTAGGGTTTTCTTGATTCAATGCCACATGTGTCAAATCTTTGGTGGTAACTGTTTGATTTGAAAAGTTATCATTCTCACATTTTGTAGCACACTACGCTCGTGTGCGGCAAACTATACTTTGCTTAATCTTTAACTTAGCATAATTGCACATACGTATATCATTAAATTTATGTTGAGCTAGATTATTGATGTTTATTTCTTGAAAAAGGCGGAGCATCCTTTGTGATTCCAAGGAAGTACAGACAGACGCATCCAAAACTATACATCAAAACCGAAGCTAGACGGTAAATATCCGTATAAAATCCTTTAATTTGTTGCTAATCAAACTTGATAAAAGATCATAAAAGGGTTTTGCTTCTTCTAAATGTCCTGGCCGGTTTTTTCCTTTTCTTTGGAAATAACATGCTAAGGTTTGGTTGTGATAGAAATTGAGAATGTGCTACCTTTTTTGTCATCCAGTAATTTTGTTGAATGCTAAGGTCAAAATCCCACCAACAACATGCTGTCTAAACTTTCATTGATATTATTACGATTTGATCTTGTAATTACTCCATTAATTATAATTTCCATGTATATGCTCTAAACAAGTCTTTCTTGTTCTCATTTAAAAAAATATGTAGCGTTATATTGCCCGCAATGTTAGGTGAAGAAACATATCCTCTACAACGAGGAAGAAAATACACATGTAGATTAGAAGAAAAATGCACATTTCTAAAAATTTCTCTTGGTCCAGATCAACTTGGCCACACCATTCCAAAGCCAACATCAAGACCAGAAGCTAAACTCCAAACATGTCACCATTGCCTCCATGCATCAAGGTGCTGTTCACTCTTGTTCTCACCCCCCCACCCTCTCCAGCCAAGAGTTTGCATCTTGCACTTTGGGGGACCCCTCTCCTTTGTGAGCCACAAATCGCGGTTGGCCCACATGTCAACCCTTCATGTCGCACCACGTCACACATATTGATTGGTCCAATTTAGATTGCGAAAAAAACGAGTTATATCTGTTAAGGTTGGAGCATAAAAAATCTGTGGTATTCGTTCTAAAAACCATAATCCATTTGATCTTAATTTTACTGACAAAATATTGTCTTGTGTTGTACTCTCCAAAAAAACAAAGTTACTAACAATGGAGACTTCTTGTTTTCTCATCTCCAAACCCTCACCAAAGACCATGGCTTTGCCATCCTCTGGAATTGTGAAGCCTAAACTTATGCTCTTGAACAACAGGCGCCTTGGGAGTAGCAACACTTCATCTATCACTTGTGAGTTCTTGGATGAAACTTTTATTAATCTTTTTAAAACCTAGTTAATCGCTGTGGTTGCTTAGACTGTATGTACAACTTAGTTTTGGTTCTTTCACCTAGGTTCTATGGTTGCCAACTGTATTTACATTCATATTTTTAGTTCTTTTGTGCGGTATAGAATCAATGTAATTGTTGAATGACAATAGTGGGAAATTATATCTATATATAGCACTATTTGATAAAGAGAAAAAATTAATAGTTTAGATTAAGTGTTGAGTTGAGTGTTGAGAAATTAAGTATCTAAATGTTTTGTCGATTTTGATCTAGAATGTTGATTTATGATGGGATACTTACTCGGTAATCTTGCAATATCATCTAGCTAATTTTTCTAATTTTGTTAAGTCCTATGATTTCTCACTCTATTATATGTAGATTCTATTTCATTCTATTAAATATAGATTCTATTTTTTTTGACTCAGTTCAAAACTATTATAACTGTTGAAGTGACTATAACATAGATTTAGAGGAGACTGTACACATAGGACACTATTTGGTAAAGCAAATATATAATATATATTGAGAATCTATTCAGAACATAGGAATTTGACAGAAAAATTTTTATTAACTCTCGTTGGAGTTTCTTTTCCATCAAAATTATACGTTTCAAAATGGACTTCAAATTGGAGTGCCGATTTTTCGCATGAAATTGACAATGTTTTGGGGTGTCCATGTTGATTTTACGATTACATGCAACTTAATTCTACAATTTACATCTTTTAACCTGAATTGTTGTGGCTACAAACTTATGCCACATTACATGCATACACATCAGGTTGCAGCTACAATCCTCGGTCCTCCGACGACGGTACCCCGCCGGTGATCGACTCCGACTGGCGATCCTTCCGCGCGCAGCTCTACTTTAATGAGCAGTACTCCATGACGGCAGCAGCCGCGGCCGCCTCGCCGGTGCAACCGGCCAAGATCGGCGACAAGTGGGCCCACCCGCTGGTTGAGCCGGAGAAGGGGTGCCTTCTCATCGCTACCGAGAAGCTGGACGGCTCGCACATCTTTGAGCGCACGGTGATCCTCCTCCTCTCCGCCGGCGTGCTCGGTCCCCTCGGCGTCATCCTGAACCGGCCGTCGCTCATGTCCATCAAGGAGGCACAGTCGGTGGTGGACACCGACATCGCCGGCACGTTCTCGGGGCGGCCGCTCTTCTTCGGCGGGCCGCTGGAGGAGTGCTTCTTTCTGCTGGGCCCGCGGCCCGCCGGGGGCGACGTAGTGGCGCGGACGGGGCTGTTCGAGGAGGTGATGCCCGGCGTGCACTACGGCTCGCGGGAGAGCGTGGGGTGCGCGGCGGAGCTGGTGAAGCGCGGCGTCGTCGGCGTGCGGGACTTCCGGTTCTTTGACGGGTTCTGTGGGTGGGAGCGCGAGCAGCTGCGCGACGAGGTGCACGCGGGGCTGTGGCGCGTCGCGGCGTGCAGCCCCGCCGTGCTGGCTCTCGCCGGCGTCGTCAAGGGCGGGCTCTGGGAGGAGGTGCGCGGCCTCGTCGGCAAGAGGAGGGTCTGGTGAAGTAGTTGTAATTAATTCAACATATTGGTTTGGTTTGTAACATAACTTACTCGCCCCGTTCATAGTATATGCTGTTTTTAATTTTTAGACGTTTTCACAACACTTCACTGGACCGAAATATTTATCCTTTTTATATATGTTTCGGTCAATTTTTTTTTAATTTTACACATTACTGATTACCACGTCATCTTCACAAGTCCTAGTGAACGGATTGCCGAGAAGAAAAGTTTCTGCATAGCAACGGTGTCAGGCAAGGAAATTCACTATCGCCTTACCTGTCAGACAAGGCAATGGATGGACTTCGGGGATTCATATCTTGTTTTACGTAAATGGGATGCAGCATTTTCTTCAAACCATTACTAGATGGTCATATCCCAAAGATCCAACGATACAAAAACACCAGAAAGAACAGGAATTACTAGATAGATGAGAAGATTTGGCTAAGAAGAGGGAGAGGAGGGGAAGGGAAGAGAAGACAGGAAGAGTTGGGATTTTTTTTTCTCTCTCATTGTAGCACAGTGCAACAGCTATTTAAAGCACAAACTTCACTCACATGCCGACATGGCGGCCGCTTATCCATCCCCAAGCCAAGATTGAGTCACTTTTAAGGTTTCCTCCACAAGATAGGAAACAGACTACAATGGTCAAGAATTGTTCCAAAAAAATGGCTGCCATATCTGTGTCAGGACAAAATCACCACAATATTCATTTTTTTATATAAATATATTGTTCTAGAATATATCCATTTATATGGTGACAAAGTGTCTAATATATTAAACGATATATCAACAATGATGACTGACACGTTGACCCACAATTTAGTTTTGTTCCATCTAATTTTTAATTTATAATATTTCATGATATTCATGTTAATGCACTATTTGGAAATTTATGCTACAATTTATATTTAAATTTCATATTTTATATTATTTATTTATTATATATATTTGGTCATATTTAAAACAACAATATTTTAGAACGTATATGTTAAGAGACTTGAGCGAAGCCGGCGTGCAAGGTTTATTGGTGTGATACACCTAGCTTATCGGCCGCATTTGAGCCTGAGCCGAAGCTCAGTCGGGACCATTGCCCTGTGTTTGTTTTGTTGTTTTTCTTGCTTTCTACTGTTCTGTTTTTACTTAGTTTAAATCCTTTCTACCTTCCAATGAAAATGCAGCTTTCCTGTCTCTTTATAAAAAAATTATTTTTTAATAATTTAAGATTTTAGGTTGTCGTGTGTGGTTTATCATGTTTTCTTTTTGTTAGCAGGATTTAATATTATTATTATTATGAATAAAATTGAGATAAATAAATATAAGTTCAGAAAATATTCTTGAGAGGTGTGCCCTAACGTGTCAGGTGTTCTGCTCTTAGATCGCCAAGCTCAAGTAATATGTTGAAGAAATGTTTTATGCGGAAGAATTGTGAGGTAGTAACTTTTTCAGAAAATAATAAAATTTGAAAGATTGCCTAAAAGACGAGTCCTCATTGAGTTATATAGAGGAAGAGATGTTGTTTCCTTCCGCTCACTACTTTTCCACTAGGAAGTCTTTTGACCCTTGAAAGGTAAGCAACAGAATGAGGCCAAGTCAAAGTGGCAGTTAAAAACTTGGTCAAGGTAAATAAAGATCAAAATAAAGGATTTAGCCAACCAAATCTCTCCATATAAAGTTTCTAATATTTAGGAAAATAAAACTAAATACAATTCTAAAAATTTTCTTTTGGAAAAATATTTTCAGAAAATATTTTGCTCAAAATCCCCCATAAGGTTTAAAACTTTACAAAGTTTAAAAGGATCGGCAATTCTTGGAGAAAGAACCAGCAAGTTTTTTTTAAATCTAACAGAAATATATCAGCAAAGGTGTTTTTAAACCATAGCAAAGTCATAACGGGACAAATGCTTAGAATTAAGTTGAGGGTGTTTATGTAATTTTTCCAAGATAGAAAGATGCCATTTCCTATTCTTATTCAACGTACCAGTGGAGGGTAGACATGGCGTGCCTTTTGTCAGAAACAACATCACTAGAATAGTAGAGTAATGAGGGTCATGCATGTGTTCAACTCATCAGAGTTATTATATGTGGATGGTGAATGATTGATTGCACGGATAAAAACGACTCTGGCCGTAGGATGGCAAGAGCTTGTCTATCTAAATGTATACACGAAGATGCAAGGGAATGTCCATATCATGGTAAAAAAATATAGTAGTCATATCTCGCTTACCATCTCTCTCCATTGTAAATTTTATGGGTTTGGGAGATATTGAAAACTCCACTCATTTGAGATAAAGTTGTGTTAAATGTTTTTATGTTGTAGTTACAGATAATGATTTTTTTTTTGTAAATGAATTTATATGTGAATATTACTGAAACTACTTTTAGGATAATCTTAGCCTTTGGTCTATATAAAATTTTGTACTCTGTAAAAAGAGTTTGAAACTAATAAAGAATTTCATCCATTATTCTCTCTATTTTATCTCTATTTTCTGTGTCTGTTAGAGTGGATTGATTGTGCCTTGTGAGAATCGCGACAACGATGCTATTTACAACATGTTATTAGTGATAAGTGTTAAATTGGTAGTGTTTTTACTCTAAGTTTGCTAATGAAAGCATGCTAAAAACTCATTTGATGCGATATTTTATACATAGTTTTATATTATTTTTACAATATGTTTTTAGGTTGTGTTTGCCATGTTCTAGGAATCTAACCTACAAAATTTAAGGACGTTTTGACTTCGTTTGGACCAATTTCGACAAAAGACACTAAAACTGAACGAAAAGGAACCCTGATCGAATATTCCATGGGCGAAATCACTTAGTCAAACACAATTGGACGAGAAAGAGCCATAATCAAACATGAAGGCTCCTGGTTGAACAAATCCCGATCGAACACGCCTAGTCAAACAAAGTTCCGATCGAACACAACTGTCGCCTGGTCGTTATTTGACCGAGCCCAGCACGATTGAGGGTAGGACCCATGCTCGGTCTGGAGCATGACCCGTGCCATAGGTCGTGCTTAACTCGGTTTTCAGAGATATTTTCGTCGAATCTGTTCGGTTTTGACTCAGATTTGTTTGTTCTCACGCTGTTTGAAATTGAATTTTGTCGACTGCACGTCAAAGAGTTATATTCGGGCACGTTAACCCATTATATCATAAATAGAAAAGTTTTTAGCTCAATTCTTATGCTTTTCATATGCTATCATTAGGTTACTTTTAGTTTAGTTTAGTTTAGTAGAGCCCTCTTCTCTATTTTTCCTGCATTTATAAGCTGGCAAGGACAACAAATTTAATTTTAAAACAATCAAGTAAGTTTTCTTTTACTTCTTATTATTTTTGTATTTTTATGGTTTTTTGCGAGTAATTCACTTCTAGGGTTAGAGATAACCTAATCCAGAAGGTGTAATTCTTCCTCGATCTCTATCTTTAGTTTTGCAGTTAGTTCCTTTTGTTTTCTTTCTCTAAACTCTAAATTCTCATTTCAGCAATAGACATAATAGTTGAGGCTTAGCAAGAATTTAGGGGCATTCTTGAGTCCTTAGCACTTTGACACGGGATCCTAAACAAGAAAGAGGCTCTCACAAAATGTAACAGTGAAAACGATCCTCTGACCGTTTTATCAGCGACCGTACTAACAACTTAATCTGTCAATTGAAACAAACTTGCAATTCTCAGACTTTGGATAGAATTACGCCTCATGGTTATGAAATTTCTGAAACCCTAGGTTATCCCTTCTGTTTCTTAAACCCTAGATTTCATACTTGCTCTTTACTGCTTTAAATCATAGATTGATAGTTTTAGTAGTAGATTTAGTGGTAGAAAAACAACCCCTCAAATCGTTCAGACTTAATCTGTAATCCATTAACCTAAAAGACGGATATGCTTGTTCCTCGTGGAATTTGACTCTCAAGTGCTCAACATTCAACAATTTGCTTGTGGTTTTTACTACACTCGCCGTGCACGACGCACATCCCTCACGCGCGCGATCAATCAGCACGATCGCTCCAATCTAATATGTTGTCGCAATCACATCTACTACAACACAATTTAATCCTAGGGTTAGGGTTTTGTTTATAGTTGGTGGCAATTTTCCAATTAAGCCCTCAGGTTTTTCCATATTTATGGGAAAAACACTTCGACTTGAAATTTTGCAAACTAGCCCTCTAGTTTTTGGGCATTTGCAAAAAAACCATATGGGCTGGCAATTTTACAAATTAACCCTTGTATTTTCCCTTCTGTTTCTTAAACACTAGATTTGATACTTTCTCTTTACAATTTTAAATCATACATTGATAGTTTTAGTAGTAGATTTAGTGGTAGAAAAACAACTCCTCAAATCGTTCAGACTTAATCAGTAATCTATTAACCTAAAAGACAAATATGTTTGTTCCTCTTGGAATTCGATCCTGAAGTGCTCAATGGTCAACCGTTCGCTTGCTGTTATTACTACACCTGTCGCACGCGACACACATCCTTCGCGCGCGCGATCAAGTTTTTGGCGCTGTTGACAGGGAACAACGATTATTCATCTTTTTGATTAATTTTTACTGATATAAGTCAATCTCACTTCTCAATCTTGCTTTTAATTTTCTTTTTCTTCTTTTTTGTGTACCACTAACCTTTCAGGGAAGTAGTGCAAATCTGGATAGCTCGGACAGACCTGTCAAAATCGCGCTTCGACTTCGGTATGAGGCAAGACTGGTAAGATCGGTGGAAAACTCGCGATGAACTTTTGAAGAGAACAAAGAACAACCAATAATGGAAGACCAAAAGAGACTCAAGAATTATACAATCCCCCTCAGCATGGGGTTGCAATTAGGTATTCTTAGACCACCAATTGAATAAAATAACTTTGAAATAAAACCTGCACTTTTGAACTTGGTTCAACAATATCAATTTAGCGGTCTTCCCGCTGAAGATCCATCTTTACATTTACATATGTTTCTTGTGCATTGTGATACATTCAAGATTCATGGAATAACACAGGATGCACTTCAATTGAGACTCTTTCCTTTCTTGCTGCGCGAGAAGGCGAGGGCATTGATCGCACCTAAAACGACGTGATTGTGTAATAACCACAAGTGGCTGGTTGAACGTTGAGCACTTGAGGGTCGAATTTCACGAGGAACAAGCATATTCATCTTTTTAGGTTAATGGATCATTGATTAAGTCTAAACAAGTTGGGGGTTTGTTTATCTACAACTATATCTACTACTAAAGTTATTAATCTAGGGTTTTAAAGCAGTAAAAAACAAGTATGAAATCTAGGGTTTGTAAAGCAGGAATGAAAATCTAGGGAGTTCCATAACCATCCAGCGTAATTCTATCCAAGGTCTGAGGATTGCAAGTTAATTTCAATCGTTTTCCAAGACAGATTAAGTTGCCAGTACGGTCACTGCTACAACGGTCAGAGGATCGTTTCCACTGTTACGTTTGGCGAGAGCCTCTCTCCTGTTCAGGATCCCATGTCAAAGCGCTAAGGACTCAAGAACTCCCCTAAATTTTTGCTAAGGCTCAACTGTTATGTTTGTTGCCGAAACGAGATTTTAGGGTTTAGAGGAAGAAAACATCAAGAAATAATTCCAAAACTTGAGATCAAGACCGAAGAAGAATTACGCCTTCCGAATTTGGTCATCCCTAACCCTAGAAGGGATCTATTCGCAAAAAGTCATAATAATGTAGAAATAATAATAAAAATTGAATGAAAACTTACTTGATTGCTTGAGAATTGAGTTTGCCGTCCTTGCTGGCTTAGAAAAGTAGGAAAAATAGAGAAGGGGGCTCTTCTAAGAAAACAATATAAAGACTACTAAGAAAGCAGTTCTAAAATCTAAGAGAACATCTAAGAAAGTATGTTTAATTAAGCCAAAAGTTTCTCTATTTATAATACACAGGATAACGTGCCCAAAAATAACTCCTTGATGTGCAAGCGACGAAGTCTGGCTTCAAACGGCGCGAGAACAGACGAATCTGAGTTAAAACCAACCAGATCTGACTAGTTCTGATCAAACCTGATCAAAACCGACCAAATATGGCTAAAAACGACTAGTCCTAATCAAACCTGGGTAAAATCAACCAAATATGGCTAAAACCGACCAAATCCGACCAGTCCTGATCAAACCGGATCAAAACTGACCAAATCCAACCAGTAAAAACCTCTGAAACTGAGCCGAGCATGACCTAGGGCACGGCTCGTGCGCTAGGACGAGCATAGGTTGTGGCCACGCTCATGCTCCGCTCGGTCTAATAGACGATCAAGCGTAGTCATGTTCGATCGGGATTGTTTTTGACCAGGTGGTTGTATTCGATCAGGACTCTTTTTGACCACTTTCTCATGTTCGATCAGGTCTCTTTGTCATCCAGCTGTGTTTGATTGACGTTCTTTCTCGCATAGTTGTGTTCGGCCAGGTCTTTTTTGTCCGAAGAATATTCAATCAGGGTCCTTTTGCTGCCATTTTTGCTGTCTTGGTCGAATTGGCCCAAATGAAGTCGAAATCTTCTCAAATTTGGTAGGTTTGGTTCCTGAAACATAGATAGCTGTGAAAGTAATTTGTAAAAATAATATAAAATTTTGCTTAAAATGTCACATCAAAGGAGTTTTCAGCATGATTTTGCACATTTTCATTAGCAAACTTAGGGTAAAAATGTTACCAATTTAACACTTATCAAATTCCCCCAAGCTAGCATTTTTCTTGTCCTCAAGCAAAGAATGTGAATGATTTTTCCAAAAATTGGGATGCCTTGGTTAATTAGATTTTTAATAAACAACTTTCAGCAATTCACATCACATCTATGCATATGAGACAATTGATCCAAGCAATTTAAACCCACCAAATGCGAATATTCATATTAACTTAGGAAAGAGAGAGCTTAATCAATTAAATCATCTTGACAACTTCTTTCATATAGGATTTAGAACAAATCATAGCGAAAGAAAACATTCATTATGCTACAATTTATACAAAGTTTGCTAGATTGCCCCTTTTGTAGAGAGAAATTAAAACACTTTTATTTCTATTTTGTTTATTCATTCATTTTTTTCTTTTTCAAGTTTTTGGTGCTCTTGGCCAGAATATTTTGAACTGGATCGTTGCGTAGAGGAGACACAGCTGAAGACACTTACTTAGGTGAACTTATAGATTGCAGCTTTGTCGGTTTTCAGAGCCTTATAAGCAATCTCAATAGTTCGTATACTTTTCCTTCACCAGCTAGTCGACGATTCACCACCGCCTCCTCCCAGCGGGTCACATATACATTACAAGAGACTAGACAAAGCCGCATCTTAAGCAACCATTTTATTAAAAATATTTTTTGTGTGCATAAGTTAAGTAAATCTTCCCTTCCCCAGCTAGTCGACAATTTTTTTTTGAAGGAAATACACTAGGCAAGTAGCCTACTGTAAATAGTATATATAATAAGGAAGGTCCAGGTTACAAATGAAAAGAGAAAAACAACAAAACATCACAAAAGATCAGCCCATCTAAGAATTTTTTCTCTAGTGTCAATAGGGGAACGAGCAGCGACCAGTTTAAGATTCGAAATGAAGGCTTTCTTCCACTTGAAGATACTCCCTTGCTGGTGACTGAAAATTTTGGAATTTCTAATCTTCCAAATATTCCACAACGATAACATGATTACTTCCATGAGAAAGTCTTTGAATGTAGGGTTGTCTTCTTTAAGCTTCCAAATCAAATCCTTCATAGTTGAATTGGACAAATTTCCCATCCATCTAATACCAATAAGGTTCCAGCATTGAATAGCAAAAGCACATTCCAAAAAGAGATGGAAGTGTGATTCAAGAAAGCCATCAGAGCAAAGCTCACACTCATAAGAAGATATCAGCAAGTTTCTCCTTCCTAATCTCTCTCTGGTATTAAGGCATTCCCAAAGAAGAATCCAAATGAAAATTTTAATTTTAAGCATACACTTTGTCTTCCAACAGAACTTGAAGATGGGGTGAGGAAGGGTAAAACCCATCAACCTCTTATAAACCTTATTGGTTTTAAATGTATGCAGATTGCTTCCAAAGATAGTCCAACAATCCCTCAGAGAATCAAGATCCCTCGTATTTTGATGAAGCAACGAAAGACTCTAAAATTGATTATAAGCTAGCTCCGAAAGAGGCAAATGGAAGATAGTTTTCAAGCTATTCAAATTCCAAAATTGGTGAGTAGTCAAGTTCCGTGAGGAGAAGGAAAACAGTTCAGCCCATTTGTGTGCCAAAATTTCAGAAGTCCAAAGATCATTCCACAAGTCACAAGTATCCCCTAACCCAATCTTACAAGATGAAATACCTTTGAAGTAGGTTAAAAGATGCAAAATGTCCTTCCACCAAAAGGAACCAACCAGATGTGTCTCCAACGGAAGACAATTCGAATAATGACGAGACCAAACTAATTGAACCCAAGGAGAAGGATTCTTGTTAAAAAACTTAAACAAGAATTTCAGCAATAGAGCCAAGTTTTGGATTCTTAGGTTTATGACACCAAGTCCAACATTTGATTTAGGTCTACAAACTTTGTCCCAAGCAATCTGACAATGACTACCCACACAATTCGATTTTCCCCTCCAAAAGAAAGCTCTTCTCATTTTATCCATTCTGTCAAGAACAGCTTGAGGAATTTTAAGCGTTGACATAGTAAACATAGGGAGGGAAGAACGAACCGAGTTGATTAAGGTCAGTCTTCCTCCCAAATAAAGAAAGGAGAATTGCCATACAAAAAGTCTTCTTTCAAATCTTTCAATCATCAAATTGTAACATTCTACCTTCAGCTTAGATAGACCAAGGGGAAGACCCAAATAAGTAAATGGAAAAGAGCCCACTTGACATCCAAGAATCCCAGCAAGGTTCATAACAAGATCATCAGAACAACTAATAGGAACCATGAAGGATTTATGAAAGTTAACTCTTAAACTAGTGGAGATGGCAAAGGAATGAAGAAGAGCTTTAAGAAGAAAAACTTCCTTTGCGTCTGCTTTCATAATGATAAGTGTATCATCAGCATATTGAACAATGGGAAAATCCTCATTTCCCTCATAAAAAGCAGGCAGATTAAGCAGACCCTTGTCCTTAGCTGAGTTTAAAATTGATTGAAGCAAATCAGTAATAAGCACAAAAAGCAGAGGCGACAAAGGATCACCTTGTCTAACTCCACTCTTACACCAAATTTGATTACCAGGAATCCCATTTAAAAGAATATTGGAGGATCCAAATTTCAAAATCAGATTGATCCATCTAATCCATTTTACACCAAATCCTTTAGCCTTAAGAACCTCAATAATAGCATCATGTTCTATCATATCAAAAGCTTTCTCAAAATATAATTTCAAAAGGATAGTTTTGTTGCGGCCTTTCTTGCAAAAATTAATGTACTCATATGCCCAGGCAACACAATCTTGAATAGTTCTTGATTTAATAAAGCCATGCTGATTGCGATGAATAATAGAGGTGATCACTTGTTGTAAGCGATTAGCATGAAGCTTGGTAATGATTTTCAGAGAACTATTGAGTAAAGATATTGGGCGATAATCAGAAACTTCATTAGCACCATCTTTCTTAGGGATCAAAGTGATAAGCGAAGAATTAATTCTAAAAAGCTCAACTTGCCCTTCAAAAAACTGCTGAAAGAGATCATAGAAATCATGCTTAATGATCATCCAGCAAGCCCGAAAGAAAGCTCCATTAAAACCATCCGGACCAGGACTCTTGTATAAAGGCATATTAGAAATAACAGAGTCAATCTCAGGCGAAGAGAAGTTTGTCTCCAAAACAGCAGGCTCAGACAGAGAAGGAGATCGAACAAAACTCTGAGAGATTAAATAACATGCCTTGGAAATCCGAAGAACCAATTCTACCCTTAAAGGAAAATCAGAGATGTTGCACAATATCCAAATGGTTAAGAAGCTCTGTACTCAAATCATTTTTAATAGAAACAATATGGTTGATTATGAAATTATTAGAGGCCACCGAATGAAAGAATCTTGTGTTTTCATCTCCCAATTTAGCCCAACGTAGTCTTCCTCTTTGCCTCCAATATTCATGTCTATTCCTTAGGAGATCTTTCAAATAGGTTTTCAGAATATTTCTAAAATTGAATTCCATACAGGAAAGATCCCTTTGTTCTTCCAAACCATCCAAAAGATTAAGAGTAAAATATCAATTTTGCTCATATGTTTGAGAAATCTTGAATTGCTTACTCCAACTTTTCAAAGTTCTTCTCAAAATCTTGAATTTAGAATTGATTCTCCTGGTAACATTGCTATTATGTCTGAAATTGTTCCAAGTTCTAGCGACCACATCCAGAAAACCATGACATTAAGTCCAAAAATTTTCAAATCTAAAACACTTAGCATGAGGGAAGAAAGAAGAGACATGAACAATACAAGGGAAGTGATCCGACAAAGGTCTACTAGAAGTTGTAACAAGAGTGTTAGGAAAGGCCCTCAACCAACCACCATTCACAAAAAACCAGTCGAGTTTTACCAGAGTAGGCTAAACTTGCATGTTCAACCAAGTAAACTGCATTTCTTTAACGGTCAACTCCTCCAAATTAAGATGGTTAATAGATTCATTAAAAAGATTAGCTTCTCCAGAATTAAAAACTCCTTTATTCTTATTAGAAGGAAACCTTGAGAGGTTGAAGTCCCCCATAATTATCCAAAGGGAATTGGGAGGCACCGAGATGTTCCTAAACCAGTCAAGAAATTCCAACTTCCTCTGGAGACAGCAAGGACCATACACATTTGAGATCATCCAACACTCACTAGAGAGTTTATGTTTCAGAGTAACCGAAAGGCAGAAGTCATTATACACCACATCTTCTTTACTGAAAAAACACTATTCCAAACAGTTAAAATCCCTCCAGAATTACCATTAGAAGGAATAAATTCGAAATCATTCCAAAGTCTGGGACAAAAGGATTTGATCAGGAAATTGTCCATTGATTGGACTTTGGTTTCTTGCAAACACATAATAGAGAAATTTTCATCCATAATTTTACTGCGAATGGCAATCCTTTTATCCAGAGAGTTTAAGCCTCTAATATTCCAATTAAGAATATTAAACTTTCTAGAATTATGCATAGATCAAGTAGAGAGTCAGATAATAACGCATTGTAACAAACCAGGTTACAATGTAGCAAAATATAAGTATCAGCCATCTCAATGACAAGACACAACTTAAGTATTTCCACAAAATAAAACAATTCAACAAAAGCGTCTTGCAGAATGAGCTAATCATCGATTTCCATAATCCTTGGCAATTGTAAGTTTTCCTTAGAGGTCAACTCTGAAGGAATTCCACAGAAAGAATCAAAAGCCTGCAACATCTCCAATGAAAGATGTGGAACAGGAAGCCGAGAGGAATGAGGTTGATCAGAAGCAGCAGATGGGGTGGTAGCAGGTTGGAAACCTCTGAATTTAGCCGCCAATCTTGGACTACGACGAAGTCCTGAGGCTTCCAGAGGAGCCTTCATCTTCCTTTTCTTAGAAGGAGAGGAGAGAAGCTGCTTCTCAAACCATAGAGAAAGTCCAGAAGAAGAAGAAATTCTTGAAGCAGAGGAATTAAGCAGACTCCACGAACATTGAAGACACAACAACAAATTTATCTTCCTAGTAGATATCCCCAAAGACAAGTCGAATAAGAGGAAGCAAAGTGAGTCATCATCAAAATCAGTCACAATGCCAGATGAAGATCCAGAGGAATTGAAGACTGATCATTTGCTCTCCAAGCATCCCATGCTTTTGGTTGTTGAGGGAGAAGGGCATCCAAAACAGGGTCCCCAACATTATGAAAGTTCCCAGGATCATCTTTAGCAGGATCATCATCTAAGTTCATATTCATATCATCGTCAGTGTTATTATCAGCATTTTCTAAATCAGGGTGAGGATCCTCAGGATCATCCTCATCACCAGCCAAAGCCCTAGTTAGACGAGAGGAACATATTACCACTTGCAATGTCTAGCTTCTTCCTAACGTTTCACTGGGTTCAAAAATAACCAGATAACGAGGGATATCAACAAGTGAAGTTACTAAGCATTTGACCAAAACATGAGATCTATCACCAGTTCTTTGATAATCACTGTCCCATTCTTTAAGAAAGCCAAAAGAGGAAACAGCCTTGTTAAGGGTTTGTAAAGACCAGAAATCAAGAGGGAAGTTTAAAAGCATTGGCCAAACTTCCTGATTAAAGCTAACTCTTCTGGCATTAAAACCCTCATTGTGACGATTAAGGAAGAGTAAGAAGTCAGCCTCAACATGAAGCCCTTCATCCAGCAAGATATCTCTTTGAAGAGATGATTGAAAGCGAACAGAAGTGTCACCCAATCTAGAAGGATAAACCTGAGCTGGAATCTCTCTTGCATTCTGGAAGTAATTCCTGATTACTTGAAGTGGTGCCACAGCCTTCGGTGCAAGACTGACAATAGCAGTATTTTCATTGGTCTCGCTTCTGGTAGAGACACACCTGGCACGAAGAGGTCGGCCTTGCACAACAATTTCCTCCAATCCATCTCGCAGAAATGGAGCAGGATTCACCTAGTAATTAGCCATGTTTGTAAAGGAATTAACAAGAAGAACAGTGGCTAAATAAGAGGCCAGCACAAAAAGATCAGAGGTGGAAGAAGAGGTGGGGGTGGAGGGAGGCTGAGCGATGTAATGATTAACAGTAGTATTATCACGAAGCCCAAAAAACTCAGAGAAAGTATCGAAGTGACAGAGCACACATTTACCCTTGTTCAAAGCCATCCTGGCCGCTGGATCCAAATCAGTTCCAAACAAGGGGCACCAAATAGCCGTCCAATTCGAGAGAGAAGCACCAGAAAGAGGCGTGAAAGGAGAGGCGACTGCACCAATTCCACTACCGCAATAAGCCTGGAAACCAGTAGGCCTCTTCCTCTTCCAAACCAAATGACGCTTCAAACAAGAATGGCTTAGATGGCCATAATTAAAGCAATTCAAACAGCGAGCCAGAGAGTGACAATCCCGTTTGACATGACCCAGGGCAAAGCAATTAAAACAACGAAGAGAAATCCGAGGGGACAAACCAGAAGACCGTTGAGGGCAACTGTTCTGAAACTGAAGACGTTGGAACACCGAAACCCGGTCTGCAGAAGAGGTCCTTTGAGATTGAACAGGGAAATGGATCTGATCAAAAACAGAAACACCAGAACGAGAAGAATTCTTTTTACGAAGAACCAAAGACCATTCTTTTTCTTACTCTAACTTCCAAAGGTCAAATTCTCCTTCCAGTTGGGACCTCCATCTCTCCAAAGGGAGAAGAATAAGGAAAAATCCTTATGATAAATCTGATTCAGCTTAAGAATGGCAAAACCAATTCTTTTATCACAGACCGAAAACCTAAAGCTAAAATCAGTCAAAGCAATAACTCTGAAGTCTAAACTTAAACCTCCAAAATAAGCAGCCAGAATTTTGCTTAACGAATCTTCCGAAGGATGGAATTTTCTTCTACCAAAAGATGCAACCATATGGAAATCGCTAGACGAAAACTTAGCGCTTTTAGTAACATTGGAGAGAAACGAATTCCTCATGGAGTGAAGAAATCTGCATCCAATGGACCAGTCCAGAGTCGAAGAATCAAACGCCATGAACTCCAGATTAACCAACTCTCAACCAAATACCAAAGACAAACAGTAGAAAACAGGATTAGGAAACCAGAGAAACAGCAGGAAGAAAAGAGAGGGAGCCAAATGATCATCAGAAAAAGAATCCGTCAAGGCTCCAAGCGTCCCCCAAATCGCCTCCAAGATCGCCTCCACGATCGCCTCCTTTCTCCATTGTAGTCATTCGCTAGTCGATAATTCACCACCGCCTCCCCTCAATGAGTCGATTATACTTTACTCTTACACGTTTTTTTTAAAATTTTAAAGAGAAGGGCAATTAGCAATCTAAGTATAAAAAGTGACATAAGAGAGTTAATTTTAGATAATAGTTTATTGGAAATCTTCAATTTGGAAGAAGTCAATAACAATCTAAAAGACAAGTTCAAGCTTTAATGGTCAATTTAAGATAAAAATTGAACATAGGCAATTGAAATTTTTAAGAGAGCTAAGTTCAATGGATCATATGCAAAGATGTGATAGAATAGTCATCTAATTGATTAAAGATCATTTTCAAAACTAGGTGTTCCAAGTAATATATCTTTTTTTTATTTTTCAGTTTATGATGGAATGTGGTGGAATGATGATTCACTGAAGACTAAGCAAACGGTTAAGTGAACACCCTAGCCTAAATCAGATATTGTCCTCAATGTATGGAGAGAGATACAAATTACCATTTGCAGATGTGGTTCCTGGAGGTAGATGTTGTCGAAGATACCGTAGTGAAAGAAGATGTTGTGGTCCACGTAGCTCCAATGAGTAGGTCCAAGGTGTTGCAAGTGAAAACCTGAAAAGAAAAATAAAAAGAAACAAAAAAGAAAAGAAAAATAAAAAGAAACACTTGCGTACCTTGAAGATCACTCGTCGGAGGCCGGTGGAGGTGATTGGTAGAAAAATGACAGAGGAGGATAGGGTTGTGGAGGAATGCCGTGGGTGTGAAGATGGTCCCCGTTGTGTGCACGTGCGCCTGGATATGTGCCATTCCGAAGGATGTGGCCTGCGTGTACAAGATAGTTGTAAAGGTGATTGACGCGGCAGATGTGGTCAGCCATCCTGGAATCCATCGTAGTCCTGTAATCTACAAATTCCGACCTAAAGTCGGACAGACTAGTGCACAAGGACTCTATGGAAGCATGTAGAGCGGCAACATCATGCATTGCCAGTTGGTTAGACTTGGCGGCGCTTGAGGAACTATGATCAGATCATGAGTTAGATGTGAGCATTCTCCAATTTTGCTCATTAAATAAGCAAGTCTGAGAAATATCGAGCAAAAGGATGGAGGGAATTCCATTAATAATCCAATGGAATGAATTCTCTTCCCTCCTGCAAAACCCCATTGAAAACAATCCATGCAAGTCTAGGGTGGCTGCGGGCACATATTCTTGATAATCAGTAGCATTAAACCCTAGGGAGGCTGCTATGTGAGTGATTAAGCCACCTGAGACTATTGGTGAATTTTTGCACAAATCCTTGCCAATATGTTCAAGGCTATGGGCAAAATAGGTAGTAGATGAAAGATGAACTTTGCCTAACATAGCCCACATAAATTCGACCTCGGTTTCTAAAACTTTATCTTGATTACTGTCATGGCCCAAAATTATCCTGGCCATGAGACGCTGTACATAGTGAAAGGTAGGATTGCAAATTTTGACGGCCTTTGATTTACTGGGTTGAAAAACATGTTGCCCTTTCTCGGCTATATCACTACAAATTTTACTAGGGGTGCAATTAATAGAACCATGAAAAGTTCCCCCGGGTTTTAACCATAACAGATTTGCAAATTCATCAATTGAAAAGTCATAATCCACACTTGCAAACCTAAATCTTGCACCTTCAGTTTGACTGGGAGGAACACGTATAGTGTTTTATTCAAAGAAGGCTAGAATCTCTCAAACGACTTCGTGAAAAGTCAGAACCGGAACACCTACAAGTGTGTCCCAACCCACATTATGCAATAGGCATAAAACATCATCTTTTATTCCTAGAGACCTAATGGCATGAACATCCAAATATCTAATAGGCCATAAGGGTCTCTTCTTTGTGTATAAAATGAGCAAGATGATTAGGATTTGTGAAATATATGATCAAAAAATCGGGATCAGAAAAGGTTTGTGGAGACATACCTCTTTTGCACTTCGTGACCTTTTTGATGTTGCATCGGGGTGTCATCATTGCTATAGAAATTGCAGATTAGGGGGTCTTGAGGCGCGAGGAGCCAGAATCTACAGTCGGATCAAAGTTTGGATGGTTGGATGAGGAGATCTAGGACTAGGTTATGTGGAGATTTTGAGGAGTTTAGAGCTTAACAATGGTGGTGTGGCTATTTGGAGAAGATGGGTGGCTATATATAGGGTGGTAGGTAAGAGTTATGGTGGTGTGGGAGAAGAAAAACACAATAGAAACACAAAATCAGCACTTCTGGCTGAAAAACAGAGGGAAACCAAGCCTAGCAAGATCATGGGCATGGGTCTGCTCGGTTCGGGCATGGGGCGTGCTCCAGATCATGCTCGATTCAGGTAAAATTCCCATTCGAGCAGTTGGTCGCATTGACAAAAACATGACCACATACACAAGTCGTGCTCTGTTAGGGCACAGGGCGTGCCACTAGTCGTGGTCGTCTCTGCTGAAAAAGAAAATATTTTTTTGAAAATCGACCAACTGAAACTAGCACGAGATGTGCCACTGGTCATGGTAGTTTCGGGTGGTTTTAAAAAACTATTTTTTGAGAAAAATTCAAACCAAGCCTGGCACTAGTCATGCCACTGGTCATGCCCGTCTCGGGTGGTTTTGAAAAACATTATTTTTTTTAAAAAAACAAACTGAGCCCGGCACTGGTCATGCCATTGGTCATGCTTGGTTCGACTAGTTTGGAAAAATTTTATTTTTTGAAAAATACAAAACCGTGTGTAGCACTGGTCGTGCCCAGTTTGGCCAGTGTTGGAAAATTTTTATTTTTTTGTTTTTTCAAAAGTTTTAGCCCTAGTTTACGAAAAATTGGTTTTGGGTGGTCAAACGGCATCAGAATTGAGTGATTCTTGCGCCGCTGTGTTCATAAAAGATAGAACTACATGCTAATATACCAGGTTGCCTCCTGGATAGTGCTGGTTTAATGTCCCACTCGATGGAACATTCTCGACTGTTCAAAAATATATAGAATTGAAAAAATTGACCGAGTTCAACGTACTTACCTGGTCTCCCGCATTGTACAGCTTGATATGATTCTTGTTTACCTTAAAAGTGGTGCCGTCTTGTGCTCAAAGCTCTACAGCACCATATGGGAAGACTTTTTATATTGCGTATGGCCCAATCTATCACGATTTCTATTTTCCTGGAAATAATTTTAATCGAGAATTGAATAATAGAATCAAATCACCTGGTTTAAATTCACGGTTGAGGATCTGTTTGTCGTGCCACTTCTTCGTGTTGTCTTTATAGATCAAGGCACTTTCGTAGGAGTTGTTCCGAAGCTCTTCTAGCTCATGCAATTCAAGGATTCGCCTTTGCCCCTCTTTGTCAAAGTCCTAGTTGAATTCTTTTAATGCCCATAACGCCCTGTGTGACAGTTCAACAGGCAAATGGCAGTTTTTACCAAATACAAGTTTGTAAGGCGTCATACCTAGCGGAGTCTTGAATGCAGTGCGATATGCCCAAAGGACATCTGAAAGTTTGAGTGCCCAATCCGTGCGAGACGGAGCCACCACCTTCTGCAAGATCAACTTGATTGCCCTGTTTGAGACTTCTACCTGTCCACTTGTTTGAGGGTGATATGCAAGAGCAACTTTATAAAGTACCCCATATTTCATGAGCAATTTATGAAATTGGTCATTAGTGAAATGCGCACCGCTATCACTAATTACTGCTCGTGGTATACAAATCGGGGAAAGATGATTGTTGTGAAAAGCTTGATCACATGTTTTGATTCATTTGTCGGTGTAGCAACAGCTTCTATCCATTTAGAAACATAATCAACCGCAACCAAGATGTAGGAGTTACCCATAGAAGACAGAAAAGGTCACATATAATCTACCCCCCATACATCAAAGAGTTCAATTTCAAGAATATTTGTTAATGGCATTTCATGTCTTTTACTCAAATTTCCTGAACGTTGGCAAGGATCGCATTTTTGCACAAAGTCATAAGCATCTTTAAATAAAGAAGACCAAAACAAACCTGATTGCAATATCTAAGCCGCTGTTTTTGAAGCTCTGGTGTGTCCACCACATGGAGATGAATGACAGTGTTCAAGAACGCTTTGGATTTCGTGGTTGGGCACACATCTTCAAAATATGTTGTCAACTCTCTTTTTGAAAAGATTCGGATCATCCTAGTAATAGTGTCGGATGTCTGGAGAAAGCACTTTCGTTGTCTACTTGTCAATCTTGGAGGAAGTTCATGGTTAAATAAGTAATTCGCATAGTCAACATACCATGGTTCTTGTTGAATCAAGTAAAGGTGCTCATCGGGTAAAGTGTCATTGATGTGAATGTCGGTGGTGTCAGTCAACAGTCACGAGAGATGATCGGCGACGACGTTCTCAGCACCCTTGTTATCTTTGATCTCCAAATCAAATTCCTATAGTAGTAGGATCCATTGTGCAAGTCGTGGCATGGTTTTTGTCTTGGTCAAAAGATACTTAAGAGCAGCATGATCAGTATGCACAATAACTTTTGAACCAATTAAATATGGACGAAATTTTTTTAGGGCATATACTACAACAAGCAATTCTTTTTCAGTCGTAGTGTAATTACTTTGAGCATCATCCAAAGTTTTACTTACATAGTATATAGCATGTAAAACCTTATTTGTTCTTTGCCCTAGAACAGTGCCAATTGCATAATCACTAGCATCACACATTAATTCAAAGGGTTCATTCCAATTTAGAGGTTTTATGATGGGAGCACTAGTTAATGCATGTTTCAGTTGATTAAAGGCATCAAGACATTTATCATGAAAATCAAAAGGCACATCTTTACCAAGCAAGTGTGTGAGAGGTTTAGCAATTTTGGAAAAATCCTTAATGAAACGACGGTAAAAACCTGCATGTCCCAAGAAACTGTGTATGCCCCTTCACGTTGGTTAGTGGTGGAAGACTTGCTATGACATCGATCTTTGCCTTGTCGACTTCAATCCCTCATTCAGAAATCACGTGGCCAAGTACCATGCCTTCTTGAACCATGAATTGGCACTTTCCCAATTTAGCACAAGGTTAACTTCTTCGTACCTGCATAAGACTCGAGAAAGATATTGTAGACAGCCATCAAAAGAAGAACTATAAACACTAAAATCATCCATGAAGACTTCCATTATTTCTTTGATTAAATATGAAAAGATAGCCATCATACATCTTTGAAAGGTTGCAGGTGCGTTACATAACCCAAACGGCATTCGCCTGTAGGCAAAAGTACAGAAGGGACATGTAAACATCATCTTATCTTGATCATCGAGATGAATTGGGATTTGAAAGAACCCCGAATACCCGTCAAGAAAACAAAAATATGCATGTTTGGCCAATCTTTCCAACATTTGATCAATGAAAAGTAATGGAAAGTGATCCTTCCTAGTGACGCTATTTAATTTACGATAATTTATGCACATGCGCCATCCAGTAACAAGTATAGTAGGGATCAACTCATTATTAGCATTCTTAACCACAGTCATAGCTCTTTTCTTTGGGACCACATAAACAGAAAAAACCCAATTACTATCAGAAATAGGATAAATGATACCCGCATCTAATAGTTTAGAAATTTTAGTTTTAACAGTTTCCTTAAAATTTGGGTTTAGTCTATGTTGACACTCAACAAAGGTTTTAGTTTCATCAACTAGAGAGATCCTATGTATGCAAATTTCAGGGCTAATCCCCTTGATATCATCAATTGAATAACTTAGAGCCTTGCGATGCACACGAAGTTAAGAACTCAATTTTTCTAGTTGCGGATTGGTCAAATTTGCATTAACAATGACATGTTGCATTTCATCATCATCCAAGAATACATATTTCAGTGACGAAGGAAGAGTTTTGAGTATAGGTTTACTTACCTTTTCCTTACCTGTGACGTCAGAATCCGAGATGTCCTCTTTGGATTTTTCTTTCATTTGTTCGTCTTCTTCGCTGCTGTCCATTTTTTCATTTTCAAGTATGTCATCCTATCCTTCTCCCAAAGTGAGTTGAAGTGATGACTCCTCTTCTAGGACTTCTTCTAGATCATCCATGCTTCAAATTTTCACCTCGTACATAGGGCAGTCAACAAGTTTAGAAATTTTAAACAAAATTTTTTCCTCCCCTATGTGAAAAGTAATTCATCCCTCACGAACATCAATGAGGGCACCTGCTGTTTGGAGCATTGGTCATCCTAATATAATAGGTATAGCAACATCTTCATCAATATCAAGAACGACAAAATCAATAGGAAGATAAAATTTACCGACTTGAAGAGGCACATCTTTCAAGATTCTTTCCGGATGCTTCACCGATTGGTCGGCAAGTTGCAGAACCATGCGTGTAGGCTTGATCTCACTCATGCTCAAATGTTGTGCGATGGTGAGAGGCATCACACTAACGCTTGCACCTAGGTCGCAAAGAGCTTGATTTATGTGTACTGTATCTAGGGATGGAGAAGCTTCCTTGATCCCATAGTTTTGCTGGCATTCTGTTCTAAATTAGAGCACACTACTACAGAAATGCAGTCTACTAACACTATTTTCTAACAGTTTTACGCAATCTGGAAGAAAACCGTTAGTGTACATGGTACGCAGTGGAGAAGGACATTTATACTAATGGTTGGGTTGTGAAAAACCGTTAGTGAAAACCACATGATTTATTCTAACGGTTCTTAATATCATCAATTAGAATAAAATAAAATCTATTCTAATGGTTCTTAATATATTAACCGTTAGAAGAAACATACTTATACTAACGATTATATTTTTGGAACCGTTAGAATAGATTTGATTTTATTCTAACGGTTATATTTTTGGAACCGTTAGAAGAAACCGCATGATTTAATAAATACCCTCGCCCACACCTTCGTTTTCCACTGCCACAGCTCGCGCCACCGCTTGTTCCTCTCCTCTCCCTCTCTAAGCGCACCTCACCGCCGGCGTGACGACGGCCGGTGAGCCACCGCCTCCTCTCTCTCTCACTCTCTCTCTCTCTCTCTCTCTCGGCTCTCTTCTCCAATCCTCCAAACTCTAGATCCAGGCCATTGACGGTTTAGATTGCACAGCCGTTGTGTTCGTGTCGGTTGCTGTATCAGCTCGATCCGTCTCCTCACCCAGTTAATTCCCATTTTTGCATGTGTTTTTGGGTGATTTTTTGGTGGGCTCGTGGGAATGTTCCATTAGTTGTTGCTTCGGACATCATGTTGCCGTTAGTCTGGTCATTCTGGTTGGGTTTTTCCTTTTTTTCCATCTCCTGAATCATGTCTTATGATGTGGATTGTAGAGATTAATTTGGTGGCTTTGTGGTGCAGGAGTCGCGACTTGGGGGTGGTTTTGCTCGAAGGAGTCCGCTAGTGTCTCATCGCGTACTATTTGGTATTTTTTTTGAAGTTTATGTTGTTTAATCAGGAATTTCAAGAGATTATTCTTAGAAATCTTTTGGTGTGATTGAGTGGTGCAGGAGCAGCATTTGTGACTAGATTCGTGGGAGGATTTTGTCTAGGGTTCTTCTGTTCATCACCGGCTTCGTCGGTAATAGTGTCACATCGCTTTCCCCAAATTGGTCTTCTAGTTAACTAGATATTCTCCCCATTTACGCGAGATCATGTTTTTGAAATTTTTTGCTGTTCTTGCGATGCAGGAGTAGCAAATTCGTGCGTGGAATCTCCAACCACCGTCACCGCTTGCCGGTCATCACCAATAGCCCACTGCCACTGATCTCTGGTTGCTGCTGGTTTTGTCCTTCAATTTCTGTGGTAGTTGTGTTTGATGAGCTTCCTTTTTATGTGGGCTAATGAGTTCTTTGAGTATTTTGTGCTGTTATATTATGTAGTTTTTGTGAATTTGAGTTTGATTAGCAAGTGATTAAGATGTTGAGTAGTGCCTTTGCTTTGGTTGTGTCAATAGTCGCACCAAATGCTCCATCTAAAATATGGTGTTTAGAAGTTCTATGAAGATTAAACTTGGATTAGTGTGTTTGTGCATGGTGCAGAATCTGTACATGCTTTTGACAATTTCTGCTGCTACAACCTTGCTGTCAGTGTTTCATGCACTTCAGTTGTGTTAGTGGTTGTGTCCAGATTCACTGGCTTATGATGGATTGAAATGAATAATTTATTTTTTGTGAAATAATGACGGTGAACTGGGGTTTGATTGGAGATTGGTTGAACTATTGTGTGAATTGTTGCCTCTATTGCTGCTATCTTATCATCAAATGTCTTTATGTGCTACCTTGTGTTTTGTGGTCACTACCCAATTCTTGTGGTTTGGTTGACTTCCATTCTAATATCTATAATTTGTTTGCTGTGTTTGTTAAATATAGTGAATTTTAGGTATGTTAGTGAAATGTTGCTTTCACAACTTTATAATTTGGATTTGTGAGGAAAACAATTGGTAGGATAGTTAATGTAACTACCTTGGTTCCTACTCTTTGTGCTTTCTAGATGTATAATTGCTTGTTCTTACTTTTCTATGTGGTTTTTTAGTAATGGAATTAGGAACTCTATGTAGGACTAGAAGATTACTCTTGTCTGAATTATGTTACTTATTTCATGATCTTCTGTTGATGTTGAATGCACTATTCTCATTCCTGCTTTGAGAAATAGATGAGAAATTGATTTCACTCCTAAGCACTGGAATTTTTTTTGTAATAAAAAAAAGTTGTTCTAATGATGCCTTTGTCTTATTTCCACTTTTAACCTTGTTTGATGGAATGATGTTTTATGATCTATTATAATTTTGTGTGCCGCCTTTCTCTATCTTTTGAAAAGCTATATCTTTTTGGAACAATAGGTTTACTTAGAAAGTATTTATTAGAGTGCACCATACATGATACATGCTTTTAAAAAAACGATAATATTCCATGTTATTTATCTCTCAGTGGCCATGGCTTCAGTTGTTTATGGAAGCTGTTAGTCCAGTAGGTTGCCTGAGTCAACATAATCTACAAATTTATTCTAACAGTTAGAATAAATTTTCAGTTGATCTTTTCCTCTAATATGTCATTTAGCCTCTGTTGTCATTTAGCCTTTGTTTCTTAACATTTTGATTCTTAATATTGTTCATTCATTGGATAAATTCCTGGCATATTTGGACAGTCACTAAAATTTCTATTGTATACACCCTGCGCAAGCTGATATTCCATTTACTTGTGTAGTGATATTCATGTTCTATATAGTGCTTGATAAGTGCTAACTTCGTAGCACTTTTAACCTAGGTTTAGTATTGAAAACATGCAAAATCATGCTTAAAACTCCTTCGATGTGATATTTTATGTGTAAAATTTGATTATTTTCACAAATTGCTTTCACGGTTGTGTTCATTATATTTTAGGGTTCAAACCTGCCAAATTTGAGGCAATTTCGGCCACATTTGAGCCTCACATGACCAAGAAACCCAACTGGAGAAGCAAAAGTACCTGGTCGAAGTCAAATTGGCGGGTAAAGAATCTTATCCGTATGAAACCAGGCGAAAAAGGACTTGTACTAAAAAAAGACCCCTACTCAAAAAGGAAACCAGGTTGAATACAACACGGTCAAAAAGATTCCCACGCGGTTTTGGTTACGCCACATGTCTGGCCGTCATTGCGCCACGTGTCCCAGTCGTGTTCGAATTGGATTCCTCGGCTCGTTTTGATCGGTTTTGATCTGAACTGGTCGTTGTGAGGTGGATTTGACCAGGATTGGTTGTAGTTGGGCCGTTTTGAAGCGAGTTTGATCCAAACTTGTCGTTTGTGGGCCGTTTTGATCTGGTTTTGACTTGAACTGGTCGGGTTTGGTCGGTTTTAGCCAAATTTGGTCGGTTTCAGTCGTATTTGGTCAGAACTGGTCGAATCCGGTCGGTTTTGACTCAGATTTATCTGTTCTCACATCGTTTGAAGCCAAACTTCATCGCCTGCACATCAAGGAGTTATTTTTGGACATGTTTTCTTGTGTACTATAAGTAGAGAAGCTTTTGGCTAAATTAAACATGCTTTCTTAGATGCTTTTTTTAGGGTTAGTAGTAGTCTTTAGCTATTTTTTAGCTTAGTTTGAGAAGAGCGCCTTCTCTATTTTTTTTATTGCTTTTGTAAGCCAGTAACGACTGCAACTTCAATTTCCAAGCAATCAAGTGAGTTTTTATTTAATTGTTATTCTTATTTCTGTATTATTATAGATTTTAGCGAGTAGATCTCCTCTAGGGTTAGGGATGACCTAATCCTGAATGCGTGATTCTTTCTCGATCTTTATTTCAAGTTTTGGAGTAATTTCATGAGGTTTTCTTCCTCCAAACCCTAAATTTTCGTTTTGGCAACAGACGTAATAATTGAGCCTTAGCAAGAATTTAGGTGAGTTTTTGAATCCTTAGCGCTTTGACGCGGGATCCTGAACAGGAGAGAGGCTCTCACCAAACGTGACAGTGGAAGCGATCCTCTGACTATTGATCCAGCGCCCCGAACTGGAAACTTAATTTATCTTGGAAAACAATTGAAATTAACTTACAATCCTTGGACCTTGGATAGAATTATGCCAGATGGTTATGGAATTCCCGAAACCCTAGATTTTCATAACAGCTTGCAAACCCTAGATTGATAGTTTAGTTGTAGAAAAATACACCCACAACTTGTTTAGACTTACTCAGTGATCCTAAGCTAGAAAGATGAATACGCTTGTTCCTCACGGAATAAGACACTCAAGTGCTCAACATTCAACCGTTCACTTGTGGTTATTACACAATCACGATCGTTTCGGTTGCGATCAAGTTTTTGGCACCGTTGCCAGGGAGCAATAGTAATTCACCTTTTTAGATTAATTTTGGCTTCTCAATCTTGCCTTTATTTTCTTTTTCTTCTTTTCTTTGCACCACTAACCTTTCAGGGAAGTAGTGCAAAGATGGATAGCTCGGATAAAGATGTTAAAACCGTGCGCCAACTTTGGTACGAGGCAAGACATGTAAGATTGGAGGAAATTAGCAAACTTTTGAAGACATCAAGGTACAACCAATAATGGAGGACCAAAAGAGACTCAAGGATTATACAATCCCGCTCAGCATGGGGTTGCAATCAGGTATTCTTAGACTATCGATTGAATCAAATAATTTTGAAATAAAACCTGCGCTTTTAAATTTGGTTCAACAAAACCAATTCAGCGGTCTTCCCACTGAATATCCATCAATACATCTACATATGTTTCTTGAGCATTGTGATACTTTCAAGATTCATGGAGTTACATAGGATGCACTTCGATTAAGGCTCTTTCCTTTCTCACTTCACGAGAAGGCGAAGCGTGGCTATATACTCTTCCTCCTGTGTCGATCATTACATGAGACGAACTCTCATGAGCTTTTCTAGGTAAGTTTTTCCCTCCTGCTAAAACTATTCAAATTCGCAACCAGACTGCATCTTTTTCTCAGAAGGTAGGTGAATCACTTTACGACGCTTGGGAATGATATAAGGACTTGCTGATCAAATGTCCCCATCACGAACTAGAGAAGTGGCTTGTAGTTCAAACATTTTATAGAGGATTGAACTACAATGCATGGATGTCCATAGACGCTACAGCTAGCGGCGCACTAATAACAAGAGTGTAAATGAAGCATACGACCTCATCAAAGGTATCACCCAAAACTACACACTCAATGGGGAACCGAACGAGCTGCTCAACAAGCTCCGACCAACAGCATGGATGTAAGTGCAATGTCGCAACTGGCCGCATAGGTAGAAATTGCCACTGATAGATTATCAATTCTTGGATCTTCTGCTACTTCATCTGTTAATGCAATTGCACCTATATGTGAAATGTGCGGCATACAAGGTCACTATGGCCATGAATGCCAATTTAACACATCCATGGTGCAGGCTAACGCTTTTCAAGGTATGCAACAATGGCAAGGTAATACTTTTCCTAACTCGTATAACTCTGGATGGCGCAACAATCAGAATTTTGCATGGTCAGGACAAATTAGCAACCGCAACGCCAACAACAAGCTTTTGGACAGCAGCAACTACATCAACAAAACCCACAATATCAGGCTCAAAGGCCGCTGTTCCAACCACAAATCAGCAACCTTAGAGACCGCCAAATCAAAGACAACCCAAGCAGTCAGACATGGAGCGCATGCTAGAGAACTTTCTAGCAAATCAAGAGAAACAGAATACGTCCATGAGCCAAAAGATAGACTCCATATCTACTCACGTCCGCATGATCGAGACTCAAATCGCGCAATTGGCAAATCCTGCACCAAAAGACGATAACCCTCTTCCTTCTCAACCTATCAATCCTCGCAATTCTGAGAAATTAATTCTATAGCTTGTTATAAACCTCTTGTTTCTAATATAGTGATCCTAAGGAGTGGAACAAAGCTACCAGAACGAACAACACCAACCGAACTTGCGCTAGCAAGCAAAGCCGAAGAAATACCATTACCATCGGCAGAGGATGACGACAAGGATGCTGAACCAAAAGAAATGGAAAGTGGAGAAAATTAGGTAACACGTATTTATAATTCAACTCCACCTTTTCCAGGAAGGTACGTAAAAGCAAAACTCGATAAGAAATTTGAAAAATTTATTGAAATCTTGAAAAAGCTTAATGTGACTGTGCCTTTCACTGACTTAGTAACTCAAATGCCTTCTTATGAAAAATTCTTGAAAGATATACTTACTAAAAAGAGAGATTTGAGTGACTTTCAAACTATTGCTTTAATCGAAAATTATAGTGCTCTAATTCAGAACAGGATGCCGGTAAAGCTGCGGGATCAAGGAAGCTTCTCCATCCCTTGCAACATAGGTATGGTACACATAAATCGAGCTCTTTGCGACCTAGGAGCAAGCGTTAGTGTGATTCCTTTAACCATCACACAACGTTTGAGCATGGGTGAGATCAAGTCTACACGCATGGTTCTGCAATTTGCCGATCATTCGGTAAAACATCCAGAAGGTATCCTGGAAGATGTGCCTCTTCAAGTCGGTAAATTTTATCTTCCAGTTGATTTTGTCGTTCTCGATATGGATGAAGATGTTCCTATACCTATTATATTGGGAAGACCAATGCTCCGGACAGCAGGTGCCCTCATTGATGTTTGTGAGGGAAGAATTACTTTTCGCACAGGGGAGGAGAAAATTTTGTTTAAAATGTCTAACCTTGTTAACTATCCTATGTATGATAAAAAACTTTGCAGCATGGATGATATAGAAGAAGTCCTAGAAGAGGAGTCACTGCTTCGACTCACTTTTGGAGAAGGAACAGATGAACTATTCGACAAAGAAAAATCGGACAGCAGCGACGAAGATGAACAAAACAACGACGAACCGACAGAAGCAACATCCAAAGAGGATATCTCGGATTCCAACATCAAGAGTAAGGAAAAGATAAGTAAACCTACCCTCAAAAATCTTCCTTCCTCACTGAAATATGTATTTTTGGATGATGATGAGATGCAACCTACCATTGTTAAGGCAAACTTGACCGATTCACAACTAGAAAAATTGATTTCTTTACTGTGTGTGCATCGCAATGCTCTAGGTTGTTCTATTGATGATATCAAAGGGATTAGCCCTGAAATTTGCATGCATAGGATCTCTCTAGTTGATGAAACTAAAACCTCTATTGAGCATCAACGAAGACTAAACCCAAATATAAAGGACATTGTAAAAGCCGAAATTTCTAAACTATTAGATGCGAGTATCATTTATCCTATTTCTGATAGTAATTTGGTTAGTCCTGTTCATGTGGTTCCAAAGAAATGAGGTATGACTATGGTTAAGAATGCTAACAATGAGTTGATCCCTACTAAACTTGTTACTGGATGGCGCATGTGCATTGATTATCGTAAATTGAATAGTGCCACTAGGAAGGATCCCTTTCCATTACCTTTCATTGGTCAAATGTTGGAAAGACTAGCCAACCATACATATTTTTGTTTTCTTGATGGGTATTTGGGATTCTTTCAAATCCCAATTCATCCCGATGATCAAGATAAGACAATGTTTACATGTCCCTTCCGTACTTTTGCCTACTGGCGAATGCCATTTGGGTTATGTAATGCACCTACAACCTTTCAAAGATGTATGATGCCTATCTTTTCAAATTTAATCAAATAAATAATGGAAGTCTTCATGGATGATTGTAGTGTATATAGTTCTTTTGATGGTTGTCTACAAAATCTTTCTCGAGTCTTATGCAGGTGCGAAGAAGTTAACCTTGTGCTAAATTGGGACAGTGCCAATTCATGGTTCAAGAAGGCGTGGTACTTGGCCACGTGATTTTTGAACGAGGGATTGAAGTCGACAAGGCAAAGATCAACGTCATAGCAAGTCTTCCACCACCAATCAACGTGAATGGCATACGCAGTTTCTTGGGACATGCAGGTTTTTACCATTGTTTCATTAAGGATTTTTCCAAAACTGCTAAACCTCTCACACATTTGCTTGGTAAAGACGTGCCTTTTGATTTTGATGATAAATGTCTTGATGCCTTTAATCAACTGAAACATGCATTAACTAGTGCTCCCATCATACAACCTCCAAATTGGAATGAACCCTTTGAATTGATGTGTGATGCTAGTGATTATGCAATTGGCGCTATTTTAGGGCAAAGAACAAATAAGGTTTTACATGCTATATACTATGTAAGCAAAACTTTGGATGATGCTCAAAATAATTACTCTATGACTAAAAAAGAATTTCTTGCTGTAGTATATGCACTAGGTGAATTCGTCCATATTTAATTGGTTCAAAAGTTATTGTGCATACTGATCATACTGCTCTTAAGTATCTTTTGACCAGACAGAAACCAAGCCATGACTTGCACGATGGATCCTACTATTGCAGGAATTTGATTTGGAGATCAAAGATGTCATGGTATTGCGAATACCCCGGCAGGTTTTGAGAACGATCCTAGCGAAGATCACGCGGCGCGGGTTGACCGGATGACTGGTCCTCCCCCGCCGGACAAGCACAAGAAATGACACGAGGATTTATACAGGTTCGGGTCCCGGTGGGGGCCCTAGTCCTGTCGACGCGCTCCCGACCGGAGTCGGCTGGGGAGGCTCTCTCCGGGGGAGAGGCTTCCGGAGCACGCCTGTGAGTGTAGCTATTCCAATAAATGTGTATCAGTCCTTTACAACAGAGGGGTACAAGGGCTATTTATAGCCCCAAAAAGAAGCAAAAAGCCTAAACTACCCCGGAAGCCACCATCGGATTTAAGGGTAGGACCGTCCTTCTCCCGGTCAAACGCCTTGGATGCTTGACAGGTGGTCGCTGATTCCCGAGGCGCTCCTCGCGTGACCTGCACGTGACAAACAACTCGAGACTTTACCTTTAGAAGGGCGATGAGGCCCGGGACACGCTCCGGAGGCCAGGTCTCCGGACCAAAGGCGACGCCCGGGACCGGCACCGGAGGCCAGGTCCCGGGGGCCAAAAGGCGGCGCCCGGGACGGCACCGGAGGCCCGGTCCCGGGAGCCAAATGGCGGCGCCCGGGACGGCACCGGAGGCTCGGTCCCGGGAGCCAAATGGCGGCGCTCAGGACGGCACCGGAGGCCCGGTCCCGGGAGCCAAAAAGGCGGCGCCCGGGGAGGCACCGGAGGCCAGGTCCCGGGGGCCAAAAAGGCGGCGCCCGGGGAGGCACCGGTCCCGGGAGCCAAATGGCGGCGCCCGGGGAGGCACCGGAGGCCAGGTCCCCGGGCGAGTGGCGGCGCCCGGGACGGCACCGGAGGCCCGGTCCCGGGAGCCAAAAAGGCGGCGCCCGGGGAGGCACCGGAGGCCACGTCCCGGGGGCCAAAAAGGCGGCGCCCGGGGAGGCACCGGAGGCCAGGTCCCCGGGTGAGTGGCGGCGCCCGAGACGGCACCGGAGGCCCGGTCCAGGGAGCCAAATGGCGGCGCCCGGGACGGCACCGGAGGCCAGGTCCCGGGGGCCAAAAAGGCGGCGCCCGGGGAGGCACCGGAGGCCAGGTCCCCGGGCTAGTGTGACGCAACTTACTTGGACTTAGTCCCGCGAAGATTTCCCCCAACAGCAGCCCCGCATGCCCCCCGGGGACGATGCTCGAGTCCCTGGTGGGCATGGTACATGTCACCGGGAAAATCTCCGGACCAAGCCACCGGAGCTGTGACGCTTCAGTTTCCGTGCCGGACGCTCATGGCCGCGCCGCTTCCCCATAAATGCGCTCGCGGTTTGAACCGGCGCCTCGATTCACGCGCCACTCCCTTCGTTTCCCGCACGCTGTTTGAATTTCAACGGCCTAGATTGATCCGCGGGGTGCCACGTGGCGCCCATCTGGACCACGGCTCGCCTCTATAAATAGGGCCTTAGGGGGCCCGGTAGCTTCATTCCAAACTCTTCAGCCTAACGTTTTTTGCTCTCTTGGTAGCTCTCTCGGTAGCAAGCGTTCGGGACTTTTAGCCGTAGCGTGCTGCAAAGTTAGACACCGGAAACAAACAAACCTGATGGCACCGAAAGGTCGAGCGAAGACGACCGAGGTGCCCCCGGAGGAAGTCGCTCCGGACTTCCTTTGGGCGTCCGAGTTTACGGCCAAGGACGCCGAGTCCATGGTCGAGCGCGGCGTCGTCGCGGACGGGGACATCCGAGTCGCCGTGAAGAAAGACGGAGCCCCCCGCCCCAGGCCTGGAGAGGTCGTGGCCTTCGAGGCCTTCCTGGAGGCGGGGCTCCGGCTCCCGATGCATCCCATGCTTCGGGAGTTTCTGAAGGAGTATGGGGTGGCGCTCAACCACCTCACCCCGAACGCGCTCGTCCGGATGGGCCTCTTCATCTGGCTCTACGAGACGGCGACCGGGCGGGAGCCCACCCTTCGCGCCTTCCGGTACTTCTACGAACCGGCGGCGCGGAGCTCCCACCTGGTGAAGGGGGGACCCAAGTCCCCCTTCGGTTCGGTGATGGTACAAATGCTGCCGTCCCGGGTGGCCGACTACCCGGTGGTGGCCTCCTGGGACCACTGGGGCCACTGGGTCCGGAGGTGGTTTTACCTCCGGGTCCGGGACGAGGCGGTGGTGTACGCCCCGGAGCCCCCCACCTACAGCCGATCGTCCGTGCCGAAGCCTCCGGTGTGGACGGACGAGGAGTTCGAGCTCCTCAGCAGGGTGGTCCTCTCCAAGAAGACCCGCTCAATGCGGGACGCCGCCGAGGAGATAATGCTCCTCCGGATCTCCCCCTTCTCAGGCGGGAAGAGGGGGATCGGCATGGGCCCCGAGCAGCGGCCCCCGATCAAACCGGTGACACGACGTAAGCTCCGGGAACCTGCTGCATTATACTTACGAATTTTTGAAAATTTGACTAACTCTTTACCTCTTGCAGTCCGGCCGTACCCGGCGGAGCGGGAGAAGGCGGAGAACCTCCTCGGGAGGTACTTCGCCGACGAGCACGAGCGCGTCGTGCGCCTCATGGGGGAGGGTCCTCCCCGGAACCTGGTGGCTGAGGCCTACGGGCTGAAGCTTCCGGAGAGGAAGCCCCTCCCCACCCCCGGTTCACACAAGCGGGGGAAGGATCTGGCTGGGGGCTCTGAGCCTAAGAAGGCCAGAGTCCAAAAGACCCCCGGCCCATCGTCGACGCCGGCGGCGACACCGGCGAAGCCCCGGGACGAGACCCCCGGGACCGAGCGTGCCCGGGTACCGGCCCGGAAGGAAGAAACACCTCCTCCCCCGAAGAGCCCTGCTGTGGCCCGGGGGAAGGAGCTGGCCGCGGACGGGGCGGCCTCCGACTCGGCGAACTACGCCTCGTCGCCGCCATCGGTAGCGGCTCCGCCACCACCCTCGGCCCCCTTGGAGCCGGAGAAACTGGAGGTGAGGTTCACGGAGGCCTCGCCTCCGCGGATGGAATGGCTCGTAGACGAGGGGGGGAGCCCCTCGGTCTACGAGGTCCCGCCGGAAGTGGGGGTCTCGGGGGCCTTGCCGCCCGGAAAGGGGAAGGGTCTGATGGTCGCCCCCCGACGAGGGACCCCTTCCGGGACTTCCTCGGCCACCTCCTCGGGGGGCACCTCCGTAACGAGGACGACGACGACCGCCACCCCGACCGAGGTCGTGCCGGGCGCCCGGGTTCGGGAGCCCGCTACTGGCCGCGGCCGGACCGGCGCCGGGCGGGAGACCCCCTTGCTTTCCGCAGGGGAGGTTGAACGCTGCGCGGAAGGCCTGCAGACCCCGAAGGTCCAGGCCTTCGTTGCGGGAGGGACGCTCCACGACCGCTTCGCGGAGCTCCGATCTCTCCAAGCCCAGGTGTTCACCCGAAGCGACCGTCGCTTTCCTTTAGCTCCTACATCAAAAATTTTTCTAACTCTGGAGTTTTATAGGGGACGGCGATTACCTGGGGCGTCGAGCAGCGTGTCATCCGGCTGCTCAAGGACGGGGAGGACAGGGCCACCTCCTTCCTGGGCTAGCGGGACGAAGCTCTCCAGGAGCTGGCCCGGGTCCGGGCCCAAGTTCATGTCTCGGAGGCGGTGAATGGCCGCCTCCGAGAGGAGGCGAAGGAGAGGAGGGAGGCCTTCCGGGAGCTCGAGGAATCGAGCATCCGGGCGGTGGCGGACACGGGCCACTCCGTCCGTTCGGCCCTCGAGAGCCTTGGCGTAAGCCTAGGCTCCGGGAGCAGCGCGGAGGTGCCCCCGGCCACACTCTCGGAGGCGGTGCGTTTTCTCAACGCACAGGTCTCCGTGATTCCGGAGGCAGCGGACGCCCAGGCTCGGGGCCGGGCGATTCCCGTCGTTGCGGCCGCGGTTGGGCTCGTCGAGCACCGGGGAGTGGGCGCCCGGGCGATCGGGGGCTGCATCCCGCGGAGCTTCCCCGAGTTCTTCGAGCCTTCACGCCGGGAGGTGGAGCAGCTCGCCGGGGGCTTCTACGACCGGATCATCCGGGCGAGATTCCCGGTACCGGCGCCTCCGGCGGTGGACGCTCCGGCCCCGACCTCGGAGGAAACCCCCCGGGGAGAGGACGCCAATGAACATGTATGAGCCTCCCCCCGGGTCTTAGTTAGGGCCCTTTTGTTTTCTGAGGACTTTTGCTCCCGGTAGCTTCTTAGAAGAAGCCCCGGACACTTGTACAAAAACATTTTGAATGCAATGGAGTTAGAATTTTTTCTAAGTCTTTAAATTGAATGCATTGTTACCAGGGTTCCCGGGAGGTTGCTCCTGGGCGAAGGTCCGGGAGGGGCTCCCCGGGGGACGCCCAAGCGGCTTTAATCTTGCTAAGCCTTGTCTCCGGGAAGCGCGGCGGGGACAGCGTCCGGGAGCCGATCCGGTTGAGGTGGCATCCGGAGTGGCACTTGGACAACTTTGACAATCATCGCGCCGAATTGTCCCCTCCGCGACCAGGGTTCCGGATGATACCTCCCCTCCGGATACTTCCACCGGCGGGATACGAGTTCTGGCCCGAAGATGTGCTCCGGGACGCTCGGCGCCGCGTGCGAGCATTGTACCGGGATTTGACCCGGGAGCTAGCGGAGAGCCTCCGAGAGTATTAGGCGTAGGAGCCTTAGGACGTAGAGAATCCCCCGGGTTAGAACCCGGGTTGTATCGTTTCCGAAGCCCACCGGAGGGGGAAGATGTCCTCCGGGTTTGACAATCAATAAAGATGTTTATTTGCTTCTTCTCTTGTTGTCTTTTTGTTTCTTCTTCTTGGATGGTCCAGACGACTCCTTTTCACAAGAATGAGCTAAGTTTGCTCGTGGGCGGTGCGGTAGACACCCGGGGGTTCCTTATCCCCCCCGCCCACAGCGGGCCGGAGGATAGCTCCGCGCGCTGTGGGGGTAACAAGGCCCCCGGGATGGAAGTCACCTGTAGCATAGGAATTTTTCTAAGTTAGAAAATTTTAAAACGAGGTTTCCAAGGAGAGGACCTTCCGGGAGACAATCGTCCGGTCACCGTGAGAACGGGGAGCCGGGAATAAGGCCTCATGTGGAAGAAACGTCCAAGAAAACCCGATGAGATTTCCGGAGGCGAGCTTCCTAGGAGACAATCGTCCGGTCGCCGTGAGGATGGGGAGCCGGGAATAGGGTCTCCAGGGAAGAAATGTCCGAGAAATCCGTAACTTCTCCAGGAGACAGTCGTCCGGTCGCTGTGAAAACGGGGAGCCGGGAATAGGGTCTCCGGGTGGCATTCATCCGGTCGCCGTGAGGACGGGGGGCCGGGAATAAGGTCGCCGGGGACCAATCGTCCGGTCGCCGTGAGAACGGGGAGCCGGGAATAAAGTCGCCGGGGACCAATCACCCGGTCGCCGTGAGAACGGGGAGCCGGGAATAAGATCGGTGGGGACAAAATATAGAAGAATGCCATTAGACGTCCCGCTGGGGAGAGCGTCGAACGTCGACTCCCGTAGGAGGAAGATAGATCCAAGAAAGCCATTAGACGTCCCATTGGGGAGAGCGTCTACTCCCGGAGGAGGAAGTGCCGGAAGACGGGTCTTGAGTGTTTGGGTAGGGGACTAGTCTCCCAAAGTGACTCATTACCGCGGCCACTGGGGACCGGGTTGCCGCTTACATCCTCAGTCCACGAGGGCTGATCGTAAGCCACCCTACAGGAGGGACTTGCTGGGTCTGGACCCACTTCCTCACGGGGAGGGCATCCTCGCGGGGAGAGCATCGCCGCTAGGGGCGGTAATAAATAGAACCTGCGATGAGAGTTGAAAAGCAAGACCTATGTATTGCTAATAAAATGAAGTACAGGGCCTCCCCCTGCGAAGTCGCGAAAGGGGAGGAAAATACAGTGTCCCTCCTCCCCCTCTGGCGTGAACGCCCCGGGGGAGGGGACAGGCCCGTAAGGCTAAACATAGAACTTGCGAAGTAAACGCAAGTTCCACATGTGCTTCAGCTTCTGCTCTTGAAGGTTGGAGAGCTTATAATCCCCCGAGCCAAGGACCGCGGAGATCCTGTAGGGGCCCTCCCACTTGGGGGAGAGCTTCCCCTGGGCTTGGGGGTCTGTGACGCGCTTGAGGACAAGGTCCCCAAGGCGAAAAGCTCTCTCGCGCACACGCCGGTTGTATGCGCGCGCCATCTCTTGCTCGTAGATGGCGTGGCGGAGGAGCGCTCGGTCACGTTCCTCCTCCACGAGGTCAATTTCCAGGCACTGGTTGGCCTCGTTGGCCTGGTACGCTGCGGGCGTGGCTCCCTCCAGGAGCTCGACCTGCAGTGACCGGAGGCCGATCTCCAGGGGGAGGACTGCCTCCGCCCCGTAGACCAGGGAGAAGGGGGTACGCCCCGTCGCCCGGGATGGGGTCGTGCGCATGGAGCAGAGGATGCTAGGGAGCTCCTCTGCCCATACACCCCGCTTAGAAGCGGTTTGCCCGAGTCTCCGGCACAACCCCTGCAGGATCACGCCGTTGACCCTCTCGACAGCCCCATTGCTCCGGTGATGGGCCACTGAGGCGAAGTGGATGACGAGCCCCAGGCCTTCGCAGAATTCCCGGAAATAAGCCGAGTATAATTGGGTCCCGTTGTCCACGGTGATTTCCTGGGGGACACCAAAACGACTTACGATATTTTTCTAGAAAAACCGCTGAACGGCCCGGGACGTGATGCTGGCCAAAGACTCCGCCTCAACCCACTTTGTAAAATAGTCGACCGCGACTACCAAATACTTGTATCCTCTGGGCGCTGGGGGGAAGGGCCCTAAGAGGTCCATCCCCCAGCGCACGAAGGGCCAAGTGATGGGGATTGTCTGCACCGCTATTGGGGGGAGGTTCGAGCCCTTGGCCATCTTCTGGCATGCTTCGCACGCGGAGACAAGGTCTCGCACGTCGCGCATGACCGTGGGCCAGTAGAAACCCAGCCGGAGGGCCTTGGCCGCGATGGCACGAGGGGCTAGGTGAGAACCACAGCTTCCCGCGTGGATGTCTTCGAGAAGTTGAAGTCCCTCCGGCCGGGGGAGGCAGCGCAGGAGGGCGGAAGCCCCCCGCTTGTAGAGCCTCCCCTCCAGCAGGAGATATGCCTGGGCTTTAGCCCAGAGGCGTTTAGCCTCGGTCTCACTAGGAGGGTCCCCCTCCCCCTTGATGAAGGAGATGAGGGGTCCATCCAAGACGGAGTCCGGGTGATCTCGGCGACCTCCGGGACATGAGGCTCGTCGCCCGTGTCCGGGGAGGCCACCGAGGGCTTTGTGATGATTTCCAGAAAAGCCCCCTTGGGGAGCGATTCCCGGGCGCTTGCCGCCCGGGCCAAGGCGTCGGCCCGGTCATTGTCCCTCCGTGGGATATGCCGGGCCTCGAGGCCGTCGAAATGGCTCTCCATCTTTCACACTTCCTGCAAATAAAGACTTAAGTTTGCGTCATGGCACAGGTAAGACTTGTCCAGTTGGCAAACTACGAGCTGAGAATCTCCCTTGTCTAGGAGGCGCCGGATCCCCAGGGAGCGCGCAAGGCGCATCCTAAGGAGCAAAGCCTCGTATTCGGCGACGTTGTTGGTTGCGGGGAACTCGAGCCGCGCGGCGTACTCGAGTTCCTGCCCCCCGGGGCTCCGGAGGACTACTCCCGCACCAGCCCCGGCGAGACACAGCGACCCATCGAACATGAGAGTCCAATGATCACTGCGTTGGGGCGGCACAGGGAGGTCTTCGTCCCCGGACCCAGAGGCGGGAGTCCACTCTGCGACGAAGTCAGCGAGGACCTGCTACTTGATGGCGGAGCGGCCGGTAAGGGACAGGGAGAAGGGGGCGAGCTCGGCCCCCCACTTCCCGATCCAGCCGGTGGCTTCTTTGTTCCGCAGTACCTCCCCCAGGGGGAGGGACGACGGGACGGTGATGGGGTGCCCCAGGAAGTAATGCCGAAGCTTCCGGGACGCCATGAGGAGGGTGTAGCAGATTTTCTCCATCTCCGTGTACCGAGTTTTGGCCCCTTGGAGGGCCTCACTCACGTAGTACATGGGACGCTGTTGCCCCCCTTGCTCCTTCACCAAGACCGCGCTGACGGCGACGGGGGTCGCGGCGAGGTAGAGGAGCAAGGGCTCTTCTGGAGACGGACTCACGAGCATTGGAGGGCTCATGAGGTACTTCTTGAGGTCGTTGAAGGCTTCCTGGGCCTCGGGGGTCCAGTGGAACCCCTCGAGCCCTCGGAGGATCTTGAAGAACTGGAGGCCCCGCTCCCCCGACCGGGAGACGAAGCGGCTGAGTGCGGCTAGGCGGCCGGAGAGCCGCTGGACGTCCTTGACGGAGCGTGGCGGGGGCATGTCTAGGAATTCCCGGATCTTCTCGGGGTTTGCCTCTATGCCCTGCTGGGACACGAGGAAACCTAGGAGCTTCCCCCCGCGCACCACGAAGGCGCACTTCTCCGGGTTAAGTTTAAGCCCGAACGCGCGGAGGTTGCGGAAGGTTTCAGCCAGGTCGTCGATGTGGGAGGCTGCGCGGGGGCTCTTGATGACCACGTCGTCTACGTAGACTTCGACGTTGCGGCCGACTTGATCTTTGAAAACCAGCTTCATGAGGTGCTGGAAGGTCGCCCCTGCGTTCTTGAGCCCGAAGGGCATATGGACGTAGCAGAAGGTTCCGAGGGGAGTTATGAAACTCGTCTTTTCCTCATCCCCTTCCGCCATCCGGACTTGATGGTAGCCCGAGTAGGCGTCTAGGAAGCTCATGAGCTCGCACCCCGCAGTGGAGTCGACGAGCTGATCAATCCGCGGGAGCGGGAAGTTGTCTTTGGGGCAGGCGCGGTTAAGGTTGGTGAAGTCCACGCACATCCGCCACCTGCCGGTTGACTTCTTGACGAGGACGGGGTTCGCGAGCCACTCGGGGTGTAGGACCTCCCTAATGAACCCCGCCTCTCGGAGCGGGTGATTTCCACCTTGATTGCTTCTTGGCGCTCGAGGGAGAGTTTCTGCAGCTTCTGTTTGACCGGGGGGTGACCGGGGGCCACTGCGAGCTTGTGCTCAATGACCTCCCGGGCGACGCCCCGCATGTCCGGAGGCTTCCACGCAAAAACATCGGAGTTTTCGCGCAGAAAGGCCGCAAGTTGCGCTGCATGCTCCTTAGGGAGCTCGGCCCCGATCCGGACGGTTTTGTCTTCATTGCCCGGGGACAGCAGGACCTTCCGGAGGCCCCCTTCCAGATGCAGCTTGAGGAGGGGCCTCCCGGGCGGTGGCGCAGTGACATCTTGTTCCGGGGGAGAAGCCTCCCCCCCGGGCGCCTTTATGAGGTTGACGCTTCCGATTGTGGCCGCAGTGCGCTCGTATAGAGCACGAGCCATGTCTTGGTCCCCCCGGACGTTGATCACGCCATGCGGTCCGGGGATCTTCATGCAGAGGTAGTTTTGATGGGTGGCAGCCCCCAGCCGGTTAATTGTGGTCCTCCCCATTATCGCATTGTAGGAGGAGGGGAGGTCCACTACGTCGAAGCGGACCAACTTGGTCCGGTAGTTCTCCGGGGTGCCGAATGTCATAGGAAGATCTACCTTGCCCACGGGGTGGATCGCCTTGCCCGGGACAAAACCTTGTAGGGGCCCGGCAGCGGGCTGCAGGAGCTTCTCATCCACCTGCATCTCTTTGAAGGCCTTCAGAAATAGGACGTCGGCAGAGCTCCCGCCGTCCACGAGGATGCGAGCCAGGTGGCAGTTGTAGATAGTCGCGGAGACAATGAGCGCGTCATCGTGGGGGAAGCAAACCCCTCGCACGTCTTCCGCCGTGAAGGTGAGGGGGACGTCCGAGCACTTGGGTGGCGGGGAGGTGTGTAGCACCCCCACAACCTTAACTTCACGCGCGTACTCCTTACGCTGGCGCTTGGAGTCCCGCCCGGAGGCGGACCCTCCCACGATGACGTTGATGCGGCGCTGAGAAGTCTGGAAGGGGAGAGCTTCTGAAGGCTCCCCCTCCTGTGTCTGCTCCCCCCCCCACGGGAGTGGGAAGGGCCGGAACAGCCGGCCGAGGGGGCAAGGTGGCCGGAGTCCCCCCCTGCCTGCGCTGGTCGAGGAAGTCCGTGAAGTGCTGCAGCAGCTGGCTACAGTCTCGGGTAGCGTGGGTACTGGACCTGTGGAAGCTGCACCACGGTCCTTCTCGCCTTCTCCCCGCGGGGCCTTCCCGGCCGCGTGAAGACTGTCCTCCCCCATGGCCTTTCGGCTTAGGGAAGGGGCAGTTGCCCCTCGGGGGGTCGCGCGAGCCGCCTCCGCCCTCGAGGACAAAAGTGTCCCGAGGCCGTGGCTCGTTACGCCCCCCCTGTCTGGGGCGCTTGTGGGGATCCCTGGCCCCCCGGTCGACGGGGGCGGGAGCCCCCTGGGTCTTCTTCCAGATGTCGTCTTCCTCCGCCCAAGCGTACTTTTTGAGTACGTTGAAGAGCTCGTCGGCGGAAGAGGGGCAGCTCTGGGAGAGCCTTCGGTGGAGCTCCCTCGGGAGGATGCCGCTTTTGCAGGCTTCGATGACCGTAGAGTCGGGGACGTGGGCCACTTTGCTCTTCACCTGAGCAAAGTGCTTGAAGAAGCTTCTGATGGTTTCCCCAGTGCTCTGCCGGACAGTGTACAGCTGCGAGGAGTCTAGGGGACGCACGTAGTTCCCCTGGAAGTTGGCACAGAACTCCCGCTTGAGCTGCGTGAAAGACTTGATGGAGCCGGCCTTCAGGTTGTAGAACCAGGAGTGGGCAATGCCAGTGAGGTAGAGGGGGAAGACATTGCATTGTACCGTCTCGTCCCCCCCGGCCGCGGAGATGGCTGTGGAGTAGACCTGCACAAACTCGTAAGGATCTGCCTCACCGTTATAGTGCTCGATGTGCGGAGGGCGGTAGGGCCGCGGCCACTAGATGCTGCGAAGTCTTCGGCACAGGGGCTGGTTAGCCCCTTGCACCTCCCGGGGAGAGTCCCGATCACTGTCTTCTTTCACGGGACCTTCGTTGTCTGAGTCAGGGAGCTGTCCAAGAGGTCCGCCGGAGTGGCGGTGGCGACGCTTCTCTTCTGGACCGGGGCTGAGTTCCCGGACGTCCGGGCTCTCAACCGGGGAGGCTGGGTCTTCCGCGGGTCTCTTCCCCCGACCGGTGTGAGAGCGAGGCTCCCCTTGCCAGCGGCCGGGGGGAAGTTCTTCCCCGCGCTTGGGTGAATGCATTCGCTCGACCTCCCCCAGGGCGAAACGGACGTGTCCCACCGAGGTAGGGAACTTATGCATTGTAGCTACCGGCCCGGAGGCTTCTGGGACCGGCTGGGGGGAACCCCCTGCGAAGACCCCCGGGACCGGAAAGGGGGAAGCCCCTGTAACATCCGGAACCGGGGAGGGGGCGCCCGTAGCGACGTTTGGAATCGAAGTGGAGGGGGCCCCAGTGGCAACGACCGGAACCGGAAAGGGGGAAGCCCCTGTAACATCCAGAATCGGCGAGGAGGGAGCCCTCGCGGCGACGTCCGGAACCGGGTAGCTCATGCTGGGGGAAGTCCGCTGAGATACGGGAGCTGCTCTGTCCACCGCCCCCGGTGCGGTAAACGCGACGCGGGGGACGGGACTGGCTCCCGACGTAGGGAAAACCCCCGACGTGAAGTGGGCTCCCGGCCCCGGGAATAGGCCAGGGACGGGGTACCCCCTGGTGCCACGAAGGGCCCTGGCATGAAGTAGCCTCCCGGCACCGGGACGGGCCCGGGCGCCGGGAAGGGTCCGGACGTATATCCCGCAGGGGGAGGGAACCCCCCGGCAGGATCATAGGGGCGGACAAGCTCCCGGAGGCCGGAGGGGCCGCCGAGTACCCCATAAACGGGGGCATAGTCCCCGGAAATGGGTGCGACGCAAATGTGGGGGCCGGAGGCCGCGCCAACACGCTAAGCAGCTCATCCATTGAGCGCTGGGCGCGGAGCTGGCCCTCCACGAGAGCCTCAAGCAGGGCATCCTGGGGAGCCGGGGGAGCCGTCTGGGGGAGACTGGTCCCGGCCGAGGTCCTCGCGGTCACCGGGAACGACCTGGAGGTGGAAGCACCTAAGTTAAGAGGAAAGGAGGGAGGCGGTACCTGGGCCAGGCCGCCTCCGGGCGGAAGCGCCGGGACAGCTGTGTCCTGGATGGGCGACGCCGGGTCTCCGAGACCCAGATCACCGGGAAGGGTGCGAGCCCTTGTTCTTGGGGGAGCCATGGCGTCTTGTCACGAGTCCCCACGGACGGCGCCAACTGTCGTGGTATTGCGAATACCCCGGCAGGTTTTGAGAACGATCCTAGCGAAGATCACGCGGCGCGGGTTGACCGGATGACTGGTCCTCCCCCGCCGGACAAGCACAAGAAATGACACGAGGATTTATATAGGTTCGGGTCCCGGTGGGGGCCCTAGTCCTGTCGACGCGCTCCCTACCGGAGTCGGCTGGGGAGGCTCTCTCCGGGGGAGAGGCTTCCGGAGCATGCCTGTGAGTGTAGCTATTCCAATAAATGTGTATCAGTCCTTTACAACAGAGGGGTACAAGGGCTATTTATAGCCCCAAAAAGAAGCAAAAAGCCTAAACTACCCCGGAAGCCACCGTCGGATTGAAGGGTAGGACCGTCCTTCTCCCGGTCAAACGCCTTGGATGCTTGATAGGTGGTCGCTGATTCCCGAGGCGCTCCTCGCGTGACCTGCACGTGACAAACAACTCGAGACTTTACCTTTAGAAGGGCGATGAGGCCCGGGACACGCACCGGAGGCCAGGTCTCCGGACCAAAGGCGACGCCCGGGACGGCACCGGAGGCTCAGTCCTGGGAGCCAAATGGCGGCGCCCGGGACGGCACTGGAGGCCCCGTCCCGGGAGCCAAATGGCGGCGCCCGGGACGGCACCGGAGGCCCGGTCCCGGGAGCCAAAAAGGCGGCGCCAGGGGAGGCACCGGAGGCCAGGTCCCGGGGGCCAAAAAGGCGGCGCCCGGGGAGGCACCGGTCTCGGGAGCCAAATGGCGGCGCCCGGGACGGCACCGGAGGCCCAGTCCCGGGAGCCAAAAAGGCGGCGCCCGGGGAGGCACCGGAGGCCAGGTCCCGTGGGCCAAAAAGGCGGCGCCCGGGGAGGCACCGGTCCCGGGAGCCAAATGGTGGCGCCCGGGGAGGCACCGGAGGCCAGGTCCCCGGGCGAGTGGCGGCGCCCGGGACGGCACCGGAGGCCCGGTCCCGGGAGCCAAATGGCGGCGCCCGAGACGGCACCGGAGGCCAGGTCCCGGGGGCCAAAAAGGCGGCGCCCGGGGAAGCACCGGAGGCCAGGTCGCCGGGCTAGTGTGACGCAACTTACCTAGACTTAGTCCCGCGGAGATTTCCCCCAACAAAAGATAAAAAGGGTGCTGACCACGTCGTCGACGATCATCTCTCGCGACTCTTGACCGACACCGCCAACGTTCACATCAATGACCCTTTACCCGATGAGCACCTTTACTTGATTCAACAAGAACCATGGTATGCTGAGTATGCGAATTACTTATTTAACCATGAACTTCCTCCAGGGTTGACAAGTAGACAACATAAGCGCTTCCTCCATGACATCTGACGCTATTACTAGGATGATCCGAATCTTTTCAAAAAGGGAGTTGACAATATATTTCGAAGATGTGTGCCCAACTACGAGATCCAAAGTGTTCTTGAACACTGTCATTCATCTCCATGTGGTGGACACACCGGAGCTGCAAAAACAGCAACTAAGGTATTGTAATAAGGTTTGTTTTGGCCTTCTTTATTTAAAGATGCTTATGACTTTTTGCAAAAATGTGATCCTTGCCAACGTTCGGGAAATTTGAGTAAAAGACATGAAATGCCCTCAAGAAATATTCTTGAAGTTGAACTCTTTGATGTATGGGGATAGATTATATGGGACCTTTTCCATCTTGTATGGGTAACATGATCTATAAAGACAACACGAAGAAGTGGCATGACAAACGGATCATCAACCGTGAATTTAAACCAGGTGATTTGATTCTATTATTCAATTCTTGATTGAAATTATTTCCAAGAAAATAGAAATCACGATAGATTGGGCCATACGCAATATAAAAAGTCTTCCCGTATGGTACCATAGAGCTTCGAGCACAAGACGGCACCACTTTTAAGGTAAAGAATCATCGTATCGAGCTGTACAATGCGGGAGACCAGGTAAGTACGCTGAACTCGATCGATTCTTTCAATCCCATATATTTTTGAATGGCTGAGGACGTTTCATCGAGCCAGACGTTAACCCAGCGCTAGCCAGGAGGCAACTCGGTACACTAACACAAAGTTCTTCTTTTATGAACACAGCGGCGCGAAAATCACTCAATGTCGACGCTGTTTGACCACCCAAAACTTTTTTTCATAGACTAGGGCTGACACTTTTTGAAAAAAATCAAAAAATAAAAAGTTTTCCAACTAGCCGAGATTACCACGACCACTAGCACGACCAGTTGGGGGGTTTGGTTTGGTTCAAATTTTCAAAAACCAATTTTTCATCACAGCCGAGACGACCACCACTAGGTTTACGACCAGCAGTGGCTTTGATTTGATGATTTGTCAAAAACTTTATGTTTTCTTTTTACCTGATACGAGCATGACCGAAGGAACTACAAGTGTTGCTTTCGGGTAGAAATTTTTCAACGAAAATAAAATTTTGAAACCAACCAAGGCGAGCACGGGCACGAGCACGACCAGTGCCAATTTCAGGTGGATTTTTCAACTAAAATAATAGTTTTTCTTTTTAACCCAAGCCAGGCACGACCTCGACCACGACCAGTGCCATTTTTGGGTTGTTTTTCAGAGTTAATTTCAAAAGATTTTCAAAAACCTCTCGATGCGTCCACGATCACAAGCACGTCATGTGGCACGGTCAGGTTGAATTTTCAAAATACTAAAAATCCTTTTTATTGTTGACTGCAAAAACCATGACTAGTGGCACGTCCCGTGCTCATGTTCTTCACGACACGTGCACGTGGTTGTGCCCTTGTCTGTGCGACTAGATTATCGAAAAATCCCAAATAAGCTTCAAACTGAACCAAACACGCCCAGTGCTCGTGAACGTGGCCCCGTCAGTGCGACCAACTGGTTGAAACATGTCATACTCGAGACACACACGGCCCGTGCCCGTGGTAGTGGCGCCGTTAGTGCGACCACTTGCTCATAGCGGGTAAAACCCGAGTCGAACACGACCTGGAGCGCGTCCCGTGCCCGAATCGGGCACGCCCTATGCTTGTGGTCGTGCCAGGCTCGGTTTCCTCTCCTTTTTTGTCCGAAAGTGTCCTGTTTGACTCCTTTTTGTACTTTTCTCATCCCAAACCTCTACAACACCTACCTAGCACCTTATTTAAGGCCTCCCATCTTCTCCAAACAGGAAACCACCATTGTTTTAGATGTAACTTTTCTCAAAAACTCCTCAAACCTAGCCCTAGAATTCAAAATCCAACCATTCAAACTTCGATCCGACTGCGGATTCGGGCTCCTTGCGCCTCGACACCCCCAGATCTAAAGTCCTCTACGGCAATGACAACTCACCAACGTAATGTCAAGAAGGTAACAAAGCACAAATGCGGTAAGTCTCCTCAAACTTTCTCGGATCTAGATTTCCTGCATATTTACTTTACAAACCCTGATCATCTTGCTAGATTTGTGCACTTAAGGAAGAGACCTTTGTGGCCTACTAGATTTTTAGATGTTCATACCACTAGATCTCTAGGAATTGAAGATGATGTTAAACACATGCTTAGTAATGTGGGTTGGGACACGCTTATTGGAGTTCCGGTTCTGACTTTTCACGAAGTCGTATGGGAGATTCTAGCCTCCTTCGAACAAAACACTATACATGTTCCTCTTGATAAAACTGAAGGTGTTAGATTTAGATTTGCAAATGTGGACTATAATTTTTCAATAGATGAATTTGCAAATCTGTTAGGGTTAAAACCCGGGGGAACTTTTCATACTTCTATTATTTGTACCCCTGGTAATATTTGGAGTGATATAGCAGAGGAAGGGCAACATCTTTTTTGACTCGATAAATCAAAGGTCACCAAAATTTGTAATCCAGCCTTTCGCTATTTACAACGTCTCATGGCCGGGACAATTTTGGGCCGTGATAGTAATCAGGATAAAGTTTTAGAAACTGAGGTTGAATTTTTGTGGGCTATGTTAGGAAAAATTCATATATCATCTGTAGCCTACTTTGCCCGTCGCCTTGAAAGTATTGGGAAAGATTTACGCAAAACCTCACCCATTGTCTTAGGTGGCTATATCACTCACATAGCAAAAGCCTTATGGTTTGATGCTCAGGATTATCAAGAATCTGTGCCCATAGCCACCTTAGATTTGAATGCATTGTTTTCAATGGGGTTTTGTAGGAGGGAAGAGTTTTCTTTTTGTTAGATTATTAATGGCATTCTCTCTATCCTTTTGCCCAATATTTCTTGGACTTGCTTATCTAATGAGCAAAATTGGAGAATGCTCCCATCTAACTCATCTGATTCTAACTCCTCATGTGCTGCTTAGTCTAACCAACCAACATCGACTGTTATTGCTGCTGTACATGGTTCCATAGAGTCCTTGTGCACTAGTCTCTTTGACTTTAGGTCGGAATTTGCAGAATACAGGACTATGATGGATTCCAGGATGAACCAACTCAAAGGCCGCGTCGGCAGCATCTACGACTATCATGTACACGCAGGCCACATATTTCCAGACGGCACATTTCCAGGCGCACGTACCCATTACGGGGACCACCTCCACAACCACGGACTTTACCCACAACTCTTTCATCCACCTGTTGACGATTTGGACTCGGGGTCCTTAGTCAAACTTATGCAGAATTTGTGAGTAGTGAGACCTTTCAGGGTGTCCCTCTGGGAAGGGATGATGAACCAAAGTTAACTGAAGCACAGAGAGATTTAGACAGGTTCGGGCCCTCGATGTTGGGAGTAACAGCCCTACGTCCTGTTGAGATTTACTATGTGTAGGAAAAAGAGTTACAAGACTATGGAAAGGATCTTCACAGGCGAAGATCTTTCCTGTGTATTTCTACAAGACAATTCCAAGAAGGCTTATGAAAACTAACTAATTTAATCTAATGTCTTCTGTTGATCTTTCGATCTCTCGATCTCTCTGTCTGATGCATTGGCTTATCCTTTTATACTGATCGAAAGGGTGCCAAGGCATAACGGCTTCGAACAGTTGCTCGGGTACAGTTTTGGTAACTGCCCTTAACTTCCACGCAGGCTTAACACGTGTAATTAAGGAATAACTGCACGTATTAACTTCTTGACGGTTGTCCCTGCACGTGGAGGAATCTTCGGGATATACTTGTTGTAAGGTCTAAGTAACCCCGCGTTTCCTGGTTGAGGGTGTTCTAACCGCGCATTGCTTGCAATCATCTGACCGCGCACTATCTGTAGCCTTCTATCCGCGTATTCGCATACGGGCTTCTGACCGCGCACTATCTGCGACCTGATCGCGTAGAGCCTACGACCATGTGTCTGCGCCTCTCAAGACAGCTTGAGATCTTATTAACAGACAATTGCCTGGTTCGAATCTGTCTTGAACCAGATATGCATTTATTCTGAACTAGCTCGGGTAACAATCCTCGTCAGCTAGCCCCCAAATTTGAAGAAAACGAAGAGACATATTTACTTCAAATTTTAAAACTTACATCGGATGAGTGACCTGACGCTTCAAATCCTCCACTCAGTGGCGCACTGTGGCGGTTTGTTTCCCAAGACGATCTTTGAGCGGTATTTGACAGGCAATGATGGCGCCGTGGAATTCTTTTTAACCCGAGGTAAAATTGTAAATGTTTTAAAAGTTCGAGGCGTTCGAAAAATGAATCGTCACCCTGGGGCTATAAATACTAGAACCCCTTTAGCCTAAAACTTTCACAAACTTTTTCCCGGCTAAGTCTTTTTCAGAACTATCTTCCTTTCTCTTCCATCTTCACCTCAATGGTAGACAAAAGTATCATCGAGATTGAGAGTGATGAAGAGGAAGTGATACCTGAATTCAACCAAGATTCACAGAAGGTAAATCTCTTCTAGAATTCTTGGTCCAAATTGCCTTCTTATGCTTTGATCATTTTCTCAAATGGAAATTCATAGATGACCGAAGACCAGGTTCCTCCAAAGAAGAAACCCAAGGTTGACGAGGGATCTTCTAGTGGTACAAAGGCGATAAATGCACCACCGGTCTCTCTTCCTTTGGTTCCTGTGGTTCTCCTTGTTCATGCACTTCGGCAGGTCGAACCTTCAACTTCACCTTTGGAGGTCCATGATAATCTTTCAAGGCCTTCTCACCTTTCATCCCAATGATTCTCATCTTCTGATGGGTGATCAATTTTCTGGTAGGTAAGCTATACCTCCACGACCAGATAATCCCCGACTTGTGTTGGGGAAACAATCTTCTAGTGGGAAGGTAACTCTTCCACCATATGATGATCCTCGGCCTTTGTCGGGTGATCTACTTTCTGGGGGGAATACTTCAACCTCTCACTCGTGAGGATTGGTAATTATTTTCATCCCTTTTACTTGTTGTTATAGTTTGCAAAACTAACATATACAAATGTAGGAGACGAAAATTATTGGAGCCCCTAGCGACTAGCCTGCCGAGATTCAACCTCCTCCCCTCGAACAGACTCTCCAAGGGGAAAAAGAGGCCTTGGAGAAGAAAACCGAAGAGATGTCTTCGGCCATTCTGCACCTGGCATAATGTTTTGATAGATCCCGCGAAGAGGCGCACCAATTCCGCCTGGAGAGGGACTATGCTCGACAACAACGAGAACTCTCCGATTCGATCAGGGATGGTAGTGCGTCTCTGATTAGGGATGACGTACATAGGCTTAGAATAGTAGCTAGTTCTCTTTGGGCCGTCAGTGTAGATCCTACTGACGCCAATATGTCCTTAGGAGAACTTTGTAAACTCCTCTCAGATCAGGTTGATGCTCTGGTCGCCTGTATTCCTTTTGTATGTAAGGATTGCCAGAAATAAAGACTTCTTTTACCTTACATAATATGGAAACTCTTCATAATCTCTGTGCGAAAATATGGTAATAAGTAATGTCTTTACGACCACACATACACAGGTAAATCCAAGTACTGCGATTAGAAACGCATTAATATGTCACTCCGCGACCAATACTGATACCGCGACCAGCACTATAGCGGCGGTCAGAACTGAAATCCGATCAGGACTGTTATCGCGATCAAAACTGACATCCGATTAGAACTATCATTACGATCAAGATTCAAATCCAATCAGAATCTCAGTTTTGGCAACAACTTGACCGAATGACAATTGTATGCACAGCGGTTACCTATTTGCAATGATCATAAAAAATCTTTATGACCAAAAATGTATATTTTAAAAAGACCACAAGAACACATTGTGATCAACATGTGAAAGTTTACAAAAAACATGAAGGATAATATCCTCCGAAAATCTTTGTAGAGTTTTCACGTTCTTATGTTCACCCTAATTCCCAAATTCAAAACAAAGAATACTTTTTGTTTCAGATTCGGTGCGGGGAATGCATAACGGGTTTCCAAGAGAAAACATCCATTATGGAAAATAAATAAAGTATTCAATGGAACATTGCCCTCAGTGGAACGTTGCCTCGGGCCTATAAAAGGAGCAGGTAGCTTCCTGAGGAAGCCACACACAACCAGCACCCAGCCTTAGAACTTCCGCCGCACAAAACCCTCATCCTTCGTCTTCCATTGCCCCTAAAGCCGTCAGCTTTTTCTCACAATCTCTTGCGAAAAATGGCGTCTTGGAGTCGATCAGTCCACCACACGGAGGAGAGTATGATGGCACTCGAGAAAGAAGAGATCCTCCCTTCGCGGTTGCTAATCAACTGGCGACCCGCGGAAAAGGACCAAGAAACCCCAATCGTCCAAGAGGGCGAGTTGGTGGTTTTCGAGGAATACTTGCGATGCGGGTTTCGATTTCCCGATAGCAGATTCCTGAAGGCGATCTTGGAGCATTACGGGTTGGAATTGGTGAATCTCCACCTGAATGCTGTCCTGATCCTGGCGATTTTCCAGCACTTGTGCGAAGCTTTCATCGGGGTGTTCCCAAGCGTGGAACTCTTCTGGCGCTTCTACTATTCGGCGTGGTCAAAGAGCGCCAACGCCGCTGGATGCATTTACTTCTGGATAAGGGAGAAGAAGGAGTATCCCTTCCCACCTCTACGAGACTCTATGCACGGGTGGTACCAGAAGTGGTTTTACTGCACCCCTCCGTCCGAGAGCGGGTTGTGGTTCGAGAACTCTCGACCAGTGAAGTCCAGCGAGTTGGACTCTCTCCCTGTTCTAAGCGCGGAGCAGAAGAAACAGGCTCAGGCGATTCTTCACTTGGTCCAGGAGGGACTAACTGCTCGCGATATAATCCGTGACTTTGTGAAGAATCGGGTGAGCCCCCTGCGTGATAAGGCTCATCCGGCTTGGGAGATACAGTCCATGGCGGATAGCACCTTGGACTATAATAATGGTATGTCTTCCAGTCAACAAAAACACAAATTTCTTCCAAAAAATTGCATTTGTTAACTTGTTTGTTTGTGATGTAGCTCTGAGTTCGTCCGAAATCGAAAAACGGACAAACTACCTCCTCAAGGCGTACGGTGTCGATGTGGAGGGAGCTAAAGGGTCACCTCGCCCACAGAGCCTGATCAACGCCGGTGACGACCTTAGACAGGAGTGCCGAAAGGTACAAACTTTCTTGCAAAGCTCCATTTGTAGACCACCCACTAATCTGGCATTAACGAGAACAGCTCGAATAATACAGCTCCTTAGAAAGTTCGGTGAGGCAACACACCCAGCCGAAGATATCGGCTTCCTGGGAAAGCCGGCTCCGAAGAGAATGAAGAAGATCTCTTCGAAGCGCGGAAAAAGGGAGAATGTTTCCAAGGGGTCCAAGGGACTTCTAGGAGAGGCTTCCTCTGCAAAGGCTCCCTCTACCGCAAAGAAAACTGCGGTAAGGTACTCAATGCCCTCTATTCCCCTAGGTACAAACCAGAATTACTTCTTCGTCGTACAGGGCGAAGGGAGCGAGGAGGAAGAAGATGACATCCCTCTGATCCGCCGTAAGAGGAAGACAATTACCTCCCTGTCCAGCGAAGTTTTGTCTTCGCCCGCGAGACCAGAAACGACCACAGTGGGCCCCGCGACCATCGATAACCCTGTGGTTGTGGGTGAGGTCCTAGTGCCTGAAGCTCAGGAAGCTTCAGGGCTTGCTACACCTCTCCCCCTGACAGAAGGGGTGACTGTGGTAAGATCCTTCACAACTTTAATGGTCGTTATCCGTTTGTGAACGTCAATTGAGCAGTGTTCGTGCAGGAGGAAGAAAACATTCCCTCCATCCGTTACGAGTTGGTTGCGGCCAGCCCTGGGGTGGCAAGCACTTTGATCTTAACGCTTGGGGCGGCGATGACAGAACAGGACACCGCGACTGCCAGCAACCCCGCGGTCGCGGATGAGGTCCTGACACCAATGGTCCAGGAGACTCCTGGTCCAACAGCTGTATCCTTACCAGCCGAAGAGGTTACCCATGTAAGGACTATCCCAGTCTCAGTCTTTATCGTTCCTCATGTGCATGTTCATGATTTTGTGCACACAGGGAGAAAAGGACAGGGTCCTCTTTACGAAGAGGAAGACTAGGACAAATGACGATTGTCCCCTTTTCCTTGGGGAACCCTCTTCGAAATCCCAAAAATTAGAGGGAGTCCGAGTAAGGTAAGAAATCTCCCTTGTATGGACAAGGTTAGCTCTCTATGGTTACTTATAAAAATCTCAACTGATAACATTTTTTATTGCTCAGGCACAGAAGTCCAGTGCCAAGCCCTTCGGCGGCCTCGGCCAGTGTTGGGGCTTCCCCTGCGACCGAGGTCTCTGGGGAGCAAAGCTCCATCCCTTCGGTCCGAGAAGTCGTTCGGGCCATGGTGGATAGGGTCTCTACAGAAGTCCAATCATACATATTGGAATCTACAGCCCTAGCCAAGAATAAAGGCCAGCGGGGAGGAACATCCGCTGTCCCTGCTGGGGATAAGGTGAACCCAGTGGTTCAACCTTCGGTTTCACCAAGAAAACTCTCATTCCGAGAGTATGCCGAGGTACGTCGATCACCCCTTATGGATTATGTGCTAGCATAAGAGCATCTATGTTTTGAAACCAATCTCCTTTCTTGTCATAGGAAATGACCCGCATGGCGACCATGTTGATGGCTATGATAGATAGCGTCGAGGCTGCAGAAAAAGAAACTGGTCGCCTACAGCGGTAAGGGAGATATTTCTTTTACTCATTCAAATGCAAGCCCTTATCCTGATAATCATCCATTCTATCACAGAGAAAATGCTTATCTAATGAAGAGCCTCGCTGAACGGGAAAATCAAGAATTCTGGGCAGCCACCCATATCTCGTTCTTGGAGAGCGAACTTCAGAAATTGCGATCACAACTCTCTGGTAAGCATACCTCTGTCCAAAGTAAATTAACTTCTTTGTATGAATTGTTTGTAATGGCCTCTTGTCGCAGCGCGAGACGACCAGATAAGCCGGCTCGATCAAGAGAAGATAACCCTCCCGGCGACCCTTGACTCTGTTCATAGAGAGAATAAAGACTTGAGCACATCACTCTCATCCTGCAGTAGTGCTCAAGGAGGCATCTTCGAAAAACTGAAGATGGTAGCCGGTCTACTGAGGGTTGATGTGGTCGAAACCACAGTGGACGACCTCAACCTTAGCGACTGGACCACACTGGTCGTGACCTAAGCAGAGTCACTCCTCGAATATCTTCCTGAAGATACTAGGCGGCAAAAAGAGGCGATCAAATCCAGAGTTCGATCAACTGCCTCTGTCATCCTCTGCCGACTTCGCCTTTGCCATGGCTCAAATTTGGATCTGAACGTAGTGGCGGAAGAGGCAGAGGTCGAGAGTGAAGACCAGCTTGGGTCTATCATGGAGGAGGTTAGACCTCTTGTCGAGAAACTCTTGAACGATCTCGGCATACTGTAAATTCTTGTATCTGTACAAACACAATGTATACAATGCAAATGCATGCATTTTTCTTTAAAAAGGGAAAAACTTTTGTTTGTTTCATGTTGCGACCATATTCCCCTAGCCCCCACCTGTGATTATGTATACTAGAAACTTAGTATTATAAGCACAGGAGAAAATATATATGAGCGACAACAAGAGATACCCGACCAGACTAACAATCATACTAAACACAATATCCAATCTTATTGCAAACAGGCAGCCACTCTGATGACCAAGGACATGCCAGCAAGCCCCGTGTGCGTTGAGAAACGGCTTATTGAGGGGTGTCTTGTCTGGAAGTGGTCATGAGATCGGCCAGCGAATCCGATCAGGATACTGTGACAATATAACCATCAGCGACCAGCCCCCGAGCCAGACTCGCTATATATACGGGCAAAAGAGGAATAATCTACATGTGAAACTAAAAAGCCAGTTTTGTTAAGTCATTCTAATTGAACAGGAAAAAGGAATTGGGTACTTACAAATAAAACTTGTGTAATTGGTCGATGTTCCATGTATTAGACAAGATCCGACCGTCCTCCATCGCTAATCCAGCAGATCCTGGTTGTGGCACCGATACAACAGTGTAGGGGCCTTCCCATTGTGGGGAGAATTTGTTGCGACTAGATTGGTTTTGAATTTTTCGTAAAACCAAATCACCCACGTGAAGACTACGTGGTCACACCCTTCTGTTATGGTACTTGCGCAAAGCTTGCAAGTATATCGCAGACTTGATCAAAGCTCGATCACACTTTTCTTCTAAGAGGATGGGATCTCGTAACCGTTGCCCGTTCTGATCGACTTGTTTGAATTGATCTGTTCGGATAGAGCCAATACTGATTTCCATAGGCAACACGGCCTCAGCCCCATATACCAAGTGGAATGGCGTCTCACCGGTGGCTCGACTAGAAGTAGTACGTAGTGCTCATAGAACGGTATAGAGCTCGTCCACCCAAGCCCCCGAGCGTGCCTTAAGGCGATCGAAAATATGTTTCTTGATCCCTTGCAATATTTGCCCGTTGGAACGTTCAACGGCACCATTCCTCTGCGGATGAGCTACAGAGGTGAAGCACACCTTGGTTCCAACCTGATCGCAGTAATCCAGAAAAAGACCACTGGCAAACTGGGAACCGTTATCAGTGATGAGACGATTTGGAACACCGAATCGAGCCACAATGTTCTTATGGAAGAACTTTTGTGCAGCTGTAGCAGTGATGTTGCGTACTGGTTCGGCCTCAATCCACTTTGTAAACTTGTCAATGGCTACGAACAAGAACTTGTACCCATTGGCCGCTTGTGGCATAGGACCGACAATGTCCATCCCCCAGATAGCGAAGAGCCATGAAAGGGGAATAGTTTGTAGGGCATAGGCAGCTTGATGAACCTGTCTCGAATGAAACTGACATTGAGGACATGTTTTGACCATGTTCTTGGCATCATCAAGTGCCGAAGGCCAATAAAATCCTTGTCAGAAAGCTTTGCTGACCAGTGTACGATATGACGCGTGCGCGCCGCATACACTGCCATGAATTTCTCTCAAGAGGGATATGCCTTCCTCTTGGGACACATAGCGCATAAATACTCCTTGAGTACCTTTTCTATACAAAACTCCTTCTATGAGCTTGTATAGATGCGCCGTCCGAACCAACCGATCGCTTTCAGTTTCATCCTCGGGTAGGGTCCCGTGTTCGAGATAAACCCTCAATGGATGAGTCCAATCTCGTTCCTATCCAAGGTTGGTAACGCAGACTGTTACCGGATCATCCTCAACCGTAGTCATGATCGAAGGATGCTCCAAGTGTTCGACGAACACTCCTGCCGGAGCGGATGTACGTGAGGACCCAATTTGGATAATTGGTCTGTGAGAATGTTGTCCTTTCGCGGGATGTATTGGACTTCTAAATGACTGAAGTGTTTTTCCAATCTCCTCACTTCCCCCAGGTAATGAGCATTTGTCTCATCGGAGGTGCTGTACTCCTTGTTTACCTGGTTTATGACTAGCTGTGAGTCTCCCCTCACCACTAATCGACGGACTCCGAGGAATTTTGCTGCTCGGAGCCCTGCAAGAAGACCTTCATACTTTGCTGCGTTGTTGGTCGCAACAAAGTGTAATTGAAAGACAAACTTTAGCTGTTCACCCTGAGGCGTAACTAAGACCACTCCAGCCGCCGAGTGTTGAAAACTACGAGAGCCGTCGAAGTACATTGTCCAGTGATCTGGGAATTCCAATTCTTCGGACACCCACACGGGTGGCTCAGGGTTAGTCCATTCGACTACAAAGTCGGCCAGGACCTGAGACTTGACCGCGGTGCGGGGCGTGAACTGGATGTCGAACACCCATTTGGCGATCCGACCAGACTTCTCTGGATTGCGGACAATATCCCCCAATGGAAAAGATGAGGGTACTGTGATCTTATGTGCTTGGCAGTGATGTCGTAGCTTACGGGAAGCCATCAGCAGTGCATAAAGTATCTTCTGGACCTCAGGGTATCGCTCCTTAGGACCATGAAGTACTTTGCCTACATAGTAGACGGGTCTCTGCACACCTTCTCTATCTGCGATCGGGACAGCGCTGACCGCGTGCGGTGTGGCCGCCAAGTATAGAAGTAATGGTTCTCCTTTGTCGGGAGACACCAAGACCGGCGGACTGGATAGATATGCTTTCACCTCCTGAAATGCCTTTTCAGCCTCGTCGCACCATGTAAAGTTGTGATGTTTGCGCAGGGCTTTGAAGAAAGGTAGTCCCCTTTCGCCTAGTTGTGATATGAATCGGCTTAAGGCCGCCATGCGACCTGCTAGGCGCTGAACATCCTTGATGGTCGAGGGAGACCTCATCTGTTCGATAGCCCTGATTTTTTCAGGATTAACTTCGAACCCTCTGGAACAAACAAGGAAACCAAGAAGTTTTCCTCAAGAAACCCCGAAAGAACATTTCTCCGGGTTTAATTTTATTCCATATCGGTTCAAATTGCAGAAGGTTTCAGCAAGATCGTCTAAATGCAACGATCTTTTCAAACTTTTTACAACCAAGTCGTCTATGTAAGCTTTTAGATTACTCCCCATTTGGGAAAGAAAGGTCTTTTTCATCAAGCGCTGGTATGTGGAACCTGTGTTCTTGAGACCGAACGGCATTCTGACGTAGCAGTATGTGCCGAACGGGGTGATGAAGGCAGTCTTCTCTTGATCTTCTTCTGCCATGCTAATTTGTTGGTATCTTGAGTAAGCGTCCAGGAAACATCAGTTCGCAACCCGAAGTAGAATCAACCAGCTGGTCGATGCGGGGAAGGGGGAAGTCGTCCTTCGGACATGCACTGTTGAGGCTGGTGTAGTTGACGCACATGCGCCACTTACCATTTGACTTGCGGACCAAGACCGGATTTGCAAGACATTCCGGGTGATCGACCTCGCGAATAAACCCGGCTTTTAGGAGTTTGTCCAACTCCTCCCGAATGGCTTCCTGCCAATCAATAGCAAAACGCTTGAGCTTCTGCTTTATCAGTCGCTGTCCAGGTCGAATAGCTAACCTGGCTCAATTACTTCCCTTGGGACACCGGGCATGTCGGATGGTTTCCACGCAAACACATCTGCGTTAGCCCAGAGGAAAGCAATGAACTCGAGTTCCTATTTGTCATCCAGGCCTGATCAAACCTGAATTGTCTTGGATGGATCATCTGGGTACAACGGAACCAGCTTGAGTGTTTCATCTGGTGGAGGAGCAACCATGATTATATCAGTGGACACTGTGGCGATCTGAGCATCTTGGAGGGGAAGTTGGTCCACCATCTCCAGGGATAGCCGATCACACGTCAGCACCACATTGCGACTACCTCGGACCGAAATAACACCCTTGGGACCAGGCAACTTGCCGCACTGATAAGGATAGTACGTAGCCATCATGAACTTAGCAAGAGTTGGCCTGTCAAAGATTGCGTTATAAGCCGAATCACAATCAATTACATCAAAAGTAACTAATTCCGTTCGGAAGTTATCAGGTTCCCCCAGCGTGACCGGGAGCACCACTTGTCCCAATGGCATCATAGAGGGACCAGGAATTATCCCATAAAATGGATGGATTATGGGCTTGATTTTTGATCGAGGAATTTGCATCTCGTTGAGCGCCTTGACCAATAAAATGTCCAATGGGCTATCTCCGTCGATCAGGACTCTCTCGACTCTCGCATTGCTGATAATTGGGGTAATGACCAGAGGAAGCCTCAATGGTCGCGTAAGCCCCACAGGACAGTCAGAGCGATCAAACGTCAAAGGTGTGTCCGACCAACGGGGGTACTGAGGTTCACCAAGGGAAGTCTCCGTTTGGTTGACCTCTCGATAAAAGGCTTTAAATTGCCTCTTAGAAACAAAAGAGGAGGAACCTCCGAAAATAACATTAACGTGATTGCGAGGTACCTGGTAAAACATCTCTTCGTCCCCATCGGCGTCTCTGAGCCCACAAGCTTGTTCCTTAGTTGGTAAGGTCAGCATAGATCCTATCCCCTGGTAGAAGTTATCTAGCTGCTTCAACTAACTCCTGCAATTCTTGACGTCGTGGCCTGCGGAGTTGTGGAGTGGACACCACTTCTTGCCTTCCTGTGGGTTAGTCGGCTTCTCTGGCTGGTCGGCACTATGACCACCAGAAGCAGTTTTACTCTTAAATGTTGGCTTGTTACCTTTGGTCGATGGAGGCTTCTCTACGACCGCGACTTCTCGGTAGTGTCCAGATCGACTCCTTTTTGACTTCTTCGACCTCCCGCCTAATGAAGATTCTGGCTTCTTGCTTGGATCTTCCCTCTTAACGTCCTTAAGACCTGGCTGAGGCGGAAAGTTGCCTTTATCCACCATCTGATTCCATTCAATAGCCTCGGCTGTGTCGGAATATCGATCAGCCATATCAAAGAGATCGGCTACTGATCGAGGAGGATGGATAAGCAAATCTTCGGTGAATCTCCTATATCGAACGGCATGCTTAAATGCCCTGATAACGGAGCTATCAGATATGTTCGGGATGGTATTTCTCACCCCGACAAATCTCTTGACAAACTGACGAATGGTTTCGGTCGAAGTTTGCCGGAGTCGATGGAGGTCATCCTCTTTGCCCGACTTCTGATAACAATTTTGGAAATTGTTGAGGATGGCATCACACAACATTTCCCAATTATAGATCGAACCCTTAGGTTGATTAAACAACCAGGTTCTTGCCGGTCCTTCGAGGACTGTAGGAAGGTAGTTAGGCATGACCCGGTCATCGCCGCCTGCTGCCTGGATGGTAGTAATGTATATTTGGAGGAACTCGGATGGGTTCTGGGTTCCATCAAATCTCTCTATGGCCCCTAGTTGAAACTTGTCCGGCCAAACGACCGCACGAAGGCCGAGCGAGAAAGCTTTACAACAAACATAGGGACCGTGAATTGACCTGCGACTCTCGACCTGATCACGCGCGACCTCATGTAATGGAGAATTCACTCGTGGTCCTAAGCGAGAGTGGATAGGAATTCGTTCCCTATTTCTAGAACCCTCCGCCCGTCTAGCTTTGTTATGCCGAGACGGGACAGGTGGTGGACGATTACGTCTACTCGAACCAGAGTGAGAGTACTCTCGGTTATGGGAATGTGTCACCGACCGGGAAGAGGCCGTTGGGGTCGCCTCAGATGCGACCTCGTCCAACCTCTCCGCCAGAATTCTGGTGAAGGCCAGCTTCTGCGCATCTTTGACCGTAGGAGAAAAATTACGCAAGACCTCCGCGATAGATCGGAGTCGGCCATGCGTACTTCTCCTAAGGGCACTAGGGATTATCTTCTCTTCATCCGCTGGGAAACGCTCCGAGGGTAAAGACGGTGTTTGGTCGCGTCTGCGACCACGTGATCGTCGGGAAGAACTAGGAGCAGCATCGTAACGAGCCTGCGCATTTTGAAGAGCCTCTAGGGCCGTTCTGCGAAGGTCGTTGTCTTGTTGCTCACGATCTTGCTCTTCCTGCTGTTTGCGTTCCTGTTCTTCCCTAGCAGCCTGTTGATCGGGAGTCTCTTCCGATAAGTCAGCGAACTGTCTAGGGAGCGAGGTCGCCGATGGAGAAAACATCTCCGTTTGTTCCGAGTCAGACTCGAAATCAAAGAGACGATGGAGGTTGTCAGGGTCAAACCTCCCCGGGCTGATTTCCTGGTCCACATCGTTCTTACCCTCAGTAGGGTCGTACGATCGACCGGATTCACCCTCTAACGTATTAAGAACCTCAGTAGGTTCTGATTCTGCGTTGGTCGCCTCCTGGTCGATAGACATGACCTAAGTGGTTGAATCGACCCTCGGGACGTCTTCGCCTCCAGTTTCCTCCATCGGAATAGGTCACTGGGTGAAGGCATCTGGAAGTGGGCATAATCCTCGAGATCGAAGTCATTCTTGGAATCATATGCTCCAGCCACGATTCAGCGAACCTCCGGACGAAAATTAGGATGCCTTGAGAAAGGCCCCACGGTGGGCGCCAGCTGTTGACGATTCGGACTCGGGGTCCTTAGTCGAACTTATGCAGAATTTGTGAGTAGTGAGACCTTTCAGGGTGTCCCTCCAGGAAGGGATGATGAACCAAAGTTAACTGAAGCACAAAGAGATTTAGACAGGTTCGGGCCCTTGATGGTGGGAGTAACAGCCCTACGTCCTATTGAAATTTACTATGTGTAGGAAAAAGAGTTACAAGACTATGGAAAGGATCTTCACAGGCGAAGATCTTTCCTGTGTATTTCTACAAGACAATGCCAAGAAGGCTTATGAAAACTAACTAATTTAATCTAATGTCTTCTGTTGATCTTTCGATCTCTCGATCTCTCCGTCTGATGCATTGGCTTACCCTTTTATACTGGTCGAAAGGGTGTCAAGACATGACGGCTTCGAACAGTTGCTTGGGTGTAGTTTTGGTAAGTGCCCTTAACTTCCACACAGGCTTAGCACGTGTAATTAAGGAATAACTGCACATATTAACTTCTTGACGGTTGTCCCTGCACGTGGAGGAATCTTTGGGATATACTTGTTGTAAGGTCTAAGTAACCCCGCGTTTCCTGGTTGAGGGTGTTCTGACCGCGCATTGCTTGCAATCATCTGACCGCGCACTATCTGTAGCCTTCTATCCGCGTATTTGCATACGGGCTTCTGACCGCGCACTATCTGTGACCTGATCGTGTAGGACCTGCGACCATGTGTCCACGCCTCTCAAGACAGCTTGAGATCATATTAACAGACAGTTTCCTGGTTCGAATCTGTCTTGAACCAGACATGCAATTATTCTGAACTAGCTCGGGAAACAATCCTCGTCACCACCTACCTATCCATCCTATACATCGCCACAGTTCTACCATTCTCCTCTAGCAGCCTTCGATGAGTGATCTCCAAGGTACGCAAGTTTTTCTTTTTCTTTTTCTTTTTTTTTGTTTTTCTTTTCAGCTTTTCACTTGCGACACCTTGGATTGCACCATTGGAGCTACATGATTGCAACATCCTCTTGCAGTACAACATCCTCCACAATATCTACTTGAACCACAACCGTAAATGGTAATCTGTATCTCTCCCACTACTATAGAATACAATATCACAGTCGGTTCAAAATAGTCATCGCAGACGGTTCTGAACCGTCAGTGATATTCGAGTCAGTGATAGTCCGAGTACTACCACTGACGGTTTTGAACCGTCTGTGATATTTCCTATCACAAACGGTTTTGAGCTCAAAATTGTCTGTGATAACTTATCTTCACAGACGGTTCTAAGCTCAGAACCGTCTGTGATGTTGATATTTTTTTTATGATTGCTTTGCTTTCTTGGCTAGCCTCAGGAATCATGCTAGCCATGCCCTTTGTACATTAGCATTTCAGATATATACACACACACAACCAGCACTTGCACATATACATTTCAAAAATTTCAGTATATATATACATTTCAATAATACGGGAAGAAATTTACAAATCTATGACAAGATAACATATTGCAAGATGCACTTAGAAAACAAGACATGAGTCTCATCGCCAGATACGTCGCTCTATGTCCCCGACCGGTTCATTTTGTCATCCGAGTCATCAGCATCCCAAATATTGAAACTTTGAACCCTAATTTTCTCAAAGTCTCCACCACATGAATTGTAGTACACAAAACTAGCATACGGAATTGTATTAGTTGCTAACATACAGGAGGAGGAGGAGAGGGAGAGGGAGGAGGGGCACCTGAGACATCAGAGGTAGGGAGGATGGGTCAGAGGTGGCCAGGAGGAGGCGCCGGAGGTCAGGAGGAGTAGCTGGAGGAGGAGGAGGCGCCGGAGGTGGGGAGAGCTAGGGCAAGTGAAGTGAAAAGTTGCAAAGTGTGGAAATGAGCGGGACGAAACCCGCCTTAAATTTTATAGAGCCTGGTTTAGATTGTAAACTATCACTGTCAGTTTTGAGCTCAAAACCGTCTATGATAATCCAGCACTATCACAGTAGATTCTAACCTCAGAACCGTCTGTGATAGTAATTATCACAGACAGTTTTGAGCTGAGAACCATCTGTGATAATTACTATCACAGACGGTTCTGAGGTCAGAACCGTCTGTGATAGTGCTGGATTATCACAGAAGGTTTTGAGCTGAGAACTGTCTGTGATAATTAGAATATCACAGACAGTTCTGATGTTAGAACCTACTGTGATAGTGCTGGATTATCATAGATGGTTTTGTCCTTGGAACCGTCTGTGATAATTAGAATATCACAGTCGGTTTTGACGTCACAGTCGGATTTGAGTTTAGAACCGTCTATGATAACTTAACATTTTCTCCTGACAGGCCTTCACAGACGGTTTTGTTCATAACCGTCTGTGATGTGCCATCCTGGATGTCTGTTTCTGTGGTAGTGTCCATACATTGAGGACAATGTTTGATTTAGCTCAGGGGGGATGTTCACTTAACCGTTTGCTTAGTCTGATTTAGCTTGGAGGATGTTCACTTCACCATATGTTTAGTCTTCATTTAATCATCATTCCACCACATTCCATCATAAAATGAAAAATAAAAAGAGATTCATCACCTGGAATGTCTAGTTTTGAAGATGATCTGTAATCAATTAGATGATTATTCTATCACATTTTTGCATATGACTTATTGAACTTAGCTCTCTTAAAATTTTTCGTTGCTTATGTTTAGTTTTATCTTAAATTGACCATTAAAGCTTGAACTTATCTATTAAATTGTGCTTGACTTCTTCCAAATTGAAGATTTCTAATAAAACTATTTTTCGGAATTAACTCTCTTATGTTACCTTTTATGCCTAGATTGCTAATTTCCCATCTATTTAAAAATAAAAAATGTGTCAGAGTAAAGTATAATCAATCCACTAGGGGGAGGCAGTGGTAAATCATCGACCAGTTGGGGAAGAGAAGATTTACTTAACTTACATACACAAAAATATTTTCAATAAAACGGTTGCTTAAGCTACAGCTTTGTATAATCTCGTGTAACGTATATGAGACCCGCTGGGGGGAGGTGGTAGTGAATCGCTGACCAACTGGTGAAGGGAAGGTATACAGAGTATTGAGGTTGCTTACAGGGGCTCGAGAAACCGAGAAAGCTGCCTTTCTGTAGGTGCACTTAAGTAAGCATCTTCAATTGTGTCTCCTCTAGCCACGATGGAATGATCCAGTAAAAACATTCTGGCTAAGAGCACGAAAAAGTTGAAGAAAAAAAAAAGAGAAAATATAAATATAAAATAAAATAAAATAAATGTCATAATTTTCCTCTCAAAAGGGCAATCTAGCAAGTTTGTATAAATCGTATAATAACGAGTATTTTCTTTGCATGGTTTATTCTAAATCTTATATGAAAGAAGATTGTTAAGACAATTTAATTTATTAAGCTCTCTCTTTTCTGAGGTTGAAATTTGATAATCTTAATATATTCATTTGGAAAGTTTAAATTGCTAAGATCCATTGCCTCAAATGCATAGATGTGTTGTGAATCTTTGAAAGATTGTTTATTAAAAATCAGATAAACCAAAGCATCTCAAGTTTTGGAAAAATCATTCACTTTCTTTTCTTGAGGTCAAGCAAAATACTGGCTTGGGGGAATTGAATAAGTGCTAACTTCGTAGCACTTTTACCCTAGGTTTAGTATTGAAAACATACAAAATCATGCTTAAAACTCCTTTGATGCGACATTTAATGTGTAAAATTTGATTATTTTCACAAATTTCTTTCACAGTTGTGTTCATTATGTTTCAAGGTTCAAACTTGCCAAATTTGAGGCAATTTCGACCACATTTGAGCCTCACACGCCCAAGAAACCCAATTGGAGAAGCAAAAGTACCTGGTCGAAGTCGAAGTGGCGGCTAAAGAATCTTATCCATATGAAACCGGGCGAAAAAAGGACTTGTACTCGAAAAAGACCCCTGCTCGAAAAGGAAACCAGGTCGAATACAACACAGTCAAAAAGATTCCCACGTGGTTTCGGTTATGCCACATGTTTGGCCGTAATTACGCCACGTATTTCGGTCGTGTTTGATTCGGTTTCGATTACGACGCGTGTGTGACTGTGATTGCGCCACGTGTCCCGGTCGTGTTCGAATTGGATTCCTCGGATTGGTTTTGATCCAAACTGGTCGTTGTGAGGCGGGTTTGACTAGAATTTGTTGTAGTTGGGCCGTTTTGAAGAGAGTTTGATCCAAGTTGGTCGTTTGTGGGCCGTTTTGATCCAGTTTTGACTCGAACTGGTCGGGTTTGGTTGGTTTTAACCTGATTTGGTCGGTTTTAGTCGTATTAGGTCAGAACTGGTCGAATCTGGTCTGTTTTGACTCAGATTTATCCGTTCTCGCATTGTTTGAAGCCAAACTTCATCGCCTGCACGTCAAGGAGTTATTTTTGGACACATTTTCCTATGTACTATAAATAGAAAAGCTTTTCTCTCAATTAAACATGCTTTCTTAGGTGCTTTCTTTAGGGTTAGTAGTAGTTTTGAGCTACTTTTTAGCTTAGTTTTAGAAGACCCCCTTTCTCTATTTTGTATTGCTTTTGTAAGCCAGCAAGGATGGCAACTTTAATTTCCAAGAAATCAAGTGAGTTTTTATTTAATTGTTATTCTTATTTGTGCATTATTATGGCTTTTAGCGAGTAGATGGCCTCTAGGGTTAGGGATGACCTAATCCTGAAGGTGTGATTCTTTCTCGGTCTTTATTTCAAGTTTTGGAGTAATTTTATGATGTTTTCTTTCTCCAAACCCTAAATTCTCGTTTTAGCAATAGATGTAACAGTTGAGTCTTAGCAAGAATTTAGGGGAGTTCTTGAGTCCTTAGCGCTTTGACGCGGGATCCTGAACAGGAGAGAGGCTCTCACCAAACATGACAATGGAAGTGATCCTCTGACTGTTGACCCAGTGCCCCGAACTGGAAACTTAATTTGTCTTGGAAAATAATTGAAACTACCTTACAATTCTCGGACCTTGGATAGAATTACGCCAGATGGTTATCAAATTCCTGAAGCCCTAGATTTTCATAGCAGCTTGCAAACCCTAGATTGATAGTTGAGTTGTAGAAAAATACACCCACAACTTGTTTAGACTTACTCAGAGATCCAATAAGCTAGAAAGACGAATACACTTGTTCCTCGTGGAATTTGACCCTTAAGTGCTCAACGTTCAACCATTCACTTACAGTTATTACACAATCACTACCCTTTCGGTTGCGATCAGTGCTCACCTGGAATAGTAATTCTTGTAAGTTAATATGTAAACATGGAAATAATGTAGAAGTTAGTTGGAAGAAACAAGGGTTTGTATAAGACTATGAGTTTACATTTAATTTCAGTGTGCAAGGTGGTAGTCGAATATTGATTTGCATTTTGTACTTTGTATATACACTATACAATGATATCTACTGTTTCAGCTTGGTTTTTTTGGTTCAAATATTGATATTAGATCATAGTTAGACTCTCTAGGAATTGGTTGCTAAACTAGATCAAGACTTACTAGTTAAATCTAAATTTAGAGCAGTCTGGAATGAACTTCCAAGTTTTATTTGGAGCCACACAATGGGCTACTGTACCCTTGAGGCCTACTATAAATTTTGTTGCTATTTGGAATTTGTAGGATTTGTATGGACTTATTGTCAATTCATCATATTGTGTTGTTGATACTTTGTATGGTGAAGCATTTTTAGTTGGATATTGTGGATGTTATTGTACACTACAACAAAAATGTTGAGTAATAACGGTTCCAAAACATCTGTACTAATAGTTCTCCAACCGCTTGTGATCGGCACGATAGAAGAAGCCTAGCACTACTCTAGCAGTTCGAAACCATTAGTAAAACAACTTATTCTAACGGTTCTTATTAATGAACCATTGGAATATAGTAGTTATTCTAACGGTTCTTATTAGTGAACCGTTAGAATAGCTTACTATATTCTATCGATTCTTATTAATGAATTTATAGAATATAGTAGCTATTCTAACGGTTCACTAATAAAAATCGTGACAATAAGTTGTTTTACTAATGGTTTCGAACTGTTAGAGTAGTACTATACTTCTTCTATCATATCGATCACTAGCGGTTGGAGCACCGTTAGTACAGATGTTTTGGAACCGTTAGTACTCAGCATTTTTGTAGTAGTGGCACTACAATTCTCAGTCAAAGCAACAGTTTGATATTCACTCAAATCCTTTTTTCGTAAGTATATCCTTCAAGAATTTCCCATAAGAAGGCATTTGAGTTACTAAATCAGTAAAAGGCACAGTCACATTATGTTTTCTCAAGATTTTCACAAAATTTTCAAATTACTTATTGAGTTTTTCTTTTACATACCTTCCCAGGGTAGGTGGAGTTGGATTATAAATACGTGTTACCTGATTTTCTCCACTTTCCTTTCATTTGGTTTGGGTTCCTTGTCATCATCCTTTGTTGGTGGGAATGGTGCTTCCTTTATTTCGCTTGCTGGTGCAGGTTCGGTTGATGGCGTTCGTTTCGGTAGCTTTGTTCCACTCCTTAAGATCACTGCATTAGAAACAAGAGGGTTAGAACAAGCTATTGAATTAATTTGTTCCGAATTGCGAGGATAGAATGGTTGAGAAGGAAGAGGGTTATCATTTTACGGTGTAGGATTCGCCAATTGTGCGATTTGAGTCTCGAGCATGCGGATGTGAGTCGATATGGAGTCTATCTTTTGGCTCATGGACGTCATCTCTTTCTTTTGATTTGCTAGAAAGTTCTCTAGCATGCGCTCCATGTTCGACTGCTTGGGTTGTCATTGGTGTGGCGGTTGATAAGATTGCTGATTTTGTGGTTGGAATAGTGGCCTTTGAGCTTGATATGGGGGATTTTGTTGGTGTAGTTGCTGCTGTCCAAATTTTGGTTTGTCGAGCCATCCAGAGTGATACGAGTTAGGAAAAGCATTACCTTGCCATTGTTGTATAACCTGAAAGGAGTTTGCCTGCTCTATGGATGGGTTAAATTGGCATTGATAGCCATAGTGGCATTGTATGCTGCACAATTCACATATGGGTAATCGCATTAACAGATGAAGTAGCAGATGATCCAAGAATAGGCAATTTATCAGTTAGAAGTGCTACCTGTTTGGCCAATTGTGACATTACACTTACATCCATGTTGTTGGTCAGAGTTTGTTGAGCAGCTCGTTCGGTTTCCCATTGTGTGAAGTTTTGAGTTGTACCTTCGATGAGGTCGTATGCTTTGTCTACACTTTTGTTCATTAGTGCGCTGCCGGCTTCAGCGTCTATGGCCATCCGTGCATTGTATTTCAATCCTCTATAAAATGTTTGAACTACAAGCCACTTCTCTAGTTCGTGATGCAGACATTTGATCAACAAGTCCTTGTATCATTCCCAAGTGTCGTAAAGTGATTCATTTACTTGCTGTGAAAACGATGCAATCTGGTTGCGAATATGAACAGTTTTAGTAGGAGGGGAAAACTTACCAAGAAAAGCTCGTGAGAGTTCATCCAAGTAGTGATCGACACAGGGGGAAGAGTGTATATCCATGCCCTCGCCATCTCACGAAGCGAGAAAGGAAAGAGCCTCAAACAAAGTGCATCCTGTTTAACTCCATGAATCTTGAAAGTATCACAATGCTCAAGAAATATGTGCAGATGTAATTATGGATCTTCAACGGGAAGACTACTGAACTGATTTTGTTGAACCAAACTCAAAAGTGCAGGTTTTATTTCAAAATTATTTGATTCAATCGGTGGTCTAAGAATACCTTATCGCAACTCCATTCTGAGCTGGATTGCATAGTGCTTGAGTCTCTTTTGGTCCTCCATTGATGGTTGTTCTTTGGTCTCTTCAAAAATTTGTTGTGAATTTTCCTCCAATCTTACCTGCCTTGCCTCATATCGAAGTTGGTGTGCAGTTTTGACAGGTTTGATCGAGCTAACGTGATTTGCACTACTCACCTGAAAAGTTAGTGCTGCACAAGAAGAAAAAGAAAAAGAAAAATAGAAGCAAGATTGAGAAGTAAGATTGACTTATATCAGCGAAATTAAATCTAAAAAGATGAATTATCGTTGTTCCCCAAAAACAGCACAAAAAACTTGATTGCACCTAAAACGGTGTGATTGTGTAATAACGGCAAGTGGACGATTGAATGTTGAGCACTTGAGGGTCAAATTTCACAAGGAATAAGCGTATTCTTCTTTTTAGGTTAATGGATCACTGATTAAGTCTAAACAAGTTGGGGGTTTGTTTTTCTATAACTAAATCTACTACTAAACCTATCAATCTAGGGTTTTAAATCAGTAAAGAGCAAGTATGAAATATAGGGTTTATAAAGCAGGAATGAAAATCTAGGGAGTTCCATAACCATCCTGCATAATTCTATCCAAGGTTCGAGAATTGCAAGTTAATTTCAATCGTTTTCCAAGACAGATTAAGTTGCCAGTATGGTCGTTGGTACAACGGTCAGAGGATCGCTTTCACTATTACGTTTGGCAAGAGCCTCTTTCCTGTTCATGATCCCACGTCAAAGCGCTAAGGACTCAAGAACTTCCCTAAATTCTTGCTAAGGGTCAATTGTTATGTCTGTTGCCAAAATGAGAATTTAGGGTTTAGAGGAAGAAAACATCAAGAAATAACTCTAAAACTTGAGATCAAGACTAAGCAAGAATCACGCCTTCCGGATTAGGTCATCCCTAACCCTAGAAGGGATCTACTCGCAAAAGGCTATAATAATGCAGAAATAATAATAAGAATTCAATGAAAACTTACTTGATTGCTTGATAATTGAGTTTGCCGTCCTTGCCCACTTACAAAAGCAGAAAAAATAGAGAAGGGGGCTCTTCTAAGAAAATAATCTAAAAACTACTAGGAAAGCAGTGACGAGGGATATTACCCGAGTAAAGGTCGCACATATCTTTCCATGGTCGCGCACAACGCTCCATGGTCGCACATACCTTTCTATGGTCGCAGAAGGCCATGGAAAGAGATAATGGGGACGGTTCAAGGATCTTTTGGACATAGCCCATCAATAATATTTAATAATTCTAGCTATGGAACTCTATAAGTTTCAACACTTAGCATTACCAGTTCCACGGTCTCGTGTTATACCCGTGAGTGCGACAGTCGTAGAGACGTCTGCCTACGACAATACATTATCGAACAGACAGAACCTAACATCAATGCGTGGTCGCAGAAGGTGCGCGATCACAGTATTGAAGACTTCTACTACAATGCGAAGACTATGTATTGTAAGTCACCATTCACAATAACTATCCCTTTATCCTTATGATTATTCTCAAAATAATCATAAGTCCCTGACAAGATAACTGTCGAAGAAGATGGATGGTGAGGCAGTTTCTACAATGACCAGGTCAAAGTTTCTTAACTGCCACGTAACCATGACCTCCGGCAACCACCACATAACCACGACTAGCAGCAACCAAGATGTTATGGGCGATTGTGGAGCATGTCTTCAAGAGGACAACTGACGATCTCTTCAGCAAGTATAAAAAGGTCTTCCAGGACAGATCGAGGGGGGACGGTTCAATAGAGGACGGATAGCAGGAAGTCTATAGATTAGATATAGAAAGATAGGAATAGACATGACATTATCCTTGTAATCCTTTCATTCATAGTGATAAATACATAGGAGTAGGGTTATTACTCAGCTACAAGGGCCTGAACCTGGATAAATTCTTATGTCATTAGATTTATAGATACCTTGAATTCCTTGGTACTTGTCTGGATTGGCTCCTTTCACAACCCATCTAAATTCTGCATAAGTTTGACAGAAGGACCCCCTGGGTCCCAATCGTCGACAGCTGGCGCCCACCGTGGGGCCTTCAAGACATTTTCACCAAGGTTCTCTGTATTCATGGATTGTCGACGATTGGAACCTAGGGGTTCTCCTATCGAACTTTTGCAAAAATGAGGTGGGTAATGAAGGGAGCCAATCAGACAAGTACTAAGGTGTTCAAAGTATCTATGAATCTAAGACACAGGGATTTATCCAGGTTTGGGCCCTCATAGCTGAGTAATGACCCTACTCCTGTGTATTTGTTTATGTGGAAAGAGGATTATGGAGAGAGTGTTACAAAGTGGATCAAAGAGTGTTACAAAGAGGATGTATTAGCTAATCTTGTTGATCTATCTCTGTCATGGGTCTCCTCCCTTGATCCTTCCCTTGAAGGTCTCTTTATACTTGCCGAAGAGATCGTCAGTTGTCCTTCTGAGGAAACGCCCCACGATTGCCCTTGACCCCTTTGTGATGGTTGCTGCAAGTCGTGCTTACGTGATAGTGGCCGTAGGTCATGGCTATGTGGCAGTTAGGCAGCTTTGACCGGTCGTTGTGGTAACAGCCTCACCGCCTTAATCTGCTCCGGTGGTTATGTTGTCAGGGACTTATCATTATTTTGGGAATAATCATGAGGATCAAGGCATGGTTATGGTAGGGGATGATCATGTACTTCTGCAACCACGTATCGATAGTTTTCTTTGTCTCTACGAGATGGTGTGGTCGTAGGTAAATGTCTCTGCAACCATAGCGCTCGCAGATACAGCACAAGACTATGGACTTTACAATAATAAATGTTTTTAAGATCTATAGAGTCTCATAGCTAAGATTGCAAGAATTAAATATAATTGATGGGTTATGTCCATAATACCCTTGGATTACTCGGTATCTTGGATATCCAGTGGATTTTCCTGAAACTGGATGGTTGGGGCCTCTTCCTTCGCTGCACAAAGCCATTATGACAGAAGGATGAGGCCTCAGCCCCCCCAGCCATTAGCTGCAACTATGGCTCAGGTCACATCCAAGGCCACACAAACTGCTCCTCGTGGCTTGAGGTGAAGATTTGCCTTTTCTCTAACTGAATGGAGTTATTTAGTTACGAATAAGTTCTTTAGTACTAAATTGCTTGTATAGGGCACATTGGGCGACTTCCTCTCCTCTTGTAGCATCTCCATCATTGTCCTCAGAGGAGGATGTGGAAGTTATGGACCATGCTGTGGCCCAGCCAGCATCTGCCTCCCAGGTAAGGATCCTTAGTTTTTTGGATTTCTCATTTTTTTATGTTCCCAACTTGGAATGATCTCATGGTCGCATAGGGAGACAAAGTCGAGCAAACAGCCAGTGAAGAGCTGGCTGAGGCCTTGGCTTCCCTGAAGGAGAAGACTGCAATGTGTAGCTTCCTCCAAGAGGAGAACGAGAGCCTCGAGGAGAAGTACATCCAGCGAGGGCTTGATATGGACTCTCTTCTTCGAGTCATTGACCACTACAAGGTGGCCAGCGAGAGAGCTCGAGAGACTGCAAGGCTTGCTCGAGACACCGAGAAGCGTGTCCGCAGTGAGAAGGACGCCTTGGATGCTTTGATCGAAGGCTGCAGGCTCACTAAGGGGATACCTTTAGGAAACGGAAGGTGGTCGCAGACAATCTTGAGGCAGAAGTTGTTAAACCCGAGAGGGTCAACTTGTATGTCAAGGTGTCTTGCAATTTGGTCACTGCTCAAGCTGATTCGCTGGTCTCCAACATCCCAGAGTCTGCGATGAGGTACAGGGAGAGACTAAGGACCGATATCGGTGCTGCATGTAACACCCCGATTTTTCCAAATCCTGGCCTGTCTTGTCCCTTACTATTTCAGAATGAGATCCCTGTTGTGCCAGCAGCTTACCCCAAAAAGTCGGCAATCAAGCTCTTTCGCTCAGATCTTTTTCACAAATCAGCTCTTTTCAGATTTGTCAGAAGCCCAAAAAGACTAAAAGTCTCAGACCACCTCCAAACTTTGATCTGATTCAGTGAATATCTCCCATTCACTATTCTGAACATTTTTCCCTTCTAGAAGAATTTCCAAATCCTGCCCTAAACCTGAGTTTCGACCCTCGCCGTTTTTGAAACTCTAATTACCCTGTTTTACCCTAAAGTCGTTTTCCCCACTTTTGTCGAAACCCCTCAGATCTTGCCCGATCTTGTCAAACTTTGGCTAGATGAGTTCCATTAATCTTATGCAACTCATTCCTGAAATCAGATTTTAGATCAGCCCTCCAGATCTCCAGATTTACAATCAAGCCCATTTCCAATTCAACTTTTCCTCACAGATCAGTCCCTCGAGCAAGTTTCAAAATTGCAAATCAGCCCGAGCCTTCTTTTCCAGTCCCTGTTCGACCAGTTTGCGCTCGACCAGTGCCCCGTTCATCTTTGTGCCGTGCACGCTCGCCGCCGGCCATCTTCTCCGGTCGCCTGTACTCGTGATCGGTTGAGCCACCCCGCGCGCACGTGCCAGTGACCAACGACCTTGCTAAACCCAACGGTTAAACGCCCGCGCTCCAGCAGCGTTTTCGCGCGCGCACGCCCGTGGCCGTGGCACTTGCATGCGTGTACGTGTCATCGCCGGAGCTGCGTTGCTGCCTCCGCATCCGCGCCGTTTCAAACCTAGTTCCAATGCGCTCCCGACAACGCTGGCAAAGCAACTGCACAGCCCGTGCACATCACGTCGTCGTCGCCGTTGTCGCACCTGCGCCCGGCCATCCTTGCCCCTGGCTTGATTTTCCCCGCTGCTTTCCCCTCGCTAGCTTCGCCCCAGAGCCTATTTAAAACCCCAGTGCTGTGCAAATTCCTTGTCTCAGGACTTAGCCAATCTTTTCCAGTGCCCTCGCCGCTCTCTTCTTCTTCTCCGGCGAGCTGTTTTTGAGGCCACCGTCGCCAGAGCAAACCGTGGCTTCTCCTTCCAATTCAACTGTACCAGTAAGCCTCCCTTACCTCCCTCTCTGTGTCATACCAGTTAATTGCACCCGATTGAACCCCATCGCCGGTGATCGCCGTAAACGGCCGTTTGCCCTGTTTCCCCAATGCTGTTCATTTCATCCCAAATTGGTTTCCCCTCCAGTAGAGTTTCTTGATCAGTAGGCCCCATCTAGCAAGCCTGTGCGCTCAGATTGCATAATTGAGCTGAAATTGAAGTTTTCCTGTTCTGGCTCGCCGCCGATGATCTGGCTCTCGTCACCAGGCCGTACCAGCTATCCCCCAGCCAAATTGACTTAGCCATTAGCTTCCACACTTCACCCTCTCACTCCCTGAGCAAGAAATCGAGTTCAAATGCTTTGTATCGAAACCCCCCAATCTCCAGTGTCGTCCTCTCCAGCACCGGTCGCCGGAATTCTTCCCCGGCTGATCTAGCTCCTGAAACTTTGTCCCTTAGCTTTTCCTCACCTCCCTGAGCAATTCCTTCCACTAGCTCGACATCTGAATCTGCCTAGATTGGAAGATATGCCCTTGCCAAGATCACTGTCCAGAAGCCCAGTTCATGTCCAAGTCACCACAGTTCATCACTGAATTTCATCACCTTCCGGCCACTTTCAGCCCTTGATCCTGTTAAGTATTTTGTCCCTGTTATCAAGGCCTACCTCCCAGACAAAGTTGTGCATCAATTGGAGCCCTGGATCAAAATTTATGTCAAGCCCTAGATTTTGGCAATGTCTGCACTATGTCAGTGCATGTCAGCCACTGGCATTAGCCTTGTTTGACCCCTTCTGGTTGAGCAATGGAAATGTCACTTTGTCCCCTAGATTCCTGGAGTTGTGTTCTACATCTTTCCCTTCTGTCACTTCTCCAGAAAACCATCCTAATACCAGTTTGAAGCTATGCCAAAGCCGTGAACTGAATGTCGACCCTTCGACGTTCAATCCTTTTTAGCCGTTTCTTCGACCAGAACCCTTGTGACCTTGCCCTAACCTTTTCCCCTGCATGCATGACTTATTTACTTAATATTTTCTATGGAAACTATTCTATGTATGCTTATGTAGCGTATGTGTTGTATTGCTTGTGTCCGCCGCAGAGCCCGAAGCTGAAGGAGCGGAAGAAGTCTTTGAAGATTCGTCCGAGTAATTAGACCCAACAGTGCAAGGCAAGCCTCATTCCTTTGATCATTTCTCGCCCAATATTTTCATATGAAGTATATTCACTGTTTCTTACTATGCATGCTTATTTGAGATACAAGTTATGTTTGAATGACATGAGTAGATATTACCTAATGAATCATGAAACCCCTTTTGTTATTGAACCTTCATATATATATATGCTTTTGTCACCCTAGGACTCATACACTGGATATCCACATTAAACTTGAAATGGTCAAATACATGAGAAGTTATGATCAAAACCGTTTTGTCAAGAAAACTGATAAAAGGGATCAATAGTGAGGATTGGTTTGTATGGAGAGGGTGCGGTGCGCACCAGGGAATGTGAATGCTCCTCACTATTGGTTCATAAGGACGAGAACCTTGTGCTATGTCTCTATGCGAATTGTAAAAGTACCAACCACTTGCCTGGTATGAGACAGGCACAACTTAGTAGCTTTTTGGTATTAGCAGTTCCCTGCATGGTTTGTCGATCTGGTTTCTCGCGTGGAAACTGGTAGGCCAAGGTTCGGCCATGAGTGATGTGATTCAGAAAAATAATGAGAGGAAAAGGCGTAAAAGAAGGAAGGCGCCCTAGACCTGATTAAGCCGTGAGCGGTTGTAATCTTAAATGGTCGTATGTCTTGCGTGGACATAGACCAAGGCTATGTGTCCTGCGGGAACATAGACCAGAGAGGCTAGGAAGTAAGGCAGTGGGGAAGACCCACAACAGTACTTGAGACTTAACTGTCTATTTACCGGGCGGGGATACTGTTAATACTGAACTGTAAAAGCGTTGTGTGATCTCGGCCTTGTCACATGTGTATAAGTCACATGGAGCTGTACCGACTTGAAAGCCGAGTGAACCAGTGGATTTAAAAAGAGGTACACCTTTGCAAAGTGTAAAAGAAGTATCAGATACTCTGTACTCCCAGGTTCAGGAGTCTTTTCGTAGTGGATGTTATCCATGGGTTATAGCACAAGTAATGATTTGGAATGTCTTCATAATATGGGTTAATAAAAATGATGACTCATGGGAGACCATCACATAACGATTTCTAAAGTATAAATTAAGATTTTAAAGTATTACTCTTGGAAACTAAAAGCCTTTCTTTATGATTTTAGAGTGAAAATCTACTCTATTTATATATATATATATATAAAACCAAAACCCCTTTTCTTGATCACTCATCATCTATATACCTACATTTTTGTAACGAGACTTGCTGAGCATTGTGTAAAAACATGCTCACCCTTGCCTTTGCAAACAAATTCAGAAGAAGGATTTGAGAATCCCGATTCCCCTGGCCTTGAGCACCAAGAAGAGGAAAGAGCCTTTCCAGACGATTTGAGCTTCTAGGAGGGTCATGAGCCAAGTTGAGTCCGATGTGGAGGAAGCCCTTCCAGAGCCGCTGCAGAAGAAAATGAAGACCCTTGTGGTTGCTTTTTGTGTTGTCTCTCTGTGTTCGGTGCTTCGATACCGATCCTTGATTTTGAAAAACTCTCTACTTTTGTATTAACTTTAATTAGTGCCACCCTTGGCATTATGATATTGTAATAGTGGTCCTCGTGACCTTGTACTTGCTTTATCTACCAGCTTTATTATTTAAAGTGAATCCTATTGTTGTGAGCTTGTGATATACCTTTCTGTGCGCAATCTACCTGGGCGGTTGCCAAGGTGACCCTCAAATGGGGGTCTCACACTGCAGTTTCTACTGTCCTCTGTAGGCTTAGGCATCACCACGGTCCAAGATTAGATCTAAATCCAGTGGTGGGGGATGCAGTTGTTGGCGGCGAGGAGCAGTTGGATGTGGCTAGGGCCGAGGTCAAGCCCTTAGTCGATAGATTATTGCATGACCTCGATCTCGCATGATGTATCCCTTCTCAGTTGTAAATTTTTTGTAAATATTATCAATGAAAATATTATTAATGGAAATTCGGAAGGAAATTTTTTTTTACCATGTCAAAGTTTCAATATCATTGATAAACTATGTCCAGAATATCCTTGGACTATCCCCTTATCTCTTTTCTTGGCATTCTGCGACCATAGAAAGGTAAGTTCGAATATGGAGTGTTATCTGCGATCATGGCATGACTATCACGATCATGAGGAGGATATGTGTGACCTCGGAAACATCTGGATGCGATCAGGGCAACAATCTTTGTTGGCTAGCCCCAAAGTCGAAAGGAAAAAAGGTTCTCTTTACCCTGCAAAAGGCGTTTCCAATTCAGAAAAGGCGTTTCAGGCTTTGGAAAGGCGTCTTTTTGTTTTGACTTCCCGCCGAACCCAAGAAGAACTTTGAGTGCGTGTGTCAGGTTTGTTTTGATGGGCATATGTAAATACTACTTTTTGTTTCACGGTGTGAATAATGGTCAAGAACCCATGGAAAGTGGGCTTTTAAACCTTGCGTCTGGAGACCTGCCTGTGCACGCAAGCTTCCTCAAAATTTTCTAAGTTCTTTGCTTTCCCCATTGTGTTGTGAGCCCTTAGCTTTCGTCTTCCTTTGCAAAACTCGACTCAATGGCTTGCTGGATGCGATCCATTCACCGATCGGAGGAGAGTTTGCTAGCTTTGGAGGCTGACGGTTACCTCTCATCCAGGTCGTTGATTCCATGGCGTCCTACTGGGGAGAACGAGGAGAGCTTGAAGGTGCAAGAGGGTGAGCTGGTGGTGTTCGAGTATTTCCTACGCTGTGACTTCTAGTTGGTAGAGAGTGACTTCTTTCGGAAAATCCTCATCCACTACAACTTGGAGTTGGTGAACCTGAATGCCAATTCGTTGTTGATCCTCGTGACATTCCAACACTTGTGCGAGGTGTACATTGGGATTTTGCCAAGTGTGGTTCTGTTCCGCCAGTACTACTTTCTAGCAAGTTCGAAGGGCATTACCGCACCAGATTGTGTATACTTTGGGCTGCGGGGGAAAAAGGACTTTTTCCCGTTCCCACTGCGTGACTCGGTTCACAAGTGGTACCAGCGGTGGTTCTACTGCACCGAGCCAAAAGAGAGCCATCTTTGGTTTGCAGATCGGTGACCAGAGAAGAGCAAGGAGAAGGACATTGCTCCCCCCTCAATGACGAGCAGAAGATACAAGCTTAATCACTTGATGAGCAAGGGATTGACCACTCGCGACGTGATCCAGGATTTTGTGAAAAATCGGATCAGTCCTCTGAGGAAGAGGGGCCACCCTGTGTGGGAGATCAGGGTGATAGAGGATGCCACCAGGGACTACAGCCCTGGTAAGTGCTTCAATCTTTGAGATTTAGTCAGACTGGTAGATTGTGTCTCAATCTGTTTTTCTTTGGAGGTGTTGATTTGATTATCATCATTCTTTTTCAGCCTTGTCCCCCTCTAACGTCGAGGTTAGGACAAATGTTCTTCTGAAATCTTTCAATCCTATCGAGGAAGACGACATCAATGTGCCGAGACCGAGGAGCCTAGTCGGTAACACCAATGAGGCTAGGCAGGTGCGTCGAAAGGTACAACTTCTTCGAGAAACCTGTGCTAATTCGATTTTTGGAGATGATTTTTTTTATGGAATTTCTTTGAGTGTGTGTAATTGTTCGCGCGATAACTAGCCCACAAGAGGCTCCCTTTGCGCCCAAGGACTTGGCCAATGCGAGAGCTTTATGGATAAGCCCCAGTTCCCCTCCTGTGACCTTAGCAACGAAGGCCACGGCCCCTGTTGCAGTGGGGGTCTCCGTGACAACTTCGCCTGTACAACTGGCCTTGATGTCGCAACTAAAAGGGTTGTTCTGGTAATGTTTCTGACGTCCCAATTTTTTTCCTTATACAACTATAAATCATCTTAAGGTCGTGCCGGGGGAGGGGAGCGACATGGGGGAGGAGGATGCTTCCTTGTTTTTCTCGAGAAGGAAAACAAGGACTTCCTCTAGAGACTTCGACCCCGAGGCATTGTCCACGCTCTTATCTCCCAAGGGCGTGGCCTTGAGTTCTCGCAACGTCATGGGTCTCAACATCAGGGACATGTCCACCCCTTTGTCTGACCAAGTTACATTGTGTAGTTAGGGATGATAGAACAACAAGGGCAGCGGCCAAAGAAGGTGTCAGTATGATAGCTGAAGTCGCGGTTTCACAGGGCATCAGCGGAGAGCCTGGTTCCGTCATTGGCGAGGTGGTAGGAGACATCCAATCAAATGTTCTCGCCAATGATGGGGCGACTGAGGCCATTGTTGAGATTTCGGCCATGGGGATGGACGAATAGGTGCTCCCCCTGTGGTCGAAGGAACTGTGTCTCCCTCTTGTTTGGGAAAACAAGGAGAGGAGGTAACGGCAGATATGGCAGTCCAATCTGCCCAGATCTAGCGCCCTGCTGATGACTTGAACCCTCCAGCGGCACCATCTTGCTTGGCTTTTGCCAAGCAAGCGGATCCGAAGATCTTTTTGAGGGGTTATTTCACGAGTTTTTGAAGGAAAGTAAATCTATTTCACAGGTTGTCCTTACATTCTTTACTTTTAGGCTTCGCGTTATTTCCTTAGGAATTTTACCCCAAGTACTTTTTGTTTTATGCAAGATATGGCTCGCACATCGGGTGTGCTAGTCGAGTGAGTGAAGGTCACTCATATTGAAAGCAGCCAATGGAAGCAGTGAGTACCTTGCTTCTGAGCTTTAGTCTGTTGGAACTGTAGTAACATTCATTGCTGCAAGGAGAAGGTTGCTCTGTAGAGTAGGATGGCTGAAGCCCAGGAAATGAACGAAGAAAAATCCGCTGAAATCCGGGCGCTAGAAGACGAACTTCAAGAGGCTAAAGAAAGAGCTGTGACCTTTGAGCAAGCTTCAGGATTGTGCAATTCTCTAAAAGAAAAAACTGAACAAATCGTGGTGCGTTGCAAGGAGTAGCAAGACAAAATGAAATGTAAGTTCCTTTTGGCAAAAGTTTACCTTACCTTGGTAAATATTAGGAATTCAATTTAATCCATTTCTTCTCCTTCTCAGTACAAGAAGAGCAGATTAAGAAGGTAACCGAAGAAAGAGATCAATTTGAGCAACAATTCATCCTGAGGGGGATGGACATTGATATGCTCAACAAAGTTTTTGAGCATCTCCAATCATCCAACGACAGGGCCAAAGACACTACTAAGCTTGTTGACAACGAAAAGAGCGCTTTAGAGGCGACTATCAAGAGCTGTAGCAGTGTCGAGTTGGGCACTTTCAAGAAACTGAGGATGGCCACGGGCCTACTGAAGGCAGACATCATTGACCACAAAAAGGATGACTTAAGCCTTAGTGAATCCTCCAGGTTGGTCACCGCTCAAGCTGACTCACTGGTCGAGAGCATTCCAGAAACTGTGAGGAGGCAAAAGGAAGCTTTGAAGTCCAACATTGGGGCTATAGCTTCCGCTATCATTTGCAAGTTAAGGCATCACCATGGTCCGAATTTGGATCTGAACCCCGTGGGTGAAAATGCTACTTTTGACAGTGAGAGTCAGTTTAGTGCTGTGATGGATGAGGTGAGACCTCTGGTGGCAAAGTTTCTTCGAAATCTTGATCTCGCTTGATGTAAAATCTGCTATGACATTTTTTAACAATAACTTTATTGAAACGAAAATGGAAATGTTTACCTGACTTTGCGATGATTTTGTACCTTGCAAATACATACAGTTAGCGAAGATTTTGATGATTGTAAAACAACAATGTAAGGACGACAAAATGCTAAGTGCTTAGCTTCCTTACTTAATGCTATGGTTATGTTCCCTAATCCCCTCCTGTGACCATGTGTACGCTGAAGTTGGTATCATGGTCGCAGGATTGAGAAACAAATTAAGGCACAGTTGATCAAGAACATAGAAGTCCAGCTCTTATGCGTGAAGAGACGGCTTAAAAAGAGGAGCGTGGACTTTATCCGATCACATGGTCGCAAGGACAAACATTCTAAGGCAAATGCACGAACTTATTGCGAACTGACAGCCACTCGGATGATTTGTAACACGCTAGCAAGTCTCTGCGCATTGAGAAATGGCTTACAGAGAGATATCTTGACTAGATGTGATCATGAGATCGGCCAGCGAATCCACTAAAACATTACACTAAAGAATGTCTACTCCGACCAGCCCTTGGGCGTGGCCTGGGAAGAAGGGTAGGGACGAAGAGTAGGAAAATAACGACAAGATAAAGTGAAAAAATTCTTTATTGAATGTAGAATGTACAATAAAAAATGGAAAAGACTTACACCTAAAATTTGCGCGGTTGGTCTATGTTCCAAGTGTTAGATAGAACCCTGCCATCTTCCATAGCTAATCGAGCCGATCCAGGTCGCGGCATTGAGACCACAGTGTAGGGACCTTCCCATTGGGGAGAGAATTTGTTGCGACCAAATTGTCTTTGGATATTTCTCAAAACCAAGTCTCCTACGTGAAGTCTACATGGTCACACCCTTTTGGATATTTACACAAAGCTAGTAAATATACCGCGGACTGAAATAGTGCCTGATTACGCTTTTCTTCCAGAAGAATGAGTTCATATTCACGTGTTTCACTTGGATTTGCAATATCGAAGTTAGCCATGCGAGAAGAGCCAAGTTGGATTTCACTTGGCAACATGGCTTCGGCACCAAAAACCAGTTGGAAAGGCGTGTTGCCTGTTGCTCTACTGGGTGTGGTACAAAGTGCCCATAGAACGGAGTAGAGTTCCTCTACCCAAGCCCCCGAGCGTAACTTAAGGTGGTTGAAAACATATTTCTTAACCCCTTGTATTATTTGCTTATTGGCACGTTCAACTACCCCGTTGCTTTGCGGATGAGCGACGGATGCGAAACAGATTTTGGTCCCAATGTCGTCGCAATAGTCAAGGAAAAGACCAATAACGAATTCGGATCCGTTATCAGTGATGAGACGACTTGGAACACCATATTGTGTAATGATGTTTTTATGAAAGAACTTCTTCACCGCTGCGGCGGTAATGGTTCGGATTGGTTTAGCTTCGATCCATTTAGTGAACGTATCAATGGCTATCAACAAGAACTTGCATCCATTGACGGCTTGGGGCAATGGTCCCAGGATATCTATTCCCCATACGGTGAATGACCAAGTCAAGGGAAAAGTTTGTAGTGCATATGCTGGCTGATGAATTTGCCGAGCATGATATTGACACTGCAGGCATGTCTTGACCAAGTGCCTGGCATCGTTTAATGCCGAAGGCCAGTAATACCTTTGTCGAAAAGCCTTTCCGACCAGTGTTCTATAGGATGCATGGTGCCGCACATGTCTCCGTGGATTTCTCTCAGAAGGTTTTGTCCTTCTTCTTGAGGGATGCAACGCATGAGTACTCCTTGCGTACCCTTTTTGTACAGGGTTCCTTCAACCAATCTGTACATACATGCTTTTCTGACTAACCGATCAGCCTCGGTTTTGTCCTCGAGGAAGGTCCCATGCGCGAGATAGATCCTCAATGGTTGGATCCAATCTGCTTCATGCTCGAGGTTGGCAACGTTAGTCATCGCTTTTGTATTCTCAGTGATCGAGGGATGTTTTAAGTGCAATAATATTGTCATCGCGTGAGGACCCAAGTTTTGATAACTCGTCTGCAAGAATATTGTCTCTTCGCCAAACGAATTGGACTTCGAAGTTTCTGAAGTATTTTTCCAATTTCCTCACTTTGTCCAGGTAACGAGCCATTGTCTAGTTGAAGGTGCTGTACTCCTTGTTTACCTGGTTTACGACTAGCTATGAGTCTCCCCTCACGACTAGCTAATGGACTCCATGGGATTTGGCTGCTCGAAGTCCAGCCAGAAGACCTTCATACTCTGCAGCATTATTAGTAGCAACAAAGTGGATTTTTATGATGTATTGGAGTTGGTTGCCTTGAGGCGTGATTAAGACCACTCCAGCCCCTTAGTTTGAAAAACTGTGGGAACCATCGAAATACATCGTCCAAAGGTCATGAGCCAACAAATCCGTCATTTCTTGTGCAAGTGGTTTGGGATTAGTCCATTCTACCACAAAATATACAAGAATTTGAGATTTGATTGCGACTCGAGCAGTGAAGTGGAGATCGAACGCTCTGAGTTCTACTGCCCATTTGGCAACTTGACCAGTTGCTTCTGGATTGTGGGATATGTCCCTAAGGGAAAGGACGATGGCACAGAAATCTTGTGCGCTTGAAAGTAATGTCGTAACTTTCGGGAAGCCATTAAGAGAGCATAGAGTACTTTTTGGACCTCGGCGTAACGCTCCTTAGATCCGTTTAGTATTTCGCTTATGTAATACACTGGTCGTTGCACTCCTTCCCTTTCTGCAACTAGTACTGCATTGACCGCACAAGGGGTAGCAACTGAGTAAATGAGTAAAGCCTCCCATTTGTGGGGAAACCAACACTGGAGCACTTGATAAATATGCTTTGACTTCCTGAAAAGCTTTTTTGGCTTTATCCGACCACTGGAAACTATCACTACTACAGAAGTGCATTCCACTAACCCATATCTTCTAACGGTTATAAGCAATCTGGGAAAAATCCGATAGAATAGGACGACAGCAGCAGAAAAGAGGCATTTTACTATCGGTTACACACTAGTCCAACGTTAGTAAAATGCAAACATTTTTTACTATCGTTCATTACTGTACAAACCGATATAATATATTAAATAGTACTATCGGTTTTCCATTTTTAACTGATAGTAAAGTTACTCATTTTATACTATCGGTTATTACTGTACCAACCGATATAATATATTAAAATAGTACTATCGGTTTTCCATTCGTAACTGATAGTAAAATTATACACTTTATACTATCGGTTCAAACTGTACCAACCGATATAATATATTAAATAGTACTATCGGTTTTTCTCGCGTAACTGATAGTGAAATTACTGACTTTTTACTATCAGTTCTTACTGTACTAACCGATATAATAGAGTACAGTTTACTATCGGTTATATAAAACAAAACGATAGTAAAATGACTTCATATAAACTAATGGTTATGACAGTGGGGACCTTATTTTACTATCGGTTTGTGTTTTTGAACCAATAGTAAAATTGTACAACTTAATTAGGTCGACCCATACTCTGCGCTCTGCATGTTGGAATCATTTCAGCCGCGCACGACTCCAAGCTAGAGTGATCTGGAGAAGCTAGCTGAGAGGTTGATCATATTTCCATCCTCCTCGGTATTGTCATCTTCTCATCACCTCTCTCTCTCTCGAGATCACTCTTTCACACTCTCCCTCTCTCTCTCTACTTGCAATTCATTAAACTAGATACATGTAGTTCCAAACTAGCTAGAAGGCAAGGTTGGCTAGCTAGCTATAACTTGCTGAATTTAAGCAGCTAGCTAGCTGGCTCTTCCAATTAATGCATGCATCAAGTTAATTAGGGTTTCATATATACAAATCCATTTAATGTAATTAAGCAGCTCATGTACACACATATGGCCTAGCTAATTATGTTTCATGCATATATGCATGCCCTGAGTCATTAATTATTTATTTGAATTTGTCAATTTTGTGAAATAATTGTAGATGGACCGAGAATATTGGATGTATGGAATAAAACGTACTACTGTTGAGTATTTGGAGGGTGTGAATGGGTTTATTAAATTTGCTGAGCAAGAAAAGGAGAAGAAGGGAGAGAAAGATATGCATTGTCCTTGTATAGATTGTATGAACTTAAAAAGGTTCGGCAACTCTGATCAGATTAGGAGTCATTTGATTCATCGTGGTTTTAACGCACGCTATACCCGTTGGATATGGCATGGTGAAGATCTTGAGGAAACGAGCACCGCTACCACTCAGCAGCACCCGGAAGTGGATTGCAGTAATGATGATCATGATCAGAACATTGGTAATGTTCATTTGGAAGTCCATGTAGATGACGACAATTTAGATGAAATGTTACGTGATGTAGAAGAAGACTACAGCGAAAACGATTTAGCTAAATTTGAGAAATTAATTGTTGATTCTGAGAAGCCTTTATTCCCCGGATGTGCAAAATTTACAAAGTTGTCTTCTGTGTTGAGATTATATAACTTGAAGGCAAGCAACGGTTGGAGCGATAAGAGTTTCACGGCACTATTGGATCTGTTAGCGGACATGCTTCCAGAGGGAAATGAGTTGCCAAGATCGGTTTACCAGGCCAAAAAATTATTGTGTCCGTTGGGAATGGAAATCGAAAGAATACATGCATGCCCAAATGATTGTGTTCTGTACCATAACGAGTATGAGGATTTGCATGTTTGTCCAAGATGCGGTGCATCACGGTATAAGCATGGGGACAGAATTTATCACAATGGATGTGATGAGGTAAAGAAAGGGCCTCCGGCCAAAACTGTGTGGTATTTGCCTGTGATTCCCAGATTGAAACAGCTGTTTGCAAATCCGAAAGATGCGAAGTACTTGCGTTGGCATGTTGAAGGTCGGAAACAAGACAGAAAACTAAGACATCCAGCTGATTCCATTCAATGTAGAAACATTAACAGAACATTCGGTGAGTTTGGCGGCGAAGTGAGGAATATAAGGTTTGGGCTGAGTACGGATGGTATGAATCCACACGAAAATATGAGCAGTCGACATAGCACTTGGCCGGTTCTTTTATGAATCTACAATCTTCCTCCTTGGTTATGTATGAAGCGCAAGTACATCATGATGTCGTTACTAATTTCAGGACCCAGACAACCTGGGAATGATATTGACGTGTTTCTATCACCGTTAGTCGAGGACTTACATAAATTGTGGAGCGAAGGGGTGCGGGTGTGGGATGCACATAAGTGAGAGAATTTCATGCTGCGGGCTATGATATTTTGCACCATAAATGATTTCCCGGCCTATGGAAATTTGTCGGGGTATAGTATGAAAGGAGGCAAGGCTTGTTCTATTTGCCTGGATGAAACTGAAAGCATGTGGTTATCGAACTGCAGAAAAACAGTGTACATGGGTCACCGCAGATTCCTTTTGATGCATCACGCCTACCGTAAGAAAAGGAAGTCATTCAATGGGAAGCCTGAGAAAGGATCAGCCCCAGTGTTTGTGACTGGTAAGGAGCTTTACTTGCGCGTGAAGGACATCAAAGTTGAGTTCGGTAAATGTTCTAAACCTCCAGGAAAAAATGTTTGGAAGAAGAGATCGATTCTTTGGGATCTGCCATATTGGGAGCACTTACAAGTTCGACATTGCATTGATGTCATACACGTAGAGAAAAATGTTTGTGACAGTTTGACTGGTCTACTGTTGAACATTCCAGGAAAGACGAAAGATGGCATCAACGTTCGCCGTGACATGCTCGACATGGGCATAAGGACTGAGCTTGCACCGTTGGAGAAGGGAAAGCGGACATACCTCCTCCCGGCTTGCTATACTTTGTCGAAAAGAGAAAAAAACAGAATTCTGTCAGTGCCTACATGGTGTCAAAGTTCCATGCGGGTATTCTACGAACTTGAAAAAACTTGTGTCCATGAAAGACTTGAAACTGGTTGGTATGAAGTCCCATGATTGTCATGTACTGATGTCACAAATGCTTCCCATTGCTATTAGAGGCATTCTCCCAATCAAAGTCAGAGAGACAATTACAAAGCTATGTTATTTCTTCAACACAATATCTGGCAAGGTACGTAAGCGTGTACTCCTAGCAAGTTAATTAGCTCCATTCGTGGAACTTGTCAGATTTTTTGGATCTGAATATTTGCTGCAACTGTGTCCTTGCAGGTAATTGATCTGGATGGACTGGACGATTTGCAACGCGATGTGACTACAACTCTTTGTCAGCTGGAGATGTATTTCCCTCCATCTTTTTTTGATGTTATGGTCCATCTAATTGTTCACCTTGTCAGAGAAATTAAGTTTTGTGGACCCGTGTTCCTGCACTACATGTATCCATTTGAGAGATTTATAGGTATCTTGAAGGGATATGTAAGGAATCGACATCGGCCTGAGGGCAGTATCATTGAAGGTTATGCCGCTGAGGAGGTGATCGAATTTTGCACCAACTATATGGCAGGGGTTGACTCAATTGGCGTTCCTACGTGATGAGGTCATCCCAGCACGTGTTGCACCTTCGCATGTAGACCAAAGATCTGATCAAGAATACAATGGACCGATCAGTCGACGTCGTGCAAAGAATCTACAACAAGAGGTGACTTCACTCCTTGCTGAAATTGACATTACAAATGATGAGAATTTTATACTACCTAAAAGTTCTACACTTTTGCTACTTAGGTTCACATACGAGGAGATAGAAGATGGTCCAGCTAAGAAGGCCTATGTGGAGGACATGGAGGATAAGGAAGATTGCGTGGAGGCAAACATGGGTGCTGCCCAAAGTTGAGACGTGTCATGTGACAAGTACTGTAACTTTCACAAGTCGTATGATGCAATATTTTGACGTTTCTGGATGCATAATTCACATGGATGGAAAGCTTATGGAGTCTACTTTCCAACGCAACAAACGGCTCGTCTTTTGGACTTCCCAATTAGGAGTAATCACCATTTTAGTGCTGGCTGCACAGAAGTCAAACAGCCGCGCGCGAATTACTTCGTGGTGACCTTTCAGCTAGCTTATCTTCAGATTCTTAAAGAGTCTTTTCTCACCTAACTAGAAGGGTTGTTCTCTAGTATGAATATCCACTATGTATTGTGTTAAGGGGAATTATTTTTGGAGAAGCAAATACCAATCCCTTTTGTTCAGCTGTGTGCTAACAATTTCCGAGAGTGATCTCTACCCCTTTGCTCTTGTGATTTCCTCGCGAAATTACAGAAGCGGTCGCATCATCGACTCCCAATCGGTGCTCCTGCTCCGTTTGATTGCAGGTTGTGTTGGTTGGTTTCATAAGAGTGTGGTTGGACGAATCCTCGATTCAGGTTGCCGTATTGCGACGGTGGTTGGCTTCGAGTTTTATTTGTCAGGTTGCACTAGTTATCTTGGCTGTTTTTAGTAAGTTATCGTGTTCATGATCCTACGCCGTGAAGATCAGGACCAAAGGACGCATCATCTGGTATCAGAGCTTTCGTTGCCACAGTAGGATTCTTTACCCTTAGCTACATATATTTGTGTTCTGTCCTATCCACCAAAAAGCCTTAAAAAAATTGTTTTAGCCGTTCTTCAATCTATTATTTTGGTGAGTTTAGTTAAGTTTCTGTCCATTAGAGTCTTTGTTCTTGTTGCTGATCATAATTTCCTTTGCGTGTCCCTTGAGCCATTTATCTCTCCATATCATTTGTATCTACATTTGAAAACCAAAAAAAAAAAAAAAAGAGTATTAGTCCATTTCCTCCTTCGCGAAAACCTTGCTCTAGCCTCTGGTTGTGCTGAGATTATATGTTCAAGTTGTGCAAGTGCTATATCTGTTAGTTGCTTTCAGTTTGTTAAAAAAAAAGTTAAAAAAAGTTAAAAAAAGTGAAAAAAAAAGAGTTGAGAAAAGAAGTGAAAGAACAGATTGTATTGTTTATATGCACAAGTGTTGAAATCTCAAAAAAAAAAAAATCGTTGTGCAACCAGATTGCTATCCTTCTTTGGTGAAATTTTGCTAGGTATATATTAAGAACCATCAATCCCTAGCATAATCCTTGTTTGCATCAAAATCAGAATTTCCTTTGCGTGTGAGTTGCTCATATACATCATTCCTAACTTGTGATCAGTGCTAGACATTGGGCTGCTAGTTTGGATTGTTACTTAGCTTTACAATATCTGAAATTCAGATTGTTATTTGTGCATCATTCCCTACCAAGCTCCACAAAGAAACCATCGTAGACAGAACGCTGGTCGTGTATTCGTCTAACCATCACTTACCACCACACATATAGTTCTGTAATTTTCAGGGAAAGCATAAGAGCTTCAGTTGGTAAGAGAAGGTGAGGTTGAGAGATCCACAAATTAATTTTCATACATATACTTGCTGCTCGTGTTCACTAACAGTGCAGGAAGGATGTCCAAAGAACCAGAGATTGATGATTGTGTCACAATGGCACAATTCAATGAGCTGAGACAAAGATTGGAGGAGAGACAAGAGAGAATGTCCCAAGATCTTCAAGCTCTTCTAGCTCAGCTTCGAGATCAAGGACGTGGTGCCAACAGTACAGCTAACCAAGATGAAGAAGTAGATGAACATGATGACGAAGTTGCTGCCCAACCTCCAATACCACCGCGAGCACGAAGAGATCGAGCTGCTGCCCGAGCCATGAGACCCCCAGGTCCAGGTCGTGGGAATGGGGAAGAAGCTTTTGGTCGTGGAAGAGGAAGAGGTCGCGGCCAACGAAATGACAACGCTGCTGAATTTGAAGATGAATCAGATGAAGATGACCCCTACCAGCCCCAAAATAATGGTAATCGCCGTCGAGGCCATAACCAACGTCGTCGGGCCGAGGAGGAGAGGTTTGGTAAGCTAAAATTCACCATGCCAAAATTTAATGGTGAATCTGATACTGAAGCCTATCTCTCATGGGAGTTGAAGGTTGATAAGATTTTTCGCTTGCATAACTACTCTGAAGAGAAGAAGATAGCAATGGCTGCTCTTAAGTTTGAAGATTATGCCCTAATCTGGTGGGAACAAGTCCTGAATCAGCGAGAAGACACTGGAGAAGGTGTTGTTGCTACCTGGGCTGAAATGAAACGGGAAATGCGAGCGAGATTTGTCCCTAAGCATCACCGTCGTGATCTTTTTAACAAGCTGCAGAATTTAAATCAAGGAAGTCTCTCAGTTGAAGGATATTATAAAGAAATGGAGAAGGCTATGATCAGGGCCAATGTAGTCGAAGATGAAGAGCAAACTATTGCACGCTTCATGTTGGGATTGCATCGCAACATTCAACGAATTGTTGAATTTCAGCCATATCGCACACTTATTGAATTGGTACACCAAGCTACTAAGGCTGAGCGTCAATTGCAGCAAGATACTAAGTCAAGTAGAGCTGGTTCATTCGGTACAAAGGTGACAACAAATGGAAACAAGTTTACCCCAAGGTTTGCTGAAGGCCGAACTACCACCACAAGTGCAAATGGTGGTACACGCTCTAATACTCAAGGAGATTTCAGCAGCAAAACCACAGCTGCTCCAAGTGCAACGAAACCCTCTTCATCAGCAACCTCATCAGTTAGTTCTACAGCCCGAAGTAGCCAAATTCAGTGCTTCAAGTGTGGAGGCCGTGGTCATGTTATCAAGGAGTGTCCAAACAACCGTGTGGTACTTGTTAATGACCTAGGGGAGTATGAATCAGCAAGTGAAGAAGAACAAGATGCTGATGAAACACCATTAGAAGAAGCACAAGAAAATGATGGCGAAAAATATTGTGAATTTGAGAGAGGGACTGCTCTTGTAGTCACTCAAATCTTGAGTGTGCAGCTGAAAGAAGCTGAAAATGGACAGCGCCATAATCTCTTTCAAACAAGAGCCAAAGTTGAAGACAAGATATGCAAGGTGATCATTGATGGTGGAAGCTGCCATAATCTTGCAAGCAAAGAGATGGTTGAAAAGCTTGGATTGAAGCTGCTGCGACATCCTCACCCATATCATGTGCAATGGTTGAATGATTCTGGTTCCATCAAGATTGCACACAGAGTGAAAGTATCATTCAAGATTGGTGAATATGTTGACACCGTGGAATGTGACGTGGCACCCATGACAGTGTGTCATCTGCTGTTAGGAAGGCCATGGCAATATGATCGTTCATCCCAACATTGTGGCCGCACAAACAATTTCACAATCAAGTGGAAGGGAAAGGACTTGGTTCTTAAACCTATGACGCCTCAACAAATCATGGCTGAACATTTGCAAAAGAATTCAGAAGTGAAGGTGATTAGTGAGAGTGAAAAACAGCAAAAGAATATGAATGCCCTCCACAAATCAGTGAGTGAGCGCCACAAGCCAAATATGAAAGGTAAAAAGAAGATAGAGGGAGAGAATTTAGTCATGATAGCCACCAAATCTGAAATGAGAGATGTGAGGAATCACCCAGACCAAGTACTCATTGTACTTGTGTACAAAGACACATTGCTTTCAGCTAATGACATAACATCTCTTCCTAGTGCTATGTCTCATCTTTTGCAGGATTACCAAGATATTTTTCCAGAAGAATCACCTGCTGGACTTCCTCCTTTGCATGGCATTGAGCACCAAATTGATCTCATTCCAGGAGCTGCACTACCTAATCGGCCACCATACCGCACCAACCCTGAAGAAACCAAGGAAATACAAAGGCAAGTGCAAGCACTTTTAGATAAAGGTTATGTGCGAGAGAGTTTAAGTCCATGTGCTGTCCCTGTGATCTTGGTGCCAAAGAAAGATGGTTCTTGGAGAATGTGTGTTGATTGTAGGGCCATCAATAAAATAACTATTCGTTATCGTCATCCTATTCCTAGGCTTGATGATATGCTTGATGAATTGAGTGGTTCTATGATATTTTCTAAAATTGATTTGAGAAGTGGTTACCATCAAATAAGAATGAAAGTTGGAGATGAGTGGAAAACTGCTTTCAAAACAAAATTTGGATTGTATGAATGGTTAGTTATGCCTTTCGGTTTGACAAATGCACCTAGTACATTCATGAGATTGATGAATCATGTTTTGAGAGTATTCATAGGAAAATTTGTTGTTGTTTATTTTGATGACATCTTAATTTACAGCAAGACATTTGAGGAGCATATTTATCATATTCGACAAGTTTTGGATGTGCTTAGAAAGGAGAAATTGTTTGCTAACCTAGAGAAGTGCACATTTTGTACAGAACAAGTTGTGTTTCTTGGCTTTGTTGTTTCAGGTCATGGAATTCAAGTTGATGAGTCAAAGGTGAAAGCAATCAAGGAATGGCCAACTCCTATGAATGTAAGCCAGGTGAGAAGTTTCCATGGTCTTGCTAGTTTCTATAGGAGATTTGTGAAAGATTTCAGCACCATAGCTGCTCCTTTGAATGAATTGACAAAGAAAGGAGTTGCTTTTGAATGGGGTGAATCACAAGAAAATGCTTTTCAACAAATAAAGAAACTTTTAACTGAAGCACCATTGCTTAATTTACCTGATTTCACTCAAACTTTTGAAATTGAATGTGATGCTAGTGGAATTGGGATTGGTGGTGTTCTCATGCAAAATGAAAAACCTGTAGCATACCTTAGTGAGAAACTAGGAGGGGCGCAATTGAATTATTCTGTGTATGATAAGGAATTATATGCTTTGGTGAGAGTGCTTGAAACCTGGCAACACTACTTATGGACAAAAGAATTTGTAATTCATTCTGATCATGAGGCTTTGAAGTACTTGAAAGGCCAAGCTAAGCTAAACCGACGCCATGCCAAATGGGTTGAATTCATTGAAACATTCCCATATGTTGTGAAATTTAAGAAAGGCAAGGACAATGTTGTTGCTTATGCCTTGTCTCGTAGAACTGTTTTGTTGAACCAGCTTGAAGTGAAAGTACCCGGTCTAGAGAGCTTGAAGGAGATGTATCCTGCTGATCATGAATTTTCCGAACCATATGAGAAATGTACAAGTGGGAAAGGATGGGAAAAATATCATGTGCATGATGGATTCTTGTTTAGAGCTAACAAGTTGTGTGTTCCAAATTCTTCTGTTAGACTCTTCTTGTTGCAGGAAGCTCATGCAGGAGGACTGATGGGTCACTTTGGATGGAAAAAGACCTACGAGCTGCTGGCCTATCATTTCTATTGGTCAAAGATGAGAAGGGATGTGGAGAGATATGTGCAACGCTGCAACACTTGCCACAAAGCTAAGTCAAAACTGAAATCCCATGGTTTATATACTCCATTACCTGTTCCTAGTGTACCTTGGGAAGACATTAGCATGGACTTTGTTTTGGGTTTACCTCAGACAAAGAGGAGGATGGATTCCATTTTTGTAGTGGTTGATAGATTTTCCAAGATGTCACATTTTATACCCTGTCATAAAAGCGATGATGCTTCCCATGTAGCCTCTTTATTTTTCAGGGAAATTGTGAGATTACATGGCATGCCAAGAACAATTGTTTCCGATCGTGATGCAAAGTTCATGAGTTACTTTTGGAAGACGTTATGGGCAAAGCTTGGAACAAAGTTGCTGTTTTCGACAACTTGTCATCCGCAAACAGATGGACAAACAGAAGTGGTGAATAGGACACTCTCCATGTTGCTGCGGACAATGATCAAGAAGAACTTGAAAGAGTGGGAAGAATGCTTGCCGCATGTGGAATTTGCTTATAACAGGGCTATCCACTCCACTAAGAACATGTGTCCTTTTGAAGTTGTTTATGGATTCAAACCAATTGCTCCTATAGATTTGTTGCCGCTGCCATTGCAAGAAAGGAGTAATATGGAAGCCTCTCAGCGTGCTGCATATATAAAGAAGATACATGAGAAAACGAAGGAAGAAATCGAGAAGAAAACCAAGTACTATGCTGAGAAGGCAAACAAGAACAGAAAGAAGATGATATTCAAACCCGGCGATTTAGTTTGGATACATCTATGCAAGGAGCGTTTTCCTGAGAAATGCAAATCAAAGCTGATGCCACGAGGAGATGGGCCATTCAAAGTTTTGGCCAAAGTCAATGACAATGCATACAAGATTGAGCTTCCTGGAGACTATGGTGTTAGCACGACATTCAATGTTGCTGATCTCACACCGTTCTTTGGCTCGGAAGAATCAGAGTCGAGGACGACTCCTTGTCAAGAGGGGGAGGATGATGAGGTCATCCCAGCACGTGTTACACCTTCGCATGTAGACCAAAGATCTGATCAAGAATACAATGGACCGATCACTCGACGTCGTGCAAAGAATCTACAACAAGAGGTGACTTCACTCCTTGCTGAAATTGACATTACAAATGATGAGAATTTTATACTACCTAAAAGTTCTACACTTTTGCTACTTAGGTTCACATACGAGGAGATAGAAGATGGTCCAGCTAAGAAGGCCTATGTGGAGGACATGGAGGATAAGGAAGATTGCGTGGAGGCAAACATGGGTGCTGCCCAAAGTTGAGACGTGTCATGTGACAAGTACTGTAACTTTCACAAGTCGTACGACGCAATATTTTGACGTTTCTGGATGCATAATTCACATGGATGGAAAGCTTATGGAGTCTACTTTCCAACGCAACAAACGGCTCGTCTTTTGGACTTCCCAATTAGGAGTAATCACCATTTTAGTGCTGGCTGCACAGAAGTCAAACAGCCGCGCGCGAATTACTTCGTGGTGACCTTTCAGCTAGCTTATCTTTAGATTCTTAAAGAGTCTTTTCTCACCTAACTAGAAGGGTTGTTCTCTAGTATGAATATCCACTATGTATTGTGTTAAGGGGAATTATTTTTGGAGAAGCAAATACCAATCCCTTTTGTTCAGCTGTGTGCTAACAATTTCCGAGAGTGATCTCTACCCCTTTGCTCTTGTGATTTCCTCGCGAAATTACAGAAGCGGTCGCATCATCGACTCCCAATCGGTGCTCTTGCTCCGTTTGATTGCAGGTTGTGTTGGTTGGTTTCATAAGAGTGTGGTTGGACGAATCCTCGATTCAGGTTGCCGTATTGCGACGGTGGTTGGCTTCGAGTTTTATTTGTCAGGTTGCACTAGTTATCTTGGCTGTTTTCAGTAAGTTATCGTGTTCATGATCCTACGCCGTGAAGATCAGGACCAAAGGACGCATCACTACGTCCCGGCATGAGGGCAGGCTTTAGAGCATTGGAATGATTGGATTTAAAGCAGTCGTCCCCTCTAGTGATCTGTATGCAAAAGCCCATTTTTGGGTCTTACAGCACATGACGGGGGTGGAGCCATACATACACGAGCACAAGGAAATGTTACGGAAACAAAATCCCTCGAAGCCAGAGATTTGGGTCACCAGAGAACATAATAGGAAGTTTGCTGGGTGGATCGAAAATAGAGTCCTGCAAGCTTCTGAGGGCGACGTAGATGAAGTTGTTACATGGTTGGCCAGAGGGCCTAGATTTACTGTAGGGACTTGGCAGGGGTATGACATCAACGGCTATTCATTTTACACAAGAACTCAGGACGAGAAAAGTACTATGCAATGTAGTGGAGTGACACTACTTGCTATTTCGGAGGATACCAGGGCAGTAAGGGCACTCGACTCATATTACGGTGTTATTGAGGAAATATGGGAGCTCGATTATGTATTACTTAAGATTCCTCTGTTTCGATGCCAATGGGTCGAAATCCCTTGAGGTATTAAAGTCGACAATTATGGGTTTACTCTCGTCGATCTCAGTAGAGTCGCACACAAAGATGATCCATTTATACTTGCTGAGCAAGCCACACAGGTGTTCTACATCGTTGACCCGGCCAACCCAAAGTTGCACGTTGTCCTTCACAGTAAGAGACGTATTGTTGGGGTCGAAGACGTTGTGGATGAAGAAGAGTACGATCAGTTCGACGAACTACCTCCATTTTTAGATGGAATTCTTCAATCTGTCCCTACCGAAGATATTGACGAAACAAGTTACCTGCGAGACGACCACGAAGAAGGATTATGGGTGGACAACCATTCTTGACTAATTTGCAATATGTAAGTGACGTATATTACTTGGATCTTTAATCGAAGAATTCTTCAAATCATTTTTCAAAAATTCTTTGGGAAAACATACGTGATGCATTGAGAATCATTTATGCAAATTTTCATTTCAATTGGAGTATATACTTGATTTGAGCAATAATTGATTCTTTTCACAAATCAATATGAAAACTGCAAATTTTCATTCCATGATTGGTCTTTACTGTTAATTTATTTCAAAATTATTGGAAGTCATTTGCATGGGGTTTCAGGTGTCTTTACAAGTGCAAAATGATGTACTGAGACCCATCTGTAATTGTTCTCAGGAAATCCCTTTAGATAAATTTAACAGTATTCTACTATCAGTTTCAACTTCCAAACCGATATGAAATTAACATATACTATCGGTTTATTGTCATAACACCGATAGTAAAATACAATGCAAAATGATGTACTGAGATCATCTGTAATTGTTCTAAGGGAAGGGTCAATAACATTGTATTTTACTATCAGTTTGAACTGTGAAACCGATATGAAATTAAACTATACTATTGGTTTATTGTTCATAACCGATAGTGATTTATACTGTGTTATGAGCCCCTGTTCTTAGTTTACTATCGGTTTGGTATAATAAAACCGATAGTGAACAGTGCCAACACTGCAAACCCTAACTTACATGTTTTTACTATCTGTTGGTGGTTATGAACCGATAGTAAATATTCATACATTAGGTTATAACCTTGCACGATTTTCCCTCCAGTGCAACTGATCACATTCCAATTTCCAAATACTCGCGCGGAAAACCCTAGATTCCCCGACATTCGCTTCTTCGCTCCTCTGCGCCACCATTGCCGATCAGAATCTGGTTCTCCACCGCCTCCGGCACTGCATTGTGCCACCGCCTCCGGCCACTCCACGATCGACTGTAAGTGTTCTTGCCCAAATCGCTCGCGTGTATGCTTAAGTTTGTATGCAATGGTTCATATCCCGTTCAATGGATTACAAATATAAAACTAGAGTAAAATTCATGAACTACAAACTTGATAGCTATGAGAATGACAGAATTGATGAAAATCACTAGCAATTTGTCATATAGTGTAGTCCACTATCGGTTTCTTATTTAGAACCGATAGTAAATACCTTAAACTGAATTTTCTGTTAATTATTTCCCATTTTCTAATTTTCATCTGAAATTTTGATTCATTTACATTTTAACATACTTTATGTTCCTGCTGAGAAACTAGCATAGTTTGCACTGCTAATCTTATAGATTTTACTGAATACAAACTTGATTACTATCGGTTTGACTTGGAAAACCGATAAGAAATAGACTAATCTGAATTTTCTGTTAATTACTTCCCATTTTCTAATTTTCATCTGAAATTTTAGTTCATTTAAATTTTAACAGACTTTATGTTCCTGCAGAGAGACTAGCATAGTTTGCACTGCTAATCTTATAAGTTTTCCTGAATATAAAGTTGAGTACTATCGGTTTTACTTGGAAAACCGATAGGAAATAGTGTATGTCATAGTTTGCACTGCTAATCTGAGTTTTCTGTTAATTACTTCCCATTTTCTAATTTTCTTCTGAAATTTTAGTTCATTTAAATTTTAACATACTTTATGTTCCTGCAGAGAGACTAGCATAGTTTGCACTGCTAATCTTATAAGTTTTCCTGAATATAAAGTTGAGTACTATCGGTTTTACTTGGAAAACCGATAGGAAATAGTGTATGTCATAGTTTGCACTGCTAATCTGAATTTTCTGTTAATTACTTCCCATTTTCTAATTTTCTTCTGAAATTTTAGTTCATTTAAATTTTAACATACTTTATGTTCCTGCAGAGAGACTAGCATAGTTTGCACTTCTAATCTTCATATCAATTGATGGTCTGTTCATGGAATTTTAGGTAAAGCCATGTCGGCATCTTCCTCGGCTAATAGTAGTGATTCGGGGAGGGCGAACGTAGATGGCACTGCCTCATCCCAGCGCAAGAGGAAGGCGCGAGGCGCGACGATATTGGGTCGTTTGGCCAAACGCGCGGATCTTTCATGTGAGTTCAACCAGTTCGGGAGACCGATCGGGAAGAACGCCGGCCACTATGCTGCCTATGTTGGCTTGTTGGCGAAGGAAAGGGTGAAGATCACCGTCCAGAGCTGGAAGGACGTCAAGGCCGACGAGAGGGATAGGCTGTGGGCGGAAGTGAAGGTAAAATTAATCAAAATCACTGAACTCTTGAGTAATCACATTCCCTTGGTTTATCCCAGAGATTAGGTAAGTCCTGCTTATATGCACCATTTGAAACAGGCCAAGTGGAACATCCCCGACGATGGTCCCAAGATAGCTTGCTTGAAGGACATGAACAACACGTGGAAAACCTTCAAGAGCGTCCTTGTCAGTACATTCCTCGCTAAAGGCAAACCTCCATGCGAGAAGTACCCCTTCATAACGAAGGAGGTATGGGAGCAATTCGCCCAACAGAAGGGGACTCCTGAGTTCAAGGTATGTATGGTTCCTTTGCTTGGTTACACCATTGTATGCAGTAAGCAGCGGTGCATTAATTTTCTTGTTTCTGGTATGAAGGCCCTCAGCGAGAAGAACAAGGCAATCCAGAGGAGGAACGACCACCCACACCGGCTCGGCTCTCGCGGCTATGCGGGGAAGGAGGAGCAGTGGAAGAAGGCTGAAGACGAGGCGTCGAATTTCGTCGACTCCCCTGACCTACCACTCTCCGAGATCCGCGATCAGCGATGCAAGCGCTGGTGGCTGGCCAGAGGGACCGTGTCGGCCACGGGGACTGTGGCGTTCCCAAACCCCAGGGACGTCGAGGTCGTGCAGCGACTCGTAAGTTGGCTAACTTCCTGGTTGGAATCATAGAGTGTGGTAGAAAAAACTATGATCACTAGTGTGCGCACAAGTTTGTATATATTTCTTCCTCACAATGGAGAGCTTTCAATGTAACAGATCTCTTGCTCGAAGGAGGCGACCGAGGGATTGTTCACTCCCCATAGGGAGAACGACATCCTTACCCGGGCTCTAGGGAACAAGGAGCATCCAGGGCGGACGTGAACCGTGGGGGCTGTGGTGCCATGGAAGGAAGGCTTCTCGGAGCCCGGGCAAAAGGCGAAGAAGGCTGGCAGCTGGAAGGAAAGGGAAGTGGAGCTATCTCAGAAGATACGGGCAGATGTGACTGCACAATTTGCGGACATGTTCGCTCAAATGAACGAGAAGTATGAACGCCTCAGCCGAGTTGTGCAATCCAAGGTTTAGATCTAGCTGCCGAGGTCGACGCTGCCAGGCCGAGTAGTTGCGGCTCGAAGGTTCACATTGATCCAGTGGACCTGATCGAGGTATTGCAACTCTTGAGCTATATATGCAGTTCGGTTGATGCCACTCCCGTTACGTTAGAATTGTTTCGCTAACCTGTTATAATTGTTGCAAATTGCAGAAGCCGGAGAGCTGTAGCCTATTGATCAAAATAGGCGACAAACCTGTTGCGGTTGCAAATGGGGTCGTATATCAGTCTTGGGAGGATGTCCGGATCCACTGCGTACCTCTGGAGCCTGGATTCGCAAAGGTACAGGTGGACATGGCCCTCCCGGGCTACAGCTCTTTTCCGTTGCCTTTCCCAACGGACGAAATGCGGACAATTGGCAAGGCATTGGGCTCGTATATACAGTGGCCCAAGAAGGGTGTTAGACTACAGGAGGTAAACCCTAACCATTCTAGCTTACAACTCAGTTAATATACTCAATTTGCAAAATCTAACTTATGCGTTTGTACTTAAAGTGGACGATGGATACCAGCTCACTTCCTGAGGACACCACCCCCACCACAACGCATGAGCGAACTCCTTCGGCCCCCATGCCTCCTCCGACGGCCTCAAACCCTTCGCCATCAAATGAGGCCGGCGGCACCACACCCCAACCTTCGAAGGTATACACTCGCTTCCCGCCCAAAGGCAAGGGCAAGGCCAAAGGCAAGGCCAAACAAAGCCAGCCGGGTACGTTCAAGAACGGGTCCCCACTCGTGTCGGAGTACCTTCTGCGTAATATGGATCAAATAACCAGAAGTCTCCACAAGTGGTACCTGACCCGGTCTAGGCGCCACATCAACTTCTTGGTTCACTTCTGGCCAGCACATTTTCACCATGAGCCCGGGAGCATATCGGTGGCCCACGAGGATTTGTTCGACCTTCTCAACTGGCGGGAGCTTGATATGTCCATCATACGGACTGGAGTCCTGTGAGTTTAGTGTTGTCTGAAGTTATCACAGCTCGTTTCATAAATCTAATCACTTTGTATGCACTACTTACTAATGTCTACTTTGCATCCAGGTGCATGTCTAGGCTGGCGTCGATGAGGGCATGTGACAAAGTGGGTTTCCTCGACCCAGAGAAATAAGCCTCACGATGCTAGAGCACAACCAAGCACATGCGAAGGAATACATATCAAGGGCACTACTAGCGCAGCAGGACCGAGATTCATCCTTGCGCCGTACCACCAAAGGTTAGTGCATTTCCTACTAATTTAACTCATTCTTGTATGTTACGCCTAACATATGTATGAAACGGTTCGCTTATATATGCAATGTAGGGGCCACTGGGTCCTCGCCGTCATTTGCCCATGGATGAATGAGGTCTATTACCTCGATTCGATGAGCGACAAGGTGGCGCATGTTTTCACCCTCACATGGCACATAGACGCGTAAGTAACATAGTTGTTTTAAATTTTTCTCTGACTAGCTAATTAATGATAACATATTAACCTGCAATGCTAAATTAAATACAGGGCTTTCAAAAATTATGCTACTGCTGGAGAGAGGCATGACGCGTCGAAGGGCACAACAATTTCTTGGAAAGAATATGAGGTAATTAATACGGATGGAAGTACTCATGATGAGTCTTTTAATTTAAGCTTAATTAGTTTTTTCGAGTTAATGTGGGTTTATGTCTTTGCATATGCAATTTTTCCAGTGCCATCAGCAGCCACAATCGTGGGAATGTGGCTTCTATGTCATGAGATTCATGTATGACCTGATCAGGAGAAACTTTGCCCAATTCCCTAAGATAACCATTTTTCCTGACTCAAAGTTGAACTTTAATTGGATGTGACGTACGATCCTAACTTCATACACTCATATATGCAGAGCGCCATGTTGAAAGAGCAATATGAGTTGCCTCAATTGAAGGAGCTGCGAACAATTTGGGCTCAATATGTCATGGAAGAAGTGGCTATCAACGATCAATAGTAACTGACTTGTGTAATATATATTGAATGTGTTGATTGCTGTATTTGTGAATAAACTCAATATGTGAATAGATTCATTGATGTATTTGTGAATAAACTCGATCAATATGTGAATAAATTCAATCTGTCCAATGCATGTGTATATTACTGTATTAGTGTATTTGTGAACAAATTCAATATGTGAATATTGGTGTATATTTGTAAATATTGGTGTATTTGTGAATGATCCAATGTATCTCTGTATTGCTGTATGTATATGTGCAAGATTCCAGTACTAACCGTGTCCAGTACATAACCGATAGGAAAAACTACATAGTACTATCGGTTATACTTCAACCAATAGAATAAATATTCCATTACTATCGGTTCATATACAACAACCGATAGAATAAAGTTTCAAGTACTAACTGTGTCTATACAATACTATCGGGTTCATATACAACAACTGATAGAATAAAGTTTCCAGTACTAACTGTGTCTACACAATACTATCGGTTTAGATCCCAGCTGATAGAAAAAAACATACACATTACTATCGGTTTAGATCCTAGCCGATAGAAAAAAAATACACATTACTATCGGTTTATATACGAGCCAATAGAAAAAACGTAAACAATACTATCGGTTTAAATCCGAGCCGATAGAAAAAATAGTCGATAGCGATTAGTGAACATTGGGAATGTATATGTTTTACTAACGGTTTTTGAACCGATAGAAGTGTGTTGCATTTCTACTATCGTGCCGATCACTATCGGTAAGAGAACCGATAGTAGAGTGGATTTTTAACCGATAGTGAAAAGCATTTCTGTAGTAGTGTATTGTGTTTTTGAAGTACCTTAAATAAAGATAATCCATGTTCGCCTAATCGCGATATGAAACAGCTCAAAGCCGCCATTCGACCTGTTAAGCTTTGGACATCCTTCGTTGTCGAAAGGGATCTCATTTGGTCAATGGCCTAGATTTTATCAGATTAACCTCAATGTCTCGTGAACAAACAAGGAAACCTAAAAGTTACTAGAAGAAACTCCAAAAGAACACTTTTTGGGATTCAACGTGATACCATGTTTATTCAAATTACAGAAAGTCTCAGTGAGGTCATTCACATGATTAGTGCTTTTTAAGCTCTTTACAACTAGATCATCTACATAAGTCTTTAAATTGTGCCCTAATTGAGATAGAAAGGTCTTCTGCATCAAGCGCTGGTACGTGGAACTAGTGTTCTTTAGCCCAAATGGCATTCTGATGTAGCAGTAGGTGCCAAATGGTGTGATGAAGGTAGTTTTCTCTTCATCTACTTCTGCCATGCTAATTTGATAGTAGCCTGAGTAAGCATCCAAGAAGCTCATCAGTTCACAACCCACTGTTGAGTCGACCAACTGGTTGATGCGAGGAAGGGGAAAATCATCCTTCGGACAGGCATTATTAAGATTGGTGTAATCGACGCATATGCGCTACTTACCATTGGACTTAAGGACCATGACTCGGTTCGCGAGCCACTCGGGATAGTTAACTTTGTGAATGAAGACATCTTTCTGAAGTTTATCTAACTCCGAATGGATGGCTTCTTGTCGATCAGGAGCAAAGCGTCAAAGCTTTTTCTTTATTGGTCGCTGTCCAGGCCGAATTGCTAACCTCTGCTCGATCACTTCCCTTGGGACTCCGGGCATGTCGGTTGGTTTCCAGGCAAACACATCTGTGTTAGCTCGGAAGAAAGTAATGAGTGCGAGTTCCTATTTGTCGTCCAATGCTGACCCAATCCGAACAGTCTTAGATGGGTCATTTGGGAACAAGGGAACTTGCTTTAGTTTCTCGTCTGGTCGCGGAGTTGTCTTGACCGCATCAGGCACTTTGGTTGCCATCTTGACATCTCATAGGGGAAGTTGGTCGACCAATTCCAAAGATGTGATCACAAGTGAGAGCAGTATTATGACTGCCTCTGACCGTGATTACACCTTTTGGCCCTGGAATTTTGATGCACTAATATGCTTAGTGTGTCGCCGCCATAAACTTGGCGAGTGAAGGCATGCCAAAGATGGCGTTGTAAGCTGAATCAAAATCAATTGAATTAAAAGTAATTAACTCTATTTGGAAATTCTCTGGTTCTCCAAGTGTCACAGGTAACACTATTTTCCCAATGGGCATCATCGAAGAACCAGGGATTATCCCAAAAAAAGGGTGAGCCACTGGTTTAATCTTGGAACGGGGTATCTGCATCTCATCAAGAGTTTTCGTGAATAATAGGTTGAGAGAGCTGCCTCCATCGACCAATACTCGTCCCACTTTAGCATTGCTAATAATGGGAGAAATGACCAAAGGAAGTCGTTGTGGTTGCAACAACCCTTCAAGACAATCTCTCGGCTAAAGGTCAAAGAAGTTTTTGACCAACGGGGAAATTGAGGCTCCCTAAGGGGAGCTTCAACACTATCTACCTCCGAGTAAACAGCTTTGAATTGACACTTAGAATAATAAGATGAAGATCCACCAAAAATAACATTAATATGATTACTAGGTACCTGGTATGCCATTTCCTCATCTCCATCGGTGTTTTTAATTCCACGAGATTGTCTCTGTCCTGGTATAGTTGGCATAGGTGCATTACCTTGATAAAAATCTTCGACGCGCTTCAACCAGGTGCGACAATTTTTGAGGTCGTGTCCAGGAGCGTTGTGTAATGGACACCATTTCTTGTTTCTATGGGTTAGTCTTTTTTCTGTGCGGTCACCATTGCGACCACCGGAAGGAGGTTTATTAAACTTGAATGGAACTTTTTTACCTTTTTCTTGTGGTTGCTTCTCCATGACTACGACATGGTGGAATTGGCGTGCCCCATTCTTCTTGGGCTTCTTGGATTTGCCACATGCAAAGGATTCAAACTTCCTGCTCAAATCTTCTTTCTTTTCGGTTTTTAGGCCAGGTTGAGGAGGTAAGTTGCTCTTATCCACCATTATGTTCCATTCTACAACCTCAACTGCGTCAGAATATCAATCAGCCATGTTGAAAAGTTCTGACACTGATCGCGGGGGATGGATGCTCAAATCCTCCGTGAACCTCCGGTATCGAACACCGTGTTTAAAGGCCCTAATAATTGAAGTATTAGAGATATTAGGAATGGTATTCCTTACTCTTGCAAATCTCTTGACAAACTGCCGGAGAGTTTCAGTCGAAGTCTGGGGCAAGCGATGAAGATCATCCTCTTCCTAGGCTTCTCATAGCAGTTTTGTAAGTTGTTGAGGATCGCATCACATAACATCTCCCAATTGTAGATTGATCCTTCTGGTTGATTGAACAACCAAGTCCGTGTTGGATCCTCAAGGACCGTTTCCAAATAATTCGCCATAACCCATTCGTTTCCTTCGGCTGCTTGGATGGCAGTGACATAGAGTTGGAGAAATTCGGTCGTATTTTGAGTTCCATTGAATCTCTCGATCTTACCAGGTTTAAACTTATCAAGCCAGACCACGTTTCATAGTGCAGGTGAAAAAGCTTTACAACCCATGTATGTACTATGTGGTCGTCGATCGTCGTGACCACCGTCATGATTGCGGGAAGAGTCGGTCGGAGGAAGCTCACGACGTGGCCCCAAACGCGAGTGCACTAGTACACGATTGTGGTCGCGGGAAGTACCAGTTTGTTTGGTTTTGTCGTGTTAGGTATGCATGGGAGTACGTCTCTTTTGGCTTTGATAGGAACCGTTTCGCTCTCGGGTCGCTGAACATGATGCTACTGGAGTTATGTGCGAGGCAACGTCGTCAAGGTTATCTGCAGGCACCCTTGCGAATATAATCCCATCATCATTCGTGAGACAATAGGGAGGATTGTGAAGTGCATATGCAATTCTCCAGATACAGCCCTTTTTCTTCCTTCTGGGTGTCGGTGGAGGTTCTAGCGTGGTCGCCCCAACTGTGGGGGAATAATCTGGAGTTGAGAGTGGTGTGTGTTCATGCTTGCGACCACCTAGATGCAGTTGATGAGATGTTTTCAGACCAAAGTCCTGGATAGCGGTATCATGGCGGGCTGGTGCAAGGTATCAGAAATCTTCTGCGACCTTGCGAACCTCGACCTCTCGTTGTTCGTACTCTTGGTCCTCTTTCTGTTTGCGTTCTCATTCTTCCTTAGTATCATGTTGCTCAGGGGTTTCCTCAGAAAGTGCGGCGACTTCCCTAGGAATTGAGTTTGCAGATGGAGAAAGCATCTCACCTTTGTCTAAGTCTGACTCGAAGTCAAAGAGAGACTTCAAATTGTCTGGGGCAAAGTTCTCTAGACGAAGGTCGACATCATCTTCTTCTGTATTGTTTGGGACAACAAGCTATGGCACATACTCATCCTCGGTTGTGGGAATACTCACAGAGGGCAAGTGAATTGCTTGTTCAGGTTCTTGTCCCACGGACGCGATTGGAACTGGAGATGATGCTTCCTCAAGACAGGTCTCAAGGGTAATATCATCACCATTAATGGGGACGTTATCTTCATCCATGGCAGCTACATGATACTCGAGATCAAATTCATTCTTGGAATCATGTAGACAAGAGAAAGGATCCATGAATAGAATGAACCTTAGTGAAAATGTATTCAAGGCCCCACGGTGGGCGCCAAATATCGACGATTGGAACCTGGGGTTTCTCCTATCGAACTTATGCAAAAATGAGATGGGTAATGAAGGGAGCCAATCAGACAAGTACCAAGGTGTTCAAAGAATCTATGAATCTAAAACACATGAATTTATCCAGGTTCGGGCCCTCATAACTGAGTAATGACCCTACTCCTATGTATTTGTCTATGTGGAAAGAGGATTATAGAGAGAGTGTTACAAAGAGGATGTACACGGGAATCTATCTCTGTTGTTGGTCTCCTCCCTTGATCCTTCCCTTGAAGGTCTCTTTATACTTGCCGAAGAGATCGTCAATTGTCCTTCTAAGGACACGCCCCACGATTGCCTTTGATTGATTCATGATGGTTGCTGCAAGTCGTGCTTATGTGATAGTGGCCGTAGGTCATGGCTACGTGGCAATTAGGCAACTCTGACCAGTCCTTGTGGAAACCGCTTCACCGCCTTAATCTCCTCTGGTGGTTACCTTGTCAGCGACTTATGATTATTTCGAGAATAATCATGAGGATCAAGCCATGGTTATGGTAGGGGTTGATCCTGTACTTGTGCGACCACGTATTGATAGTTTGCTTTGTCTCTACAAGATGGTGTGGTTGTTGGTAAATGTCTCTGCGACCATAGCGCTCTCGGATATAGCACAAGACTATGGACTTTACAATAATAAATGTTTTTAAGATCTATAGAGTCTCATAGCTAAGATTACATGAATTAAATATAATTGATGGGTTATGTCGAGAATTCCATTGGATTACTCAGTATCTCTTTCCTAGGCCTTCTGTTACCATAGAAAGGTATGTGCGACCATGGAACGTTGTGCGCGATCATGGGAATGTATACGCGACCGTGGGAGTCTAAGCCCAGCTAACAATCCTCTTCATGGATCCTTTCCCTTGCCTACACGATTCTGAGAACGAATTCGATCTCAAGGATCATGTAGACACAATGGATGAAGACATCGTCCCCATCAATGCAGACTTTTCCAAAATTTTGAAGTAAACCGGGATCCGAAACTATCCTCTTGGGTATTCCATGTAATGTCACTATCCTAGCAAGGTAAATTTCAGCTAACTTGGCACCATCATATGTTATCTTAACCGGTATAAGATGTGCCACTTTTGTGAGTCTATCCACAATCACCCAAATAGAGTCGTATCCATTTTTGGTTTTAGGTAATCCGGTAATAAAATCCATTCCGATTTCTTCCCATTTCCATTTAGGTATCGGTAATGGTTGAAGTAATCCTGCTGGTCTTTGGTGTTCAGCTTTAATTCGCTGACAAGTATCACATTTGGTAATATATTCAGCAACTTCCTTTTTCAACTTATGCCACAAAAACTGACTTTTCAAATCATTATACATTTTTGTGCTTCCAGGATGTGAGGAATATGCAGTATCATGTGCTTCTCGTAATATTAGCTCCTTAAGCTCCTTAACATCTGGAACGCATAGTCTATTTTTATCCATAAGTTACCTTGCTCATCCTTCATGAAGCCAATTGCTTTACCCTTCTCTAGATTCTCCATTAGTTGTAAAATTTCTTGATCTTCTTTTTGTGCCTTCTTGATCTCTTCCTCTAATAGTGAGTGAAGCTATCATTCCCTAATCGACCCATTCAATTCTTTTTGCAATTCCGATATCTCTATCTCTTTGTCATATGTCTTTCTACTTAAGGCATCTGCAACTATATTAGCCTTCCCTGGGTGGTATTGTATATTAGCATCATAATCCTTGATCAACTCTAACCACCTTCGTTGTCGCATATTCAAATTGGGTTGAGTAAAAACATACTTCAAACTTTTATGATCCGTAAAAATCTCACAACGATTTCCAAGTAAATAATGTCTCCAAATTTTCAAGGCATGTACCACTGCTGCTAACTCAAGGTCATGAGTTGGATAATTTTCTTCATGTGGTCGTAATTGTCTTGAAGCATAAGAAACTACCCTTCCTTCTTGCATTAATACACAGCCTAGTCCTTGCCTTGATGCATCGCAATAGATTTGAAAGTCTTTTCTTTTATCTGGAAGAACTAGGATTGGGGCTGTAGTTAACTTACGCTTCAATTCATTAAAGCTCCTCTTACAATTTTCTGTCCACTCAAATGTGGTGTCTTTCTTTAATAGTCTAGTAAGTGGCTTAGCAATTTTAGAAAATCCTTCGATAAATCTTCAATAATATCCAGCTAAACCTAAAAAGCTTCTAACTTCAGCTACTGTGTCAGGTTGCTTCCAATCTGCTACTGCTTGAATTTTAGCTGGATCCGCTGAAATCCCTTCAACAGTCATAATATGCCCTAAGAATGATATCTCTTTCATCCAAAATTCGCACTTATCATATTTGGCATATAATTGCTGCTCTCGTAGTATATCCAATGTTTTCTTCAAGTGCTCTATATGTTCCTTCTCACTTTTAGAGTATATCAGTATATCATCAATGAAGACAACTACAAACTGATCCAAGTATTCCATGAATGATTTATTCATTACATTCATGAAAATAGCCAAGGCATTTGTTAGTCCAAATGGGACTACTATAAACTCATATAGCCTATATCGTGTAGTAAAAGCTGTTTTGGGTATGTCTTCTTTTCTAACTTTTATCTGATGATATCCTGATCAAAGATCAATTTTTGAAAAGTAACTAGCTCCTCAGAGCTAGTCAAACAAATCATCTATCTTGGGTAAAGGATATTTATTTTTCACTGTAACCTCATTTAGGGCTCGGTAATCCACACATAGTCTCAATCCTCCATCTTTCTTTTTTGGAAAAAGGACTAGTGCGCCCCATGGTGATACACTAGGTTGAATAAAACCATTTCCTTTCAAGTCTTCTATCTGTTTCTTAGGTTCCTCTAACTCTTCAACTGACATTCTGTATGACCGTTTAGAGATAGGGGCTGTCCCTGGTTTTAAGTCAATAATGAATTCAATATCTCTATCTGGTGGCATTCCTGGTAACCCTTCTGGAAAGACATCTAAATATTCATTCACCACTGGAACATCTATAATATTCATCTTTATCATACTATGGATGACCTGTTGACCTTTGAACAATGGTGATCTTACTGCATAAAATAATATTTCCTTTCCTGTTGAGCTAACCAACGCAACTGTCTTCTTTTCATAGTCTAACTGGGCTTTGTGTGGTGTCAACCAGTCCATCCCTAAAATTACATCTAGCCCTTGTACCTTCATTACTAAAAGATCAGCATAGAACATTTCCCCACAGATATCAAAACAAAATTTTTGCTAATCGATGTTACTATTGTCCTGGCTCCAGCAGATCGAATTATTATCTCTCTATCTAAGGGGGTTATATATAACTTGCTCTTATTAGCGAACTCCTTGGTCACAAAGGAATGTGTTGCGCCGGGGTCGAATAAGATGAACGCAATTTCAGAATTAATGAGGAACCTACCTATTATCACGTTGGTAGCTCCTGCCTCTTCCAACGTGGCATAGTTCAGCGTTCCTTGTCCAGGCGTTGGTAGTCCTCGACCTCTTCCCTGATTCATCGGGGTTCTTCCCCGGTTAGCTGGTCCTGTGCCTCTAGCATATGGTTGGAATGTTGTAGTTAATTGCGCTTTGTTTTCCGCTACTTGATCCCTGGTAGTCTGGTAGGGTAAATGTTTCCATGGACAAAGTTCTCTACGAGGTCTAGGTCGCCCGCAGTGGAAAAAAATCATTGTTTCTTGGGCAATCTCTTTGATGGTGTGCTCCTTGACATATGGGGCATTTAATTGGCATCGACCCAAAAATAGGTGGTTGAGGTGGAAAATTAGGGCGATAAGGTGGCGTGGTTGTTATGCGGCCACGCGTCGAACTACTCTGTGAAGCTGCCTGGAATCTTACCCTCCTCTTCCTATCATCTTCCACTGTATTCCTCCTTTCCTCTATTTGCAGCACACGGTTCACTAAAACATGAAAATCTGTAAATTCGTGTGATGCAATATGTAGCTGCATGGTATGTTGTAGCCCCTCAATAAAGTGTTCAATTTTCTTTTCTTCAGTATCCACATCCCCTGGTGCATATCGAGCCAGTTGACTGAATAGATGTAAGTATTCTGTAATGGTTCGATTACCTTGGCGAAGATTCCTAAACTCTCGGCGCTTCGCAGCCATTACACCATTAGGGATATGGGTTTTGCGAAACTGATTTGAAAATTCCATCCATGTAATAGTTTCCTTATTAGGATGCATGTTCTGGTAATTTATCCACCATGCGACTGTCAGTCCAGAAAGTTGATGAGATGCATACAGAACTTTCTCAGTATCATTGGATCTTGCTGTATCCAACTTCCCTTCCACGTCTCTCAACCAATCATCTGCTACAATTGGATCTGGTGTGCTCGAAAAAGTCGGTGGTTTTGTTTTCTGAAAATCCGCAAGTCTAGCACTTACCACCATTCCCTCTGTAGATGCTGCTGTTGGAAATCCTCTAGCTACTTGATCCAATAGTCGAGCTTGTGCTTCTTGGCTATCTCGCATCATTTGTGCATGAGCTTCCCGATTCTCTTGTAACACTTGGGCTAAAGCTTCGGCTACGCCCCTTGGAGATTCCTCCGATGGTGTATGCATTTGTGCCTGAGAACTTCCTCTACCCTTTAATCTATCTCTTCGGGTGGAGGTTCCTTCTTCTTGTTCATCTGGTACTGAATGTGTCCCAATACTAGACATCCTGTTAATAGTTATCATCATACTACAATCAAGGTCTAAAACTCATAACAAGACTTTCAAAACTATAAGCAAATAAAAATTATTACTTATGACTTTTTAAAAGTAGCACATCTCAGTAGGATTATATTCATATGTGCATACCTACACTTTTCACACTAAATGCCCTTCCTGGGCCGTTAGTAGCAGTAGTATTATCATACATACATCACTAGATATTTACAAATACTAGTGGGTTAGAAAAATGTGGGTTGGCACCGATCACAACAAAAACAAGCGAGATCGGCTACTCGCCTTCCCTATCTACAGAAAAGTTGTTCCCTCATCTGCCTCAGTCAGTGGGCGGAGATCGTCGTGGTACCCGCTGGTCGAAACTGTCCGCCTCCTCCTCCTCAGAGTTCCTATCGTCAGATGGCTGCCTAGAAGGCCCAGCAGGGTCGTGCGAAGGTGTAACATCCCGGTCTTGATATATGACACGCGTGCTCCTTGGTGGCAAACTAGGATATCGTTGTTGAAGCATCTACCGGTGGTAGTTGCTGGCGTTTCCTACGCGACGATGAATGGCACCTGGCCCACAAGATTGATCGCCTGCACATGGGACAACCTTCTCCTTCCCTCAGGACGGTGGTCCTGACAGTATGGTGCTAGGGCCTGCATGATCATCGCTCACCAACTGTTGTTTGCTCCTTTGACTCCCTGAAGCCTCGATCCTCAGCTGCATCGGTTGCTGCTGCCCCATTTGACGACCTCTGAGACCATGATACTCCCGTAGCAGACGGGTATAACCAGAGTCTAACACAGTCACCAATGCCACTATGGTGGCTAAACTGGGATCCTGGCACCCATAAGAACAGAAAACCCTGCAACGCCCAATTTCTCCTAGAGAATATGGAACAAACTTGTAAGGTGAGTTTCGTAACCTCTAAGAGTAACATTGACCGATGGTACCCTTATCATGACAACACACGTCATTTGGGTAATTTTGACTTATCAAATTTTATTTAGAAAATATACTTGTGCCACACCCCGTGGATTTAATCCACCGCAGCAGACTCCTATAAATCTGGGAGCTCAGAGTATTCAAATACCATTTTAACTCTGCAGAGGGGTACCAATTTACCTGCAAGATATTCCACTTTCATGCCCATCCTATCAAGATGATTAGACCCTTCCTTACTGCATAATGTGAGTGGCAAGGTGGAGATAACAAGAACTTTTGTTATATTTCACTCACAATTCACCCTTGATGCCGTGGTCGGACAAACCACAGTTGTGGCGGGCTATACCCCCACCCCGACTGCATCTCCCCATTACTAGGTCAGCGTGCATCATCACATGCAGTGATATGTGTAGGAGCCGCACTCCGTGCCAATCGTGCACAACTTTCCATCTCATGCAGGGGTTTCCTGTGTGATCCGCATACTTACTTGTTCAGGCCTGTCCCATACCAGGCTTGCGGTTAGTACATTTTTTATGCCACTAGACGAACAACACAAGGTTCAAGTCCTTATATGCTAGTGACCAGACCATCCACAGCCACGCACATCCAGTGCTCGCACATCTTGTGCCACCACCATTCCATACCAAATTCTGGTCACGCTAGGGGTTTTATTTCATGAATATACAGAAATACACATATAATAGTTCATGGCTCATTACTTGATCATTTCACATTTCACAGGCATCCAGCCTAGTATTGCCATTTCATATCTCAATCATTCTTTCACATTCAATACTACTTATATTTAAGGTTATATTATAGCAATTCTTAAAATATAGGTTCAAGATGTTCAAGAATATGACTTGCCTTTCGCGTCGTAAAAATCAGCAGTTGGTGTTGGGTCGACAGTGAAGTCCTCGAACTCAGTTTCTGGATCTGCTCGGCGACAAACAAACACACAAATATTACTAACTATATTAAAATGTTTTATGATCTACATGTAGATATGCTTTAAAAGAACGATCTCAGCGATGCTAAATCAGACAGGATTTGGAAGTTGGGACTGAGCTGAATTCTAAAATCTGGAGAATCTAGGCTAAGGATGGGTGTTAAAGACTCTTAGGGTTTCAAGGCATTAAAATTGACATTGAGTTCACGGTTGGTTTGCTCAAAAACGACGAATGTCAACAGATTGACATTCGGTTCATGGCCTGACATGGCTTTGGTTGGCTTTAGAAATCTCTTCTCAAGATATGACAGTTGAAGGAAATGTAGAACATGGTTCTACAAACTTGGTAGACAAAGTGGATTTCAATTTGTACAGCCAGAAGTGATTGAACTGAGCTGATGCCATTGGCTGACTTAGATTGATAGGGGTTGACAATGTCCAAGAATGGCATTGACATGCTTTAGGAGGTTTCCAGTGGACAAAATAGATTTGGATCAAGGCATTGGGTGCATAATTGAACATGGTATCTGTTTGACATTAAGGTTTTTACAGAAAAGTCTAGAAGTTCAAGGATTTAGCAAAAGACCCCTGTGCACAGTGAACTGAGTGTCTGTGCACTGCCAAAAATTAGGGCTTAAGCACTTGATAATTTAGGGCTTCGATTGCTTCACCAACTATGTCTAGGAGATAGGCGAAAGCAACATGAATCCAATGGTGGTGATTTCGAACACTGAAGTAGCCGGACGGCGACGAACGACGGCGAAGAAACACGGTGGCTACACGGCACAACACAGCTACTGGACAAGATCTTGGCATAGCGATAACTTGAGATTTTGTGCAGAACCAAAGGTCAATGCCGTGGAGAGATATACTCAAGAGGTCAAGGCGAATCTGCTGGACATGGTGGCAACGAAAGAAAGTGGCCGGCGACGAGTGGCGGCGAACTGAGCTGGAGAAAGAATCGGCCTCAACGGCGGAAAAGAGATTGGGTGGATTATTCTCCAAATTGAAGGCACGATTAAGCTCCTGGGACTGCACAGATGGTGCTGGAGCGAGCGATTTGTCTACAATGGAGGTTTGGGTCTCGCTGGTGTTGACACCAGACTCGAAGAAGACGGTGAGGTCGGTGCAACTGCTACAAAGCAGTGCTTGTCAATTAAGCTTAGCTACACCATCTACGGAATCCAAGGAACGATTTGGTGGAGTCAATTTGGTCGGAGGTGAGGTGGAATAGGCCGGCGACGTGAGGCATTCACAGCGGCGCGAGAAAAACAGGAAACTCTCAACCACTGGCTAATTTCAAATTCTGGATGAGTAGGCTTGCTCCAAAGGCTCTAGTGATAATTTGGTTCTACTAAGAGAGGTACTAAAATCAGCTGGAAAGGGTTTAATGGCCAAAATAGGGCAAATCCAAAATCAGGCGATCACCGGCGTTAGGGTCCATCGGAGTTCAATTAGAAGCTACAGCATGATGAGGAGAGAGAGAGACACTCACTGGTGGAAGCGAATTGAAGATTGATGCAGCGTATCGATCTGGCGTCGTGCTCCTCCTCGGCGGCTCGCCAGAGAAGACGACGAAGACGAGAAGAAACGAGACTTAGCTGGTTCTGGTGGGTGTGAAGAAGTAATTGGCTACGGGTGGCTTAAATAGGCACGGCGGAAGCTTGCGAGGAGGAAACAGCAACAATCTTTGCGCCGGGGATGAGACTGGCCAGGCGCAGAAGCAACAGTGGTGACGATGACGCGGCGGCGACAACAGCTCTGCACTTGCTCAAATTGTCGGCTTGTTGGGACTTGGCGCTGGCTGGTGCAAAGCGTGGGTGATAATGCTGGCACGGCGTGGTGATGTGGTGCGAAGCTCCTGTCAAAGTACTACTACGGTCGCTGCTAGTCACGCGCGCGGTTGCTGGTGGTCGCTGATGCTGCCATGGCGACGGCTTTGGCGCGGACACGTGCGCACATGCAAGCACAACCGAGCACAGTCACAAGCGAAGGCAAAGCTTGGCCGGTGGCGAAGATCGCAGCGAAGCTGGTGCTGGTCGAACCTACTGGCGGGTGTGGTCAAAAAAGGCTGGGAGTTCTGGTCGAAATAGGGATTTGGACCAAAATGCAATTTTTGATTTTTGGCTTTGGACTGATTTGTAAATTCTGAGATTTAGAGGATTAGGGCTGATTTGAACTTCACAAATCTGGCAAACTTTATTCAACATATGATTGGAGAGAATATCTCATAAAATCTGGGAACTTTTGATCAAATTTGAATTAGAGCAAAAATAGGGTAATTAGGGTATTTGAAATTTGAACTTTGTCAAAAATTAAATTATGGGATTTAGGTTAGGATTTTGATATCGTCACAGAAGAATATTTTGTATTGAATAGTATTTGGGAGGTGTTCCCTGAAACAGATTTGAATTTGGAGCTGATTTGTAGCTTTTAGCCTTTTTAGGCTTCTGGAAAGGACTGAACTGCGATACTTCTTGGACTGATTTGTGAAAATAGTCTAGATGATAGAATCTGGCTGCAAACTTTTTGGATTCAGGTATTGGCATACCCTTGATCATAATCCAAGAATAATCTGGTCTGGATTAGGTCAACATTTGATTAAATTAGAGTTCAGAGTATTTAGGGTAATTAGGATACTTAACTAAATTCTATTTTCGAAAATAGAAAGGATTGACAAATCTGGGAGTTAGAGATGGAATTGAATCTATCTTTTGAATGCTTTTATTCTTAGGATAAATAGTAGATCAAATCTGGAAATTCATATCTTGATTTGGGTTCACAGGGAAGATTTTGAGATTTTAGGGCTTAGGATAGAATAAGACTAGGCTGATTTTGCTGATCTTGAAGAGACATATGCATGCATGACTTTTTATGAAAAGAATTTTCACCCCAAACCCAGGGTGTTACAGATCTACCCTCCTTAAAGAAATCTCGCCCCGAGATTTACCTAAGACAAGAAAAGATAAGGATAGGTTTGTTGAAGATCCTCTTCCTTCTCCCAAGTGGCTTCTTGTTCTGAATGATTTCTCCACTGAACCTTACACAACTTGATCTTCTTCCTTCTGAGCTAACGTTCATCGATGGCTAGGATTCTGATTGGGTACTCAAGGTAAGTAAGATTCTTCTATAGTGATATCTTTTGTGCTTTTATCTAGTCAGTAGGTTCTTTTAAACATTTCCAGAGTTGAGAGACATGAAACACATCATGCACTCCTGCTAATCCCAAAGGTAATTCCAATTTATATGATACTTCCCCTTTTCTCTTGATTATCTTAAATGGTCCAATATACCTTGGAGATAGCTTTGCCTTCACTTGGAATCTCTGCAATCCCTTGAATGGAGTGACCTTGAGATAAACCAAATCTCCTGGTTCGAATGATAGTTCTCTCCGTCGATTTTCTGCATAACTCTTTTGTCTGGATTGTGCTGTCCTCAACCTTTCTCTGATGAGTTTGACATGTGCTTCTGCCTCTTCTACTATCTCTGGTCCTATGACTCTTCGTTCTCCTGGCTCATTCCAATGCAATGGGGTTCTGCATTTTTGTCCATATAAAGCTTCAAATGGAGCCATCTGTATACTAGCTTGATAACTGTTATTGTATGTAAACTCTGCAAATGGTAAACATTTGTCCCATGATGTCCCATAATCTAGTATACAAGCTCTTAGGAGATCTTCCAAAATTTGGTTTACTCTTTTTGTCTGTCCTCCTGTTTGTGGATGATATGCAGTGCTGAAATTCAACTGAGTTCCTAGAGTCTCATGAAGTCTGTCCCAAAACTTGGATGTAAACTGGGCTCCTCGATCTGAAACTATCTTCTTGGGGATGCCATGCAATGCCACTATTCTTTGCATGTATAACTCTACCAATTTATTGCCATTGTAGATCTTTTTGACTGGTATCAAGTGAGCTTCCTTGGTAAGTCTATCCACAATAACCCATATGGAGTCATATCCTCCTTGAGTTTAGGTAGTCCTGTAATGAAATTCATACTGATTTCTTCCCATTTCCATAGTGGTATTGGCAAAGGTTGTAACTTTCCGGCTATCTTCTGATACTCTGCTTTAACACGCTGGCATGTATCACAGTTTGCAATATATTCTGCAATCTCTCTCTTCATATTATCCCACCAGAATCGATTTTTCAAGTCTTGATACATCTTGGTGTTACCAGGGTGTATTGAATATGGAGTTTTATGCGCTTCATGGAGAATTAATTCCTTAAGGTCTGTGCTTTGGGGCACACAGATCCTTTCTCGATACCACACAATCCCTTAGTCATCTTCTGTAAAACCCTGAGCCTTTCCTAATTTGATTCAGCTCTTGATCTTGCAAATCTCCTCATCTTCGTTCTGGGCATTCCCTATCTGTTCTTTGAGTTGGGGTTTTACTATTAGAGTAGCTACCGTCCCTTGTGGTACTACTTCCACTTGATGATTCTGCAACTCTCGTTGTAAATAAGGGTTCCTCAGTATGACTGCTTCTTGCAGGTTATAGACTTTCCTGCTTAGGGCATCGGCTACTACATTAACCTTTCCTGGATGGTACTGGATGCTAAGGTCATAATCTTTGATCAATTCTATCCATCGTCGTTGACGCATGTTGAGTTCTGTCTGTGGCCGCACTTGCTGGAGCATCCTTCCCTTCCGACTCTCTTCCCCCATATTCCTCTTCTCCTCTACCTTCAAAGCTCTGTTCACTAATGTTTGGAATTCTGTAAACTCATGGGAGGCAATTTGGTACTGCAGGTAGTGTTGAAGTCCTTCTGCGAAGCGTTCTATTTTCTTCTCTTCGGTATCGACGTCTCCGGGTGCATACCGAGCTAGATGTGTGAATTGATGCAGATACTCGGTGACTGTCTTGTTTCCTTGAATCACATTGCGAAATTCCCGGCGTTTTGCTACCATGACACCAGTAGGTATGTGAAATTTCCGAAATTGATTGGTGTGGGGATGGATCACTGCTGTACCAACGCATATCAGTTTCTCCACAAGGGGGTGGCCCGATCTTCACGGCGTAGGATAGAAACAGGATAACTAGCTGCGAACAGCCGGGGTAACTAGCTTTATACCTGCCAAGGTTGGTTGCAACCCGTACGATGGGGAAGACGATCCGAAGCTATAAGAACTTCGACCCGCTGTCCGAACAATCGCAGAACCACAAACCGGGATTAATCCACACAAAACGGCCGGAACCGTAGAGCACGAACTAAGGGGACCCGTAAAGATCCTTCTCGCAAATCCAAGAGAACTCACAAGAGCAAAGGTAGAGGAACACTCAAGCAGTCTTGCTGCACTAGCATATAGCTGAAATGGTTTGATCAAAAGTTACAAAAATAGTTGGAATACATGCGGTATTTATATTAGGAACAACCTTCCTAGTTTAGGTGTGAAAGCAACCATTAAATGAAAAGTTTTATTGAACAACCAACCCTCCTAATTAAGGTGTGAAGGCACCCATTAGATGAAGAGTTTCCTTGGATATCCAAGAGACCAATTCGTTTGGAAAAAAGTTGTTTCAATTTTCGCGCAGGTTGGACTGGTTGTGCAGCTTCCACTAAAATGACCATAACTTTTGATTCGGAAGTCGAAATGATGCATGGTTTGATGCGTTGGAAACTAGACATCATTATCTTTCTAATGATGTAGCCCATGACCATTTTTCACGCACAGATTGTGTCCAGAATTGCTCACAAAAGGACAGACAGTGTGTGCCTTGCACCACCCTCATTCGTGCGACCAATCTTCGTCGTTGGAGCTTGTGATGTCCACATCATCCTCCCCCTCTTGAAAAGGAGTCGTCCTCGACTCTGATGGTCCAATGTAGGGAGAGAGATCGGATACGTTGAATGTTGGACTAACGCCATACTCCTCCATGCACACTTGACTGAGAACCTGCCATGTTAAGGAGAGGCAATATAGTGGAATAGGAATATCTTTATGAAATCACACAACCTCACCTCCTACTTACCAATGTTCTTGTGCGTTCTCGGTAGATCGCGATTGTGCAATGTGGTAGAAACCGGAAATGATTATGCGATTGAATAACAGGAATCAAAGAACTTTAGCCTTGGTTTATAATGGAGTTCGGAGGGCTAATCAAAGGAAGGCTTTGTAGTACTAAAATAAAGTGGACGAAATGCAACAAAGCAAGTAAAAGAAACTTCACATCATCCACTAGCTGCAAGACACTCCTTTGCTACTGCTTTTTTTTCACTCTTTTTTTTTAACTCTTCTCTTCTCTTTTTTTTTTTCTTTTCTTATTTTTAGCACAAACTAAAGATGACTGGCGATGATAAGGATGCAGCACAAGATAACTTTGATGAGAATAAGATAAGAGCTTGCAATGTGCAACACTAAATTTTAGTACCACAACAAAGGTTTGGTTTTTTTTTTATGGCTTTTGGACTCTAGGATAAGAATAAGAACACAAAGAACACAAGTAATATGGATAATATGGATGGTAAATAGATAGCAGATCCTACGGTGTCAATGGAAGCTCTGATACCAAATGGTGTTGGGATGGATCACTGCTGCGCCAACGCATATCAGTTTCTCCACAAGGGGCTGGCCCGATCTTCACGGCGTAGGATAGAAACAAGATAACTAGCTGCGAACAGCCGGGGTAACTAGCTTTATACCTGCCAAGGTTGGTTGCAACCCGTACGATGGGGAAGACGATCCGAAGCTATAAGAACTTCGACCCGCTGTCCGAACAATCGCAGAACCACAAACCGGGATTAATCCACACAGAACGGCCGGAACCGTAGAGCACGAACTAAGGGGACCCGTAAAGATCCTTCTCGCAAATCCAAGAGAACTCACAAGAGCAAAGGTAGAGGAACACTCAAGTAGTCTTGCTGCACTAGCATATAGCTGAAATGGTTTGATCAAAAGTTACAAAAATAGTTGGAATACATGGGGTATTTATACTAGGAACAACCTTCCTAGTTTAGGTGTGAAAGCAACCATTAGATGAAAAGTTTTCTTGAACAACCAACCCTCCTAATTAAGGTGTGAAGGCACCCATTAGATGAAGAGTTTCCTTGGATATCCAAGAGACCAATTCGTTTGGAAAAGAGTTGCTTCAATTTTCGCACAGGTTGGACTGGTTGTGCAGCTTCTACTAAAATGACCATAACTTTTGACTCGGAAGTCGAAATGATGCATGGTTTGATGCGTTGGAAACTAGACTTCATTATCTCTCTAGTGATGTGGCCCATGACCATGTTGCACGCTCAGATTGTGTCCAGAATTGCTCGCAAAAGGACAGACAGTGTGTGCCTTGCACCACCCTCATTCGTGCGACCAATCTTCGTTGTTGGAGCTTGTGATGTCCACATCATTGATCCTTGAACTCCCTCCAAGAAATGTTGTCTTTGTCCAGGTGGGCTTCTTGGTAATTCATCCACCATGCTGCTGCAGCTCCTGCTAATTGATGAGATCTGAACAAAACCTTTTCTCTGTCACCACATCAAACTGTGTCTAGTTTCCTCTCTATGTCCCTTAACCAATCGTCGGCAACCATGGGGTCGGTCGTACTAGAAAAAGTTGGCGGACGGGTTTTCTAGAAATCTGTTAATCTTGCTCCTATAGTAGTTCCTTCTGTGCTTCCAGTAGGCAATTTCTGAACTATCTGAGCTAGCAAATGGGTATGGGCTGTCTGGGCTTCCTGTCGGTTCTTCTCCATTGACAAAAGAATTTTCTGCAAACTGGGTTGCTCATTCTAGGGAGGATTGGAACTCTAGGATCCTTGCTGAAATAAAGGTCCTCTTGCTATAGGATCTTCCTCTTGCGGAGTCTGATCTCTATCATCTCCGCTGCTTCGGGATCTTCTCCTTGTGTCGACCATGATGACTCTGAAGAGAATCTAGACAGATCTAAACTAACTAAGGCCAACTAAGACAACAGTGCAGAACCTTCTATGAATTCCTTACATGAAACATTGCATCTTTTATCTGAAAATGAAATCGACTGTATTAGAACTAAACCTCAATATAATTATCTGCATATCGGTTTGGTTCAAATTGCAATCAAATCTTTGACTAGAAAAGGGTAAAATGCATCTGTGTTGCCTTGTTTAAGAGATACCAGAAATAAAAAGTTCTCTGACTCTTTATTAGGACTGGTTGAAGCTAGTCTTAGTAATGGGCCAGTATTTTCAACACTTTCCTTGATTTTTCTATTTCTCTTACAGATGCAAATATCAAAAAGGTTTTGACCTTAAATCTTCAAACATCTGGCTTTGATCTTGAACCTGGTAGTGAAAATATCTCTGTTACTTATCGAGTTTATTACAAAGCTATGACCACTTTAGCCCCTTGTGCCAAACAACATACACCAAAGGGCCTGACTACTTTACTTCAAGCCAATCCTAAAAACAACTCTATAACCCCAAAAATACTAAAATGGGATGAAATCTCTCTCCCTAAAAAATGGAGTCTTTTCCAAGTTGTTGATCCTAAACCTCTTCAACAAACTGAGTTAGAATCCTTTACTGAAATCCCAGATGGAGATGTTGAGGTAGTTTTCTCCTCACAAAGAAGAGCCTTTATTCAGTCAAGACCTTCCATGAGATATGAAAGAAGGCCAGTTAAACCTAAAATGTCGTCTTTGCCACTTATGAAGATAGCACCTATGAGCCTTCTGTCTCAGATTTTGAGGTCAATGTCATCGAATTTGCTCAAAAACCTGATTTTGAAATAGATAAAACTCTCCTCATACTAGAGTTTAATCTTCCTAAAAATAAGATTAAAAAGGAAAGATTTTTCAATAAAGTCAAAGAACCTTTCAAAACTAAAATCAGAGACCTTTGGTATGCTGATATGATGAAACAAAAGAGAAACATATTCTTCTTCAACTGGTACGAAGATTCCTTCTGGATTCACGTCGAAGACTATTTGTTTGAAAAATGAGAGCAAGTCTCAGTTATCAAAAGGGATTCCACTGATTGGAAGACCCCTAGTGGAGAAGTGGTGGAATCAGTTCATCCACCTTTTGAATCTGTTCAGATATCTGAGAATATCAAAGCCTGTCCCCTTAAGGTTATGAAGAAAACTTCTTCAGTAGAGCCTACCAGGATAGAGCATATTAGTCATCTTATGGAACAACAAAATTTTGCAAATTTTTCCTTGCATGCTTTGGGAAAACAAACTGATAGGATTGAAAATATTTTGGTAGAAGGTAGCAAACAAAATAAACCTGAGGTAAAGGTTAATATGCCTTCTAACTCAAATTCTGCTTTACCTATTTTCATTGCCCAAAGTTTAGATCCTAATACCAAATTAGGAAAGAAAAAGGCTTTTGGCTCACAAGATCTTATCTCTGAATTAACTAGCAGAATGAATAGCCTAAAAGTTAACAAAACTATCAATCATATTTCTGATGGTGAAGTTGAAAACAAGAATGAATTAGTAAGCAAGATTTCAGCCTTTAAACCTGTCACTCTTACTTCTAGGACGAGAAATTATTATCCTAGACCAACCTTTGCAGATTTGCAGTTTGAAGAAATGCATCAGGTTAGTTCTATGGTTTCTTTTAGTGGAAAATAAATTGTAGAATGGAATTGATGGTTTACCTGCTGCTCGGTTTGCTCCATTTGTGCGCTAAGGACACGCTGGACAATGATGGACCTGTACGCAGCGGTATCCTCGGCGCCAAAGGTGGCATCATCATCAACCTCGTCGTCGTCCACCCTGGTGTCGTCGATCTCATCCTCAACATCGGAGGCGCTGATGTAACCTCCGTCGTCTGTGGCGATGTATGCCCGCTGGCTGGGGCACTCTTTCTTGACGTGGCCAATCCCTTGGCACTTGTGGCAGCGAATTCCCGTTGATGTACGGCCCGTGGAAGCGACGGAGGAGGAGCTCTTGAACGGTGTTGGCGGGGTCGACTTGCTGCTGTCCGCGGCACGGGCGGGCGGTGCCGTCGATGCCGGTCGTGTGCTCGTCGAAGGTGGCGGTGCAGCTGGTCGGAAGGTGGAAGAAGGCACTGTCTTCGCTTGTCCCGTAGTCATTCGGGGCGTGAAGGTGCTGCCATTGTTGCTCCTGCTCTTAGAATGGCGTCCCTGCAACTCCTTCTCTGCTAACATAGCAAGTTGAAAGAAGCGATTGACAGTTGTATATTCTTTATAATCAACAATATCCTGAATTTCTGGACGCAAACCACCGTAAAAATGAGCAATTGTATCCTCAGGTTCCTCTACTACCCCACAACGTAACATACCCTTTTGAAGCTCTTGGTAATATTCCTGAACAGTCATACTACCTTGATCTAATCGTTGCAATCTCTTGCGCATATCACGTTGGTAGGAAGGAGGAACAAATCTATTACGCATAGCATCTTTTAATCTCGCCCAAGAATCAGGTTGTAAACGGGCATTTACTAGTTCATTCCACCAGATTATAGCAAAATCTTTAAATTCACTAGTGGCTTGTCTAACTCTATGAATCTCGGGAACTAGATGGGAATTAAATTTCTGCTCGACCGTCATCTCCCAATCTAAGTAAGCATCAGCATCATAAGCTCTAGAAAAGGAAGGGATGGTGAATTTTACCTTAGCGAAAGGATCATCATTGCGGTTCTGGTTATTACCTCCCATACCGTGCTGGTTGCGGCGAAGACGGTCATGCAGACGGCCGTCTCGTTGAGCAGCACGTTCCCTGGCGGCACGTTGCTGCTCATCTTCATCTTCCTCAAAATCACCATCCTCATCGTGGTCGTTGTTGCCGTGGTTGGCGCCGCTGTTGACGGAGGCATCTCCATCAATGGTCGCGGAAGGGCGTTTTTCGACGGCATCCATCCTCTCGGTGAGGGTGGAAACTCGTCGATCGATGCTCTCAAGGGTCTTGTTCGTCGTCGTGGCATGCTCCTTGAACATCGTTTTTATCTCATCCAGCATGGTCGACAACTCTGAATGAAGGACACAGTCTTCGATGGTAACATCATCCTCGTTTCTGCCCTTCTTGCCACCTGCCATGGTTAGCACAGAAAAAGGACAGAAGGAAAACAAGCACAAGTATTATGAGCCCTATGAACTACTAGGTGGGATCTCACGCTCTCAAGCAATCTTACCAAGTTCTTACCCGGTTCTTACCAACACAGCGAGGGACGGTGCAACCGGTGGCTGGTTCGTGACACCGTGAGGGCGTGATGAAGCGATTGCAAGGGTCAATAACCTGTGCTGATCAGAAGGATGTATTTGTGGAGCTGTAGGTGGCCAAAAATATGTAGCAAAGGAATAGCAATTGTTCAATATAAGTAATGCAAAATTGAAGATTAGCCCAAACTATCAACGTGCTTGACCGGCCTAGACCTAGACTAGTTCGAAGCAAACAGGTTGAAGAAAGGTGTGGTTCCCCAATATGCAACACGGAAGATGAAGTTTTTCCTTTGCTCACTTTTTCATTCAAACAGCGCGGCCCTTTTTTTTTTTTTTTTTTTTGTGCGCTAGCCTTTTTTTTTTTTACTTTTCTTTTTTTTTTTGTGCGGCTTTTCTTTATGCACTTGCCTTTTTTTTTACCAACACAACAAAATTATGCCGCAAGAGCAGAAACTTTGTGCAGCAATTATGCACCACGCAATCTTCAAATTTGTGATATGTTCCAAAAGTAAAGTTGTGGGGAATCTTTTAAGCTTTCCAGAACTTCCAAGATCATCTAAAACGGAGTTCGTATGAAGAAGTTATGGCCAAAATACAGAACCAAACCGTAATAGATCTAAACTTGAAAACCCTAACAAAGATGGCACGAAATCTCATAGATAGAAGCCGAATTTGGGGGTGGTTCCATTGCCGAAAGCAACGGCTTTTCCTCTAGGAAATGTTGTCAGCTTTCCAACGAGCCCAAGAACATCGAAATCCGAGTTTGTATGTGAAAGTTATGCCCGTTTTACTGAAGGGGTCACAGATTGGACGCGAACTCGAATCGGGCTCGGTTTTGTGACGAGTGGTTTTTGGATTGGATGAATGGGGAATATGTATAATTCGACCTGAGGTTATGGAGGATACAATCAAAACCAATCTACTATTTGTTTTTTTTTTGATATTTTCTTGACAAGAACACAAACCCTAAGCGGCGGATTCAACGGCGGATGCAGACTCGAGACTAGATCTAGAAACTAGACACGGACAGCGGCAACGACGACGATGGGCGAAAATTCAATAATGCAAAACAGTAAAGAAACAATGCAAAGGCTCAAAAGTCTTGGACAATGGATGCAAATATTTTTGTGTGGCAATTTTCTGGACTCTAGGGCGAACGCAAAACTAAATCAAACTAAGGGAAAAGGCGAACCTGACGGTAACCTTGCTCTGATACCACTTAATGGGAACGGGGATGCCCGAACTTCCGTCAGGTGGAGGATAAGTCGATTAGGCGGCGCAAGACACACACGATCTGGCTTCTTGATCGGCACGATCAAAACCCCTGCAATCGCAGCACCACGCGTCCTCTGGTTATCAACCGTGCGCTGCCCGGTTGACCTCGCCACGAAGGCTAATCCCTGCCAGTGAATCGAGAACACAAGCAAGAACAAGAAAGATGCAACTGAATTTGCAATTGAGGATGAAACTCACGAGTTGGGGTCTCACAAACCATGAACGGCGACACTGTTCAAAGACAGAATTGATCTAAGCAAAACCCAAGTCTAAACGGCAGCCATGGCGGCCATATCTATACTGTATGGGGCGGCCATGGGGTGGAGGAGGAAACCCTAGGGGTACATGGGCCTTGGGCCCAAAGTGGAGCGTCGCAGTGCACGTCAGATTCTGGTCGTAATTTTGTTTTGACGATTCCTGTTGATCCGTAAGGAATTTGGACATGGGACTGGATCCGCTGGAAAGCTCTCGTCGTTCTCTTGTCCATAGAGTCCAAGAACGTCGAAAACGGACTTTGTATGTGGCCTGTACATCCGTTTGAAGTTGGACTACGCGCAGATGGCCGAACCGGACTCGCGGATGAATTGAGCTCACTTGTGGACTGGCCTTGGAGCGACGTGGCTTGTGCGACCTTAGAGGTGTAGAGGCGCCTTTCTTGAGCACATCTTGTGTTTGGGGAGGTGGCCAAGGTGGAGGCCGAACTTGTGGCGGCGACAGCACAAAATCCAGACGACGTACGTGCTGCCAGCTTTCGCGTCCTGGCCAAGGTGGCGGACGATGACATCTTGATGACCACCATGTTGATGTCGTCTTAGTCATAACCATGATGTACATGGTCTCATCATAACCAAATATCAAATATTTACCCTTTGTCATCAAATGGTTATGTACGCCAATGCCTGTAGGGTCAATGGCAACAATGATAAACAGGTAGCAGGCATGATTGCCACAGGATTCTTTGGTCAGCTTAGAGGATGGTAGGATCATTATCTTACTCTTGAGCAAAAGGAAAACATCTTAGGGGCCATTAAGATTGATCCGGAAGGAAATGCTTTGTCGGGTAATCCCTCTGATGCCATTACCACCCTCTTATTCAATATTGTCTATCATTTTGCTGGAAACTACGATGATATCTATGAAAAGACTAGAGAACAACTGATCAATTTGAGGTGCAAAACAATGTCAGATTTTAGGTGGTACAAAGACACATTCTTATCAAAACTCTATACTCTTCCTGACCCCAATGAAGAATTTTGGAGAGAAAAATATATCTCTGGCCTACCTCCCTTATTTGCTGAAAAAATAAGAAATTTATTAAGAAAAGAAGGAGGAGGTAGTCTCAACTATCAGTCTCTAGATATTGGAAGAATTACTCAAAAGATTCAGGTTGTTGGGGCTGATCTTTGTAATGATCTCAAAATTAAGGATCAACTTAAAAGACAAAAAATGCTGGGAAAAAGAGAACTAGGGGATTTTTGTTATTAGTTTGGTTTCCAACAAGATCTTTATAAAAAAGAAAAAATCAGGTAAAAAACTTCAATAGTAGACACCCAAAGAACGACAGATTTAGGAAAAGAAAATCTAAAAAGATCCACAACAGAGAAGATAAAAACAAAGATATTATTTTCTTTAAGTGTGGAGAAAAGGGTCATACTGCCAACAGATGTTACAAGAATGGTTTTAAAAAGAAAATCCAAGCTTTGCTTGAATCAGATCCCAAGGACCTTAAAGGAAAGCTGGGAGAAATTCTAAATAGCATTGATTCAGAGGCTGACTATACTTCTGATATAAATTGCTGTGAAAATAGTGAATGTTCTTGTTGTGAGCAGGATATTTCAGAAGAAGAATCTAAAGAAAGTATTTTGGTCCTAACGAGTTTTGAGCAATTTATTTTGGATACCATTGATTCAATTCAGGATTCTGAAAGAAAGAGAAGTCAGCTTGAAAAATATATTTCCATGATCAGTGGAAACAAAGACTTTGTGGTAAGTGCACAAGATTTCTGTTGCATCGTCCTTCCCCTTAGGGGACATACTCCGTAATCTAGAAGCAACTGGTCGAGTCGCAAAGTGGGCAGTAGAACTAAGAGTGTTTCATGTCCACTTCATTACTCGAGTAGCAATCAATTCTCAAATTCTTGCAAATTTTGTTGTCGAATGGACTAATCCCAAACCACTTGCGTGAGAACCAATAGATTTGTCAACTACTGACCACTGGATGATGTGTTTCGATGGTTCTCGTGGTTTTTCAAACTCGGGGGCTGGAGTGGTTTTAATCACACCTCAGAATGATCAACTCCAGTATGTCATACAACTCCACTTTGTCGCTACCAATAACACAGCAGAGTACGAAGGTCTTCTGGTCGGGCTTCGAGCAGCCAAATCCCTTGGAGTCCATCGGCTAGCGGTGAAGGGAGCTTCACAACTAGTCGTAAACCAGGTAGACAAGGAGTATAACACCTCCGATGAGACAATGGCTCATTACATGGACGAAGTGAGGAAATTGCAAAAATATTTTAGAAATTTTGAAATCATTCGTTCCGCGAAGTGACAATATTCTTGCAGACCAATTCTCAAAAATTGGATCCTCACACGCATCCATCAGCAGGAGTGTTCATCAAACACTTAAAACATCCCTCAATCACAAAGAAGACAGAGGCAATGGCTAACGTCGCCGCCCTCAAGCATGAAGCATATTGGATCCAACCATTGAGGATCTATCTCGCACATGGGACCTTGCCTGAGGACGAAATCGAGGCTAACCGGTTAGTTAGAAGAGCACATATGTACAAACTGGTCGAAGGGACCTTGTACAGAAAGAGTACTCATGCGTTGCATACCTTAAGAAGAAGGACAAAACCTTCTGAGAGAAATTCATGGAGGCATGTGTGGCACACATGCATCCTATAGGACACTGGTCGAAAAGACTTTTCGATAAGGGTATTACTAGCCTTCGGCTATGAACGATGCTAGACAATTGGTCAAGACGTGCCCACAGTGTCAATTTCATGCTTGACAAGTTCATTAGCCAATATACGCATTACAAACTATTCCCTTGACTTTGCCATTCGCCATATGGGGAATAGATATTTTGGGGCCAATGCCCCAAGCTATCAATGGATATAAATTTTTGTTCATATCCACTGATACGTTCGCTAAATGGATCGAGGCTGAACAAGTCTGAACCATTACCGCTGCAGCGGCGAAGAAGTTCTTTCATAAGAACATTGTGATACGATTTGGTGTTCCAAGTCGTCTCATCACGGATAATGGATTCCAATTCGTTAGTGGTCTTTTTCTAGACTATTGCGACGATATTGGGACCAAAATCTATTTCGCATCAGTCGCTCATCTGTAGAGCAATGGTGTAGTTGAATGCGCCAACAAGCAGATAATACAAGGGGTTGAGAAACATGTATTCGGCCACCTTAAAATATGCTCAAAGGTTTGGGTGGAAGAACTCTACTTCGTTCTATGAGCACTTCGTACCACACCCAGTCAAGCTATAGGTGAAACACCCTTCCAGTTGGTCTTTGGTGCAGAAGCCATGCTGACAAATGAAATCCAACTTGGCTGTACTCGCGTGGATAACTTAAATATCATCAATCAAAGTGAGACACGTGAAGATGAAATCCTTCTTCTAGAAGAAAAGCATAATTGAGTGTTGATTCGATCTACAGCGTATTTATAGGCTTTGCATAAATATCATAGAAAAAGGGTGCGACCATGCAGCCTTCACGTGAGAGACTTGGTTTTAAGGAAAATTCAAAATCAGTCTGGTCACAACAAATGCTCCCCTCAATGGGGAGGTCCTTATACTGTGGTCTCCATACCGCAACTTGGATCAGCTCGCTTAGCTATGGAAGATGGAAGAATTCCATCCAACGCCTGGAATATAAACCAATTGCGAAAATTTCATGAGTAAGTTTTTCCCACTTTCATTATACATTTTTACAGTCAATAAAGCATTTTTTCCACTATATGTTGTAATTATTTTCCCATTTTTTGTCCTCACTACTCTTCTCGGGCCATACCCGGGGCTGGTCATAATAAGCATTGTCTTCATAATGCTTAAGTGGATTCGCTGGCCGATCTCATGGTCGCATCTAGTCAAGACATCTCTTTGTAAGTCGTGTCTTACAGCATCAGGGAATTACTAGCATGTCACAAATCACTTGGGTGGCTGTCAGTTTGCGACAAGCTTCCGCATTTACATTAACATGTTTATTCTTGCGACCATGTGATCGCATATAGCCAAATTCGCCTTTCTAAGCCATCTCACGAATAAGGGATTAACTTATATGTTCTCGATCATCTATGCCATAGTTCATTTTCTATCCTCTGACCATAATACCACAACTTCAATATGCATAGTCACAGTAGGGGGCTAGGGAAATATAACTATAGCATTAAGTCAAGAAACTGAATACTTAACAGTTTTTTCTTCACATTTTCTATCAATTATTGGAATCTTTGCTAACTGTATGTATTTGTAAGCTACAAAATCATCACTAAACTAGGTAAACATTTTCATTTTCATTTCAATAAGTTCTTTGTTACAAGATGTCATGACAGATTTTGCATCAAGCAAGATCAAGATCTTGAAGCAAACTTTCAACTAGAGGTCTTACTTCATCCATTATAGCACTCAACTGAGCTCCACAGTCAAAAGCGGCATTCTCACCCATGGGGTTTAGATCTAGATTTGGACCATGGTGATGTCTTAACTTGCAAAGGATAACCGAAGCTACAGATCCAATGTTGGACTTCAATGCTTCCTTATTCTTCCTTGCAGTCTCAGGAATGCTCATGACCAGTGAGTCAGCTTGAGCGACGACCAACTTGCAGGACTTGCTAAGGCTTAAGTTGTCTTTTTTAGGGTCAATGATGTCTGCCCTCAGCAAGTCCGCGGCCATTCTTAGCTTCTTGAAAGTGTCTAGCTCGACACTGCTGCAGCTCCTAATAGTTGCTTCTAAAGCAACCTTCTCGTTACGAGCAAGCTTAGCAGCATCTTTGGCCTTGTCGCTGGATTCTTAGTGACGCTCACAAACCTTGTGAAGCGTATCAATTTCTATCCCCCTCTGGATGAATTTCTGCTCAAAGTGATCCCTCTTCAGTCAACTTTTTAATCTGCTCTTCTTGTACTGAAAAGAAGAAGAAATGAGTTCAATCGGATTCACGAAATTTACCAAGATAAGATAAACTTTTTCTAAAAGTGAACTTACACTTCATCTTGTCTCGTGTTGCTCTTCGCAAAGAACCAAGAGATGCTCTAATTTTTCTTGAAGAGAATTGTACAATCCTGATATTTGCTCGAGGGTCATAGCTCTTTCTTTAGCCTCTTTCAATTCGGCTTCAAGGGCCAGGATTTTGGCAAGCCTTTCTTCGGCTTCAACCATCTTACTTTGTAGAGTAATCTTTTCCCTACGACAACGAAATGTCACTACAGTGTCAAAGAAGACTAAAGCCAGAAGCAAAGTACTTACTGCTTCAACTGGCTGTTTTCGGTTTGAACAACCCTCAATTGCTCCACTAGCAGACCAGATGAGGTCACTACACGAGCAGTATCCTGCATAAAGCAAGACATACTAGGAGTAAGAGTCCTAAGGAAATAAAAGCAGAACTTAAGGGTAAAGAGGTTCACTTACCTCTAAGAATTCGTGAAAGAACCTCTCAGAGAGACCCTTAGTATTTGCCTGTTCGTTCACCCCCATGGTCTTTGTCTCGATGGCGACCTCAGTCATTCCATCATTGGCAGGGAACAGTTGATGAAATATCTTCTACCACCTCGCCAATGATGCTCTCGGGATCTCCTTCGATGGCTTGAGAAACTGCGACTGCAGTTGCCGCAGTAACATCATCATTGGTCACCGTCCTGTCTATAGCCTTAGCTGAGGGCATAGGCTGTATAGTAGAAGGAGCCCTGAATTCAGAAATGCAACAAATTATCCCCAACTAAACAGTATGACTTAGATGGAGAAGGGGCTAACATTTACCTAATGCTGAGTCCCATGAGGCTGCAGGAACTCGAGGCCACGCCCTTGGGAGATAAGAGTGTGGATAATGCCTCAGGGTCAAAATCGTCTAAGGAAGCCCTTGTCCTCTTCCTCAAAAGGAACAGGGAAGCATCCTCCTCCACATCACTCCCTTCTCCCTACACAACCTTGAGTTGGTTTGAAGTTGTATAAGGGAAAAATCGAGAAGCTAGAGACATTACCGCAACGACCCTTCTGGTTGCAACATCGGGGCCAGTCGTAGTCGTGGTCGCGATCGGTTCCTGAGCGCCTGCTATTACCTTGGTCGCAACAGGAGATGTTGTCGCAGAAAACCCCGCCACAGTAGTGGTCGTAGCCTTCGTGACCGAGGTTGCGGGAGGGGAGATTGGACTTATTCACAAAGCTCTCACCCTGGGCAAATCCTTGGTCGCAGAGGGTGCTTTCTTCGTCCTCTTCGACGAAGAACCACCAGAAGGTTCAACGTCACCACCGGCTAGCCTTTTTTTGTTGGTCGCGTAAACAACTACGCAATCTGAATAGAATTCCCTTTGGTGAATCATCCCTTAAGACAGAATTTGCACAGGTTTTTTGGAAGAGTCATACCTTTTGACGTGCCTGCCCAGACTCGTCGATGTTGCCGACTAGGCTCTTTGGTCTCAGCGCATTGACGTTGCTTTGCTCAACTGGATTAAAAGATTTCAGGAGGAAATCCATCCACACTTCAACATCAGAAGGGGACAAGATTGAAAAATAGCAACAACAATAAAAACAACATAAATTCAATCTCCAAAGAAAAATAGATTGAGACAAAATCTACCAATCTGATTAAAGCTCAGAGTTGAAGCAATTACTAGGGTTGTAGTCCCTGGTGGCGTCGTCCATTGCCCTGACCTCTAGGCAAGGTGATCCCTCCTCCTCAGAGGGCTGATCCGATTATTTACGAAATCCTGGATCACATCGCGAGTGGCCAAGCCTTTATTCATTAACTATTTAATTACCTGGGCTTGCCTCTTCTACTCGTCGAAGAGGGGGGAGCAACATCCTTCTCCTTGCTCTTCTCTGGTTGCCGGTCTGCAAACTAGAGATGGCTCTCCTCAAGAGCGGAGTAGTAAAACCACCTTTGATACCACTTGTGAACGGAGTCACAAAGTGGGAAGGGGAGGAAGTCTTTCTTCTCCTGCAGCCGGAAGTAGACACACCCTGGTACGGTGGTGCCCTTTGAGCTCGCCAGAAAAAAATACTGGCGGAAGAGAGAAACATTGGGAAAAACCCAATGTAGGCCTCGCAAAGGTGTTGAAAAGCTACAAGAATCAAGACCGAGTTGGCGTTCAGATTCACCACCTCCAAATCATAATGGGCGAGGATCTCCCGGAAGAAATCGCTCTCTGACAGGTGGAATCCCCAGCGCAGGTTATCGTCAAAAACCACTAATGCGCCCTCTTGCACCTTAGGGTTCTCCTCATTCTCCCAGTAGGCTGCCATGGAATTAGCGACCTGAAAGGGAGGTAACCATCGGTCTCCAGGGCCAGCAAACTCTCCTCCGATCGGTGGCTAGAGCGCATCCAGCAGGCCATTGAGTCAAGTTTCAAGAGAGGAAGAAGAAAGTTGAGGGCTCAGAAGAACGGTGAGAAGGTGAAGAACTCTAAGAAAACTTAGGAGATTTCGAGGATGGTTTCAAGGCAGGTCTCGAGATGCGAAGTTTTAATGCCACTTTCCTCGAGTTTTTGACCATTGTTCACACCGGGTGTTTCTGTGAGATAAAAAGGGTTTTTGCATTCCATGCCCGTCAAAACAAACCTAACACGCGCACCCAAAGTTTTTCTTCGGCTTCACTAGAATTTTAAACAAAACGACGCCTTTTCAGCACTTGAAATGCCTTTTTAAGAGAAAAGAAGATCTTTTCATTTCAAATTCGAGGGCTAGCTGACGAGGGATATTACCCGAGTTAAGGTCACACATATCTTTCCATGGTCGCGCACAACACTCCATGGTCGCACATACCTTTCTATGGTCGTAGAAGGTCAAGGAAAGAGATAATGGGGATGGTCCAAGGATCTTTTGGACATAGCCCATCAATAATATTTAATAATTCTAGCTATGGAACTCTATAAGTTTCAACAGTTAGCATTACTAGTTCCACGGTCTCATGTTATACCTGTGAGTGCTATGGTCGCAGAGACGTCTGCCTACAACCATACACTATCGCAGAGACAGAACCTAACATCAATGCATGGTCGTAGAAGGTGCGGGATCACGGTATTGAAGACTTATACTACAATGCGAATACTATGTATTGTAAGTCACCATTCACAATAACGATCCCTTAATCCTTATGATTATTCTCGAAATAATCATAAGTCCCTAACAAGTTAACCGTCGAAGAAGATGGATGGTGAGGCAGTTTCTACAACGACCAGGCCAAAGATGCTTAACTGCCACATAACCATGACCTCCGGCAACCACCACGTAACCACGACTCGTTGCAACTAAGCGGTTATAGGCGATCGTTGAGCACATCTTCAAGAAAACAACTGACGATATCTTTGGCAAGTATGAAAAGGCCTTCCAGGACAGATCAAGGGGGGACGATTCGATAGAGGATGGATCAACAAGAAGACTATATATTAGATATAGCAAGATAGGAATATACCCTACATTCTCCTTGTAATCCTTTCATACACAAGAGTAGGGTTATTACTCAGCTATGAGGGCCCGAACCTGGATAAATTCTCGTGTCATTAGATTCATAGATGCCCTAAATTCCTTGGTACTTTTCTGGATTGACTCCTTTCACAACCCATCTAAATTCTGCATAAGTTGGACAGAAGGACCCTTGGGTCCCATTCATCGACAAGCAGTTCTAAAACCTAAGAGAACATCTAAGAAAGCATGTTTAATTGAGCCAAAAGCTTCTCTATTTATAATACATAGGATAACGTGCCCAAAAATAACTCCTTGATGTGTAGGCGACGAAGTCTAGCTTCAAACAACACGAGAACAGATGAATTTGAGTTAAAACCAACTAGATCCGAACAGTTCTGGTCAAACCCGATCAAAAATGACCAAATCTAGCTAAAACTGATCCGGGAGGATCTTCAAGTCCTGATCGCATACGGCTTCACGACCTTAACCGTGTTCAGAAAGGTTTCGCGGCCATGGATAGGTCCGCGACCATGGATTGGTTCGCGACCATGAAAAGGAATTCGTTCCCTGTTCGGAATTGTAATCCGAACCGAATATATATAACTAAGCTTATCTGTTTAGGATTAGTTAGTTATATGAGTCTAATACGTTTAGGTTATTGAGTCTAATACGTACTCATATGATTGGACTATAAATACCTTGTAATAGGACTAGTTTAGATCATCGAATACAATCGAGTCTAGATTAAAGTCTTAGACACATAGTTCCTTTGACGTAGGTGAGTGCGACTTAACGTTCGACGTATAAAGCCCTCTTTGAAATAAAGAGTTGTGCAATTACTTTGAGCTATGTTTTCAATCATCCTTTGGGTTTCGGTAATTCCGAGTAAGATCCCGTTATTCCGCATATTAGAATCTGGGCGAGCCTAGTGCAAAAACCAAGGCTAGGTCTCAAACGGATCAAGTTGGTATCATAGCAACTTTCCTATCCTGTGGATGGTGAAGACTCGCGAGGGTTACAAAATTTCCAGTGAAACTCCAGGCGATCAATCGACGGTACCTATAGCCGCGTCTCCGACGATGTCTGACGATACCTTCGTTCAAGCTAACCTAGCCGAACAAGTGGCTAAGCTCTCCACCGACATGGAAACTGTGCTTGCTTGGATTACGCAGTAGGCCATGATTGTACCTCCTGAAGTAGGGAAGGTTATGGGTGTGAAGACTGGTGAATACTTGCGTAGGGCAGACATAGATGAAGACGAAGGCGACCATAAGGCCGATGACCTCGCCAACACCTCCTTAGCTATCGGATCTTTCAAGGTCGACGCTAAGATTGAAATACCCATATATGATGGGGAGATCGATGCTGAGAAGTTAGATTCATGGCTCGATCAACTTGAGACCTACTTTGACCTGAATGGGTTTAGTAGCGCTCAAAAGGTGAAGTTCGCACCTTTGAAGATGAAGGACCACGCCAAGACATGGTGGAAGGCCCTTGTCGCCAGTGGTGAAGCTGACGACCTTGCATGGGGTCAATTCAAACGACTTCTGTGATAAGAATTCTATCTGATAGGTTACCTTGAGAAGAGATGGGAGCATTGGCACAGATTGTACCAACGGCGCGACCAGACCGTCCAAGACTATACGACAGAGTTTCGGTGACAACCAATGGTCATCGGCATCTCACTGTCCGATCCTCAGGTATTTCAGAAATACACATCTGGACTTCAGAAATTGATCAGTACTGAGCTAAGTCTGTTCGGCGTCCAAGACATCGCGACCACAAGCACAACTTCTATGGCAATCGAGAAGAAGAACAAATCCCGCAGCGAGAAAAGCACGAAGGAAAGTGCGACCTCGACAAAGAAAAAGCCGAGTCCGAAGAAGAACGCTTCAAAATCGGGCATGAGTACTTTTTGCGATCATTGCCAAGTCGCGGGACATACCAAGGACAAATGCTACAAGCTTCATCCTGAACTTCGAACAAAGAAAAACGGACCAGGGAAAAGAACAGCGACGGCTACTGCGACTTCACCCGACGAAGAAGTTATCCGAGTGAATTCGGTTAATGAGATGGATACGACCTTGTCTCTGATGGCAATGCCGAAGGAGAAGGGTTCGGATCCACCGAACGACCATCACCCAACGGAGGACTTGTTCACCATCAACATCCAGGTGAAGCACGAAGTGGTCGCAGCGATATTCGATCCCGAAAGTCAGAAGAATCTGGTCTCCGCTGGACTAGTTCGGCGACTTGGTTTGAAGAAAACCACACACCTGCGACCATATCCGCTGGGTTGGTTTACATCCGACGTGAACCAACAAATTACGAGTCAGTGTGTGTTGAAGTTTGCGATCTCTGCACGATATATCGAGGAGGTGCAATGCGATGTTCTCCCTATCGATATTTGTCAGGTGATCTTTGGGAGTCCATATCTGTATGATCGAGACGCTCACTTCCATCAGCGAGCACAAGAGTACGACCTCACCAAAGACAGAGTTAAGTTCGTGATCAGTAGAGACATTGTCACGTCTGCCACGACAGTGACATCACCTGTGAGGAGCCCAGCTTGGTGCAGTTGGTCCCTTAAACCACTTGACTTCCCAGGATGAGTCAAACACAAGGATACATTGAAGCAGCAAAATAATACAGTAGTCGTAATTGTATGGCCATCAGGCCTTAGTACAAAACGAGGTACAGTGCCTTACAAGGCACAAGGGTCTAACAAAATAACACATCTAGTCGGCGGAAGCTAGGCCCAAAAGCAATCCACAGGAACAGAGGTTGACAGCAGACAGCACCACATCAGGGCTCCGGTGGGAACTGCTCATCTTCTCCTGGGTCTGCAGCATCTTCAGGGTATCCTCCAAGGCCGTAGAACGCTCCATCTATTGAGGAGTTGTTGCAAGGGTGAGTACTTACGTACTCAGCAAGTCATAGGGAAGGTAGAGATACATGTATATATATATGACATGAACCTATGCTATTGGGGAAAGAGTGAAAGGTTTTTCCCAAAATACATTTCTTTCTCTTTTCTTATTCAAATCCCGATCATACCCATGGCAGTAAATAAATCATATTGATGGTGATACATATATCCCATATCCAAGGCGATATATCCTCATATCACATTATTTTTACTCAAGTCTTTCAATCAAATACTCATAACAGTATTTCATAACTTAGGGCACAAACCACATGCCTCTTAATTATCATATGATCTCTATATTATGGTATTACCGCGACACGTCAACACATGACAGCCCACGGCAACACCCCTTATCATGACAACACATGCCACTTGGGTAATCTTGAGCTAACAAATTTTAGTTTATAAAACAATACTTGTGTCACACCTCGTGGATTCAATCCACCGCGGCATACTCCTAAAACTCGGGAGCACGAAGTATTCGAATACATTTTTAAACTCTGCAGAGATGTACCTCTTTTTAAATCCACTTTTTCACTCGACTTCCAAGTCGGGCCAACTCCATGCGACTTATACGCATGTGACAAGGCCGAGATCACACAACGTTTATGCAGTCTAGTATTAACAGTATCCCTGCCCGGTAAATGGACAATACCGTCCCAAGTACCGTTGTGGGTCCTCCCCACTGCCTTACTTCCTAGCCTGGGTCTATGTTCCCGCAGGACACATAACCTCTTTTGATTACAGTCGCGCACGACTTAATCTGGCGTAGGACGTCTTCCTTCTTTACACCTTATTCTCTCATAATTTTTCTGATCTCACATCACTCATGGACGATCTGCGTCCCACCAGTTTCCACGCGAGAAACCGGATCGACAAGCCATGCAGGGAACTGATAATACTAAGAAAGCTACTAGGTTGCGCCTGTCCCATACCAGGTAAGTGGTTGGTACGTTTTTCATGCCACTAGACGCATAACACAAGGTTCTAGTCCTTACATGCCAGTGACCAGATCATACCACAAACCATGCACCTTCAGTGCCTGCACATTCAGTGCAGCCAAGCACCTCCAGTGCTACCACCATTCCATACCAAAATACTGGTCACGGCTAGGGGTTCTATTTCATGAATATAAATGTACATGTTTATACTTTTATTAGTTCGTGGCTTGCTATCTTATCAAATTCACATTTCTCAAGTATTCAATCTATCACTGCCATAATATCATTGATCTCAACACATGCAATATTAATGAAATATCTACTCATGGAATAGCATAGCAATTCATAAAATATGGGTTTCAATATGTTCAAAGTATGACTTGCCTTCCGCGTCGTAAGTATCAGCAGTTGATGATGGTTCAGCGACAAGATCTTCAACCCCGGACTCTTGCTCTGAACAAGATCAAACAAGCAAACAGGCATTACAATTCATTCTATTCTTACTAATCCACTACATGCAAAGATGCAAGGAGAAAATACTCTGGTGATACAAGGTTTGAAAGCGATTCGAGTTTAACTATGGAAACCAGGGTTAAAATTAGCTGTTAAGGTTTACAAGGTTCCAAAATATCAGGGTGATATCAAGGTGGTGACTGGTTCGCCCAAAAACAGCGAATGTCTTTAGGTTGGCATTCAGTTCAAGGCATCGACATAAGGTCGATGGGTGATAGAGGGCTCAACTCAAGTTGTGACAGTAGAGGAAAGTGTAGATCACAACATCAGGAGTCTAAGGGACAAAGTTATTTTCAAAGTGCATGGCTGGAAGTGGGTGAAAAGGCTCAATGCCACTGGCTGACACAGGCTGACAGTGCTCTAGGATGGCATTGACATGGCTTGAACAGTTTCCAGTGGCCAAAGTAGGTTTTGATTCAAGCATATGGTGCACAAGGTAGTGAGGCAGCTATTTGACAAAGTAATTTCTGTTTTACATGACCAGAGGTGGGTGAACAGGGCTAATGCCACTGGCTGACATAGCCTGGCATAGGCTTGACACGGCCAGAAACTAGGGTTAGCCATATCTTTTGACTCAGGGCTCCAAATGATGCACCACTTTATCTGGTGGTTAGGCATTTGTAACAGGAACAAATGTCTCAACAGGACCTAGGGTAGGAGATGGCCAGAAAGTGATGAAAACCGGCGAAGAACACGGTGGCCGAGCTGTTCTCAACAGTTTCTGGACCAAACTTTGGCATGGCAATACCTCTTCATCTGGGCCGATCCAGGTGTCGAGCTAGAAGGCAAAAATACTCATGGGGTCGAGGCACATCTACTAGACAAGGTGGTTGGGGTTGAAACGGCCGGGAACAAAATCCGGCGACCGGAGCTAGGGAAGAAGACACCAAAATTGGGCATTTCTGTTCTAGGGCAAACGAACTCGAATCCTTGCTTGAGGATGGTCTCTGGGGCATAACAGAGCTAGGTGTGAAGTCAATTTAACTGGAAAATCACCACAGAAGCTTAACGGCGAGTTCCAGTGTGCATGCAAGGTGTAAACTTGGGGTTTTTCATATTTTAGCGAAATTGGTGATTCTGGTTGCTTAGATGTGTTCTAAACAGCCCACTGATCATGATTGATTACAGGCTCGAGAGCTAATTTGACTTAGTTAAGGATTAATTGCTCGCCGGAGTTGTCGGGGAAAAACAGCAATTCCCGGCGATGAGGTGCAATAGAACTCAATTGGCTGCTACTACACAGGTAAGTGGTTGAGAGTAACTTACTGGTAGCTTCAATTTGGAGTTTGGTGCAGTGGATTGGCCTGGCACCGTGAGCCTCTTCTCGAGCTCGCCGAAGAAGACGAAGACGACGGCGCGGTTAAGAATTTGAGTGGTTCTGGCGTGAGTGTGTTTGAGCTGAGCTGGGGTGGCTTTTATAGGCACAGCAAGGGGCTCGCAACGGCTGGAATTGCCTGGAGAATTGAAGCGGGCTGGAGGTGACAACACGGCTGCATCCCGGCGAAGTGACGCGCTCCAGCGGCCGTGCCGGCTTTATCCTGCTGCTCTGGTGGAGGTGAAGGCGAAGTGATGCTTCCCCAAGGCATGCTTGCGACGTGGCGCAGCTGTGCTGCTGTTGTCGGGCGCGCGTGCGGGAGAGCGAAGGCGCTGCTGGCGGCGAGGTGGTTCCACGGTGGCGAACACGATGCGCACACGCGGCAGGGACACAGTGGCTGGGGTGGCAACGCTGGAGACCGCCGGCGACGAAGCCACGGCAGCGGCAACGGCGACGACCAAAATCCGGCGCTCGTGGTCGATTAAATGCCCTGGTCGTGCACAGTAGCCTGGTCGAACCAGGGACTGATTTGCGATGGTTTTTGGTTTGGCTTTGGACTAGATTGCAAATCTGGTCTCTGAGAGGTTTAATTTGAGATTTGATTTCATGGCTGAGTATAATATTTCTATTAATACTCATCTAGCTCAAATTTGGAGAAAGTTTGATAAGATTTGAGGGATTTCACCTATTTTCGAAAATAGGGTAAAATTAGGGTAAACTAAATCTGGATTTTGTCGATCTCGAATTCTGGTGATTGGAGAGAGATTTTGAAGTCTGATCAAACATGAGATCTGTATCAAATAACATTTGGGAGGTGTTCCCTGAAGAAATTCTGGAGTTGGAATTGATTTGCAAATTTTAGCCTTTTCAGGCTTCCAGGTAAACAGAAAAGGACCTATTCGCAGTAATATTTGGACTAAACTGCGAAAAGTGTTTAGATGAATTAATCTGGCTCCCAACTTTTTGGAGTGAGTTGAGGATGAACCTAGGAACATATTCCAGGGGTTACTTGAGTCTGGATAAGGTTAAATCAGAATAATTCAATCATCTGGAAACTGGGGTACTTAGGGTAAATCTGAATTTTCCTGTTTTCGAAAACAGAGAGAGGCTTAGGTACTGAGAGTTAGGGTCAGAATTTGATCTGGCTCCTGAAGACTTTTATCTTCAGGGTAACTGGTAGGTTAAATCTGGATGGTCAGATCTTGATCTGGATCTAGGGAATAGATTTGGAGATTTTTAGGGTTTGGGAGAGATTAGAGTTCAGCTGATCTGGCTACTACTACAGGGATACATGCGTGCAGGGTTTTTATGCAAAACTTTTCACCCCCAAAACTAGGGTGTTACAGACATCCACGTCAACACTTCGAACTTGATTACCGTAAATCAAGCCAAACGAATTGTTAATGCATGTCACAAATATGTGCTTGTCATGATTTGACCCATTGGTCAAAGTGAGGGTACTCGACCAGCTTTGTTGTTGGCGTGCCGAGAGGACGCTGGTCGTTTGTCGGGACTGCCGGAGTAATGCAGTGATCTATTCGAGACTACCCAGGGTCGTCCACCGAAACGTCCAGTCGAGCACAAAATTCAGCTTGTGTCTGATGCGACACTGCCCAATCTGAGTATGTATCACAACTCAGTATTGGAGAATGAAGAGATGAAGAGACAACTTGGTGAGTTGCTAAACGATGGTGTCATTCAACCGTGTAGTTCACCTTGTTGATCTCCTCTGGTGTTAGTGCCAAAGAAAGATGGGACTTGGCGTATGTGCATCGACTACCGAGCACTGAACAAGATCACCATCAAGAACCGGTACCCCCTTCCTCGTATTGATGACCTGCTAGACCAATTGAAGTATGCCGTTGTCTTCTCCAAGTTGGATCTTAAGTCAGGATATCATCAAGTCAGCATTCGAGAGGAGGATACGTGGAAAACTGCTTTCAAAACATGACAAGGTCTGTTCGAATGGTTGGTCATGCCGTTTGGTCTCTACAACGCCCCGACAACGCTCATGCGCCTTATGAATGATGTATTGAGACAGTTCATTGATTACTTTGTGATCGTTTACCTCGACGACATACTAGTTTATAGTCGTTCGTGGGATGAGCACCTCATTCATGTTGAAAAGGTGTTCGAACAGCTTCGGCAACATCGACTTCGCCTCAACCGTAAGAAGTGCGAGTTCGGCCAACAAACTCTATTTTACCTCAGATTCATGGTCGGCAACGGTATGTTGCAAATCTACCCGGATAAGGTAAAAGTGATTCGCAAATGGCCGCAATCGTGAACAGTTACGGACGTGCGTAGTTTTGTGGGAGCATGCCAATATCTTCAGAAGTTCATCCCACACTTCTCAATTGTGGCTTCTCCGTTGCATGCATTAACCAGGATCGATCAAAAGTTCGAGTGGACAGGGAAATATGAGGACATGTTTCTCTTGCTGACAGGAAGATCGGCGAAGCGCCTATGTTAGCTTTGCCGAATCTCCAGAAACCATTCGAGCTAGAAACTGATGCCTCAGGTTATGCGATGGGCGCAATGCTCATGCAAGAAGGTCAACCTGAGGCATATCACTCCGAGTTATTCCAGGGAGCTCAGAAGAACTACCCGACTTATGATAAGGAGTTATGCGCACTACATCAGGCCGTGAAACATTGGCGGTGTTATCTCTTGGGTAAAGAGACTGTGGCCCACACCGACCATCAACCGTTGCAATATTTGCAAACTCAGTCCAAGCTACAGCAAGCTCGACACATGAAGTGGATGTCGTATCTGCAACAATTTAATCTAGTGATTAAGTACAAGAAGGGAGCACAAAACAAATTGGCGGACATGTTGTCGCGACCACCAGTTACGACCCTCTGTTTATCAGTGTTCATGCAGATCGAGCCCTCATGTCATGATGACTATACCAATATGTACAGTGAAGACCCTGATTTTCAAATAGCACTGACTGAGCTCAAAACAGGGAAACCTACGGAGTTCGCTCATTGAGAAGGACTCTTGTACAAGGGCAATTTACTTTGCATACCTCGTGGAGCACCTCAAATTCATTGGTTGCGAGAAGCGCACACATCGAAGGTAGCTGGTCACTTTGGGGTTACAAAGACGTTGCAAAATCTTCACCGACATGTGTTCTGGCCGCGTATGCAGCAAGATGTGGCTAGTTTTGTTCGAGGTTGTGGTCTCTGTAGCATCTCGAAACCGGCAAACCGAAAATTAGGTTTGTACACTCCTTTGCCAGTTCCATCACGACCATGGGAGAGCATATCCATGGATTTCTTGGGAGGATTGCCTAAGACCCGACGGGGCAACGACTATCTATTCGTGGTCGTTGATCGGTTCTCCAAAATGATTATTCTCATACCTTGTCGAAAGACTATCACGGGAGAGGAAGCAGCTCGGGTATTCTTTCAAAACGTTTGGACACACTTCGGACTGCCGACTTCTATTGTGTCTGATGGCGATACCCGGTTCCTTAGTCACTTTTGGCGATCGCTCTGGATGATGATGGACACCAAGCTAAAGAGGAGTACTGCTTTTCATCTGCAAACTAATGGTCAAACCGAGGTGGTAAATCGCAAGTCATTCATCTTTTGAGAGGATATAACTCGAAGCACCCGAAGACCTGGGATGAAAGCATATCATACCTGCAGTTTGCTTTTAATCGAGCAGTGCATGTTCGACTGGAAAGTCGCCGTTTGAGGTCTGTTTAGGATTTCTACCACATAGTCCTTTCGACATGGAGTTTGTGATCCCTACCTCAGCACAGAACAGCAAGGAAGCATCTGATCAGGATCGAGCACAAAAGTTCCTGGAAGGTATTCAACGACTCCATCATGAGGTGGAACAGAATTTGCTGAAAGCTCAACTCAAGTACAAGTCACGACATGATCGGCACCGAGTTGATGCGCAATTTCAAGAAGGTGATATGGTATGGTTACATCTGAGTAAGGAGAGGCTTAAAGGTGAAGATAAGAAACTCAAACCCATTCATTATGGTCCTTTTCGGATTTTGCGGAAAGTGGGTAATAATACTTGTCAGCTCGAGTTACCTCCATACATGGATATTTCCTCGGTTGTTAATGTTGAGCACCTCAAACTCTTCGACCCTTCAATGCTAGATGATGAGCCAGATACCATAGTACCATCTGTTGAAGACTTGGTCTATCAACGAGACGAACCTCTACGTGAAGATGTGATTTTGGAGAAGAAGGTGACTACCACCCGCAGTGGCATAAAGGAGACTTTTCAAATCGGTCGGAAAGATCAACGAGTACGTGCGACAAAGTGGTACACCAGAGAACATGGACAAGCCCAATTTCCACATCTCCAGTTTGATCGGGAGGTCGCAACAGGGGTTGGCTCCTTCTCAACAAGGGGGTCATGATCCGGAAGGATCTTCAAGTCCTGATTGCATATGGCTTCGTGGCCTTAACTGTGTTCAGAAAGGTTTCGCGACCATGGATGGGTCCACGACCATGGATTGGTTCGCGACCATGAAAAGGAATTCGTTCCCTGTTCGAAATTGTAATCCGATCCGAATATATATAACTAAGCTTATCCGTTTAGGATTAGTTAGTTATATGAGTCTAATATGTTTAGGTTATTGAGTCTGATACGTACTCATACGATTGGACTATCAATACCTTGTAATACGACTAGTTTAGATCATCGAATACAATCGAGTCTAGATTAAAGTCTTAGACACATAGTTCCTTCGACGTAGGCAAGTGCGACATAATGTTCGACGTGTAAAGCCCTCTTTGAAATAAACAGTTGTGCAATTACTTTGAGCTGTGTTTTTGATCATCCTTTGGGTTTCGTTAATTCGAGTAAGATCCCGTTATTCCGCATATTAGAATCTGGATGAGTCTAGTGCGAAAACCAAGGCTAGGTCTCAAACGGATCAAAAACCGACCAAATCTGATCAATCCTGATCAAACTCGATCAAAACTGACCAAATCCGACCAATACAAGCCTATGAAACCAAGCCAAACATGACCTAGGGCACAGGTCATGCCCATACTCGTGCTCCGCTCGGTCAAATAGACGATCAAGTGTAGTAGTGTTCGATCAGGACTATTTTTTATTAGGTGTTCGTATTCAATCAGAACTCTTTTTGACAACTTGCTCGTGTTCGATCAGCTCTCTTTTTCATCTAGCCGTGTTCAGCTGAGGTTCTTTCTCACGTAGTTGTGTTTGACCAGGTCTTTTTGCTCGAAGAATATTCGATCAAGGCCCTTTTGCTATGCAATTTTGGTTTCTTGGTCAAATTGGCCCAAACGAAGTTGAAATCTTCTCAAATTTGGTAGGTTTGGTCCCTGAAACATGGTAAACACAGCCGTGAAAGCAATTTGTAAAAATAATAAAAAATTAAGCATAAAATGTCGTGTCGTGGTATAAATGTACCATTGGCAGGTTTTACAGTAAGACTTGACACGGGAACGACGGCGTGAGTTGACCGAGTGACCGGGCGCCTCCCACTGGGCAACACAGAAATTGACACGGTGATTTTTATACAGGTTTGGGTCCTGGTGGGGGCCCTAGTCCTGTCGGTACCCTCCGGACGTGAGTTCGCTAGGGAGGTGCTCTCTCAGGGAGAGAGTCTCCAAGGGAGCCTATCGTTTTTGAGTGTGTAAAATGAATTGGAGTAGGTTACAAATGAGATACAAGGGGGGTATATATAGGCCCCAAAACATGTAAAAAGACTAAAAATCCCTAGCTACGGCCATCTGATCGAGGGGCGTTGACGCCATTTCACCGGCCGAAGGGCTTGCATGCTTGACAAGTGTCCTCGCTAGTTCCCGAGGTGTCCTTGATGTCACCTGCGCATCACCTCGCATGAGGGACCTCCATGGCTTTTCCCGGGGAACCTCTGGGGTTTTCCATGGAAGGCCTCCGGGACTTTGCCTGGTAGCCCTCCGGGGTTTTCCACGGAAGGCCTCTGGGACTTTGCCCGGTAACCCCCCGGGGTTTTCCATGGAAGACCTCGGGGACTTTGCCCGGTAGCCCTCCGGGATTTTCCATGGATGGCCTCCGGGACTTTGCCCGGTAGCCCTCCGGGGTTTTCCACGGAAGGCCTCCGGGACTTTACCCGGTAGCCCTCTGGGATTTTCCACGGATGGCCTCCGGGACTTTGCCCGGTAGCCCTCCAGGGTTTTGCCCAGTAGCCCTCCGGGGTTTTCCACGGAAGGCCTCCGGGACTTTGCCCGGTAGCCACCCGGGGTTTTCCACGGATAGCCTCCGGGACTTTGCCCGGTAGCCCTCCGGGGTTTTGCCCGATAGCCCTCCGGGGTTTTCCACAGAAACCCTCCGGGACTTTGCCCGGTAGCCCTCCGGGGTTTTCCACGGAAGGCCTCCAGGACTTTTCCCGGGAAGCATCCGGAATTTTGCCCCAACATGTCGCATCAAAGGAGTTTTTAGCATGATTTTGCACGTTTTCAATAGCAAACTTATGGTAAAAATGTTACCACTTTAACACTTATCGGGCATGGCCATACACTCTTCTTCCTGTGTCAATCACTATATGGGACGAACTCTCACGAGATTTTCTTGGTAAGTTTTTGCCTCCAGCTGAAACTATTCATATTTGCAACCAGATTGTATCTTTTTCTCAGTAGGTTGGTGAATCACTTTACAACGCTTGGGAACGGTACAAAGATTTGTTGATTGTTGGGGGAAATCTCCGCGAGACTAAGTCTAGGTAAGTTGCGTCACATGCTGCATGTCCCGGGCCTCGTCGCCCTTCTAAAGGTAAAGTCTCTGGTTGTTGATCACGTGTAGGTCACGCGAGGAGCGTCTCGGGAATCAGCGACCACCTGTCAAGCATCCAAGACGTTTGACCAGGAGAAGGACATTCCTACCCCTCAATCCGACGGTGGCTTCCGGGGTAGTTTAGGCTTTTTGCTTCTTTTTGGGGCTATAAATAGCCCTTGTACCCCTCAGTTGTAATCAGGTGATTCATATTGATTGGAATAGCTAAACCCACTGGTGTGCTCCGGAAGCCTCTCCCCCGAAGAGAGCCTCCCCAGCCGACTCCGGTCGGGAGCGCACCGACAGGACTAGGGCCCCCACCGGGACCCGAACCTGTATAAATCCTCATGTCATTTCTTGTGTTTGTCCGGCGGGGGAGGACCGGTCATCCGATCAACCCGCGCCGCGTAATCTTCGCTAGGATCGTTCTCAAAACCTGCTGGGGTATTCGCAATACCACGACAGTTGGCGCCGTCCGTGGGGACCCGTGACAAGACGCCATGGCTCCCCCAAGAACAAGGGCTCGCACCCTTCCCGGTGACGCCGGTCTCGGAGACCCGGTGCCGCCCATCCGGGACATTGCTGTCCCGGTGCTTCCACCCGAAGGCGGCCAAGCCCAGGTACCGCCTCCCGCCTTTCCTCTTAACTTAGGTGCTTCTACCTCCAGGTCGCTCCCGGTGACCACGGGGACCTCGGCCGGGACCAGTCTCCCCCCGACGGCTCCCCTGGCTCCCCGGGACGCCCTACTTGAGGCTCTAGTGGAGGGCCAGCTCCGCGCCCAGCGCTCAATGGATGAGCTGCTCAGCGTGTTGGCGCGGCCTCCGGCCCCCACATTTGCGTCGCACCCATACCGGGGACTATGCCCCCGTTTATGGGTTACCCGGCGGCCCCTCCGACCTCCGGAGGTTTGGCCGCCCCGTATGATCCCGCCGGGGGGTTCCCTCCCCCTGCGGGGTATACGTCCGGACCCTTCCCGGCACCCGGGCCTGTCCCGGTGCCGAGGCCTTTTTCCTGCCCGGGCCCTTCGTGGCACCAGGGGGTTACCCCGTTCCAGGCCCATTCCCGGGGCCGGGAGCCCATTTCATGCCGGGGGTTTTCCCTACGCCGGGAGCCAGTCCCGCCCCTCGCGTTGCGTTTACCGCACCGGGGGCGGTCAACAGAGCAGCTCCCGTGCCTCAGCGGACTTCCCCCCGCATCCGCTCCCCGGTCCCGGACGTCGCTGCCACAGGGGCTCCCTCATCGCCGGTTCCGGATGTTACAGGGGCTTCCCCCTTTCCGGTTCCGGTCGCTGCCACAGGGGCTCCCTCCACTTCGGCTCCAAACGTCGCCGCGGGCGCCCCCTCCCCGGTGCCGGATAATACAGGGGCTTCCCCCTTTCCGGTCCCCGGGGTCTTCGCAGGGGGCTCCCCCCAGCCGGCCCCGGAAGCCTCTGGGCCGGTAACTACAGTGCATAAGCTCCCCCCCTCGGCGGAACAGGTCCGTTTCGCCCGGGGGGAGGTCGAGCGAATGCATTCACCTGAGCGCGGGGAATAACTTCCTCCCAGCCGCGGGCGTAGGGAGCCTCGCTCTCGCACCGGCCGGGGGAAGAGACCCGTTGAAGAGCCAGCCTCTCCGGAGGGGAGCCCGGACGTCCGGGAACTCAGCCCCGGTCCAGAAGAGAAGCGTCGCCACCGCCACTCCGGCGGACCTCTTGGACCGCTGCCTGACTCAGACAATGAGGGCGTGTCCCCCGTCAAAGAAGACAGCGACCGGGACTCTCCTCGGGAAGTGCAGGGGGCTAACCAGCCTCTGTGTCGAAGACTTCGCAGCATCCGGTGGCCGCGGCCCTACCGCCCTCCGCACATCGAGCACTATAACGGTGAGGTAGACCCTTACGAATTTGTGCAAGTCTACTCCACTGCCATCTCCGCGGCCGGGGGGGACGAGACGGTACAATGCAATGTCTTCCCCCTCTACCTCACCGGCATCGCCCGCTCCTGGTTCTACAATCTGAAGGCCGGCTCCATCAAGTCTTTCACGCAGCTTAAGCGGGAGTTTTGCGCAAACTTCCAGGGGAACTATGTGCGTCCCCTGGACTCCTCGCAGCTGTACACTGTCCAGCAGAGGACTGGGGAAACCATCAGAAGCTTCTTCAAGCGCTTTGCTCAGGTGAAGAGCAAAGTGGCCCACGTCCCCAACTCTACGGTCATTGAAGCCTGCAAAAGCGGCATCCTCCCGGGGGAGCTCCACTGCAGGCTCTCCCGGAGCTGCCCCTCTTCCGCCGACGAGCTCTTCAACGTACTCGAAAAGTACGCTCGGGTGGAGGAAGACGACATCTGGAAGAAGACCCAGGGGGCTCCCGCCCTCGCCGACCGGGGGGCCAGGGATCCCCTCAAGTGCCCCAGACAGGGGGGGCGTAACGAGCCACGGCCTCGGGACACCTTTGTCCTCGAGGGCGGAGGCGGCTCGCGTGACCCCCCGAGGGGCAACCGCCCCTTCTCCAAGCCGAAAGGCCATGGGGGAGGACAGCCTTCGCGCGGCCGGGAAGGCCCTACGGGGAGAAGGCGGGAAGGACCGTGGTGCAGCTTCCACGGGTCCAGTACCCACGCTACCCGAGACTGCGACCAACTACTGCAGCACTTCGCGGAGTTCCTCGACCAGCGCGGGCAGGGGGGAGACTCCAGCCTCCTTGCTCCCTCGGCTAGCTGTTCCGGCCCTTCCCGCTCCCGCGGGGGGTCAGCAGACGCAGACGCAGGAGGGGGAGCCTTCAGAAGCTCTCCCCTTTCAAACTTCTCAGCGCCGCATCAACGTCATCGTGGGAGGGTCCGCCTCCGGGCGGGACTCTATGCGCCAACGTAAGGAGTACGCGCGCGAGGTCAAGGTTGTGGGGGTACTACACGCGTCCCCGCCACCCAAGTGGTCGGACGTCCCCCTCACCTTCACGGCGGAAGACGCGAGGGGGGTTCGCTTCCCCCACGATGATGCGCTCATAGTCTCCGCGACCATCTACAACAGCCACCTGGCCCGCATCCTCGTGGACGGCGGGAGCTCCGCTGATGTCCTATTCCATAAGGCTTTCAAAGAGATGCAGGTGGATGAGAAGCTCCTGCAGCCGGCGGCCGGGCCCCTGCAAGGTTTCGTCCCGGGGAAGGCAATCCACCCCGTGGGCAAGGTAGACCTCCCTATGACATTCAGCACCCCGGAGAATTACCGGACCGAGCTGGTCCGCTTCGACGTAGTGGACCTCCCCTCCTCCTACAACGCGATAATGGGGAGGACCACAATCAACCGGCTGGGGGCTGCCACCCATCAAAACTACCTCTGCATGAAGATCCCCGGGCCGCATGGCGTGATCAACGTCCGGGGAGACCAAGACATGGCCCGTGCTCTATACGAGAGCGCTGCGGCCACAATCGGAAGCGTCAACCTCATAAAGACGCCCGGGGGGGGCCTCCCCCCCGGATCTAGACGTCGCTGCGCCACCGCCCGGGAGGCCCCTCCTCAAGCCGCGTCCGGAAGGGGGCCTCCGGAAGGTCCTGCTGTCCCCGAGCGACGAAGACAAAACCGTCCGGGTCGGGGCGGAGCTCCCCGAGGAGCATGCAGCGCAACTTGCGGCTTTTCTGTGCGAAAACTCCGATGTTTTTGCCTGGAAGCCTTCGGATATGCGGGGCGTCGCCCGGGAGGTCATTGAGCACAAGCTCGCAGTGGCCCCCAGTCACCCCCTGTCGCGCCCCGAGACTGGGACTACGACTACTCCTGTAGAGACCTAGCTCGCTGCAGCTAGTCCCTTATATGCATAGCATACACATACCCTTGACTTCCCAGGATAAGTCAAGCACAGGAGTATATCACATTGCAACAGAGTAACTTACAAAATAGTTAAGCAGTGTGGCCTGCCGGCCTTGATATTACATAAGGAGATTACAATGCCTTCACGGCATACATGGTTTAGCAAAATAACATCTACACAGCAGAAGGTAGGTGACCCACCCACAAAGAGAAGTGGACGGCAGAACAACACACATAAGGGAAATGACGGGACTGACGCTCCTCCATCTGGATCCACGAAGTACTCGACGCCTTCATCTTGATTGTTGATTGCTCCGTCTATTGATTTGTAGGTTGCAAGAGTGAGCACTTACGTACTCAGCAAGTCATAGGTAAGAGTAGATACATATAGTAGTGATGACATGAACCTAGACTAGTCAAGAATTATGGATATTTGTAAAATAATCTTTTCCTTTCTTATCTCATCTTATGGCAGCACTTTTCATAATATAACATCATCATTCATGTTCACTAGATTATAGCACTACCGCGACACGTCGACACACGACAGCCCACGGCAGCACTCCTTATCATGACAACACATGTCATTTGGGTAATCTTGATTTAAACATATTTTATTTAGAAAATAGTACTTGTGTCACACCCCGTGGATTTAATCCACCGCAGTAGACTCCTATAAAACCCGGGAGCTCGGAGTATTCGAATATGTTTTTAACTCTGCAGAGAGGTACCAATTTACCCGCAAGATATTCCACTTTCAAGCCCATCCTATCAAAATGGTTAGACCCCTCCTCACAACCATGTGTGAGTGGCAAGGTGGAGATAACAAGAACTTTTTTTATGCATCACTTACAATTCACCCCTGACCCTGTGGCTCTCAGCGAAACACAGTTGTGGTAGGCTGTATCATAACCTCCACCCCACCTCATTTTCCCATTACTGGGTCAAATATCAGATCACCTTCAGTGATAGTAGGAGTCAGCCTCCAAGTCAATCATCACAACACATCTCATGCAGGGGTTTCATGTACGATCCACATAAGTACTTGTTCAGGCCTGTCCCATACCAGGCTTGCGGTTAGCACGTTGTTCATGCCACTAGACGCACAACACAAGGTTCTAGTCCTTATATGCCAATGACCAGACCATCCACAACCCTGCACCTTCAGTGCCTGCATTCCTTTGCAGTCTAGCACCTCCAGTGCTACAGCCATCCATACCATTTTTCTGGTCACGGCTAGGGATTTTATTTCATGAATATAAGTATATAAATACATATAATAGTTCATGGCTCAAAACTTGTTTATTTCACATTTCACAGATAACCAGTCTAGTACTGCCAATTGATAAATCAACCATTCTCAATCTTTCACATGCAATATTGCCTATATTCAAGGTCGTGTTTTAGCAACATTTAAAATATAGGTTCAAGATGACCAAGGATATGACTTGCCTTCCGCGTCGTGAAAGACAGCAGTTGATGTCGGGTCAGCAGTGAAGTCCCCGAACTACTACAACAAAAGGAAATCTAGCGTCTGCTGGGCTAGGCACAAAAGGTCGAAAGTCTGCAGTCACTCCTCAGCATCATCAGAAGAATCACAAGGCTCAACCTCCTCGGGATCCTCCTCCTCATCGTCATCAGCATCCATCGGGTCATCTTCCTCGTTGTCGTCGATGTTGATAGGCTCCTTCCCTTTTCCTTCGGGGGTCTTCTTCTTCTGTGCGGTGCAAGGAAGCTCGATTGCTTCACCGTTGATGACTATGCCACGCGACGCAGGCATGAAACCACTGAGATACTCCTTCGGGTTTCCTACCTTCTTGCGAGCGGTGATCCTCAACTTTGGGCGACTTTTCTTGGTTACCGACTCTGCAGCTTCAAGGTCCTTTTCTCCACTTGATTTAGCCATTTCTTGAATTTGTCTTTCTTTTCTCGGAGGCTTGCACGAGCCCTAATAAGCATGCCCTCAAGGTAGTGGCGATCATCGCGAACACGCTCGTAGTCTCGAAATAGGCGGGTGTATGCAATCTCCGAAGCGCGAACGACGTCTCGAGTCTTCGTCAGGATAGCGTTCTCCTGGTCGCTGGACGGAAGAACAACTCGGTACTCCGATCCGGGGACCTGGTAAGGCACGAAGCGGTAAGGAGAATCAGAAAGGTAGTCGCTGTACATCTGCCGGACGGAACCTACAGCACGACGGGCAGCGTCCAAGATAGCATCCTCCTCTTCTTCTCTACGGGCTTGGCGTCTAACTGAGCCTCTCCCATGCTCGGGGATCTCGTAGACAATCACCGAGGCCCGACAACCTATGGGTCGTCCATTTATCTCATCTTGCCAAACGCAATATACCGGTCTCTGACTGTCCCGTGCTCCAAGGAACTGCAGCATCATCCACAGCAACAGTGCCCACGATCCGAGCTCGTCTCCATGAAGGTATCTCCTATCGAAAGCCATCTGAAGACAGAACAAAAGGCATCTATAAGAGAAGTCCAAAATCATTTTCCAAAGATTAAAATAACATTTTTCTTAAGGAAAATAGGTTTTCGTAAACAAATTTTGACAAAGAACTAGCGAACTTTTCTTCTAGGGACGCCAAGTCTATCTAAGGGTTACGACCTACAGTCGAGTCTTCTGCTCTGATACCAAGTTCTGTGGGACCCTCATTTGAGGATTCCAGTGGCAATCGCCCAGGTGGATTGCACTCAGAAAAGGCACATTACAGCTCACAACAACAAGATGCATTATATAAAAATGCGAGTAATTAAAAACAAGTGCTGATCACAAGGACCAATATTACAATAACTTAGCGCCCAAATGACGCATTTAATTGTTAATACAAATTAAGGAGTTTTCGACACGAGGGTCGGCACAAAATAAAACAGCAACGATAAACAAAAGGACTCCTTCAGTCTTCTTTCTCTGCAGCGGCGACATTGCATGGGCCTTCTCCACATCGAACTCCACCTTGGTGCATAACCCTTTAACCAGATGGGTCCTCAGTTTCTTCTTCTTGTTCCACATTGGGTTCAAGACCATAAGATTCAGGGTCGGCGAATCCTTCCTCTAAATTTGTTTGTAAAAGCAAGGGTGAGCACATTGTCCACATGGTGCTCAACAAGTCCCAAGTAACAATGCATAAATATATAGATGATGGGGAATTTCTCAAAGAACAGCTCTTTGGCTCTATGTATAAATATACAATAGATTTTCACATGTAGCCTTAAAGAAAGGTCTTTATTCTCGAAAGCGGGGCTTTTTAAATCCTAAGCTAGATTTTCAGAAATGTTGTGTGTGGCGGTCTTTCATGAGTCACCACTTTACTCAGATTTTGTGAAAAACTTCCAAAAGCTACTTGTGCTGCATCGACGTGAATAGAATTCACAGCGCGCAGACTCCATGACCTGGGAGCTCAGAGTATCCGATACTTTTTAAACTTTGCAAAGGTGTACCACCTTAATCCACCAATCATTCGGCTTTCAAGTCGGATCAGCTTCATGCGACTTTCACGCATGTGACAAGGCCGAGATGACACAACAATTTACAGTCCTAGTATTGACTATTTCCCTGCCCGGTAAATAGACAGTTAAGTCTCAAGTACCGTTGTGGGTCCTCCCCACTGCCTTACTTCCTAGCCTGGGCCTATGCTCTCGCAAGATACATAGCCTCTCTTGATTACAGTCGCGCACGACTTAATCTGGCTTAGGGCGTCTTCCTTCTTTCCACCTTTTTCCTCTCATGATTTTTCTGAACTCACATCACTCATGGCCTTCTGCGGCCCACCAGTTCTCGCAAGAAACTGGACCGACAACCATTGCAGGGAAAAGCTAACACTAAAGAAAGCTACTAAGTTGCGCCCGTCCCATAAACAGGCAGGTGGTTGGTACGTTTTTCATGCCGCATAGAAGCACAACACAAGGTTCTAGTCCTTATGAATCTTTAGTGAGGAGTCTTTCACATTCCCAGTGCGCACACAGCACCATCCAATCAAACCATCCTCACTATCGATTCCAATCACATTTTCTTTCACAAAAAGGGGTTTTGAACATGCTTTTCTCATATGTGACCATTCAACATTTGTCATATAATCTTTAAGCATAGCATAGCCTAAGCATGATAATCTAGGGTAACAAGGGTGCAGGGATATTCAATGTCAAAAGGGGCTTTACAATCATTTAGGTCATATCTAGTCATTTTATTGAAACATAATTCTTATTTGAATCTAAGGCATGCATATACTTGAAAACGGTTAACGTACTTCATTTCAAAATAGTAGGCTAGACATGATCAAGGGATTGAGACTTGCCTTGCAGTGACGGGTCTAGCTGCTCAAATGAATCTTCAGGGATCTCCTCTGCTCCTTCAACGTCTGGTTTCACGACGGGTACAAACAACACATACACACTATATAAGCACACAAGCACTAGAAAATAATGCGTAAATACATCATGCATGCAGGGGAATTGGTTTAGACAAGGTCACTTGACATTGGTTGAAGAGATGGGTTCAGAGGGCTTGAATGTCGAAGGGCTGACATTCGGCTCATGGCTTAACATTGCCCTAAATCGGTTCTAGGTCTGTTTTCTGGAGATGTGATAGTAGGGAAAGTTGTAGAACATGGCTCAAAAGGCTTGGTGGACAAAGTGGCATTTCAATTGCTCAAAATAAACAAGTCTAAATCATCCAATGCCACAGGTGGACATGCACTGACATAGTGTTTGACATGGCCAGAAACTAGGGCATTGCATAACTTTTGACTCAGAGCTCCAATTGATGCACAACTTTGTCTAGGGTTTAGGCATTGATATCAGCTACAAAACTCTCAACAGGCTCAAGGGCTGAAAGTGGCCGGAGGGTGGCCAAATCCGGTGAGCAAACACGGTGGCCTGGACATGGACTGAGCCACTGGACAGCAACCTTGGCATGGCTATAACTTTTGATTCAGGTCGATTTAGGGGTCGGGCTAGTAGACAAAATTGCTCAGGGGGTTGAGGTCTATCTAAATGACAAGGTCTCATTGGCTGGTTTGGCCGGAAAACGAACTCCGGCGATCGGGGTCGAAGACGAAGGCACCGATTTGGGGGTTTTCGTTCCAGGGCGTTTGAACTCAATTCAACGCTCGGGAAGCATCTAGGGGCTGTCACAAGGCTATTGGTGCACTCAATTTTGCCAGAGATCGGCTGGAGAAGCACAGCGGCGTGCTCCGGCGAACTACCGAGGCTCGAACATGGAAATCCGGCGCTCGGGGCAAAATTGGCGAACCCAAGCTTGCAGGTTTGTTCCTCCTAGCTCACTGATCAATATCCTCTACAGGCACGAGGATCAATTTGGCTTGAATCGCTCGGCATTGCGGGAACAGGGGATTTCCGGTTTTCCGGTGATTGCCGGCGTTGAGGTGCGCCGGGGACCAATTATCCGGTAACGTAAGGACAGGTGCGGTCGTTAATATCTTCTTCAACTCCTCAAAGCTCTTTTCACATCCTTCTGTCCAGTCGAATAAAACATCTTTCTTTAGTAGTCTGGTGAGTGGCTTTGTAATCTTGGAGAATCCTTTGACAAATCTCCGGTAATATCCGGCTAATCCTAGGAAACTTCTTACTTCAGTCACTGTCTCCGGTTGTTTCCATTCCATGATAGCCTGAATTTTTGACGGATCCATTGAGATTCCTTTTCCAGAGATAATGTGGCCTAAGAATGAAATTTCTTTCAACCAAAAGGCACACTTATCGAACTTGGCATACAGTCGATGTTCCACTAACTTTTCCAACACCATCCTAAGATGTTGTGCGTGCTTTTCCTCTGACTCTGAAAAGATGAGGATGTCGTCGACAAACACAATGACAAACTTGTCCAGGAATTCCATGAGAACCTTGTTCATCAAATTCATGAACACTGCTGGCGCATTTGTTAAACCAAATGGCACTACAGTAAACTCATGCAATCCATATCTTGTTATGAATGCGGTTTTCGGGATATCTTGCTCTCGAATCTTCAGCTGATGATACCCAGACCTCAGGTCGATCCTTGAGAATATCTTTGCTCCTCTTAGTTGATCAAAGAGATCGTCGATCCTTGGCAAAGGGTACTTGTTCTTTGATCGTCATATCGTTCAGTTTCCGGTAGTCGACACAAAGTCGTAGGCTGCCATCTTTCTTCTTAGCGAAAAGTACAGGGGCTCCCCAAGGTGAGGAACTTGTTCTAACAAATCCCTTTCTTTCCAATTCTTCCACTTGCTTTCTTAATTCTTCTTGTTCTTCACTTGTCATACGCGCAAGCTTTCTTGCATAAGGGGCAGATCCGGGTTTTAATTCGATTGAGAATTCAATGTCCCGATCTGGTGGCATTCCGGGAAGCTCTTCAGGGAAAACTTCTGGATATTCATTCACTATTGGAACTCCCCCAAACTCAACTCCTTCCAAGCTGTTCAAACTATACACTCGGTTGTTCACTATTGATCTCTCTGCGTGGAGTGTGACTTGTTTTCCTTCAGCATTCGTCAGGGTTATTGCCTTCTTTTCACAGTCCATCTGACCTTTATGCTTGGCTAACCAATCCATTCCGAGAATGACGTCTAGTCCTTGAAGGTCCAAAACTAGCAGGTTTGCTAGGAATCCTAGATTGCCAATACTAAAGGCGATATTTCTACAGATAGAGTTGACGGGCATTCGAGCTCCAGGGGACTGAATTAAAATAGGGAACTCTAATGCAGATACTGGCAACTTATTTCTGAGCACGAAAGGTCTTGACACAAATGAATGAGTAGCACCAGGGTCAAATAATGCAACTGAAAGTTCAGAGTGGATAAAGATCCTACCGATTACGACGTCTGATGCTTCTCCTGCTTCAACGGCGGATGCATAGTTAAGTCTTCCGCGACCTGTAGCAGGTACTCCTCTTCCTCGGCCATTTTGAAACCTTCCTCCTCTGGAGGGTGGAGCATTCCTGGTGAAGCCTTGGGCTGGAACAAAGGGTCTTGCAGCTTGCATACGAGCGACATTAGATGGAAGGTGTTGCAGTGGACAAGTGTTCCTACGATGTCCCTTCCTTCCGCAGTGAAAGCACTCCTCGTTCTTAAGGGGGCAATCCTTCAAGAGGTGATTTCCTCTACATCCAGTACATTGGGCTATCGCAGTAGGTGCAGGCCTTTGGGGTCTCTGAGGTGGTCTGAAGGCTGGTCGGAAAGTTGGCATCGGTCTCCCTCGACTAGCACCTCCTTGGTAAGAGTTGGGCAAAGCCTTCCTCTTTCGGTCTTCTTCAATCATTCCTCTTTTCTCCTCCATCTTAAGTAGTCGGTTTATTAGGACGTGGAAGTCTGTGAACTCGTGGGATGACAGTTGGTATTGCAGGGAATTCTGTAGTCCTTCACAAAACCTATCAATCTTCCTTTCCTCTGTCGCTATATCTTCAGGTGCGTATCTTGCCAGCTGAATAAATTCATGCAGGTATTGTTTCACGGTCTTACTCCCTTGTCGCAGATTTACGAATTCTCGGCGCTTTGCCTGGACAACGCCTTTTGGGACGTGGTATCTACGGAATTCCTCCTTGAATTCATTCCAGGTGATCGAATCTCTGTTGGTGTGCACGGTTTGGTAATTCCCCCACCAAGCGGCAGCAGGTCCAGCCAGTTGGTTCGATCCGTACAAGAGCTTTTCTTCATCACTGCATCTGACGGTATTCAACTTTCTTTCCACATCTCGGAGCCAGTCGTCTGCCACGATGGGGTCTTCTGTGCTTGAGAAAGTCGGGGGTCGCGTCTTTTGAAAATCAGTTAACTTTGCGCCCATCACGGGTCCTTCAGTTTGTCCGGATGCAATATGTTGCATCAGCTGTCCCAAGATTTGGTTTTGCACAGCCGCTGACTCTTGACGATTGCGCTCCATCCACAGCAGCACATCGTTGATGTCACCTCCCTGTGGCATCGTCGAAGATCCTGGTCTACCGGGGTCCGTGCGGCCTCTTGCTCCGGGTGTAGCTCCTGTATTGTTGGGGTTTTCCTCTAGCCCTCCTTCCTGGGGTCTCGCGCGTGTGTTAACCATCCTACTCAAACAGGAGGTTAAGAATAGAAACATCGATTCGGAAAGAATCGGTCACAGGGATGCTAGCAGAAGGCTGGCATTAACTCAAGAAGTAAGAATAAGGATATGCAAAATGACTTTTCCATAAACCAATTTTTTTTTTCAAAAGATACAAAGCTTCTAGCCTCATTGGCTTACAGCGCTCCTCTAGCAACCAGCATACATCAATCATACTAAAACAACTACTACAACAAAAGGAAATCTAGCGTCTGCTGGGCTAGGCACAAAAGGTCGAAAGTCTGCAGTCACTCCTCAGCATCATCAGAAGAATCACAAGGCTCAACCTCCTCGGGATCCTCCTCCTCATCGTCATCAGCATCCATCGGGTCATCTTCCTCGTTGTCGTCGATGTTGATAGGCTCCTTCCCTTTTCCTTCGGGGGTCTTCTTCTTCTGTGCGGTGCAAGGAAGCTCGATTGCTTCACCGTTGATGACTATGCCACGCGACGCAGGCATGAAACCACTGAGATACTCCTTCGGGTTTCCTACCTTCTTGCGAGCGGTGATCCTCAACTTTGGGCGACTTTTCTTGGTTACCGACTCTGCAGCTTCAAGGTCCTTTTCTCCACTTGATTTAGCCATTTCTTGAATTTGTCTTTCTTTTCTCGGAGGCTTGCACGAGCCCTAATAAGCATGCCCTCAAGGTAGTGGCGATCATCGCGAACACGCTCGTAGTCTCGAAATAGGCGGGTGTATGCAATCTCCGAAGCGCGAACGACGTCTCGAGTCTTCGTCAGGATAGCGTTCTCCTGGTCGCTGGACGGAAGAACAACTCGGTACTCCGATCCGGGGACCTGGTAAGGCACGAAGCGGTAAGGAGAATCAGAAAGGTAGTCGCTGTACATCTGCCGGACGGAACCTACAGCACGACGGGCAGCGTCCAAGATAGCATCCTCCTCTTCTTCTCTACGGGCTTGGCGTCTAACTGAGCCTCTCCCATGCTCGGGGATCTCGTAGACAATCACCGAGGCCCGACAACCTATGGGTCGTCCATTTATCTCATCTTGCCAAACGCAATATACCGGTCTCTGACTGTCCCGTGCTCCAAGGAACTGCAGCATCATCCACAGCAACAGTGCCCACGATCCGAGCTCGTCTCCATGAAGGTATCTCCTATCGAAAGCCATCTGAAGACAGAACAAAAGGCATCTATAAGAGAAGTCCAAAATCATTTTCCAAAGATTAAAATAACATTTTTCTTAAGGAAAATAGGTTTTCGTAAACAAATTTTGACAAAGAACTAGCGAACTTTTCTTCTAGGGACGCCAAGTCTATCTAAGGGTTACGACCTACAGTCGAGTCTTCTGCTCTGATACCAAGTTCTGTGGGACCCTCATTTGAGGATTCCAGTGGCAATCGCCCAGGTGGATTGCACTCAGAAAAGGCACATTACAGCTCACAACAACAAGATGCATTATATAAAAATGCGAGTAATTAAAAACAAGTGCTGATCACAAGGACCAATATTACAATAACTTAGCGCCCAAATGACGCATTTAATTGTTAATACAAATTAAGGAGTTTTCGACACGAGGGTCGGCACAAAATAAAACAGCAACGATAAACAAAAGGACTCCTTCAGTCTTCTTTCTCTGCAGCGGCGACATTGCATGGGCCTTCTCCACATCGAACTCCACCTTGGTGCATAACCCTTTAACCAGATGGGTCCTCAGTTTCTTCTTCTTGTTCCACATTGGGTTCAAGACCATAAGATTCAGGGTCGGCGAATCCTTCCTCTAAATTTGTTTGTAAAAGCAAGGGTGAGCACATTGTCCACATGGTGCTCAACAAGTCCCAAGTAACAATGCATAAATATATAGATGATGGGGAATTTCTCAAAGAACAGCTCTTTGGCTCTATGTATAAATATACAATAGATTTTCACATGTAGCCTTAAAGAAAGGTCTTTATTCTCGAAAGCGGGGCTTTTTAAATCCTAAGCTAGATTTTCAGAAATGTTGTGTGTGGCGGTCTTTCATGAGTCACCACTTTACTCAGATTTTGTGAAAAACTTCCAAAAGCTACTTGTGCTGCATCGACGTGAATAGAATTCACAGCGCGCAGACTCCATGACCTGGGAGCTCAGAGTATCCGATACTTTTTAAACTTTGCAAAGGTGTACCACCTTAATCCACCAATCATTCGGCTTTCAAGTCGGATCAGCTTCATGCGACTTTCACGCATGTGACAAGGCCGAGATGACACAACAATTTACAGTCCTAGTATTGACTATTTCCCTGCCCGGTAAATAGACAGTTAAGTCTCAAGTACCGTTGTGGGTCCTCCCCACTGCCTTACTTCCTAGCCTGGGCCTATGCTCTCGCAAGATACATAGCCTCTCTTGATTACAGTCGCGCACGACTTAATCTGGCTTAGGGCGTCTTCCTTCTTTCCACCTTTTTCCTCTCATGATTTTTCTGAACTCACATCACTCATGGCCTTCTGCGGCCCACCAGTTCTCGCAAGAAACTGGACCGACAACCATTGCAGGGAAAAGCTAACACTAAAGAAAGCTACTAAGTTGCGCCCGTCCCATAAACAGGCAGGTGGTTGGTACGTTTTTCATGCCGCATAGAAGCACAACACAAGGTTCTAGTCCTTATGAATCTTTAGTGAGGAGTCTTTCACATTCCCAGTGCGCACACAGCACCATCCAATCAAACCATCCTCACTATCGATTCCAATCACATTTTCTTTCACAAAAAGGGGTTTTGAACATGCTTTTCTCATATGTGACCATTCAACATTTGTCATATAATCTTTAAGCATAGCATAGCCTAAGCATGATAATCTAGGGTAACAAGGGTGCAGGGATATTCAATGTCAAAAGGGGCTTTACAATCATTTAGGTCATATCTAGTCATTTTATTGAAACATAATTCTTATTTGAATCTAAGGCATGCATATACTTGAAAACGGTTAACGTACTTCATTTCAAAATAGTAGGCTAGACATGATCAAGGGATTGAGACTTGCCTTGCAGTGACGGGTCTAGCTGCTCAAATGAATCTTCAGGGATCTCCTCTGCTCCTTCAACGTCTGGTTTCACGACGGGTACAAACAACACATACACACTATATAAGCACACAAGCACTAGAAAATAATGCGTAAATACATCATGCATGCAGGGGAATTGGTTTAGACAAGGTCACTTGACATTGGTTGAAGAGATGGGTTCAGAGGGCTTGAATGTCGAAGGGCTGACATTCGGCTCATGGCTTAACATTGCCCTAAATCGGTTCTAGGTCTGTTTTCTGGAGATGTGATAGTAGGGAAAGTTGTAGAACATGGCTCAAAAGGCTTGGTGGACAAAGTGGCATTTCAATTGCTCAAAATAAACAAGTCTAAATCATCCAATGCCACAGGTGGACATGCACTGACATAGTGTTTGACATGGCCAGAAACTAGGGCATTGCATAACTTTTGACTCAGAGCTCCAATTGATGCACAACTTTGTCTAGGGTTTAGGCATTGATATCAGCTACAAAACTCTCAACAGGCTCAAGGGCTGAAAGTGGCCGGAGGGTGGCCAAATCCGGTGAGCAAACACGGTGGCCTGGACATGGACTGAGCCACTGGACAGCAACCTTGGCATGGCTATAACTTTTGATTCAGGTCGATTTAGGGGTCGGGCTAGTAGACAAAATTGCTCAGGGGGTTGAGGTCTATCTAAATGACAAGGTCTCATTGGCTGGTTTGGCTGGAAAACGAACTCCGGCGATCGAGGCCGAAGACGAAGGCACCGATTTGGGGGTTTTCGTTCCAGGGCGTTTGAACTCAATTCAATGCTCGGGAAGCATCTAGGGGCTGTCACAAGGCTATTGGTGCACTCAATTTTGCCAGAGATCGGCTGGAGAAGCACAGCGGCGTGCTCCGGTGAACTACCGAGGCTCGAACATGGAAATCCGGCGCTCGGGGCAAAATTGGCGAACCCAAGCTTGCAGGTTTGTTCCTCCTAGCTCACTGATCAATATCCTCTACAGGCACGAGGATCAATTTGGCTTGAATCGCTCGGCATTGCGGGAACAGGGGATTTCCGGTTTTCCGGTGATTGCCGGCGTTGAGGTGCGCCGGGGACCAATTAACGGCTATGAAACGTAGAGAGAGGTGTAGGGAGCTTACTGGTGGCGTTGGTTTGGAGGGGGAAGCTTCGGGCGAGGCTGGCGCCGTAAGCTTCAACGGTTGCTCGCCGAGGAAGATGAACTTCGCGGCGGCGCTGAGGGCTCGGTTGCTCTCTGGTGCTAAGACTAAGGCAAGGAAGCTGTGGGGTGCTGTGAGGCAATGCTGGGCAAGGGAGGGGGCTTATATAGCCGCGGGTGAGGCTCTCGGGAGCAGCAGCAATCGCCAGGGATATCTTCTTCTGACGCCGGGACGGTCATCGATGCATTTCGGGACGCGGCGGGGTTCTGCCAGAGGCGGTGAATCGCGGGATATCAGGATTCGGTCAGGGTGGTGGCGATGATCTACGGGATGGTGGCCAAGTGGCGTAAAGCTCCTGGCAGCAGCAGCAGCAGCAGGCACGCGCGGGGAAGAAGATGGCACGGTGGGGCCTGAGCGCTCCACGGTGGCGGTACAGCTGCGCACGACTAGTGGCTACGTGGCCGTGAGGTGGCAGCGCGAGGGGCTTCGCCGGCGACGAGTTCAACGGTGCGGCAAAGAAGCAGGGCGCTGGTCGAACGAGCACTGGTCGCGGTCGTGGACGTGGTCTCCTGGTCGTGGTCGAAGAAAAGGCCAGGGGCTTATTTGCAAGGCTTTGGACTGAAACGCGAAGGTTTTGGGTCGGGAATTTGGGCCTAATTGCAATTCTGAAGATCTGAAGGGCTGATTTGAATTCTGATTTTGCAGATGAGTGCTACTAAATGTCTTGGACTCATCTAGCAGGAAAAATGATGAAATCTGATAACATCTGGTGGTTTTGACAAAATTCGAAAACAGGGTAATTAGGGTAATTAGGGTTTGAACTTTTGTCGAGGCTAAAACTAGGGTTTTGGTCGAGATTCTGGAATTCTTCCAGAAGGGAAAAATGTTCAGAAAAATGAAAGAAAGGTTATCACTTGATCAGATTTGGATTTTGAGGTGATCTGGGACTTTTAGCCTTTTTGGGTTTTCTGAAACTTCTGAAAAGGACTAAATTGAAACGCTTTTGGACTGAAATGTGAAAATGATCTGGGGAAAGAAGTTTAGCAGCCAACTCTTTAGGTTAAGGTAGTGGCATACCCAAGATCAAGATAGGGTTAAAACATCAGGGTTTCCAAAGAAGTTATGCTGATTCGCAAGCAGAAAAGATAATCAAAAACTGGGGTGTTACAAGGAGGTGGCCGGAGAGTGATGAAAACCGGCGATGAACTCGGTGGCTGAAATTTCAATTCACAGCACTGGACAGGAATTAGGGCATAGCTATATCTTCTGATTTAGGCCGAATTGGAAGTCGAGCTAGTAGGCAAAGTTGCTTAGGAGATGAAGGCGCATCTGGTGGACAAGGTTTCTGGAGCTGGATCGGCCGGGAATGGTTTTCCGGTGGCCGGCGCCGGAGAAGAAGACACTGATATTGGGGGTTTTGGCTACACGATGTTTGAACTCGATTCCTTGCTTGGAGAGCATCTAGAAGGTATAAGAAAGCTTCTGGCACGATTGAATTGGCCGGAGAATCACCAGAGAAGGCTGGCGACGTTCGCCGGCGGCTGGTGAAGCTCGGGCTAGCGAAAAACTCCAGTTCTTGGTCAATTTCACCATTCAACTTCACAGGCTTGCTTAAAATAGCTCACTGATCATTTTTGTCTATTGAATCGAAGGCTAATTCGGGCTAATTTGACTTGTGCAACTGGAACAGGGCATTTCACTGATTTCAGCAATTTCCGGCGATCACCGGCGATGAAGTGCATAAGAGTTCAATTAAATACTACAGCACGATGAGGTAGGTAGGAGAAACTCACTGATGCTGTCAATTTGAGGATTGAGGCTGTGGTTAAGGCTGGCGTCGTTGACCTCCTCGGCGGCTCGCCGGAGAAGACGACTGCAGCAAGGAAAAGTACTGTTTATGCTTAATTGCTTAAGAGCTTTGGAGAGCTTTGCTAAAGGTGAATAGGTTGCTCTGGAGTTGCTATTTATGGGCGAAGCAAGGTACAACAAAGTTCACTGCTTACTTGCGCTGGTGAAGAAGGAAGCTTCGGGTTGCAGCAACGGCAAACAGCGAAGCTCCTCTCTGGCGTGCAGCAGCTGGTGAGCTGGGTAGAGATGGCCACGGCAACAACTGAGGTGCAAACACGTGTATACATGCAAACACGGTTGCAAACAACTCGGGCTTGAGCGGCGCTGATCAGCGGCGAAACACGGCGTGGTCGCGGTCGCAAGGCACGGCACTGTTCAACGCTAGCCGAGGTCGTGATCGAAGCCACGCTGTGCACTGTGCCGGCTGTGGTCGAGGTCGATGGCAAGCACTGGTCAAACTGCAGCTTCCCTGGTCGCAGCAGCTGGTGGCTGATGATCGAAACAGCCATTTGGACTGATTTGCAAATTCTGAAAATTGGCTGTGGACTGAATTGTAATTTCTGATTTAGAGAGGGGTAATATGCAATCTGATTTCACAGCTGAGTATAAACTTATACCTTATACTCATCTAGTCAGAGATTTGGTAAAATCTGGCATGATTTGATGTTTTTCGATATAAACTGAAAATAGGGTACTTTAGGGTAAAATAAGTTCTGAGTTTTGTCGATTTCGAATTCTGGCATCTAGGATGAGATTTTGTAATCTGGACAGAAGGGAAATTTGTATCAAATAGCATTTAGAAATGATTTACTGAAGAAATCTTGAATTTGGAATTGATCTGAAGATTTTAGCCTTTTTGGGTTTCTAGATATCAGATAAAGGACTAATTTGCAATATAATTTAGACTGATATGTGAAAAAGACTTAAATGATATAATTTGGCTGCCAACTTTCGGGATTAAGGTATTGGCACACCCATGATTATAGTCCAAGAGTAATCTGATCTGAATTAGGTCAAGACTTGACTAAATCTGAGTTTAGAATATTTGGGGTAATTAAAATAGTAATTAGAATCCTGTTTTCGAAAACAGAAAAGAATTGATAGATCTGGAAGTTAGAGATGGAGTTGAATCTGACTTCTGAAGACTTTTATGTTCAGAGTAACTGATAGATCATATCTGAGTAATCTGATCTTGATTTGGACTCACAGGGAAAATTTTGAGATTTTAGGGTTTGAGATAGATACTGATCTGGCTACTATTACAGATACATGGTATCATGCATGCATGGTGTTCATGAAAAGAAAGTGGTTACCCCTAAACTCAGGGTGTTCTAGATCTACCCTCCTTAAAGAAATCTCGCCCCGAGATTTACCTAAGACAAGAAAAGATAAGGATAGGCTTGCTGAAGATCTTCTTCTTTCTCCCAAGTGGCTTCGTGTTCTGAATGGTTTCCCCATTGGACTTTGCACAACTTAATCTTCTTCCTTCTGAGCTGACGTTCATCAGTGGCCAAAATTCTGGTTGGATACTCAAGGTAAGTGAGATTCTTCTGTAATGATATATCTTGTTCATCTATCTGGTTAGTAGGCTCCTTTAAATATTTCCGGAGCTGAGAGACATGAAACACATCATGTACTCCTGCTAATCCGGAGGGTAATTCCAGTTTATATGATACTTCTCCTTTCCTCTTGATTATCTTAAATGGTCCAACATACCTAGGAGATAGCTTTCCCTTCACTTGGAATCTCTGCAATCTCTTAAATGGTGTGACCTTGAGATAAACAAAATCTCCTGGTTCAAATGATAATTCCCTTCGTCGATTATCCGCATAACTCTTTTGTCGTGATTGTGCTGTCTTCAGCCTCTCTCTAATGAGTTTGACATGAGCCTCTGCCTCTTCTACTATCTCTGGTCCTATGACTCTTCGTTCTCCTGGCTCGTTCCAATGCAATGGGGTTCTGCATTTGCGTCCATATAGAGCTTCAAAGGGTGCCATTTGTATACTAGCTTGATAACTATTATTATATGTGAACTCTGCAAATGGTAAACATTTATCCCATGATGTTCCATAATCTAGTATACAAGCTCTTAGGAGATCTTCTAGAATTTGGTTTACTCTTTCTGTTTGTCCTCCTGTTTGCGGATGATATGCAGTACTGAAATCCAATTGAGTCCCGAGGGTTTCATGCAGTCTATTCCAAAACTTGGGTGTAAACTGTGCTCCACGATCTGAGACAATCTTCTTTGGGATTCCATGCAATGCCACTATTTTTTGCATGTATAATTCCGCTAATGTACTGCCATCATAGACCTTTTTGACTGGTATAAAGTGAGCTACCTTGGTGAGCCTATCCTCAATAACCCATATAGAATCATATCCTCCTCGCGTTTTAGGTAGTCCTGTAATGAAATCCATACCAATTTCTTCCCATTTCCATAATGGTATTGGTAGCGGTTGTAGCTTTCCAGCTATCTTCTGGTGTTCTGCTTTAACTCGCTGACATGTATCGCAGTTTGCAATGTATTCTGCGATCTCTCTCTTCATATTGTCCCACCAGAATCGAGTTTTCAGGTCCTGATACATTTTTGTATTACCGGGGTGTATTGAGTATGGAGTTTTATGTGCTTCATGGAGAATTAATTCCTTAAGGGTTGCACTTTGAGGTACACAAATCCTTCCTCGATACCACACAATTCCTTGGTCGTCTTCAGTAAAACCTTGAGCCTTTCCTAACTTGATTCGGCTTTTGATCTTGCAAATTTCTTCATCTTCCTTTTGGGCATTCCCTATTCGTTCTTCAAGTTGAGGCTTCACTATTAAAGTAGCTGCCGTCCCTCGTGGTACTACTTCTATTCGATGATTTTGCAACTCTCGTTGTAGGTAAGAGTTCCTTAGCATAACTGTTTCTTGCAGGTTGCAAACCTTCCTGCTTAAGGCATCTGCTACTACATTAGCCTTTCCTGGATGGTACTGGATACTAAGGTCATAATCTTTGATCAACTCCAGCCATCGTCGTTGACGCATGTTGAGCTCTGTCTGCGTGAAGATATACTTGAGGCTCTTATGATCTGTAAAAATCTCGCACTTATTTCCAATGAGATAGTGTCGCCATATCTTCAAAGCATGTACTACTGCTGCTAATTCCAAATCATGGGTAGGATAGTTTTCCTCATGTGGCCTCGATTGACGTGAAGCATAAGCTACTACCCGACCTTGTTGCATTAACACACAGCCTATCCCTTGTTTCGAAGCATCACAATAAACTACAAAATCTTCTTTGCTATCTGGCAAGGTAAGAACTGGTGTTGTTGTCAATTTTTGCTTCAACTTCTGAAAACTTTCTTCACACTTAGTGGTCCATTCAAATGCAACATCCTTCTTTAGCAGGCTAGTAAGAGACTTAGCAATCTGAGAAAATCCTTCGATGAATCTTCTGTAATAACCCGCCAATCCCAAGAAACTTCTAATTTCTGGAACTGAGGTGGGTTGCTTCCATTCCTTGATGGCAGAGATTTTAGCTAGATCCACTGAAATTCCTTCTGCTGTCAACACATGTCCAAGAAATGCAATCTTTGACATCCAAAACTCACATTTATCAAACTTGGCATAGAATTGCCTTTCTCGTAGCCTTTCCAAGACTAGATGTAGATGTTGCTCATGCTCTTCTGTACTCCTGGAATATATCAGAATGTCATTTATGAACACTATGACAAACTTGTCAAGGAAATCCATAAATGTGCTATTCATGACATTCATAAAGGCTGCTGGGGCATTGGTTAAGCCAAATGGTACTACTGTGAACTCATACAGCCCGTATCTGGTAGTGAAAGCAGTCTTCGATATATCTTCCTTCTTAATCTTCAGCTGATGATATCCAGACTTCAAGTCTATCTTGGAGAATACTTTAGCTCCTCGAAGTTGATCGAACAAGTCATCAATTCTTGGCAATGGATACTTGTTCTTTATGGTAACTTCATTTAGAGCCCGATAATCCACACACATTCGTAAGGTTCCATCCTTCTTCCTTACGAATAATACCGGGGCTCCCCATGGCGAAGTACTGGGTTTAATGAATCCTTTATCTTCCAAGTCTTCCAATTGACTCTTGAGCTCTTCTAATTCAGAAACTGACATCCGGTATGGTCATTTTGCTATAGGCGCTGCTCCTGGTTTAAGCTCAATAGAGAATTCTATGTCTCTATCAGGTGGCATTCCTGGAAATTCTTCTGGAAATACATCAGAATATAGCTGCACTATAGGTACTTGTTCCAGGCATATCTTCTGCAGTGCTTGAACAGATCCTAGCGGTTCCTTGGTTGATGATCTTTCCGCATAGAATAGAACTTTCTCCCCTTGACTACTGACAAGGCTTAGGGTCTTCTCATCACAGTTTACTAGACCTTTATGTTTGGACAACCAATCCATGCCCAATATAATGTCTAGACCTTGCAGTTCTAAAACTAACAGTTTTGCCTCGAATTCTACCCCTTCTATATTGAAGGTTATATTCAGGCAAATTGAATAGACAATTAGTCTAGCCCCTGGAGTTTGTATAATCATAGGGTACTCTAATGGTACTTGCTCTATATGCATTTCAACTTCAGATGCAAATGCTCTTGACATGAATGAATTTGTAGCACTAGGATCAAACAATATTAAGACAGATGCAAATTGAATCAGGAATCTACCTAGAAGAATGTCGGTGGCATTGCCTGCTTCTTGATTTGAAGTATAGTTTAATCTTCCTCCTTGGGTTGCAGTTGGTGCTCTACCTCTTCCTCTTCCTCGATTAGCCATGTTCCCTCCTCTTCCTGGTGGAGTTCCTTTAGGCTTCGGTGCTGGTGGCACTGGTACTCTGGGTGCTTCTAGTTGTGTTCCTGTCTGTAATCTGGCAATAGATGGTGGAAGCCGGGTCCAAGGACAAAATTCTCTATGATGTCCACGCTGCCAACAGTGATAACATTGAGTGTTCATATAAGGGTTTCCCTTGCTTCTGGTAAATATGGCTCTTTTTCTCTTGGGGTTCTGCAGTGGTGATGTTCTAGGTGCTACTGACTGTATCTTTGCTTGAGATATGGCTATGGGTCTAGGGAATTGGATCCAGGGACAGAATTCTTTGCGATGCCCATGCTGTTTGCAATGAAAACATTTGACACTCACGTGAGGACAGTTCTTTTGAAGGTGATTTCCTTTGCAATTGGGGCACGTCATTCTTATTGGTCTGGGAGTTTGGTATGATGGTTGAAAACTAGAGTTGGTAGGGATTCTCCTTTTAGTTGAGTTTAGTTGTGGTTGCAGTTGTTGAGGCATTCTTCTCTTCTGACCTTCCCCCTCTATATTTTCCTTCTGTGGAGGATTGGAACTCTGAGGTTCTTGCTGAAACAAGGGGTTTCTTGTCATAATATCTTCTTCCTGAGGAGTCTGTTCCCCGTCTTCTCCACTGCATTGAGATCTTCTTCTTGCATCAACCATGGTAGCTCTGAAAAAGAAGTTTGGGCTAATCTAGCTATCTAGGGCCAACTAAGACAACAATGCAGAAAATAATGCAAACTACTTTAGTGCATGAAATACTTAGGCTACTAGCCATAATACACAAGTTAACCATTGCAAAAGCAACAGCGAATCACAAACTATCAAGAGCATCACTAGCTCTATCTACACCAACCTCTAAACACTCTAAAAAAAACAGAACGTATTCTCACAATCTTACCGAATTTTAGAAAATCCAAATAAGATTTTGAAATAAAAATTTTCAAGAGCTATAAAGCTCATTGTTTTTATCAAAATACAATTTTCATCAAATAGTTTTCTAAATAAATTACGTCTTCCTGGCACGGCCAATCCCTAAAGGTGTCGTCCTACAGTCAAGTTCTCATGTTGCTCTGATACCAACTTTTCTTGTCGCGCCCCGAGATTGGGACTACGACTACTCCTGTAGAGACCTAGCTCGCTGCAGCTAGTCCCTTATATGCATAGCATACACATACCCTTGACTTCCCAGGATAAGTCAAGCACAGGAGTATATCACATTGCAACAGAGTAACTTACAAAATAGTTAAGCAGTGTGGCCTGCCGGCCTTGATATTACATAAGGAGATTACAATGCCTTCACGGCATACATGGTTTAGCAAAATAACATCTACACAGCAGAAGGTAGGTGACCCACCCACAAAGAGAAGTGGACGGCAGAACAACACACATAAGGGAAATGACGGGACTGACGCTCCTCCATCTGGATCCACGAAGTACTCCACGCCTTCATCTTGATTGTTGATTGCTCCGTCTATTGATTTGTAGGTTGCAAGAGTGAGCACTTACGTACTCAGCAAGTCATAGGTAAGAGTAGATACATATAGTAGTGATGACATGAACCTAGACTAGTCAAGAATTATGGATATTTGTAAAATAATCTTTTCCTTTCTTATCTCATCTTATGGCAGCACTTTTCATAATATAACATCATCATTCATGTTCACGAGATTATAGCACTACCGCGACACGTCGACCCACGACAGCCCACGACAGCACTCCTTATCATGACAACACATGTCATTTGGGTAATCTTGATTTAAACATATTTTATTTAGAAAATAGTACTTGTGTCACACCCCGTGGATTTAATCCACCGCAGCAGACTCCTATAAAACCCGGGAGCTCGGAGTATTCGAATACGTTTTTAACTCTGCAGAGAGGTACCAATTTACCCGCAAGATATTCCACTTTCAAGCCCATCCTATCAAAATGATTAGACCCCTCCTCACAACCATGTGTGAGTGGCAAGGTGGAGATAACAAGAACTTTTGTTATGCATCACTTACAATTCACCCCTGACCCTGTGGCTTTCAGTGAAACACAGTTGTGGTAGGCTGTATATAACCTCCACCCCACCTCATTTTCCCATTACTGGGTCAAATATCAGATCACCTTCAGTGATAGTAGGAGTCAGCCTCCAAGTCAATCATCACAACACATCTCATGCAGGGGTTTCATGTACGATCCACATAAGTACTTGTTCAGGCCTGTCCCATACCAGGCTTGCGGTTAGCACGTTGTTCATGCCACTAGACGCACAACACAAGGTTCTAGTCCTTATATGCCAATGACCAGACCATCCACAACCCTGCACCTTCAGTGCCTGCATTCCTTTGCAGTCTAGCACCTCCAGTGCTACAGCCATCCATACCATTTTTCTGGTCACGGCTAGGGATTTTATTTCATGAATATAAGTATATAAATACATATAATAGTTCATGGCTCAAAACTTGTTTATTTCACATTTCACAGATAACCAGTCTAGTACTGCCAATTGATAAATCAACCATTCTCAATCTTTCACATGCAATATTGCCTATATTCAAGGTCGTGTTTTAGCAACATTTAAAATATAGGTTCAAGATGACCAAGGATATGACTTGCCTTCCGCGTCGTGAAAGACAGCAGTTGATGTCGGGTCAGCAGTGAAGTCCTCGAACTCTAGCTCCGACTCTGAGCAAAGATCAAACATGCAACCAAGAATTACAACCTTTTCAATACATTATTATACTACATGCAATAATGCAAAGATGAATGTCTTGATGATTCTGAAATAATTGGATTTAGGTACCATAGAAGCTGATTAGGGCTAAATCATAGAATTAGGGCTGAAAATGAGTGCTAGGAACTTCTAGGGTTCCAGGATATAGGAATTGACATTAAGTCCGCAGCTGGTTTGCCCAAAATCGATGAATGTCTTTAGGTCGACATTCGGTTCAAGGCATCGATATAGGGTTAATGAATGGTAGAAGGATTATCTCAACTTGTGGCAGTAGAATGAAATGTAGATTACAACTCCACAAGTCTAATGGACAAAGTTATTTTCAATTTACATAACTGGAAGGAGGTGAAATGAGCTAATGCCACTGACTGACATGCTCTGACATAGGGCTGACAATGTCATAATCTAGGGCTAAGCATAAAATACAGTTCAAGGGCTCAAGTCAAGTTGTGATAGAAGAAGAAATTGTAGATCACAACCTCAGGAGTCTAAGGGACAAAGTCATGCTCAAAATACACATCTGGAAGGAAGTGAAATGGGCTAATGCCACTGACTGACATAGCCTGGCATTGCACTGACATAGCTAGAAACTAGGGTTTGCCACAACTTTTGATCTAGGGCTCCAATTGATGCACCACTTTGTCTGGGATGTAGGCCTCAGTAACAGGAACAATTCATTCAACTGGACCTAGGGCAGGAGGTGGCCGGAGAGTGATGAAAACCGGCGATGAACTCGGTGGCTGAAATTTCAATTCACAGCACTGGACAGGAATTAGGGCATAGCTATATCTTCTGATTTAGGCCGAATTGGAAGTCGAGCTAGTAGGAAAAGTTGCTTAGGAGATGAAGGCGCATCTGGTGGACAAGGTTTCTGGAGCTGGATCGGCCGGGAATGGTTTTCCGGTGGCCGGCGCCGGAGAAGAAGACACTGATATTGGGGGTTTTGGCTACACGATGTTTGAACTCGATTCCTTGCTTGGAGAGCATCTAGAAGGTATAAGAAAGCTTCTGGCACGATTGAATTGGCCGGAGAATCACCAGAGAAGGCTGGCGACGTTCGCCGGCGGCTGGTGAAGCTCGGGCTAGCGAAAAACTCCAGTTCTTGGTCAATTTCACCATTCAACTTCACAGGCTTGCTTAAAATAGCTCACTGATCATTTTTGTCTATTGAATCGAAGGCTAATTCGGGCTAATTTGACTTGTGCAACTGGAACAGGGCATTTCACTGATTTCAGCAATTTCCGGCGATCACCGGCGATGAAGTGCATAAGAGTTCAATTAAATACTACAGCACGATGAGGTAGGTAGGAGAAACTCACTGATGCTGTCAATTTGAGGATTGAGGCTGTGGTCGAGGTCGATGGCAAGCACTGGTCAAACTGCAGCTTCCCTGGTCGCAGCAGCTGGTGGCTGATGATCGAAACAGCCATTTGGACTGATTTGCAAATTCTGAAAATTGGCTGTGGACTGAATTGTAATTTCTGATTTAGAGAGGGGTAATATGCAATCTGATTTCACAGCTGAGTATAAACTTATACCTTATACTCATCTAGTGAGAGATTTGGTAAAATCTGGCATGATTTGATGTTTTTCGATATAAACTGAAAATAGGGTACTTTAGGGTAAAATAAGTTCTGAGTTTTGTCGATTTCGAATTCTGGCATCTAGGATGAGATTTTGTAATCTGGACAGAAGGGAAATTTGTATCAAATAGCATTTAGAAATGATTTACTGAAGAAATCTTGAATTTGGAATTGATCTGAAGATTTTAGCCTTTTTGGGTTTCTAGATATCAGATAAAGGACTAATTTGCAATATAATTTGGACTGATATGTGAAAAAGACTTAAATGATATAATTTGGCTGCCAACTTTCGGGATTAAGGTATTGGCACACCCATGATTATAGTCCAAGAGTAATCTGATCTGAATTAGGTCAAGACTTGACTAAATCTGAGTTTAGAATATTTGGGGTAATTAAAATAGTAATTAGAATCCTGTTTTCGAAAACAGAAAAGAATTGATAGATCTGGAAGTTAGAGATGGAGTTGAATCTGACTTCTGAAGACTTTTATGTTCAGAGTAACTGATAGATCATATCTGAGTAATCTGATCTTGATTTGGATTCACAGGGAAAATTTTGAGATTTTAGGGTTTGAGATAGATACTGATCTGGCTACTATTACAGATACATGGTATCATGCATGCATGGTGTTCATGAAAAGAAAGTGGTTACCCCTAAACTCAGGGTGTTACACCCCCGGATCAAACAGAAGCTGCGGAAACTCTCCCTCGAGCGCCAAGAGGTAATCAAGGTAGAGATCACCCGTCTCTGAGAGGCGGGGTTCATTCGGGAGGTCCTGCACCCCGAGTGGCTCGCGAACCCCGTCCTCGTGAAGAAGTCAACCGGCAGGTGGCGGATGTGCGTGGACTTCACCGACCTTAACCGTGCCTACCCCAAAGAAAACTTCTCGCTCCCGCGGATTGACCAGCTCGTCGATTCCACCGCGGGGTGTGAGCTCATGAGCTTCCTAGACGCCTACTCGAGCTACCATCAAGTCCGGATGGCGGAACGGGACGAGGAAAAGACGAGTTTTATTACTCCCCTCGGAACCTTCTGCTACCTCCATATGCCCTTCGGGCTCAAGAACGCGGGCGCGACCTTCCAGCGCCTCATGACGCTGGTCTTCAAAGATCAAGTCGGCCGCAACGTCGAAGTCTACGTAGACGACGCGGTCGTCAAAAGTCCCCGCGCAGCCTCCCACATCGACGACCTGGCTGAAACCTTCGGCAACCTCCGTGCGTTCGGGCTCAAGCTCAACCCGGAGAAGTGCGCCTTTCGGGTGCGCGGGGGGAAGCTCCTAGGTTTCCTCGTGTCCCAGCGGGGCATTGAGGCAAACCCCGAGAAGATCCGGGCATTCCTAGACATGCCCCCGCCGCGCTCCGTCAAGGATGTCCAGCGGCTCTCCGGCCGCCTAGCCGCGCTCAGCCGCTTCGTCTCCCGGTAGGGGGAGCGAGGCCTCCAGTTCTTCAAGATCCTCCGAGGGCTCGTGGGGTCCCGCTGGACCCTCGAGGCCCAGGAGGCGTTCGACGACCTCAAGAAGTACCTCACGAGCCCTCCAATGCTCATGAGTCCGTCTCCAGAAGAGCCCTTGCTCCTCTACCTCACCGCGACCCCCGTCGTCGTCAGCGCGGTCTTGGTGAAGGAGCAAGGGGGCAGCAGCGTCCCGTGTACTACGTGAGTGAGGCCCTCTAAGGGGCCAAAAATCGGTACACGGAGATGGAGAAGATCTGCTATGCCCTCCTGATGTCGTCCCGGAAGCTTCGCCATTACTTCCTGGGTCACCCCATCACCGTCCCGTCGTCCCTCCCCCTGGGGGAGGTACTTCGGAACAAAGAAGCCACCGGCCGGATCGGGAAGTGGGGGGCCGAGCTCGCCCCCTTCACCCTGTCCCTTACCGGCCGCTCCGCCATCAAGTCGCAGGTTCTCGCCGACTTCGTCGCAGAGTGGACTCCCGCCTCTGGGTCCAGGGACGAAGACCTCCCTGTGCCGCCCCGACGCCGTGATCATTGGACTCTCATGTTCGATGGGTCGCTGTGTCTCGCCGGGGCTGGTGCGGGAGTAGTCCTCCGGAGCATGCGAGCGGGTCTTCTGGGAGATGATCACCTTACCGAGGAGCTCGAGCTCCTCATCCGTCCACACCGGAGGCTTCGGCGCGGACGACCTGCTGTAGGAGGCGGGCTCCGGGGCGTACGTCACCTCGTCATCCCGGACCCGGAGGTAGAACCACCTCCGGATCCAGTCGCCCCAATGGTCCCGGGAGGCTGCCGCCGGGTAATCGGCCACCCGGGATGGCAGCATCTGCACCATCACCGAGCCGAAGGGGGACTTGGGTGCCCCCTTCACCAGATGGGAGGTTCGCGCCGCCGGTTCGTAGAAGTACCGGAAGACGCGTAGGGTGGGCTCTCTCCCGGTCGCCGTCTCGAAGAGCCAGATAAAGAGGCCCATCCGGACGATCGCGTTCGGGGTGAGATGGTTTAGGGCCACCCCGTACTCCTTCAAAACTCCCGGAGCATGGGATGCACCGGGAGCCGGAGCCCCGCCTCCAGGAAGGCCTCGAAGGCCACGACCTCTCCGGGCCTGGGGCGGGGGGCTCCGTCCTTCTTCACGGGGAACTGGATGTCCCCGTCCACCACGACTCCCCGTTCGACCATGGACTCCGCGTCCTCGGCCGTAAACTCGGACGCCCAGAGGAAGTCCGGGGCGACCTCCTCCGGGGGCACCTCAGTCGTCTTCGCTCGACCCTTTGGTGCAATAAGGTTAGTTTTTCCGGAGGCTAACTTTTCAGGAGGCTACGTCTAAAGGTTCCGGACGCTTGCTACCGGGCGCTAGCTACCGGGAAAGAGCTACCGGAAGAGAGCTACCGGGAGAGCTAAACTCGCTAAGGATGAGAAGTTTGGAATGAAGTTCCCGGGCCCCCCAAGGCCCTATTTATAGGGGCGAGCCGTGGTCCAGATGGGCGCCACGTGGCACCCCGCGAAGCAATCTGGACCTTGAGCATCGTCCCCGGGGGCCATGGGGGGCTGCTGTTGGGGGAAATCTCCGTGAGACTAAGTCCAGGTAAGTTGCGTCACATGCGCCCGGGGACCTGGCCTCCGGTGCCTCCCCGGGCGCCGCCTTTTGGCCTCCGGGACCTGGCCTCCGGCGCCGTCCCGGGCGCCGCCATTTGCTCGGGGACCTGGACTCCGGTGCCTCCCCTGGCGCCACTTTTAGCCCCCGGGACCTGGCCTTCGGCGCCGTCCCGGGCACCGCCTTTTGCCCGGGGACCTGGCCTCCGGTGCCTCCCCTGGCGCCGCCTTTTGGCCCCCGGGACCTGGCCTCCGGCGCCGTCCAGGGCGCCGCCATTTGCCCGGGGACCTGGCCTCCGGTGCCTCCCCTGGCGCCGCCTTTTGGCCCCCGGGACCTGGCCTCCGGCGCCGTCCGGGGCGCCGCCATTTGCCCGGGGACCTGGCCTCCGGTGCCTCCCCGGGCGCCGCCTTTTGGCCCCCGGGACCTGGCCTCCGGCGGCATCCCGGGCGCCGCCATTTGCCCGGGGACCTGGCCTCCGGTGCGAGTCCCGGGCCTCGTCGCCCTTCTAAAGGTAAAGTCTCTGGTTGTTGATCACATGCAGGTCACGCGAGGATGAAAAGGATCTAGGATATCGACTAGAGGGGGGGTGAATAGGCGATTTTAGCAAATTACAATAAATCAAACAATTTGTAGTAAATGAGAGCAAATTAAATAACACACGATGAACAAAGAGCAATTTCAACCCAAGGATATATCCCGTGGTCTCGGTGATTTGCTGATCACCCCTAATCCACGTTGAGGCAAACTCAAATCTCTAACCGCTCCTCTATCTAGTCAACCTTCTCTCGAGAAGTGACCTAGATCTTGAGCCGGACTAGTGTGATGAGTTATCCAAACCTCGATTTCACTAAGGATGCACTTACCGCTCCGGCAAGGCGTGCTCAACCTTTCACAAGACGTTTTGAAGCTTCTTCACAATCTTCCTTGAAGAGCTCTTCAAAACCTTTCTCCTAGCCGTCTAGAAGCCGGCAAACTCCAAGAGTAACAAGCCGGTGATGATCACTTTGCCTTATTCTAGTGCCACACGATTGATTCAATGATCTAAATGCAATGCACTCGAAGATCTCAAATGCACACTCTCATAAATTTGAGAATTTGAACCCTAGAGTGTATGAAACTAGCTTTAGCCTCTCAAGGATGATGACAATGCTCAAGATTATGCCAAAAGTACTGAACAGGGCCGTGCATGGGAGTATATATACCCCCCACAATTAATATAGCCGTTACAGGCCGTTGGGAGAAAAAGATCACCTGGCGGTCAGACCGCAGGCACAAGCTTGGTCAGACCGCCGCAATTGCAACGGCATTAAACAGGCGCAATAAATGCTCAACTGCCCTTGTCAGGCACACATACGGTCAGACCGGAGTATATTTCGGTCAGACCGTGAAACTGTCCAGAGACGACATAGTTTCTGGACACCTTATACGGTCAGGCCGATATATACGGACAAACCGGCCAAACGGTCAAACCGCAGTTCAAAAACACGGTCAGACCGATTTCACGGTCAGACCGGTCTAACAAACGGTCAGACCGTAATAGCTCAAAATACCAAAAGGATAAAACAAGAGGTTCCAGGAGTCTGACCTTGGTCTCTACTACGGACAGACCGGCCAATCGGTCAGACCGTAGTTTACAACTCGGTCAGACCGGCCTAACAAACGGTCAGACCGACGGAGACAGAAATGAGCTGAAATTAGCATTCTCAAAGGATGTGACCTTCTAGTATGCAATGCAAGTTGATTTTATGATTTGTGGCACATAGATGAAGTATTTTGTGATACACCACATGCTCCTAAAAATAGTACGGCAACTATCCTAAAATCTGGTCAAAATTCTTCTCTAATCACCTTAGACCGGTAAAAATGGAAAAGATCCTATTTCGTACCTTTGCCCTTTTGATCAATGCCCTTTCTTCATCATGATGCTCTTTCTTTGCCTTTCATTAACCTATCTTTTAAGTATCTTCTTGACACAACTAGGCAGGTAACGTTAGTATAGCATTTGTAGTTGTCATTAATTATTAAAACACTCTATAGGGGCCTAGAAGCTACAGAGGAGCACCTCGGGAATCAGCGACCACCTGTCAAGCATCCAAGACGTTTGATCGGGAGAAGGACGTTCCTGCCCCTCAATCCGACAGTGGCTTCCGGGGTAGTTTAGGCTTTTTGCTTCTTTTTGGGGCTATAAATAGCTCTTGTACCCCTCAGTTGTAAGCAGGTATTCATATTGATTGGAATAGCTAAACCCACTGGTGTGCTCCGGAAGCCTCTCCCCCGGAGAAAGCCTCCCCAGCCGACTCCGGTCGGGAGCGCACCGACAGGACTAGGGCCCCCACCGGGACCCGAACCTGTATAAATCCTCATGTCATTTCTTGTGTTTGTCCGGCGGGGGAGGACCGATCATTCGGTCAACCCGCGCCGCGTAAACTTCGCTAGGATCGTTCTCAAAACCTGCCGGGGTATTCGCAAACTAGAAAAGTGGTTTGTAGTTCAGATGTTTTATAGCGGACTGAACTACAACGCGCAAATGGCTTTAGACGCTGTAGCTGGCAGCACACTGATGAACAAAAGTCTAGACAAAACATACTACATCATAGAAGATATAACTAAAAACTAGACACAATGGGGAACCAAACGAGCTGCTTACCAAACTCCGACCAACAACATGGATGTAAGTGTAATGTCGCAATTAGCCGAGCAGGTAGCACTTCTCACTAATAAATTAGTTATTCTTGAATCATCTGCTACTTCATCAATTAATGCCATTACACCTGTATATGAACTGTGCGGTATACAAGACCACTATGGTCATGAATGCCAATTTAACCCATCCATGGAGCAGGCAAACACTTTTTAGGGTACGCAACTGTAACACGCTGGTTTTGGGGGGTGAAAACTTCCTTTTCATGAAAATCATGCATGCATGTATCTTGGTAGTAGTAGCTAAATCTCCTAGTTTAAACCAAATCGAATCCCCAAAAATCTCAAAATATATCCTATAGACCCAATTCAAGATCAGATTGCTCAGATATGACCTACCGTCTATCCTGAGTATAAAAGCCTTCAGAACCCAGGTTCAATTCCATCTCTAACTCCCAGAATTATCAACTCCTTTCTGTTTTCGAAAACAGAATTAAATTAATTACCCTAAATACCCTGAGTTTCAGAACTTCAGATTTAACCAAATCTTGACCAAGTTCAGACCAAATTATATCAGGAATATGATCAAGGGTATGCCAATACCTTACTCCAAAAATTTTGCAACCAAATTCCCCAATCTAGACCCTTTTCGCAAATCAGTCTAGATTGTATCGCAGATAAGTCTTTTTCTGATCTCCCAGAGCCTGAAAAGGCTAAAAGCCACAAATCAACTCCAAATTTTAATCTGATTCTGGGAACACCTCTCAAATGCTATTCAATACAAAATCTCCTTTTGTCGGAACATCAAAACCTCAACCTAAGTCTCAGAATTCCAGTTTCGACAAAATTCATATTATTAGTACCCTAATTACCCTATTTTCAATTTATCCAAAATCTATCCAAATGATCTTAATTCTATTCAATATCTCTGCCAATTTTATATTGGATAACGTTCTTCAAAGCTGTGAAGTCAAAATCAGTGGAGACCATACAAATCACAGGAATTACAGATCAGTCCAAGACAAATTTCCAGATTTTGCATTTCAGTCCCTGAGCCTTTCGACCAGAGCTGTGCCTGTTTTCGACCAGCCGCCGTTCGACCGCGATCAGGCGCGCCGCTTCGCCGCGTTCTTCGCCGTCGGTGAAGCCCCACTGTCGCCACCTTCGCCGTAGCCTCGCCGCCGCGTGTGCACATCTGGTTGGCCACCGTAGAGCCACTGCAACAGCACCAGCACCGCCCAAATCTTTCCCCCGCACGCGCGCGCGATCGCCTGCTGCTCTGTCAGAACCATTTCGCCGCGTCGCAGCCATGCCGAAGCCTTCAGCCTCTGCGCCGCTGTTGCACCAGCCAGATAAAAGTTGCACGCCAGCTGACAAAGCCAAAGAAATCGCTACAAAGCCGACGAGGCAGCCATGCGCACTCGCGTCGCCACTGTCACCACCGACGGGTCACTTCAGCAGCTCCAATTCTCAAGATTTTTCCAGCCGTTGCAGTGCGTCTGTGCCTATTTAAGACCGCCAGCACCCTGCGAAATCTCCACACCAACTAAAATCGGCTAAGTTCCCAACCTCGCCGTCTTCACCTTCTTCTCCATCGAGCCCAGAAGAGGGAGCTCGGTGCTAGCCCGTTTCACCGCACCATTTTCTGATTTCTTTGACCTGTGAGTACCCCTCGTTCACCACTCCGTGCTGTACCATTTAATTGCATTCCAGTGGACCCTAACGCCGGCGATCGCCGAAGATTGAGAATTCTCTGTTTCGGCAATGCAGTGTGATTTAGCCCGAATTAGCTCCCCTTTTTGTTGAACCAAATGTTCAGTGGAACTTCTCTAGCAAGCTTGTGAACCTAGATTTCAAATTCAAGCTCGTTCTTAAGCTTTTCCCAAATTCGCGCGCCACCGGCGACCGGCTCACGTCGCCAGCCCGCACCGCCATTCCTCCGGCCAAATTAACCATTCCAGAAGCTTCACCTTACCTCCCTCTTGCTCTCATTTCAAAGAATCGATCTCCAAAGCTCCCAATTGGAAACGCCACTTCCTCGTCTCCGGCCGCGACGTCGAACTTCTCGCCGGCGCCGCCCCAGTTCGATTGCCCTTCACCTCACCATCTGGACCAACTTAGAGACTCAACCGTGCTTTCAATTTTGGGTTCGAATCATCTAGACGCCTTGTCGCCGTTGATGCAGTTCCTTCTCCGGCACAGCTCGTCGCCGTTCGCCGTCAACCCACCTCCAGCATTTTCCAGTGCTTCGAACAGTACTACTTAACCCTATCTAGCTTTAGGCACTCCAGGTTTTAGCTGCGCAGCACCAAAACCCGATTTGGGTGTTTTATCCTTCGCTGCCGTGTCGCCAGCGTGCCGCCCGGTCGCCGCCGGCCACCTCCGTCGACACCACCTTGTCCTTAAGATCCGCCTCAACCTTCTGAGCATATTTCTCTTCTACCCCTAGTTCTGGTTCTGCACAGAATCACTAAATATCTCTGTGCCAAGATTTTGTCCAGAACTGTACCTTGCCGTGTCGCCACCGTAGTTCATCGTCGCCGTTCGTCGCCGTCCGGCCATCTTAATCCTTGAAACCACCACCAATGAGTTCCTGTCATCTTTTCCTACCTCCTAGACATAATTGGCGGAGCAATTGAAGCTTTGAATCAAGTCTTCAGTTATGCCCTATTTTTTGACATTGTCAACCCTGTGTCAGTTCATGCCAGCCAATGGCATTGGCCCTGTTCACCCACCTCTGGTCATGCAAATCAAAAACTACTTTGTCAAATAGTTGCCTCACTACTTTGTGCACCATATGCTTGAATCAAAACCCATTTTTACCACTGGAAACTATCCAAACCTTGTCAATGCCACTTCTTGACATTGTCAGCCCTTGTCAATTCATGTCAGCCAGTGGCATTGAGCAAGTTTGACCCCTTCTGGGTATGAAAAATGAAATACACTTTGTCTCCTAAGCTTGTAGAGCTATGTTCTACATTTTACTCAACTGCCACACCTTGAGATAAGCCATCTAGCATTCCTTGAAGCTATGTCAGGCCGTGAACCGAATGTCGATCTGTTGACATTCGTCATTTTTTAGCAAACCAGCCGCGGACTTGATGTCCATATTTTAGCCTTGAAACCCTAAGAGCCTCTAACACTCATCTTTAGCCCAGACTCTACAGATTTGAGAGTTTAACTCAATTCCAACTTCCAAATCCTGTATGTTTCAGCATCACCAAGATCTTTTCTCCTTTGCATGTTGCATATAGATCATTCATGTATTTAAATGGATTGTGATTCTTGTTTTCTTGGTTGATCTTTGATCAGAGCAAGAGCTTGAATACGAAGATTTCGTCGCAGACCCGACATCGACAGCTATACCTTACGACGCAGAACGTAAGTCATAATTTGATCATCTTAAACCTATATTTTATGTGTTGCTATACTATGCCTTGTTTATATGTTAATAATGCATGTGGTGAGAAAAGAATGATTGAGACATGAAATGGTAGTACCAGGCTGGATGCCTGTGAAATGTGAAGTAATTAATTAGTGAACCATGAACTAATATATACATGTATTTATTTATATTCATGAAATAAAATCCCTAGGCGTGACCAGAGCTTTTGGTATGGAATGGTGGAAGCACTGGAGGTGCTTGGTAGCACTAAATGTGTAGGCACTGTATGTGCATTGGTTGTGGTATGATCTGGTCACTGGCATATAAGGACTAGAATCTTGTGTTGTGCGTCTAGTGGCATGAACAACGTACTGACCGCAAGCCTAATATGGGACAGGCCTGAACAAGTAGTATGCAAATCGCATATGAAACCCCAGCATGAGATGGAATGTGATGCGCGATTAGCACGGAGTGCGGCTCCTACACATATCACTGGATGTGATGATGCACGCTGACCCAGTAATGGGAATATGCAGTATGGGTGGGGGTATAGCCCGCCACAACTGTGGGAGGTCTGGTAGTCCGACCACAGGCTCTGGGGTGAATTGTGTGTGAAACATGACAAAAGTTCTTGTTATCTCCACCTTGCCACTCGCACATGGTTGTAAGGAATGATCTAATCATCTGATAGGATGGGCATGAAAGTGGAATATCTTGCGGGTAAATTGGTATCTCTCTACAGAGTTAAAAACGTATTCGAATACTCCGAGCTCCCTGGTTTATAGGAGTCTGCTGCGGTGGATTAAATCCGCGGGGTGTGACACAAGTATTTTTTTCTAAAGTAAAATTTGTTAAGGCAATATTACCCAAATGACATGTGTTGTCATGATATGGGGTGCTGCCGTGGGCTGTCGTGTGTCGATGTGTCGCGGTAGTACCATAATTTAGTGAACATGAATAGCGATGCTATTCTATGAAAAGTGCTGCCATGAATATGATCATGAGATGTTAAAGAGAAAGAAAAGTTTTATGAAAACCTTCCCTCTTTTCCCTAATAGAATAAGTTCATATCATCTATACTATATGTATATCTACTCTTACCTATGACTTGATGAGTACGTAAGTGCTCACCCTTGCAACCTATCATCAAATAGATGGAGTGCTTTATGATCAAGAAGAAGTCCTGGAAGAGTTCGTGGATCCAGAAGGAGGAGAGCCGATTCCACCAGAACCCTGATGTGTGTTGTTCTGCTGTCAACTTCTTGATGTGGGGGATTCGCCTAGCTTCCGCCGCATAGTTGTTTTTTTTGTTTTAATTAGACCATTTGTGCCGTGAAGGCATTGTATTACCTTTTTATGTATCAGGCCAGAAGGCCATACTGCTTATGTAATTTTGTAAGTTACTCTGCTGCAATGAACTCCTGTGTTTGACTTATCCTGGGAAGTCAATGGTATGTATGTATGGGTGCAGCTGCAGCGAGCTGGGTCCCTACAGGAGTAGTCGTGGTACCCTGTTCGGGGTGCGACAGCAACAACAACAAGGTAATGCCTTTCCTAACTCTTACAACTCTGGATGGTGCAACAACTAAAATTTTGCATGGCCAAGACAACATCAGCAATCTCAACGTCACAATAAAATTGTGGACAGCAGCAACTACACCAACAAAATCTCCAATATCAAGCACAAAGGCTACCATACCAACAACAAAATCAGCAACCATATCGATCGCTGCACCAACTGCAACCGGAGTGGTCGAACATAGAGCGCATGGTAGAGAACCTTCTAGCAAATAAAGAGAAAGAGAAAACATCCAGAAGCCAAAAGATAGACTCCATATCGGCTCATGTCCGCATGCTCGAGACGCAAATTGCACAATTGGCGAACCCTACACCGAAAAATGATAACCCTCTTCCTTCTCAAACAATCAATCATCATAATTCTGAACAAATTAATTCTGTAGCTTGTTCTAACCCTCTTATTTCTAATGCAATGATCCTAAGGAGTGGAACGAAGCTACCAGAACGAACACCACCAACCGAACCTTCACCGGCAAGTGAAATAACAGAAGCACCATTATCGCCGGCAGAGGATGACAACAAGGTCGTCGAACCAAAAGAAAAGGAAAGTGGAGAAAACCAAGTAACATGTGTTTATAATCCAACTCCACCTTTTCTAGGAAGGTACGTTAAAATGAATCTCGACAAACAATTTAAAAAGTTTATGGAAATCTTGAAAAAGCTTAATGTCACTGTACCTTTCATTGACTTGGTAACTCAAATGCCTTCTTATGGAAAATTCTTGAAAGGTATACTTACTAAAAAGAGGGATTTCAGTGAATTTCAAACTATTGCTTTGACTGAAAATTGTAGTGCTTTAATCCAGAACAGGATGCTGGGAAAGCTATGAGATCAAGGGAGCTTCTCCATCCCTTGTAACATAGGTATGGTACATATCAATCGAGCTCTTTGCGACCTAGGCACAAGCGTGAGTGTGATGCCTCTTACCATCACACAACATTTGAGCATGGGTGAGATCAAGCCTACACGTATGGTTTTGCAACTTGCCGATCGCTCGGTGAAGCATCCAGAAGGAATCTTGGAAGATATACCTTTTCAAGTTGGTAAATTTTATCTTCTAGTTGATTTTGTCATTCTTGATATGGATGAAGATTTTTCTATACCTATTATATTGGGATGACTAATGCTCCGGACAGCAGGCGCCCTCATTGATGTTCGTGAGGGACGAATTATTTTTCACTTAGGGGACGAGAAAATTTTGTGTAAAATGTTTAATCTTGTTAACTGCCCTCAGTATGAGGAAAACTTTGTAGTGTGGATGATCTAGAAGAAGTCATAGAAGAGGAGTCACCACTCTTACTCACTTTAATAGAACGAACGGATGAAATCTTTGAAAACAGAAAAATGGACAGCGGTGAAGCACCATCCAAGGAGGACATCTCTGACTCCGACACCTCAGGTAAGAAAAAGGTTAGTAAACCTACACTTAAAACTCTTCCTTCCTCACTGAAATATGTGTTTTTGGATGATGATGAGATTCAACCTGTTATTGTTAATGCAAGCTTGACCAATTTTCAACTAGACAAATTTATTTCTTTACTTTGTGTGCATCGCAATGCCCTAAGCTATTCAATTGTTGATATCAAGGGGATTAGCCTTGAAATTTGCATGCATAGAATCTCTCTAGTTGATGAAACAAAAACCTCCATTGAACGTCAACGTAGACTAAACCCTAACTTGAAGGAAACTGTTAAAGCTGAAATTTCTAAACTACTAGATGCGGGTATCATATATCCTATTTCTGATAGTAATTGGGTTAGTGCTGTTCATGTGGTTCCAAAGAAAAGGGGGTATGACTGTGGTTAAGAGTGCTAACAATGAATTCATACCTACTAGACTTGTTATCGGATGGCGCATGTGCACTGATTATCGCAAATTGAATAGCGCCACTAGGAAGGATCATTTTCCATTACCTTTCGTTGATCAAATGTTGGAAAGATTGGCCAAATATTCATATTTTTGTTGTCTTGACGGGTATTCGGGGTTCTTTCAAATCTCAATTCATCCCGATGATCAAGATAAAACAATGTTTACATGTTTGTTCGGTACTTTTGCTTATCACCGAATGCTGTTTGAGCTATGTAACGCGCCGACTACCTATCAAAGATGTATGATGGCTATCTTTCCAGATTTAATGGAGGAAATAATGGAAGTTTTCATGGATGATTTCAGCATTTATGGTTTCTCTTTTGATGCATGTCTTCATAATCTTTCTTGAGACTTATGCAGGTGCAAAAAAGTAAGCCTTGTGCTCAATTGGGAAAAATGCCAATTCATGGTTCAAGAAGGCGTGGTGCTTGCCACATAATTTTGGAATGAGGGATTGAAGATGACAAGGCAAAGATCAATGTAATAGAGAATCTTCCACCACCAACAAACGTAAAGGGCATACACAGTTTCCTGGGACACATAGGTTTTTACCGTTGTTTCATTAAAGATGCGCCATTTGATTGTGATGAAAAATGTCCTGATGCCTTTAATCAATTGAAACATGCATTAACTACTGCTTGCATCATACAACCTGCAAATTGGAATAAACCTTTTGAATTGATGTGTGATGGTAGTTATTATGCAATTGGTGCTGTTCTAGGGCAAAGAACAAATAGAGTTTTACATGCTATATATTATGTAAGCAAAACTTTGGATGATGCTCAAATTAATTACAGTAGAACTAAAAAGGAATTGCTTGTTGTAGTCTATGTCCTAGATAAATTTTGTCCATATTTGATTGGTTCAAAAGTTATTGTGCATACTGATCATGCTGCTCTTAAGTATCTTTTGATCAAGATAGAAACCAAACCACGACTCGCATGATGGATCCTACTACTGTAGGAATTTGATTTGGAAATTAAAGATAAGAAGGGTGTTGAGAACGTCGTCGCCGATCATCTTTCATGACTCTTATGATACCGCCAACGATCACATCAATGATGCCTTACCCGACGAGCACCTTTACTTGATTCAAAAAGAACCATGGTATGCTGATTACGCAAATTATTTATTTAACCATGAACTTCCTCTAGGGTTGACATACAAACAATGCAAGCGCTTCCTCCATGACATCCGAAGCTACTACTGGGACGATCCGAACCTTTTCAAAAAGGGAGTTGACAAGATCTTTCGACAATGCGTACCCGACCACGAGATCCAAAGCGTTCTTGAACATTGTCATTTATCTCCATGTGGCGGACTCGCCAAAGATTCAAAAACAGTGGCGAAGGTATTGTAATTAGGTTTGTTTTGGCCTTCTTTATTTAAAGATGCTTATAACTTTGTGCAAAAATGCGATCCTTCCCAATGTTCTGGAAATTTGAGCAGAAGACATGAAATGCCCTTAACAAACATTCTTGAAATTGAACTTTTGATGCATGGGGACTAGATTATATGGGACCATTTTCATCTTCTATGGGCAACTCCTACATCTTAGTTGCGGTTGATTATGTTTCAAAGTGGGTAGAGGCTGTTACAATACTAACAAATGAATCAAAGTATGCGATTAAACTTTTCAAGACAGTCATCTTTCGCTGATTTGCTGTACCGCGAGTGGTAATTAGTGATGGCGGTGCGTATTTCACTAATTATCAATTTCAAAAATTGTTGATAAAATATGGGGTTATTCATAAAGTTACTCTTATATATCACCCTTGATTAAGTGGACAGGTTGAAGTCTCGAACGGGGAAATCAAAACACAGGTTGAAGTCTCGAACGGGGAAATCAAAACAATCTTACAAAAGGTGGTGGCACCGTCACGTATGTTTTGGGTTCCCAAACTTTCCGACGTTCTTTGGGCATATCGCACTGCATTCAAAACTCCTCTAGGTATAATACCTTAAAAAATTGTATTTGGTAAGAATTACCTTTTTCCTGTTGAATTGTCACACAGGGCATTAAAAGAACTCAATTGGAACTTCGACAAAGCGGGGTAAAGGCAAATCCTTGAATTGCATGAATTAGAAGAGTTTCGGAACAACTCCTACGAAAGTGCCCTAATTTACAAAGACAACACAAAGAAGTGACACGACAAATGGATACTCAACCATGAGTTTAAACCAGGTGATTTGATTTTATTATTCAACATGCGATTGAAATTGTTTCCAAGAAAATTGAAATCGTGATGGATTGGGCCATACATGACAGAAAATGTCTTCCCATATGGTGCTGTAAGCTTCGGGGACACAACTGCACCACTTTTAAGGTAAACATGCAACATATCAAGTTATACAATATGGGAGATCAGGTAAGTGCACTGAACTCGGTCGATTCTTTCAATTATGTATATTTCTGAACAGCCAAGAATGTTCCATCGAGTGGGACGTTAAACCAGTGCTAGCCGGGAGGCAACTTGGTATACTAACACTATAACACATAGTTTTCTCTTTTATGAACAGGACGGTGCAAGAATCACTCAATTCTGATGTCGATTGACCACCAAAAACCCATTTTTCCAAAAACAACCAAAAAAATAAAAATTTTTGAAAACCAACAGAGCCGAGCACAACTAGTGGCACAACCCGTGCCTTGGTTGAGCACGTCCCATGCTCGAATTGTGCTGGGTTCGGTTTGCCTGATTTCAAAAAAATAAAAATGGTTTTAAAAAAAGCCGAGCATGACCAGTGGCATGACTCGTGGCCGGGTCAAGCATGACCCGTGCTCATGGTCATGCCAGGCTCAGTTTCCTCTTTGTTTTCAATGTTTTGAGCTGAAAATTGTATTTTTTTACTTTTCCTTGTCCCATACACCTACAACTCTTACTACCACCATATATAAAAAAACACATCTTCTCCAACTCTCCAAAACAGCACAAACTCCATTATTGAGCTCCAAACATCCTCAAAACCAGCCCTAGATCTCTTCATCCAACCATCTGTCGTGGTATTGCGAATGCCCCGGCAGGTTTTGTGAACGATCCTAGCGAACAAAACGCTACGCGGGCTGACCGGGTGACCGGTCCTCCCCCGCCGGACAAACACAAGAATTGACACGAGGATTTATATAGGTTCGGGTCCCGGTGGGGGCCCTAGTCCTGTCGCCGTGCTCCCGACCGGAGTCGGCTAGGGAGGCTCTCTCGGGGGAGAGGCTTCCAGAGCACACCTGCGAGTTTTGGCTATTCCAATAATGAAATCACTTGTCTTACAACAGAGGGGTACAAGGGCTATTTATAGCCCCAAAAAGAAGCAAAAAAGACTAAACTACCCCGGACGCTACCGTCGGATTGAGGGGTAGCAACGTCCTTCTCCCGTCAAGCACCTTGGATGCTTGACAGGTGGTCACTGATTCCCGAGGCGCTCCTCGCGTGACCTGCACGTGATCAACAACCAGAGACTTTACCTTTAGAAGGGCGATAAGGCCCGGGACATACACCGGAGGCCAGGTCCCCGGGCCAAAGGCGGTGCCCGGGACCGGCACCGGAGGACGGCCTCGGGAGCCAAAAGGCGGCGCCCGGGGCAGGCATCGGAGGCCACGTCCCCGGGCAAAAGGCGGCGCCAAGGACCGGCGCCGGGGGCCGGGTCCCGGGAGCCAAAAGGCGGCGCCCGGGGCAGGCGCCGGAGGCCACGTCCCCGGGCAAATGGCAGCGCTCGGGACCGGCGCGGGAGGCCGGGTCCCGGGAGCCAAAAGGCGGCGCCCGGGGCAGGCATCGGAGGCCACGTCCCCGGGCAAATGGCGGCGCCCGGGACCGGCGCCGGAGGCCGGATCCCGGGGGCCAAAAGGCGGCGCCTGGGGCAGGCACCGGAGGCCACGTCCCCAGGCAAATGGCGGCGCAACTTACTTGGACTTAGTCTCGCAGAGATTTCCCCAACAGCAGCCCCCCATGCCCCCCGGGGACGATGCTCGCGTCCCCGGTGGGAATGGTACATGTCACCGGGAAGATCTCTGGACGAAGCCACTGGAGCCCTGACGCTTCAGCTCCCGTGCCTCGCGCTTATGACCGCGCCGCTTCGCCATAAATGCGCTCGCGGTTCGAACCGGTGCCTCGATTTGCGCGCCAGTCCCTTCGTTTCCCGCTCACGGTTTGATCTTCAACGGCCCAGATTGCTCTGCGGAGTACCACGTGTCGCTCATATGGATCACGGCTCGCCCCTATAAATAGGGCCTTGGGGGGCCCGGGAAGTTCATTCCAAACTTCTCAACCTTAGCGCATTTAGCTCTCCCGGTAGCTCTCTCCCGGTAGCTAGCTCCCGGTAGCAGTCGTCCGGGACATTTAGTCGTAGCCTCCTGAAACGTTAGCCACCGGAAAAAACAAACCTGATGGCACCGAAGGGTCGAGCGAAGACGACCGAGGTGCCCCCGGAGGAGGTTGCTCCGGACTTCCTCTGGGCGTCCGAGTTCACGGCCGAGGACGCGGAGTCCCTGGTCGAACGCGGGGTCGTTGAGGACGGGGACATCCGGGTCCCTGTGAAGAAGGACGGAGCCCCCCGCCCCAGGCCCAGAGAGATCGTGGCCTTCGAGGCCTTCCTCGAGGCGGGGCTCCGGCTCCTGGTGCATCCATTGTTCTGGGAGTTTTTGAAGGAGTATGGGGTAGCTCTAAACCACCTCACCCCGAACGCACTCATCCGGATGGGCCTCTTCATTTGGCTCTTCGAGACGGCGACCGGGCGGGAGCCTACCCTACGCGTCTTCCGGTACTTCTACGAACCGGCGGCAAGGAGCTCCCACCTGGTGAAGGGGGACCCAAGTCCCCCTTCGGCTCGGTGATGGTGCAGATGCTGCCATCCCGGGTAGCTGATTACCCGGCGGCGGCCTCCCGGGACCACTGGGGCGACTGGATCCGGAGGTGGTTCTACCTCCGGGTCTGGGACGACGAGGTGACGTACGCTCCGGAGCCCCCCGCCTACAGCAGATCGTCCGCACCGAAGCCTCCGGTGTGGACGGATGAGGAGCTCGAGCTCCTCAGCAAGGTGATTATCTCCCGGGGCACCCGCTCTATGCGGGACGCCGCCGAGGAGGTGATGCTCCTGAGGGTCTCCCCATTCTCGCGCGGGAGGAGGGGGATCGTGATGGGCCCGGAGCAGCGGCCCCCCGTCAAGCCGGTGACCCGACGTAACCTGCTTCATTGCATTTACAAATTTTTCGAAATTTGACTAACTCTTTACCTTTTGTATTCCGGCCGTACCCGGCGGCGCGGGAGAAGGCGGAGAACCTCCTGGGGAGGTACTTCACCGACGAGCACGAGCGCATCGTGCGCCTCGTGGTGGAGGGCCCTCCCCGGAACTTGGTAGCTGAGGCCTACGGGCTGAAGCTGCCAGAGAGGAAGCCCCTCCCCACCCCCGGGTCGCACAAATGGGGGAAGGATGCCGCCGTGGGCTCTGAGCCTAAGAAGGCCAGAGTTCAAAAATCCCCCGCCCCATCGACGACGCCAGTTTCGACACCGGCGAAGCCCTGGGATGATACCCCCGGGACCGGGCACGCCCGGGCGCCGGCCCGGAAAGAAGTAACTCCCCCTCCCCCGAAGAGCCCTGTTGAGGCCCGGGGGAAGGAGCCGGCAGCGGGCGGGGCAGCGTCTGATTCGGCGGACTACACCCCATCGCCACCTTCGGTAGCGGCTCTCCCAGCGCCCCCGGCCCCCTTGGAGCCGGAGAAACTGGAGGTGAGGTTTGCGGAGGCCTCGCCTTCGCGGATGGAGTGGCCGGTGGACGATGGGGGGAGCCCCTCAGTCTTCGAGATCCCTCCGGAAGTGGAGGCCCCGGGGGCCTTCCCGCCCGGGAAGGGGAAAGGGTTGATGGTCCCTCCCCGAGCGGGGACCTCTTCCGAGAGCTCCTCGGCCACTTCCACGGAGGCCACCTCCTCGGCGACGAAGATGTCGACTACGCTGCCGGACGCCCAGGTCTGGGGACCCCTCACCAGCCGCGACGGGACCGGCGCCGGGTGGGGGACCTCCCTGCTTTCCGCGGGGGAGGTCGCCCGCTATACGGAGGGCCTGCAGACCCGGAAGGTGCAGGCCTTCGTTGTGGAGGGGACGCTCCATGAGCGTTTTGGGGGGCTTCAATCTCTCCAGGCCCAGGTAACCCGAATCGGTGGCGTCTTCCTTCGTGCCCTGCACTTGAATCTTTTCTAACTCTAGAGTTTGTAGGCGGTGGCCATTACCTGGGGCCTTGAGCAGCGGATCGGCCGGCTGCTTAAGGATGTAGAGGACAGGGCCGCGACCTAACTGGGGCAGCGCGACGAAGCCCTCTAGGAGCTGGCCCGGGTCCGGGCCCAGGTTCACGTCTCCGAGGCTGTCAACGGCAGCCTTCGGCAGGAGGCCAAGGCGAGGGAAGAGGCGTTCCGGGAGCTCGAGGGCTCAAGCGTCCGGGCGATGACGGATGCGGGCCGCTCCGTCCAGTTGGCCCTCGAGAGCCTTGGCGTGAGCCTAGGCTCCGGGAGCGGCTCGGAGGTGCCCCCGGCGACCCTCGCGGAGGCTGTGCATTTTCTCAACGTACAGGTCTCCGTCATCCCGGAGGCTGCCGACGCCCGGGCGCGGGGCCGGGCGATCCCCGTCGTTGCGGCCGCGGCGGGGCTTGTTGAGCACCGGGGGGTCGGTGCCCGGGCGATCGGGAGCCGCATGCCCCGGAGCTTCCCCGAGTTCTTCGAGCCCTCGCGCCGGTAGGTGGAGCAACTTGCCGGGGGTTTCTACGACCGGATTGTCCGGGTGAGGTTCCCAGCGCCGGCGCCTCCGGTAGAGGGCGCCCCGGCCCCGGCGGAAGCCCCCCGGGGGGAGGACACCAATGACAAAGTATGAGCCTCCCCCCGGGTCTTAGATAGGACCCTTTTTGCTTTCTTAGGATTTTGATCCCGGTAGCTTCTTAGGAGAAGCCCCGGACACTTGTAAAAAGACATTTTGAATGCAATACAATTAGAAATTTTTCTAAGTCTTGAATTGAATGCAATGTTACTACGGTACCTGGGAGGTTACTCCCGGGCGAAGGTCCGGGAGAGGCCCCTCGGGGACGCCCAAGCGGCCTTGATCTTGCTAAGCCTCATCTCCGGGAATTGCAGCTGGGACGCCGTCCGGGAGCCGATCCGGTTGAGGTGGCATCCGGAGTGGCACTTGGACAATTTTGACAATTATCACGCCGAATTGTCCCCTCCGCGTCCGGGGTTCTGGATGATCCCCCCACTTCGGATACTTCCCCCGGCGGGCTACGAGTACTGGCTCGAGGATGTGCTTCCGGAAGCTCGACGCCGCGTTGTGCAATGTACTGGGACTTGGCCCAGGAGCTAGCAGAGGGCCTCCGGGACTATTAGGCATAGGAGCCTTAGGATGTAGAGAATCCCCCGGGTTGTACCGTTTCCGATGCCCACCGGAGGGGGAAGATGTCCTCCGGGTCGTGATCAATAAAGCTGTGTTGTTGCTTTCTTCTTTGAGAGTCTTCTTTTATTTTCTTCTTGGATGGTCTGGACGACTCCTTTTGACAAGAATGAGCTAAGTTTGCTCGTGGTCGGTGTGGTCGACACCCGGGGGTTCCTTATCCCCCCCGCCTACAACGGGTCGGAGGGTGGCTCCGCGCGCTGTGGGGGTGAAGATAACCTGTAGCATAAGAATTTTTCCAAGTTAGAAAATTCTAAAACGAAGTTTCCAAGGGAAAGACCTTCCAGGAGATAGTCATCCGGTCGCCGTGAGAACGGGGAGCCGGGAATAGGGTCTCCGGGGAAGAAATGTCCAAGAAATCCGTAATTTCTCCGGGAGACAATCATCCGGCCGCCGTGAGAACGGGGAACCGGGAATAGGGTCTCCGGGAGGCAATCATCCGGTCGCCGTGAGAACGGGGAGCCGGGAATAGGGCCAGAAATCCTGAGGAAGATTTCGGAGAACATCCTTCCAGGAGACAATCGTCCGGTCGCCGTGAGAACGGGGAGCCGGGAATAAATTCTCCGGGGAAAAGATATCCAAGAAAGCCATTAGACGTCCCACTGGGGAGAGCGTCTACTCCCGGAGGAGGAAGTGCCCGATGACGGGTCTGAGTGTTCGGGTAGGGGACTAGTCTCCTAAAGTGACTCGTTACCACAGCCGCTGGGGACCGGGTTGCCGCTTACACCCTCAGTCCATGAGGGCTGATCGTAAGCCGCCCTACAGGATGGACTTGCTGGGTCTGGGCCCACTTCCTCACGGAGAGGGCATCCTCGCGGGGAGGGCGTCCTCGCGGGGAGGGCATCCTCGCGGGGAGGGCATCGCCGTTAAGGGTGGTAATGAGAAGGACCTGCAATGAGACAGTTGAAGAGCAAGATCTATGTATTGATAACAAAATGAAATACAGCGCCTCCCCCTGCGAAGCCGCGAAGGGGGAGGGAAAAGCATATACAGTGTCCCTCCTCCCCCTCCGGCGTGATCGCTCCGGGGGAGGGGACAGGCCCATTAGGCTAAACATAGAACTTGTGAAGTAAACGCAAGTTCCACGTGTGCTTCAGCTCCTGCTCTTGAAGGTTGGAGAGCTTGTAGGCCCCCGAGCCCAGGACCACGGAGATCCTATAGGGGCCCTCCCACTTGGGGGAGAGCTTACCCTGGGCTTGGGGGTCCGTGACGCGCTTGAGGACAAGGTCCCCAAGGCGGAAGGATCTTTCGCACACGCGTTGGTTGTATGCGCGCGCCATGTCGCGCTCGTAGATGGTGTGGCGGAGGAGCGCTCGGTCGCGTTCCTCCTCCACGAGGTCGATCTCCAGTCGCTCGTTGGCCTCGTTGGCCTAGTACGCTGCGGTCATGGCTCCGTCTAGGAGCTCGACCCGCAGCGACTGGAAGCCAATCTCCGGGGGGAGGACTGCCTCCGCCCCATAGACTAGGGAGAAGGGAGTACATCCCATCGCCCGGGACGGGGTCGTGCGCATGGAGCAGAGGATGCTAGGGAGCTCCTCTGCCCAAGCACCCCACTTAGAAGCGGTTTGTTCGAGTCTCTGGCGCAATCCTTGTAGGATCACGCCGTTGACTCTCTCGACGGCCCCATTGCTCCGGGGATGGGCCACTGAGGCGAAGTGGACGACGAGCCCCAGGCCTCCACAGAATTCCCAGAAATAAGCCGAGTCAAATTGGGTCCCGTTATCCACGGTGATTTCCCAGGGGACACCAAAACGACAAACGACGTTTTTCCAGAAAAACCGGTGAACGGCCCGGGACGTGATGCTGGCCACGGGCTCCGCCTCAACCTACTTTGTAAAGTAGTCGACCGCGAGCACCGCATACTTGTATCCTCCGGGTGCTGGGGGGAAGGGCCCTAAGAGGTCCATCCCCCAGCGCACGAAGGGCCAAGTGATGGGGATAGTCTGCAGCGCTACAGGGGGGAGGTTCGAGCCCTTGGCCATCTTCTCGCATGCCTCGCACGCAGAGACAAGGTCTCGCGCGTCGCCAATGACCGTGGGGCAGTAGAAGCCCTGTCAGAGGGCCTTGGCCGCGATGGCACGCGGGGCTAGGTGAGAACCACAGCTCCCCGCGTGGACGTCTTCGAGAAGTTGGAGTCCCTCCGGCCGGGGGAGGCAGCGCAGGAGGGCGGAAGCCCCCCACTTGTAGAGCCTCCCCTCCAGCAGGAGATATGCCCGGGCTTTGGCCCGGAGGCGCTTAGCCTCGGTCTCGTTGGGAGGGTCCCCGTCCCCCTTAATAACGGAGATGAGGGGGTCCATCCATGACGAAGTCCGGCTGATCTTGGCGACCTCCGGGACGCGGGGCTCGTCGCTCGTGTCCGGGGAGGCCACCGAGGGCTTCGTGATGATTTCCAAGAAGGTCCCCTTGGGGAGCGATTCCCGGGCGCTTGCTGCCCGGGCTAAGGCGTCGGCCCGGTCATTGTCCCTTCGCAGGATATGCCGGGCCTCGAGGCCATCGAAATGCCTCCATCTTTCGCACCTCCTGCAAATAAAGACTCAAGTTTGCGTCATGGCACAGGTAAGACTTGTCCATCTGGCAAACAACGAGCTGAGAATCTCCTTTCAGTAGGAGGCGCCGGATCCCCAGGGAGCGCGCAAGGTGCATCCCGAGGAGAAAAGCCTCGAACTCGGCGACATTGTTGGTTGTGGGGAACTCGAGCCGCGCGGCGTACTCGAGTTCCTTCCCCTCGGGGCTCCAGAGGACTACTCTCGCACCAGCCCCGGTGAGACACAGCGACCCATCGAACATGAGAGTCCAATGATCACTGCGTCGGGGCGGCATAGGGAGGTCTTCGTCCCTGGACCCAGAGGCAGGAGTCCACTCTGCGACGAAGTCGGCGAGGACCTGCGACTTGATTGCGGAGCGGCCTGTGAGGGACAGGGAGAAGGGGGCGAGTTCGGCCCCCCACTTCCCAATCCGGCCGGTGGCTTCTTTGTTCCGTAGTACCTCCCCCAGGGGGAGGGACGACGAGACGGTGATGGGGTGTCCCAGGAAGTAGTGGCGAAGCTTCCGAGACGCAATTAGGAAGGCGTAGCAGATCTTCTCCATCTCCGTGTACCGAGTTTTGGCCCCTTGGAGGGCCTCACTCACGTAGTACACGGGATGCTACTGCCCCCCTTGCTCCTTCACCAACACCGCGCTGACGGCGACCGGGGTTGCGGCAAGGTAGAGGAGCAAGGGCTCTTCTGGAGAGGGACTCACGAGCATTGGAGGGCTCGTGAGGTACTTCTTGAGGTCATCGAAGGCCTCCTGGGCCTCGGGGGTCCAACGGAACCCCTCGAGCCCCCGGAGGATCTTGAAGAACTGGAGGCCTCGCTCCCCCGACCGCGAGACGAAGCGGCTGAGTGCGGCTAGGCGGCCAGAGAGCCGCTGGACGTCCTTGACGGAGCGCGGCGGGGGCATGTCCAGGAATGCCCGGATCTTTTCGGGATTTGCCTCTATGCCCCGCTGGGACACGAGGAAACCCAGGAGCTTCCCCCCGCGCACGCCGAAGGCGCACTTCTCCGGGTTGAGCTTGAGCCCAAACGCGTGGAGGTTGCGGAAGGTCTCCGCCAGGTCGTCGATGTGGGAGGATGCGCGGGGGCTTTTGACGACCGCGTCGTCTACGTAGACTTCGACATTGCGGCCGACTTGATCTTCGAAGACCAGCGTCATGAGGTGCTGGAAAGTCGCTCCCTCGTTCTTGAGCCCGAAGGGCATATGGACGTAGCAGAAGGTTCCGAGGGGAGTTATGAAACTCGTCTTTTCCTCGTCCCCTTCCGCCATCCGGACTTTATGGTAGCCCGAGTATCGTCTAGGAAGCTCATCAGCTCGCACCCCGCGGTGGAGTCAACGAGCTGATCAATCCGCTGGAGCGGGAAGTTGTCTTTGGGGCAGGCGCGGTTATGGCCGGTGAAGTCCACGCACATCCGCCACTTGCCGGTTGACTTCTTCACGACGACGGGGTTCGCGAGCCACTCGGGGTGCAGGACCTCCCGAATGAACCCCACCTCTCGGAGCCGGGTGATCTCCACCTTGATTGCCTCTTGGCGCTCGAGGGAGAGTTTCCTCAGCTTTCGTTTGATTGGGGGGTGACCGGGGGCCACTGTGAGCTTGTGCTCAATAACCTCCCGAGCGACGCCCCGCATGTCCGAAGGCTTCCACGCAAAAACATCAGAGTTTTCGCGTAGGAAGGCTGAAAGCTGCGCTGCATGCTCCTCGGGGAGCTCCACCCCGATCTGGACGGTTTTGTCTCCGCCGCCCGGGGACAGCGGAACCTTCCGGAGGGTCCCTTCCGGACGCGGCTTGAGGAGGGGCCTCCCGGGCGGTGGCGCAGCGACGTCTGGGTCCGGGGGAGAGGCCTCCCCCCCGGGCGCCTTTATGAGGTTGACGCTTCCGATTGTGGCGGCAACGCGCTCGTATAGAGCACGGGCCATGTCTTGGTCTCCCCGGACGTTGATCACGCTGTGCGGCCCGGGGATCTTCATGCAGAGGTAGTTTTGATGGGTGGCAGCCCCCAGTCGGTTGATTGTGGTCCTCCCTATAATCGCGTTGTAGGATGAGGGGAGGTCCACTACGTCGAAGCTGACCAGCTCGGTCCGGTAGTTCTCCGGGGTGCCGAATGTCATAGGGAGATCCACCTTGCCCACGGGGTGAATCGCCTTCCCCGGGACGAACCCTTATAGGGGCCCTGCCGCGGGCTGCAGGAGCTTCTCATCCACTTGCATCTCTTTTAAAGCCTTCAGGAATAGGACGTCGACGGAGCTCCCACCGTCCACGAGGATGCGGGCCAGGTGGCAGTTGTAGATGATCGCAGATACAATGAGCGTGTCGTCGTGGGGGATGCGAACCCCTCGCGCGTCTTCCGCAGTGAAGGTGACGGGGACGTCCGACCACCTAGGTGGCGGGGACGTGTGTAGCACCCCCACAACCTTGACTTCGCGTGCGTACTCCTTATGCTGGCGCTTAGAGTCCCGCGGGAGGCGGACCCTCCCACGATGATGTTGATGCGGCGCTGAGAAGTTTGGAAGGGGAGAGCTTCTCAAGGCTCCCCCTCCTGCGGCTGCCCTGTGAACCCCCCGCGGGAGCAGGAAGGGCCGGAACAGCTGCCCGAGGGGGCAAGGAGGCCGGAGTCCCCCCCTGCCCGCGCTGGTCGAGGAACGCCGCGAAGTGCTGCAGCAGCTGGTGGCAGTCTCGGGTAGCGTGGGTACTGGACCCGTGGAAGCTGCACCACGGTCCTTCCCGACTTCTACCCGCCGGGGCCTTCCCTGCCGCGCGAAGTCTGTCCTCCCCCATGGCCTTTCGGCTTGGGGAAGGGGGCTGTTGCCTCTCGGGGGGTCGCACGAGCCGCCTCCGCCCTCGAGGACAAAGGTGTCCCGAGGCCGTGGCTCGTTACGTCCCCCCTGTCTGGGGCGTTTGAGGGGATCCTTGGCCCCCCGGTCTGTGGGGGCGGGAGCCCCCTGGGTCTTCTTCTAGATGTCGTCTTCCTCCGCTCGAGTGTACTTTTCAAGTACGTTGAAGAGCTCGTCGGCAGAGGAGGGGCAGCTCCGGGAGAGCCTTCGGTGGAGCTCCCCCGGGAGGAACCCACTTTTGCATGCTTCGATGACCGTAGAGTCGGGGACATGGGCCACTTTGCTCTTCACTTGAGCAAAGCGCTTGAAGAAGCTTCGAATGGTTTCCCCGGTCCTCTGCCGGACGGTGTACAGCTGCGAGGAGTCCAGGGGACGCACGTAGTTCCCCTGGAAGTTCGCGCAGAACTCCCGCTGGAGCTGCGTGAAAGACTTGATGGAGCCGGCCTTCAGGTTGTAGAACCAGAGCGGGCAATGCCGGTGAGGTAGAGAGGGAAGACGTTGCATTGTACCGTCTCATCCCCCCCAGCTGTAGAGATGGCTGTGGAGTATATCTGCACAAATTCGTAAGGATCGGCCTCACCGTTATAGTGTTCGATGTGCGGCGGGCGATAGGGCCGCGGCCACCGAATGCTTCGCAGTCTTCGGCATAGGGGCTAATTAGCCCCCTGCACTTCCCGGGGAGAGTCCCGGTCGCTGTCCTCTTTGACGGGGGACACGTCCTCGTTGTCGGAGTCGGGAAGCGGCCCAAGAGGTCTGCCAGAGTGGCGGTGGCGACATTTTTCTTCTGGACCGGGGCTGAGTTCCCAGACGTCCGGGCTCTCCCCCGGAGAGGTTGACTCCTCGGCGGGTCTCTTCCCCCGACTGGTGCGAGAGCGAGGCTCCCCGCGCCCACAGCTCGGGGGAAGTTCTTACCCGCACTTGGTTGTATGCATTCGCTCGACCTCCTGGTTCGACAGGGGTACCCTCGTGGGTGGCCCCGAGGGGGGAGGGAGCTCATGCATTGTACCTACCGGCCCGGAAGCTACAGGGGCCGGCTGGGGGGAGCCCCCTGCGAAGACCCCCGGAACCGGAAAGGGGGAAGCCCCTGTATTATCCGGAACTGGGGAGGGGGCGCCCACAGCGACGTCGGGAACCGAAGTGGAGGGAGCCCCCGTGGCAATGACCGGAACCGGAAAGGGGTAAGCCCCTGTAATATCCGGAACCGGCGTCGGGGGAGCCCCCAGGGCGGTGTCCACAGCCGGGGAGCCGATGCGGGGGGAAGTCCGCTGAGGCACGGGAGCTGCTCTGTCAACCGCCCCCGGTGCGATAAACGCGACGCGCGGGGCGGGACTGGCTCCCGGAGTAGGGAAAACCCTCGGCACGTAATGGGCCGCTGGCCCCGGGAACGGGCCCTGGCAGGAAGTAGCCCCTCGGCACCGGGACGGGCCCAGGTGCCGGGAAGGGTCCGGACGTATAGCCCGCAACGGGAGGGAACCCCCCGGCGGGGTCATACGGGGCGGCCAAACCTCCGGAGACCGGAGGGGCCGCCGAGTGACCCATAAACGGGTGTGGCACAAATGTGGGGGCAGGAGGCCGCGCCAACACGCTGAGCAGCTCATCCATAGAGCGTTGGGCGTGGTGCTGGCCCTCTACTAAAGCCTCGAGCAGGGCGTCCCGGGGAGCCGGGGGAGCCGTCGGGGGGAGACTGGTCCCGGCAGAGGTCCCCGCGATCACCGGGAGCGACCCAGAGGTTGAAGCACGTAAGTTAAGAGAGAAGGTGGGAGGCGGTACCTGGGTCTGGCCGCCTCCGGGCGGAAGCGCCGGGACAGCCGTGTCTCGGACGGGCGGCGCCAGGTCTCCGAGACCGGCGTCACCGAGGAGGGTGCGAGCCCTTGTTCTTGGGGGAGCCATGGCGTCTTGTCAAGAGTCCCCACGGACGGCGCCAACTGTCGTGGTATTGCGAATACCTCGGCAGGTTTTGTGAACGATCCTAGTGAAGAAAACGCGAGCGGGCTGACCGGGCGACCGGTCCTCCCCCGCTGGACAAACACAAGAGTTGAAATGAGGATTTATACAGGTTCCGGTCCCGGTGGGGGCCCTAGTCCTGCCGGCGTGCTCCCGACCGGAGTCGGCTGGGGAGGCTCTCTCGGGGGAGAGGCTTCCGGAGCACACCTGCGAGTTTTGGCTATTCCAATAATGAAATCACTTGTCTTACAACAGAGGGGTGCAAGGGCTATTTATAGCCCCAAAAAGAAGCAAAAAAGACTAAACTACCCCGGACGCTACTGTCGGATTGAGGGGTAGCAACGTCCTTCTCCCGGTCAAGCGCCTTGGATGCTTGACAGGTGGTCGCTGATTCCCGAGGCGCTCCTCGCGTGACCTGCACATGATCAACAACCAGAGACTTTACCTTTAGAAGGGCGATGAGGCCCGGGACATACACCGGAGGCCAGGTCCCCGGGCCAAAGCCGGCGCCTGGGACCGACACCGGAGGTCGGGCCTTGGGAGCCAAAAGGCGGCGCCCGAGGCAGGCACCAGAGGCCACGTCCCCTGGCAAAAGGCGGCGCCAGGGACAGGCGCCGGGGGCCGGGTCCCGGGAGCCAAAAGGCGGCGCCCGGGATGGCGCCGGAGGCCGGGTCCCGGAAGCCAAAAGGCGGCGCCCGGGGCAGGCACTGGAGGTCATGTCCCCGGGCAAATGGCGGCGCCCGGGACCAGCGCCGGAGGCCGGGTCCCAGGAGCGAAAAGGCGGTGCTCGGGGCAGGCACCGGAGGCCACGTCCTCGGGCCAATGGCGGCGCCCAGGACCGGCGCCGGAGGCCGGGCCCTGGGGGCCAAAAGGCGGCGCCCGGGGCAGGCACCGGAGGCCACGTCCTCGGGCAAATGGCGGCACAACTTACCTGGACTTAGTCTCGCGGAGATTTCCCCCAACACCATCAAAACTTCGATCTGACTACGAATTTTGACTCCTCGCTCGACAACACCTCCAGATCTGAGGTTTCTACGCTAATGATGACGACCCAACACAACATCAAGAAAACAACAAAGTGCCAAAGAGGTATGTCGCCACAAATCTTCTCTTATCCTAATTTTTCGCACATCTATTTCACTAATCCTGATCATCTTACTCGATTTATGCATTTGAAAAAGAGACCCTTATGGACAACTAAATTTTTAGATGTTCATACCATTAGGTCTTTAGGGATTGAGGATGATGTGCTCCGCGTCATTCATAATGTGGGTTGGGATATGCTTGTTGGGGTATCGGTTCTGACTTTTCGTGAAGTCATTTGGGAGATTCTAACCTCCTTTGAACAAAATACCCTACGCGTTCGTCACGGCCAAACTGAGGCCGTGAGATTTAGGTTTGGCAATGAGGATTATGATTTTACAATAGATGAACTTGCTAATCTTTTAGGGTTAAAACCTGAGGGCACTTTTCATGGTTCTCTAATTTGCACCCCTGGAAAAATATGGAATTCAATAACCTAGGAAGGGCAACACCTTTTTTTCCCCAGTAAATCAAAAGCCACCGCAATTTGCAATCCCGCCTTTCCTTGCAGCGTCTTATGGCCTCTCATAAAAAAAAAAATTATATTCTCATCCGCTGCCTATTTTGCTTATCGCCTTGAACTTATTGGCAAGGATTTACACAAAGTCACACACATAGTTTTAGGTGGCTTGATCACTCACATAGCATCCTTTGTAAGGTTTAATGTTAGTGAACATCAAGAATTTTTGCCCACAGCCACCCTTGACCTACCTTCATTGCCCACAATGGGATTTTGCAGGAGGGAAGCGGATTCTTTTCGTTGGTTTATTAATGGGATTCCCTCCATTCTTTTGCCTGATATTCCTTACACAAACATATCTAATGAGCGAAACTGAAAATTGCTCCTGTCTAGCTCATATGGTCCAAGTTCATCAGAAGCCACAGAATCTGACCAACCGACGGCATATGATTTTGCCACTCTACATGCTTCCATAGAGTCCTTGTGCACTAGTTTCTCTGACTTTAGGTCAGAATTTTCAGATTATAGGGCTACGATGGATTCAAGGATGGACCACCTCACCAACCGCATGAATCGCCTCTACAACTATCATGTATACGTAGGCCACATCTTCCCGGATGGCAGATATCTAGGTGAATGTACCCACCACGGGGCACATCATCACACCCCCGGCCTTCCTCCACAACTCTATCCACCACCTACGTACCCATACTACCCTCCATTGTATTTCCGACGAGTGATCTCCAATGTACGCAAGTTTTATTTTTATCTTTAATCAATTAGATGACTATTCTATCACATCTTTGCATATGATCCATTGAACTTAGCACTCTTAAAAATTTCAAATGCCTATGTTCAGTTTTTATCTTAAATTAACCATTAAAGATTATGCTTGTATTTTAGATTGTTATTGACTTCTTCCAAATTGATGGTTTCCAATAAACTATTATCTAAAATTAACTCTCTTATGTCACTTTTTATGTTTAGATTGCTAATTGCCCTTCTCTTTAAAATAAAAATGTGTTGACAAGGATTTTTACCAAGTCCTTTATTTATACCTCTTCGTGATCGCAGGAGACCATGGAGAAAGATTTGAGTTCTTTGTATATGATTTCCCGAGGTAGCAAAAGATCATGGAAAGAGACTTCAGTTTATACCTTCCTGAGGTCGTAGGAGACCATGGGAAGAGAACCAACCAGTTTGTGCCTTTCCATGGTCGCAGGAGGTCATGGAAAGAGACCGAGGAATGAGTTCGAGACATTCTAGACATAGCCCAGTCAATTGTGGCCATAAGCTTTCATGGTCGCAATTATCCACCATTATACTACTCGCAACCGCTATGACTGTGGAGATACCTACACGCAGTTTATATGGTCGTGAAGATTTCATAATCCCTAATCCGTAGTTGTAGTCCGTGTGTGACCTCGGATCAGAAGAATGCTTAGCACTGGAAATGCTTTTGAGTCAAGAAGGTCTGGACAAAAGTTGCAGACCACGGACTAAGAGTTGCACGGTTGCATTACAACCATACCTTAATCAATACTTCTGGTGTAATATCCCAGTTATTGATAAACTAAGGATAATTATGTCATGCGGTTATCCATAAACTGTCCATAAGATATGGATAGGTGTGCAGTTATCTATAACTGCAAGTTCTAACCAGTGAATGGCAACTGCTTACAACTGTTGTATGGTTATCGCCGAAGTGTCCCTTTGATCAAGCAATTGGTGTGTCTTCATCAACTATAAAAGGAAGGCCCAACAATCAAGAAAAGAGAAAAAAGGAGTGACTGCATCTAATCCAAGAAAAAGCTAGAGGATTAGACTTGTCAATACACATTTTGTAACATCATTATACATATAGTAAGAGTACAACAGGAGTAGGGCTATTACTCAGACTACGAGGGCCTAAACCTATATAAACACAGCGTGTCTCAATGTTCCTAGATACAGTGATTTCTCTTTGATGATTGCTAGAAAATACCTCCCTACTAAACAAACAAATTTCGTGTAAGTTCGACTTAGGATTTTGTCCCAATCGTCGATAGCTAGCGCCAACCGTGGGGATCCTACAAGGTATTTTCTTCTTCACCAAAGTTAACTGTGTCTATAGATCCTTTATCTAGTGCATACGACTCTGAGAATGACTTCGATCTCACTGACTACGTCGATGTCATGGACGAAGACAATATTCCCATGGAAGAGACCAATGCTGTTCTCGAGCCCAGTGCTGAGGAGAATTCTTCTCCAATTTTGGTCACAACCAGTGATCAAAAACATGAGGAAGTAGGTCATTCACCTTCTGTGAACGCTACTACATCCGAAGGCGAGTATGTATCACAACCTGTTACTTTAACCAACGGAGACAATGGGGATCCCGATGTGTCCATGTGTAATATGGATGATCTTGGTGATCACCGTTTGTCTTGTCTAGGATAGTCTACTCCACATAATTTAAATTCTCTGTTTGACTTTGAGTGTGACTTAGACAAAGAGGAGATATTCTCCTGAGCAACGGCTTGCTAGGGAGGAAGGAGACCGCAAACGGTTGGAAGATGAAACTCGTATGCGTCGTGAGGATGAGGTTCACAAAATGATGGATTAAACTTTGCGTCTTATGCAACTTCACCATGATGCCGAGAACTTCGGCCCTAGAACATCCCGCCAATGACCCCCTGGTGGTTATAGGCATGACCAGATACCCCTCAGATCTGGAGTGTTCCCAGGCGGGTGAGGAGATGGTGGCAAAAACTCTTTTGGCTCCTAGAAGAAGCACGCAGGAGTGCATTCGTCTGATCGCGGAAGCACTCCGTAACCCTCCCGTTGGTTTTGCTAACGACAATGGGGTAACTTTCACAAGAGTTCTTGCAGATAATCTTCATGGGGTTGCGTTAGATGTAACTCCAACTACCTAGTCGTGTTCAGCAACCAACTCTCGGGAAGGAAATAGTGCTCGGTCTAGTCAAAGAAGACGTGATTGTGTTCGAACCACACCAAATCGTCATAGTCATGACAAGATCCGGAGAATTGGTCGCTCTTGTGACCGTAATCATGAGCCAATACGCTCAAGTTTGGGACCACATCGTGGTACTCTACTTGCAAGCTTTTCCCGTGATCAGGAGGATGATCATGATGATCAACAACCGCGTACTGCATACGTTGGTTGCAAAGCTTTCTCGCCAGGATTGAGGGCAATAACCTGGCCTGATAAATTCAAGCTAGGCACGATCGAGTGATTCAATGGAACACAAAATCCGTCTGAATTTCTCTAGATCTATATTACTGCTATCTAGGTGGCAGGTAGAAATGAAAAAGTAATGGTGAATTATTTACCAGCGGTCCTGGAAGGTCCGGCACGGACTTGGCTGTCCAACCAACTAGAAGGATCCATTTACAATTGGGAAATGCTATGTGATGCTGTCCTTAGTAATTTCCAAAATTGTTACTAGAAATCTGGCAAAGAAGATGACCTTCATCATTTCTTCCAGACCTCGACTAAAACTCTCCAGCAATTCATGAAGAGATTTGTGCCGTAAGAAATACTATCCCCAGTATCTTTGACACTTCGGTCATCAGAGTCTTTGAACAGAGCGTTCGATACCGAAGATTCATGGAGGATCTTAGTTTTCATCCGCCAAGATTGGTGTCAGAGCTTTTCGACATGGCAAATCATTATTCCGACGCTGCTGAGGTAGTGGAATGGAATAGAATGGTGGATAAAGGTGATTTACCCCCACAGCCTGGTCTGGATTCTGAAGGAAAAGATAACTCCAACAAGAAATCTGGGCCATCTTTGGGCAGGAAGTTCAAGAAGCCAAAAAAGAATGGAGCGAGCCAATCCCGAGAGGTCGCAACCTTCGATAAGCGACCACAGGATAAAGGTAACAAAGTTCCATTCAAAAGTAATAAACCTTCTTCTGATGGGTGTAACAGTGACCACACAGAGAAGCAAGCTAACCCACAAGGAAGCAAGAAGTGGTGTCCGCTGCATGAAGTTCCAGGACATGACCTCAAGAAATGTCAAAACTGGTTATAGCCCATGGAAGAGTTTTACCAAGGTAAAGCCCCTATGCCTACAATACCAGAAAAAAGACAGCCCAGTGGAAGTAAAGATGCTGATGGAGATAAGGACATGCCATACCAGGTACCAAATAATCATGTTAATATTATTTTTGGTGGTTCTTCATCCTAATTTTCCAAAAGACATTTTAAAACTGTTCGCCGAGAGGTGAATAATGTTGAGGCTTGAAAGACCAGGATAGCGAATCGAGAGGAGGGGGGGGGGTGGATCGGTTTTGCAAAATAAATCCTCAAGAAGCAATCAAAAGAAACAAGAGAAGGTATGAAGATGCTAGGGGTGTTCGGATATCTCAAATATAACTATCCTCAATCATAGCACCATCTCTCTTGATATCCAAAAATCTCCATAAAAAAAAGGAGAAATAAAAAGAAAAAAGAAACAATCAACTGCAATTATTTAAACAATCAATTGTAAGTATTTAAACAATCAATTGCGAGTATTTAAATTACGAGTATTTAAATTGCGAATATTTAAACAATCAATTGCGAGTATTTAAACAAGCATATATAAAAATTTAAACAATCAAGAAAAAGAGAGAAGATTTAACTTATAAAATATTCAAGAACCAAGAAAAGGATCAAGAATACAAAAATTTTAAAGGCTCAGCACAATAGCCAAAAACTCTCTCTCAAAGGGATGAGCCCTCTCCTAGCACTCCCTTTTCTTATATAGACCTAGTCTCCACCTGGAGTAGTCTCTACAACCAATGTGGAACTAAACTAACAGCTAGTGGAGGTTGGGCCTGAAGCCCAATATGGCCCAACTCTCAATCAATCCGTTTTACAATTTTTAGTTTTACAATTTTCGGGATTACAGTATTTTCTGAACAGCAGACACTAAAACAGTCATAACTTCATCATCCGAACTCCAATTTTGACGTTCTTGGATCCGTTGGAAAGCTAACTTCTAGTTGTACAACTTTTGTGTTAAAACTTTTCTAGGATCATGTATAGAACAATGCAGAATTAGCTCAAAACAGAACTTTTTGCATAAGCTTCCACACAGAGTCCATAAACCATCTTGGTGATTCCTCGGGCATCATGAGCACCACTTGTACTTGCCATAATGCCATCACGTGTCCACCTCGATGTTGAATATCTCACCACATGTCGGGAAGTCTCTCCCATTCCAGACCCCGGCCGGCAACCTCCACACTTCCACTGGCTCAAGCTATTTCAACAATCTTGGTGCAACGCCACATCTGGGTATTGGAATAGTCATGTTTAGCGTTCCCGCAAGTCTTTGGTACCTCCGGCATCTCTCGGACCAATTGACTCTCTGGCTACTCTCTGAGCTCTACTCCGATGGCCCATCCTTGTCACAAGTATACTATAACTCTGGTATACCTACAACATGCACCAAAACCAAACAAACCCATCACATAACACTGTTCACACATAACGACAACATAAACGAACCTAAGCAAATAAACAATTCAAAACATTTTCAAAATATACATCACTTAAGATTAGAGAATTACATGGGGTTTACAAGGCTCCTCCAGGAGAACCTCAATATCCCCACTGGTCGGAGACATCTTTGACCTTTTGCTGGGAAGATTGTCCCAAGGGACTATCGCAACCACGGCGACTTCCTTTGGTTATAACCCCCCACAATTAGCAATGCTAAAGTGGGTAGAGTCCTAATTGATGGAGGTAGTTCTCTTGATTTGCTCTCTGCTAAAACTCTTGATGAGATGCAAATCCCTCGTTCAAGGATAAAGCATGTGGTCCACCCATATTATGGGATTATACCTGGTCATTCATATACTCCAATCGGTCAGATTATTTTGCTGATAACGCTCGGAGAACCAGAGAACTTCCGAACATAATTGATTACTTTTGATGTCATTGATTTTGATTTGGCATACAATGCAATTCTTGGTAGGCTCTCGCTAGCTAAATTCATGGCGGAAACACACTAAGCTTATCAGTGTGTCAAGGTGCTGGGACCAAAAGGTGTGATCACAGTAAGAGGCAGCCAAAATTTGGCCCTCACATGCAATCATATTTCCCCAGAGTTGGTTAATCAGGTGCCCCTCAGGGACGTTCAGGTTGTGACCAAAGTAACAGAGCCAGATGCGGTCAGGGTAACTCCGCAACCAGAAGAGAACTTAAGCAACTTCCTTTATTCCCAAACAACCCATCCAGAACCATTCGGATAGGGTCAGAACTGAAGAGCAAATAGGAACTCATGCTCATCTCTTTCCTTTGGGCTAATGCAGATATGTTTGCGTGGAAATCATCTGACATGCATGGAGTCCCAAGGGAAGTGATCAAATGGTGAATGCTCTGAGTGAATGCTAATCTCTTTCCTTAGAAGCTTATATAGATGACTTGGTTGTAAAGAGTGTACAAAGCTTTGGTCACATAGATGATCTGGCTGAAACTTTCTATAACTTGAATAAATATGGAATAAAGTTAAATCCTCAAAAGTGCTCCTTTGTAGTTTCTTTTGGAAAACTTTTGGGTTTTCTTGTGTGTTCAAGAGGCATTGAGGTTAATCCTGAGAAAATTTGGGCCATTGAGCAAATGCGATCTCCTTCAACCATGAAGGTGGTACAAAGCTTGACCGGCCGAATGTCGGCTTTGAGACGTTTTATTTTGAGGTTGGACGAATGTGGATTACCTTTCTTTAAGGTTCTATGAAAGCATAATGTTTTCCAATGGTCGGACGAAGCCAAAAAAGCCTTTCAAGAAGTGAAAACGTATTTAGCCAGTGCTCCAGTATTGGTTTCCTCGACCATGGGAGAGCCATTACTAATCTATTTGGCTGCTACCCCTCACACGGCAAGCACTGTCCAGGTTGCAGAATGGGAGGGAGTGCAACGACCAGTTTACTATGTAAGTGAAGTACTGAATGGACCAAAGGAGAGATACCTTGAGGTCCAAAAATTACTTTGTGCTCTCTTAATGGCTTCACGGAAGCTACGACATTACTTTCAAGCACACAAGATTATTGTGCCCTCATCCTTTCCCGTAGGGGACATTCTCCGTAATCCGGAAGTAACAGGTCGAGTTGCAAAATGGACTATAGAATTGGGAGCATTTGATCTCCAGTTCATAGCCCGAGTCGCAATCAAATATCAGATCCTTGCAGATTTTGTGGTCGAATGGACTAGTCCCGAACCACCTCCGCAAGAATCGGAGGATTTAGAAAGTACCGACCACTGGACATTGTATTTCGACGGCTCTCAAAGTTTCACAAACTCAATGGCTGGAGTGGTCTTAATTAATCCTCAGGGAGACCAGCTCCAGTATGCCGTACAATTACACTTCGTTGCTACCAATAATGATCCATTTGAGACCTAGCCTTGGTTTTCGCACTAGACTTGCCCAGATTCTAATATGCGGAATAACAAGATCTTACTCGGAAATACCAAAACCCAAAGGTTGATTGAAAACACAGTTCAAAGTAATTGCACAACTCTTTATTTCAAAGAGGGCTTTACACGTCGAACGTTAGACACACTTGCCTACGTCGAAGGAACTATAAGCTGGATATATGATCCAAGGCTGTAATAATATTTGATGATCTAAACTAGACATATTACAAGGTATTTATAGTCCAATCGTATGAGTATGTATCAGACTCAGTAACCTAAACGTATTAGACTCATATAACTAACTAGCTAACTAATCCTAAACGGATAAGCTTAGTTATATATATACGGATCGGATTATAATTCCGAACAGGGAACAAATTCCTTTTCCTGGTCGCGAACCAACCCATGGTCGCGGACCCATCCATGGTCGTGAAACCGCTCTGAACACGGTTATGGTCGCGGAGCCGTATGCGATGAGGACTTGAAGATCCTCTTGGATCATGACTCCCTTGTTGAGAAGGAGCCAACCCCTGTTGCGACCTCTCGATCAAACTGGAGATGTGGAAATTGGGCTTGTCCATGTTCTCTGGTGTACCACTTTACCGCACGTGCTCGTTGATCTTTCCGACCGATTCGAAAAGTCTCCTTTATGCCACTGCGGGTGGTAGTCACCTTCTTCTCCAGAATCACATCTTCACGTAGAGGTTCGTCTCGTTGATAGACCAAGTCTTCAACAGATGGTACTATGATATCTGGCTCATCATCCAGCATTGAAGGCTCAAAGAGTTTGAGGTGCTCAACATTGACAACTGAGTAAATATCCATGTATGGAGGTAACTCGAGTCGACAAGCATTATTACCCAGTTTTCGCAAAATCCGAAAAGGACCATAACGAATGGGTTTGAGTTTCTTACCTTCACCTTCAAGTCTCTCCTTACTCAGATGTAACCATACCATATCACCTTCTTGAAATTGCACATCAACTCGGTGCCGATCATGTCGCACCTTGTACTTGAGTTGAGTTTTCAACAAGTTCTGTTCAACCTCACGATGGAGTTGTTGAATATCTTCCAGGAATTTTTGTGCTCAATCTTGGTCAGATGCTTCCTTGCTGTTCTGTGCTGAGGTAGGAATCACAAACTCCATGTTGAAAGGACTCTGTGGTAAAAATCCTAAACAGACCTCAAACGGTGACTTTCCAATTGAACCATGCACTGCTCGATTAAAAGCAAACTGTAAGTACGGTATGCTTTCATCCCAGGTCTTCGGGTGCTTCGAGTTATATCCTCTCAGAAGATGAACGACTATGCGATTTACCACCTCTGTTTGACCATCAGTTTGTGGATGAAAAACAATAGTCCTCTTTAGCTTGGTGTCCATCATCGTCCAGAGTGATCGCCAAAAGTGACTAAGGAACCGGGTTTCGCGATCAGACACAATAGAAGTCGGCAGTCCGAAGTGTGTCCAAACGTTTTGAAAGAATACCCGAGCTGCTTCCTCTCCCGTGATAGTCTTTCGACAAGGTATAAGAATAATCATTTTGGAGAACCGATCAATGACCACGAATAGATAGTCGTTGCCACGTCGGGTCTTAGGCAATCCTCCCAAGAAATCCATGAATATGCTCTCCCATGGTCACGATGGAACTGACAAAGGAGTGTACAAACCTAATTTTCGGTTTGCCGGTTTCGAGATACTGTAGAGACCACAGCCTCGAACAAAACTAGCCACATCCTACTGCATACGAGGCCAGAATACATGTCGGTGAAGCTTTTGCAACGTCTTTGTAACCCCAAAGTGACCAGCTACCTTCGATGTGTGCGCTTCTCGCATCCATTGAATTCGAGGTGCTCCACGAGGTATGCAAAGTAAATTGCCCTTGTATAAGAGTCCTTCACGACGAATGAACTCCGTAGGTTTCCCTGTTTCGAGCTCAGTCAATGCTGTTTGAAAATCAGGGTCTTCACTGTACATATTGGTATAGTCATCATGACATGAGGGCTCAATTTGCATGAACGCTGATAAGCAAAGTGTCGTAACTGGTGGTCGCGACAACATGTCCGCCAATTTGTTGTGTACGCCCTTCTTGTACTTAATCACCAGATTAAACTGCTGCAGATACGACATCCACTTCATGTGCCGAGCTTGCTGTAGCTTGGATTGAGTTTGTAAATATTGCAACGGTTGATGGTCGGTGTGGAAAACAGTCTCTTTACCCAAGAGGTAATACAGCCAATGTTTCACGGCCTGATACATTGTGCATAACTCCTTATCATAAGTCGGGTAGCTCTTCTGAGCTCCCTAGAATAACTCGGAGTGATATGCCATTGGTCGACCTTCTTGCATGAGCATTGCGCCCATCGCATAACCTGAGGCATCGGTTTCTAGCTCGAATGGTTTCTGGAGATTCGGCAAAGCTAACACAGGCGCCTCGCTGATCTTCCCCTTCCGCAAGAGAAACGTGTCCTCATGTTTTCTTGTCCACTCGAACTTCTGATCGATCTTAGTTAATGCATGCAATGAAGAAGCCACAATCGAGAAGTGTCGAATGAACTTCCGAAGGTATTGGCATGCTCCCACAAAACTGTGCACGTCCGTAATTGTTCGCGGTCACGGCCACTCGTGAATTACTTTTACCTTATCCGAGTCGATTTGCAACGTACCGTTGCCGACCATGAATCCTAGGTAAAGTAGAGTTTGTTGGCCGAACTCGCACTTCTTATGTCTGAGGCGAAGTCGATGTTGCCGAAGCTGTTCGAACACCTTTTCGACATGAATGAGGTGCTCATCCCACGAACGACTATAAACCAATATGTTGTCAAGGTAAACGATCACATAGTCGTCGATGAATTGTCTCAATACGTCATTCATAAGACGCATGAAGGTTGCCGGGGCGTTGCAGAGACCAAACAGCATGACCAGCCATTCGAACAGACCTTTCGTGTTTTGAACGCGGTCTTCGTCGTATCCTCCTCCCGGATGCTGACTTGATGATATCCTGATTTAAGATCCAATTTGAAGAAGACAACAGCATGCTTCAATTGGTCTAGTAGGTCGTCAATACGAGGAAGGGGGTACCAATTCTTGATGGTGATCTTGTTCAGTGCTCGGTAGTCGATGCACATACGCCAAGTCCCATCTTTCTTTGGCACTAACACTACAGGAGATCCACAAGGTGAACTACTTGGTTAAATGACACCATCATTTAGCAACTCACCAAGTTGTCTCTTGATCTCTTCATTCTCCAATACTGAGTTGCGATACATACTCAGATTGGGCAGTGTCTCACCGGACACAAGCTGAATTTCATGTTCGACTGGATGTTTCGGCGGACAACCCTGGGTAGTCTCGAACAGATCACTGTATTTCTCCAGCAGTCCCGACAAACGGCCAGAATCCTCTTGGCACGCCAACGACAATGCTGGTCGAGTACCCTCACCTTGACCAATGGGTCGAATCATGACAAGCACATACTTGTGACATGCATTAGCAATTCGTTTGGCTTGATTTGCGGTAATCAAGTTCGAAGTGTTGACGTGGATGTCTCTACTGATCACGAACTTAACTCCGTCTTTGGTGAGGTCATACTCTTGCGCTCGCCGATGGAAGTGAGCGTCTCGATCATACAGATACAGACTCCCAAAGATCACCTGACATATATCGATAGGGACAACATCGCATTGCACCTCATCGATATATCGTGCAGAGATCGCAAACTTCAACACACACTAACTCGTAATCTGTTGGTTCACGTCAGATGTAAACCAACCGAGCGGATATGGTCGCGGGTGTGTGGTTGTCTTAAAACCAAGTCGCCGAACCAGTCTAGCGGAGACCAGATTTTTCTGACTTCCGGGATCGAATATCGCTGCGACCACTTCATGCTTCACCTGGATGTGGATGGTAAACAAGTCCTCCGTTGGGTGATGGTTGTTTGGTGGATCCAAACCCTTCTCCTTCGGCATTGCCATCAGAGACAAGGTCGTATCTACCTCATTAACCAAATTCACTCGGACAACTTCTTTGTCGGGTGAAGTCGCAGTAGCCGTGGCTGTTCTTTTCCCTGGTCCGTTTTTCTTTGGTCGAAGTTCAGGATGAAGCTTGTAGCATTTGTCCTTGGTATGTCCCACGACTTGACAATGTTCACAAAAGGCACCCGTACCCGATTTTGAAGTGTTCTTCTTTGGACTCGGCTTTTTCTTTGTCGAGGTCGCACTTTCCTTTGTGCTTTTGTCACTGCGGGATTTGTTCTTCTTCTTGATCGCCATAGCAGTTGTGCTCGCGGTCGTGATGTCTTGGACGCCGAATAGACTTAGCTCAGTACTAATCGATTTCTGAAGTCCAGATGTGTATTTCCAAAATACCTGAGGATCGGATAGCAATATGCCGATGGCCATTTCTTGTCTCCAGAATTCCGTAGTATAGTCTTGGACGGTCTGGTCGCGCCATTGGTACAATCTGTGCTAACGTTCCCATCTCTCCTCAAGGTAACCCATTGGATAGAATTCTTGTCGCAGAAGTCGTTTGAATTGACCCCATGCAAGGTCGTCAGCTTCACCACTGGCGACAAGGGCCTTCCACCAAGTCTTGGCGTGGTCCTTCATCTTCAAATGTGCGAACTTCACCTTTTGAGCGCTACTGAACCCTTTCAGGTCAAAGTAGGTCTCAAGTTGATCGATCCAAGAATCCAGCTTCTCGGCATCGATCACCCCATCATATATGGGTATATCAATCTTAGCATCGACCTTAAAAGATCCGACAGCTAAGGAGGTGTTGGCGAGGTCGTCGGTCTTATGGTCGCCTTCGTCTTCATTTTCGTCTGTCCTGCGCAAGTCTTCACCAGTCTTCACACCCATAACCTTCCCTACTTTAGGAGGTACAATCATGACCTGCTGCTTAATCCAAGCAAGCACGGTTCCATGTCGGTGGAGAACTTAGCCACTTGTTTGGCTAGGTTAGCTTGAACGGAGGTATCGTTAGACATTGTCGAAGATGTGGCTATTAGAACTGTCGATTGATCTCCTGGATTTTCACCAGAGGTTTTTGTAACCCTGGCGAGTCTTCACCATCCATAGGATAGGAAAGTTGCTCTGATACCAACTTGATCAGTTTGAGGCCTAGCCTTGATTTTTGTACTAGGCTCACCCAGATTCTAATATGCGGAATAACTGGATCTTACTCGGAAATACTGAAACCCAAAGGTTGATCGAAAACACAGTTCAAAGTAATTGCACAACTCTTTATTTCAAAGAGGGCTTTACACGTCGAACGTTAAACACACTTGCCTACGTCGAAGGAACTATAAGCTGGATATATGATCCAAGGCTGTAATACTATTCGATGATCTAAACTAGACCTATTACAAGGTATTTATAGTCCAATCGTATGAGTATGTATCAGACTCAGTAACCTAAATGTATTAGACTCATATAACTAACTAGCTAACTAATCCTAAACGGATAAGCTTAGTTATATATATACGCATCGGATTATAATTCCGAACAGGGAACAAATTCCTTTTCCTGGTCGCGAACCAACCCATGGTCGCGGACCCATCCATGGTCGCGAAACCTTTCCGAACACGGTTATGGTTGCGGAGCCGTATGCGATCAGGACTTGGAGCTCCTCCCGGATCAAATAACGTAGCAGAGTATGAAGGTCTTATAGCCAGGTTTCGAGCAGCCAAATCCCTTAGAGTCCATTGATTAGTGGTGAAGGGAGATTCACAGATAGTCGTAAACCAGGTGAATAAGGAATACCAATGTTCCGATAAGATTATGGCTCTATACCTTGATGAAGTGAGGAATTTGGAAAAATACTTCAGTAATTTCAAAGTCCAATTTGTTCCTCGAAGAGACAATATTCTCGTAGACCAATTGTCAAAGATTGGTTCCTCATGCTCATCCGCTCCGGCAGGAGTGTTCATTTAGCACTTAAAATAGCCCTCAATCGTGACCATCATAGAGGCATCTGAGGCGATGACTAATGTCGCCACCCTCGAACATGAAGTAGATTGGATCCTACCATTGAGGAACTATCTGGCGCATGGGACCATGCTCGAGGACAAAGCCGAGAATGATAGGTTAGTTAGAAAAGCGTGAATGTACAGTTGGTTGAAAGAACCCTACACAGGAAAGGTGCTCAAGGAGTGCTGATGTGTTGTATTTCTCAAGAAGATGTCAAATCCCTTCTAACACAAATTCATGGAGGCATGTGCGGTGCACATGCATCCTATCGAACACTAGTCAGAAAAGCCTTCTGATAGGGTTATTATTGGCCAACGATAGTTAATGATGCCATGCAATTGATCAAGACTTGCCGACAGTGTCAATTTCATGCTCGGCATGTTCACCAGCTAGCATACGCATTACAAACTATTCCATTAACGTGGTCATTTTCCACATGGGGAATAGATATTGTAGGACCTATGCCTTAAGTGGTCAACGGATACAAGTTTTTGTTCGATGCTATTGATATTTTATCAAATGGATTGAGGCTGAACTGGTTCGAAATATTACCACCGCAGCGGCAAAGAAGTTCTTTGAAAAGAACATAGTCACACAATTTGGTGTTTCAAGTAGTCTTATAACAGATAATGGATCCCAGTTTGTCAGTGGTGTTTTTATGGACTATTGTGACCACATTGGAACAAAAATTTTCTCTGCATCCGTTGCTCATCAATAGAGTAATGGTGCAGTAGAACGGGCCAATGGGCAGATCATACAAGGGGTTAAGAAACGTGTTTTCGACCTCCTTAAGTTGCTGTGAGGGGCTTGGGTAGAGGAACTCTACTCCGTTCTATGGGCATTGCGCACTACGTCCAATAGAGCTAGGGGCAAACTGCTTGTCCAACTGATTTACGGTGTAGAAGCCATATTGACAGTCACTTAGATACCATAAATCAAAGTGAAAAACACGAAGATGAAATTATTTTTCTTGAAGAAAAACGCGATCAAGCCTTGATTCGATCAGCAGCATATTTACAAGTTTTGCATAGATATCATATTAAAAGGGTGAGACCACGTACGCTAAACGTGGGGACCTGGTTTTACGAAAAATGCAAAGCCAGTCTGGTCACAATAAATTCTCCCCTCAGTGGGAAGGGCCCTTTTACTGTGGTCACCATGCCGCGACCAGGATCAGCTCGATTGGCAATGGAAGATGGAAGGATATTATTAAGTGCCTAAAATATAGACCCGTTGCATAAATTTTATATGTAAGTTCTTTTCTTTCCCATTATAAGTGTTTTTCATACTTTATCACCTTATGCTATGATTGTATTTCGAACTTTAGCCTTATTTTCTATCGGGTTACACCCGGGGGCTAGTTGCAACAAGTGCCTTACTATGAAGTATAAGTGGATTCACTGGCCGATCTCATGGTTTCACATCTAGTTAAGAACTTCTCTTTTTAAGCCAGTTCTTACTACATAAGGGACTTAATAGAATGTTCTAATCATTCGAGTGGGTGTCAGTTAGCAAAAGCTTATATCTTTGTATTGAATCAGTTATTTTCAATATTATGATCATATCTAGAAAAGACATCTCTTATTAAGCTGGTTCTTACCGCATAAGGGACTTGCTAGCATGTTATGATCATTTAAGCCATGGTCTCCTTTGGCCAAGAAAACTCTCCTATGACCATTATACTACATCTTCAGTATCATTGGTCGTAGGGGGGGAGGGGGCTAGGGAAATATAGTTATAACATTTGGTTAGTAAATTAAGTACTTTTTTATCTTTTATTTTTTCATTCGTCTCTTTGATAATCATGTGAATTTGCAAGGTAGAAAATGGAGACTCCAATAAAATAGTAAAAAGTTTCCATTCCATTGATATAAGAAAATCAATACAATGAGAGGAATTACATTGAAAAAAGGCCGAGGTTGTGCAATAGTTTTTCTATTAAAGGTTTGACCTCGACCGTGTTGCATCAAATTGGTCTTGGCTATCAAAAGTCACATCTCCACTGGATTCATATCTAAATTTGGACCATGGCGAAGTCAAAGTTTGCAAAGCATGGTAGAGGATATAGTTGCAACATCGTTCTTCAGTGCCTCTTTGTGCTTGCTCGCAATTTTAGGAAGGCTTGTGACCAAGATATCAGCTTGAGCCGCAACCAACTTGCAGGACTCATCAAGGGTAGAATCATCCTTCTTAGGATCGATAATGTCCGCCTTAAGTGAGTCCGTGATATCTCGCAGCTTTGAGAGCGTACTCTTCTCCGTGAGACCACAGTTCTTGATGATCTTTTCCAAGGCTTCCATTTCTTTAAGGGAGAGCTTTGTGGTTTCCTTGGTCTTCTTTGAGACCGTCTTGTAGTGACTAACGACATTCTGAAGCTTATCGAGTTCGTTTCCTCGCTCGATAAACTTTTGCTCGTAATGGTCATTTTCTTTCACTAGCCTGCTATTTTCCTCTCTTTGCTCTGAGAAGAGGAGAGAATGAAGTCGACTGAGTTCATAAAATTTATACAAGTTCACAGAAGTAATGTAAATTTTTGCTGAAATGGACTTACCATCAACTCTGGTCTGCAGTTGATTGCAAACCATCTGAAGGCAATCAGTTTTCCCTGGGATAGAATCAAATGATTGTACTTTTTGCTCCAATGTTGCCACCTTCTCAACAGCATCCGTTAGCTTCGCTTCAAGCACCAAAGATTCAACAATTTTTTCATTGTTTATCCTCTGGGCTTTAGCCATCTTCTTCTCTAGAAGAGATTGCTCAACGGATGCAACCTCTCTAATGTTGCACTTGTTGGCGACCTCTTCTAGAGAAGCAGAGTTCTCCCATTCGACAACAGAAATTATTATTTTAATTCATAAAAGACTGAGGTAAAAGCAAGTTGCTTACTGCTTTAGCTTGTCGCACTCTCCTTGTGCGACCTTGAGTTGCTCCATCAGTTGGCCAAGTATGGCCACGCCGCGAGTAGAGCTCTAAATATAACAAGAAGTGTCTGAAGGAACTTCTTAGGGACAACACTTAGGATAAAGTGGTAAAGCTTTTTTTACTTACTTCCAAAAAATCCTCAAGGTACTTCCCAGGTAGGTCCCTGAGTTCAACCCTTTGGTTGGAAGAAGCCAAGTTATCCATTACCTGCCTATTCTATTCAAAAATTGAGATTGAAAAATGAAGTCAGGGCCAGGGCGATGAATCTCAACTAGTAGCGCTGTCGTATCTTGTGCCTCCTCTGCTCCTCATCCCTCCAAATGGGAGGGAGGCACAGTTTCTTCGACCAGAGGGGGAACAAATGCCTCTGCTTTTTCGTTGGTCCCCATGGTCGTGGTCATAGCTGCGACCTCACAATCACCGACATTGGTGGGTTCATTGGATTGAAGGTCTTGAACCACCTCGTCGATGATATCCGCATGTAGGGTCTTCCTCAATCTCCTGCGAGTGCACAGCTTCTGCAGTCGCAACAACCTCCTCCATAGCTGCTGGATCTGCTACAACCTCACTAACGGCAGGCAGTTTCGCCATGGTAGTGTCTTCTTCTTTGGCCACAGTTGGTTCAGTGTCTTGCATTGAAGCAGGCATAGTAGTGGTCAAAGAAGTCCTATATATCCAGTTATAATTGGGTAAGATTATTCCTAACTAAGTAAAACCTTAGTTAGAGAAGAAATGGGAATTTACCTGGTGCTGAGTCCAAGAAGATTTCGGGAGCTCGATGACCCGCCTTTGGGAGATAAAAGTGAAGATAGTGCCATCGACTAGGAATCATCAGGTACTACGGACCTCTTCTCAGAAAAATAAGGAAGGTTCCATCTCCTACTCTGCGTCTCTTCCTTCTCCATGTACGACCATGAGATAGTTCCTAGTCATATTTGGCAAAATTTGAGGGGTGGAGGCTCTTACCGAAACAACCCTTGTGGTTGATGAACCAGTTGTTAACTTTCCCACAGTAGGGGATAGGCCACTTTTGGTCACCTTCACCCTCGTGGTCATGTGGGCGCTTGTGGCTGCAACTGGTGGAGAAGAGGCTTGTGTGTGTAAAGGCCATGCAGCTGGTGGCTGAGGACTCGTAGCCTTTTCGAAAAAGAGATGAGCAGTTTGTCTGCCCATGCTCTTAGTTGAGCCTTTGATCACGGCGCTGTCCTTCTTCAGCCTTTTGATGAAGGACTACTGGAGGGTCCAACATCATCGCCTAGCCCGTTTCTTTTGGGTAGCTTGGCATTTGAATAGCTGTATAAACCAAAATGAATTGTTTTGTTGACCTTATTCAAAATGAGACAAATGAAAACTTTTTGAAAAAGAAGTACCTTTTGACGTGACTGTGCGAAGTTGTCAGTGTTGCCGACCATGCTCTCTAGTCTCGGTGCACTGATATCGCCTTTTGTAGCCACATTAAAGGTCTTTAGGAGAGAGAGTTTGTCCTCCTGTCAACCTCAGGTGTGGGCAGAACTGTCACGAAAAGGTTAGACATGGATTGAAAGAAAATGCTTTAGTTCAGAAAAGTAAAAAATGGATTGAAAGAATATACCAATCTTAGTGATTGAGAAATTACTTGGGTGATGGTCCCTGGAACCATCATCTGATGTCCTTACCTCCTAGGTAGGATGTACCCTCTTCCTCATAGTGCTGATCCAGTTCTTCGCAAAGTCCCGGATCACGTCACGAGTGGTGAGACCCTCGCTGACTAGGTGATGAATCACCTGAGCCTGCCTCTTCTGCTCATTGTCGAGTGGAGCAGCAAAATCTTGCTCTCCACTCTTCTCTGGTCGACAGTTCTCTAACCAGAGATGGCTCTCTTCAGGAGCTGAGCAATAGAACCACCGTTGGCTCCATCCATGGATAGAGCTACGAAGGGGGAGGTACGGATAGTCTTTCTTCTCCCGCACCCCAAAGTAGATGCACCCAGAAGCATTGGAGCTTTTCGACCACACTAGGAAATAGAACTAGTGGAATAGGGGAATGCTGGGAAAAACCCCAACATATGCCTCGCACAAGGGCTAAAAGACGGTGAGGATCAAGATAGAATTGGGATGGAGGTTCACCATTTCTAAGTCGTAATGGGCAAGAATGCCGAAAGTGAACTCGCTCTCCGGGAGGCAAAACCCACAGCGCAAGAAATCCTCAAAAATCACCAACTTGCCCGGTTGGACGGCTTGAGTTTCTTCTTCTCCGGTGGGGCACCATGGGATCAGAGATCTGGATGGGAGATATCCTTCCCTCTCCAGAGTCATTGAGTTCTCAACACAGTTGAGAAGAGAATGGGTCCAAGATGCCAGTTAGGTGGAGAAAGTGAAAAGCAAAGAAAAGTTTGAGTGCTGAAGATTTGGGACTTAGGAAAATATTGAAGAAACTTCTCTGGAGGCTAAGTATATAAAGCCTTAGAAGTGACGCTTCGTGTTCCCGATAGTAGATCACGATGAACTGTTCCAAAATTTTCATTTAATGACCGTCATGATGGTCTGACACACGCACCAAGAGGCCTTTTTGGACTCTCATTGGAATTTGAAATGACAGAGTGTCTCTTTGGAATCGAAAGCACCGTTTTTAAAGAACCTTGCCATTTCAAATTAGGGGGCTAGCTGACAAGTATTTTTACTCAGTCCTTTGTTTATACCTCTCGGTGATCGCAGGAGACCACGGAGGGAGATTCGAGTCCTTGGATATGCTTTCTCGAGGTTGCCGGAGACCGCGGAAAGAGACTTCAGTTTATACCTTCCTGAGGTCGCAGGAGACCATGGGAAGAGAACCAACCAGTTTGTGCCTTTCCATGGTCCCAGGAAGTCATGGAAAGAGACTGAGGAATGAGTCCAAGACATTATGGACATAGCCCGGTCAATTGTGGCCATAAGCTTCCGTGGTTGCAATTATCCACTATTATACTACTCGCAACTGCTATGGCTGTGGAGATACCTACCCGCAGTCTGTATGGTCGCGAAGATTTCATAATCCCTAATCCATAGTTGCAGTTTGTGCGCGAGCTCGGATCAGAAGAATGCTTACAACTGGAAATGCTTTTTCGTGAAGAAGGTCTGGATGAAAGTTGAGACCACAGACTGAGAGTTGCACGATTGCATTACAACCATACTTTAATCAATACTTCTGGTGTAATATCCCACTTATTGATAAACTAAGGATAATTATGTCATGCAATTATCCATAAACCGTCAATAAGATATGGATGGGTGTGCAGTTCGGCTTGGGATTTCGTCTCAATCGTCGACAAGTGTAATAGTGAAGTATAATCGACCCACTAGGGGAGGTGTGATGAATTGTCGATGAACTGGGGAAGGGAAGATTTACTCAACTTATGCACACAAAAATTTCTTTATCATAATAAAATAGTTGCTGAAGATGTGGTTTTGTCTAATCTCTTGTAATGTATATGTGACCCACTGGGTGGAGGCGGTGATGAATTGTCAACCAGCTGGTGAAGGGAAAGTATACGGAACAACGAGATTGCTTACAGGGGCTTGGGAAACTAACAAAGGTGCCTATCTATAAGTGCACTTAAGTAAGCGTCTTCAGCTGTGTCTCCTCTAGCCACGGCGCAATGATCCAATTCAAGACATTCTAGCCAAGGGAACAAAAAAGTTGAAGAAGAAAATAAAAAAATGAACAAATAAAAAATACCAGCAATAAAAAGTGCTTAAATATCTCTCTCTAATTAGGGCAATCTAGCAACTTTACATAAATTATAGCTATTGTTTGTTCTAAACCCTATATGAAAGAACTTGTCAAAATGATTTAGTCGATTAAGCCCTCTCTTTTATAAGGTTGAGATTTGATAAGCCGAATATTTGCATTTGGAGAGTTTAAATTGCTTAGATCAATTGTTTCATATGCATCGATGTGATGTGAATTGCCATAAATTATTTATTGAAAATCTGATTAACCAATGATAGTTTATTGTATCCTGGATCAAAGCGTACCCTCCTGAGTTTTAAAGACATCCGCACAAATGGATTCCATATTGAGATCGACAAAGAGAATAATATTAAATATCTTATCGTAACAAAATCAATTTGATGTTGAAAACAAGTGGTTGAAAATTTCCCATCTTCTTCCTCTAAGATGTACTATACTCATATTCGACAAATGAAAAATGTGTTATGATGAATTTGAAATTTAAAGACCCAAATTGCTTCGAATTATGACATGAGCATTTGGGATTGAACTACACTTGCTAAATAAAAGAAAATTTTTCATACTAGTAGTTTGAACACCACAAGATGTTATCCCTAAATGAGTTTCTATAAGAAAAAGAAATCAGCAAAATGAGGCAATGAGATATAAAGCAAGCAGAGACCCGGTATTGATTTTGAGGAAATTTATTCTCCCGTAATGGATGGAATTGTGTTTCACTACTTAATACCTTTAGCAATGCAGGATTTCCTATTTCACAATCACTCCTAAATTCATTTTAAAAAAGAAGAAAAAATATAATGTTATGCAGGCATGAATTTAAATATGCTGTTAATGGATTTTGTGACCACAAATCTATATAGGTGATGAGGAACGGAGTCCCGATCTTCCGACAGGTGGGGATAGTTTGATTGGTGGAGACTCGACGTTGACGATCCGACTTTCGACCAGAACCGATCTAGGCCTGCAATCGCTACACCACTGCTCCATTCGTTATCAACCGTACCGAGGCGCGGTTGACCTAGCCACGAAGGCCTGTTCCTACAAGTGAATCAAAGAACACGTGCAAGAACACAGAAGAAGCAATCTCGAATTGCAAGTATGTATTAAGATCACGAAGTGTTGGGGTTCCACAAACCGAAAGACGGCGAACTACGACAGCAGAAAATTCTAAGCAAAACCCGAGTCTAACAATGACGGCTACGAGGTTTTAATATACGAGAGGGGTGGCGTCTAGGGTTTGGGGCGCACCCCCCCACGCGGGATCCACGGGCCGAGGCCCAATAGACAGGTGACGCAGCACCGCACGGCCCAACAGAATCTGGTCTCCACTTATTTCGGTGATTGTGATTGACTGAGAAGGATTTTGGATGTCGGACCCGATCCGTTGGAAAGGTCTCGTCGAGGGATTCTCCGTAATGTACTTGAACGCCCCAAACGGAGTTCGTATGCATCTGCTACGCCCGTTTGAAGACAGGCTGCTCCGCCGTGGCCGACCCGGACTCCAGCTCGCGGTAGACTTGATTCCCGAACCGTCTTGGCGCAAAGTGACACCCTCGCTGATCAACACCATGATTCCTGAGCACAAGCACAATATTATTAGGTAGTAACTCGCTCTTGTCAATATTCTCTCGTGTAGTAAGAAACAAGCTCACCTGGTGATTTAGTTGACGTGCACGTGCCCTTGTTATTGGTCCTTGCACAACGGGTGTTGGAAGAATGGACGCATCGTTAGAGGTGATGTCCTCATCAATAGGTCACTAGATTTTTACATCTATATGAAAGTCATTGAAGGACTCAAAGTCCCTAATTTGGAAGGGAAAGAAAATCACAACAAGTACAACATTAAATTGAAAAGGTCGTTGTAGGGCTTGAAATAGTCAGGTAGAATGTGGTACAACTGACTAAGTAAATTCATCTTGAAGAAGGGATATGTTAATAATGAAATTTATCCTTATGTCTTTATTAAGAAGTCTTTGAATGGCTTCTGCATTATTTCAGTATATGTTGATGACATCAATATCATTGGAACCACAAAGGAAATTGAGAAAGAAAGTTCATACCTAAAGACGGAGTTCAAAATGAAAGATTTGTGTAAAACCAAATATTGTCTCAGCCTACAGATTGAGGACCTCCCAGACTGGTTATGTTTTTGTCTATAATAGCACAACCTTTTCTTGGAGGTTATTCGAATAGACATTGGTGACAATTCTAGAAACCACTCGATGATAATTGCATTATATAAAGCCTTAGGTGAATGTGTATGGCTGAAAAGTATGATACATCATATCCAACAATCATGTGAGATTCGAATTGAAATTATCCCCACAATCCTATATGAGGACCCCACAATCCTATATGAGGACAATTCTACTTGTGTTGCACAAATGAGTAGTGAATACATTAAAGATAATATGACAAAACATATCCTCATGATCTATAGAAGAGTGGTGAGATAAATATCCAAAAATCTAGATCTAATGACAATCTGGCAGATTTGTTTACTAAGTCTCTACCTATGTCTACTTTTGAAAATTATATTTGTCGAATAGGAATGCATAGGCTGGTAAGACTGTTGTCATGTCCTGAAAGTAGGGATAGTGTAGCTGATGGCACACTTCTCGAGAAATTCACACTTCTCCAAGATACGGCCACCTTAGAGTAGTACAACAGAGACATGGTGGTTACAACACACACGTATACTTAGGCACATAATGTCGACGATTTGGAGTTGGATCCTTAGTCTATCTTATGCAAATATAGTAAGTAGGAAGTGGAGACCTTTTGAGCTGCTCACTAGGTAAGTTAAGGTAATCATGTACTGGAAACACAGAGAATTATACAAGTTCGAGCCCTCAAAGGCTTGAGTAATAACCCTACGTCCTGTGATGTTTTCACTAAGTATGTAATTGATTACAAGAGAAAGAAAGGAGATTGTTACAAAAGAGGATTAACAATCTCTATATCTATGTATTTGTCTTCGGGTTCATCAGATTCAATCGCTCATGTTCTTGTTTGGTAAGCTTGTTGCCCTTTTATAGTGATCGAAAGGGTGTCAACGTAAAGCAGTTTTGGGAGGTTAGCCGGTTGCCAATATGCAGTTACCAGATAACTGAATATCTTAACTCCCTGGTGGTTATCATCACGAACGTGGGAGAGGAAGTTATCTTATCCTGAATCGTGACTGGAAGACTCAATCACTACCTAGGTTAGATATGACTCTCTCAATGCTATAGTCATGCACGGACTGCGACCACAGGCCAGTACTGAGGTCATCATTGGTTATGCGACCTTCTGGTGCACAGGAAATTAAGCTTCTGTGACCATGGTGCCATATACAATACCTGAAATATGTTAGACATGATATATTTAATAAACAGATGACCAGGTCGAATGATATTCATCATCAGCTAGCCCCCAAATTTGAAGTAACAAAAAGTTTATTACTTAGAATTTATTACTTTGGAGAATATATCATCCAATGTTTTGCCTTCTTCTGTTGTTTCGAAGACGTTGCTCCCAGCATGTGCTAGTTTGTTTCCCAAGAAGAACTTTGAGATAAAACCAACAGGCCATCATTAAGCCTTTTGCAAAAAATAGAGGCAAAAAACTTAAGTGCATTTTTAAGAACTTGAGGCTTCTGTGAATACGAACCGACGCCTCTAGGCTCTATAAATAGCAAAGCACTTTGTTATGAGGCTTACAAGCTAGCTCTCATTGGCAAAGTCTTTAGAATCTCTTCTTCACTTCTCACTTCACTTTTCCTTCTCTGTTCTCATCTCAATGGTGAACCAAGATGCCAAAAAGATTGTTGAGAGAGATGAAGAAAAAATAGAGACAAAAGATGAGATTGAATAGGCATTTCAGAAGGTAATTCTTTTCTGAAGAATCTGCGTAAACCTTTTCTTTGTGTTTTGAGTGTTTGTAAAGTAGTGCATTTTGGAACTCTTTAGATGTTTGAGGACTCGACTCCTTCGAAGAAGAAGTCTAGAGATGACACGGGATCATCTAGTGGAACTTCATCCAAAAAGCTAATGGGGACTGAAGACTGGGTTGCCCCATTACCCCCAGCTTCTGCTTTGCATTCAACTTCTGTTCTACCCTCAGCTTTAGCCACCTAGGTTATAATCCTCATCTTTCGTTCTTGACATATAGTTATGGAACTGACCCAGGTACATGCAGGATGATAAAACCTTGTGGGTCCTCAGCGAATAGCTGGCGAAGATGGAGGTTCTTCTGAAGGAGAGAACTGCCTTGTGCAGAACTCTCCAATAAGAAAAAGAAAGGATTGAGGAGCAGTCCCTCAAGCGGGGACGAAACCTCAATACTGTGTGCATGGTCATCGATGGCCTGGGGAAGATCCATAATAGGGCTCAGGAGGAAGCACAGTTGGCCTGCGTAGAGAGAGACGTCATGCGAGACCAGAGGGATCTCTCTAATGCGATTAGGGACAACTGCCTTTTTGTAATAAAAGACGACGTCAATAGATTAATGTAACATCCCTGTTTTCCCCAAATCTTGATCCAATCTAAGTCTGTTGTCTCAGAATTATAATCCAAGGTATGCCAATACCCTAATTCCAGAAGTTGATAGCAAAACTCTATCGTTTAAACCTTTTTCACAACTCAGCCCAAAAGTATCACAGATTAGTCCTTTTCAGATTTTCTGAGAGCCCAAAAAGACTAAAAGCCACAGATTGACTCCAAACCTGTATCTGATTCAGGGAATATCTTCCATTCATTATTTTGAGAAAACTTCCCTTCTGCGAGATTTCCAAAATCTCATCCGTAGCCTCAGTTTTCAGCCTCGCCAATTTTCAAAACCCTAATTACCCTAAATACCCTGTTTTCATTTTGGCTCAAAACCTGATTAAGATCCCAGATTTTGTCATCTATCGCTACCAAACTATCTGTTGAGTTTAGTGTACCCATTTTGTGAAATCAATTCCCTTTGTGTCTAAGTCTTTTACCAGATTTACAAATCAATCCTTGGATCAAGTTTCTGAAATTGCAAATCAGTCCTAAGTCTCTTTTCCAGCCCCCTTTTCGAGCAGAACAGCTGCTGTTTTCGACCAGAGCTTCAGCACCTGCTTCGACTAGACCTGCGCCGTGCTGTTCGTCGTGTCCCCTGGCTGCCGGCCGTGATGTGACGTCGCCTGTGCTCGTGGTCGCCCGTGCTCGTGGTCGCCCGTGCCTGCAAGTGCGCTCGTGTCCGCACCAAATCTCTCGCCGTGGCAGCCCTCTTGACCAGCATTCCATCCGCAACAACTTCAGCGCGTGCGCCTGAGAGGATTTAAGTTACATGCGTGCACGTGTCATCGCCGGAGCATTTTCGCCGCCTCCGCCTCTGCGTCGGACTGGAACGAGTTCCAACGCCCCAACCGCTGCTGGTAAAGCTGGTGTGCCGCTTGCTCACAGTCGTGTCGCCATTTGCTTTTGTTCCTTCTGCGCCCATCCAGTCACTTCCCCGGCGCGAGTTTTGTTGCTGTTTTCCCTTGCTTGCTCCGTTCCCTCGCCTATTTAAACCCCCTCACCCTGTGTAATCTTCACATCCCCAGAATCAGCTAAGTCCCAGTTCTTTTTCCCCGCTTTCTTCTTCTCCCCGACGAGCCGCCATTGAGGCCATTGTCACCAGAGCTCTTCACTCCACTAAACTCCATTTTGTCTTCACAAGTAAGCTCCTCATGCCTATCTCTCTATGTCATAGCAAGCAATTGACCTCCGACGAACACCATTGCCAGCGATCACCGAAAAACCCAAATGCCCTGTTCCTGAAATTAATCTCTCTCCAGCCATTTTCTTAACCCCTTCCAGTGAAACAAATTGACCCTTAGCAGATTCTTAGCAAGCCTGTTCAGCCACATTTTGAAATTAAGCCAATTTGAGAAGTCTCCTGATTCTTCACGCGCCGCCATGAGTGGTTCACATCGCCTGCACGCTCCACTGTACCTCCAGCCAATTAAACTCCATCTACACCTTTACTGTGTCCCGTAGATGTTGTAGCCCAAGCCAATTGTCTAGCATTGCCGTGTATCGACGGTGCCTCTTTCATCGTCGTCCCTGAGCCCGGCATCAACGCCGGCGAGCTTAGAAACCCAATCCCAACCAAATTCCTCACTCCAGTATGATCAGTGCCACCCTAGTAGTGAAACCCCTAATCCAATTTCACGTTTAATCAACCCAGAGCCCTGTCGTCGTAGTTCACCTTTGACTTTTGCAGCCGACAAACTGAATCTTGTCATTCACCGCCGTCAAGCTGCCCCAGCCCAATTAATTTTACCAGAAGCTTTTTCTTGATCTTGCCAATGCATTTGACAAGGTTGGCAAAGCAACGCATGCATATATTGTCCAGACGGTGTGCCCTAGCTCATTGCTGTGCAGTGGCATGCAATTTTCCCTGTGTCAGAGACTTTGCTGCAATTTTCCCTAATTCCTAGACTCTTCTATTGAAAGCACTTTTGTCAATTAGATGCCTTACTGTGTTTGGCACCTGATACCCCTTTTTGAACTCTTTTTGATCTTTTGGAAACCCCAGATTAACTCTATGCCATTCTCAGGCATTGTCGGGCTGTGAATTGAATGTCAGCCCTTTAGACGTTCGATGCTTCTAAGCCAAATTCTTTGAGCCAAACCCTTGTATCTTTGACCAGAGCCAGAAGCAGATGGATTGGAAGGAATCTTTGAAGACCTAGTAGAGCAGTTAGACCCCTCATTGCAAGGCAAGTCTCTACCCCTTGATCATGTCTCTCCTAATACCTTAAAAATGAATTAGATTAAATCATGTTTTGAATATATGCATGCTTTATTTTCAAGTTAAATATTATGTTGAAAAAATGTGGATAGATATGACCTAAATCTTTGTGAAACCCCTCATGCTTGTATTCTCATGCACCCTTGTCACCCTAGGAGATTATGCTTATACTTAAATACATGCGTTGAGTGTTAAATGGTCAATCATATGATAAACATGTTTGAAAACCCTTTTTGTGAAAGAAAATGTGAATTAGAATGGATAGTGAGGATGGTTTGAATGGTTGGCTGTTGTGTGCGCACCGGGAATGTGAATGTCTCCTCACTATTGATTCATAAGGACAAGAACCTTGTGTTGTGCTTCTATGCGACATGAAAACGTACCAACCACTTGCCTGATATGGGACAGGCATAACTTAGTAGCTTTCTTGGTATTAGCAGTTCGCAACATGGTATGTCGATCCGGTTTCTTGTGTGGAAACTGGTGGGCCGCAGATGGCTGTGAGTGGTGTGAGATCAGAAAAATACTGAGTGGATAAGGAGTAAAGAAGGAAGTCGCCCTAAGCCTGGATTGAGTCGTGCGCGACTGCAATCATAGGTCATATGTCTTGCGAGGACATAGGCCAAGGCTAGGAAGAAAGGCAGTGGGGAGGACCCACAACGGTATTTTAGACTTAATTGTCTATTTACCGGGCAGGGATACTGTTAATACTAGACTACAAAATCGTTGTGTGATCTCGGCCTTGTCACATGCGTAAAAGTCGCATGGAGCTGATCCGATTTGAAAGCCGAGTGAAGAAGTGGATTTAAAAAGAGGTACACCTTTGCAAAGTGTTAAAAAGTATCAGGTACTCTATACTCCTAGGTTTTGGAGTCTGTTCACGGTGGATTTTCATCCATGTGGTTCAGCACAAGTAAATTTTGGAATATTTTCAGAATATGGGTTAATAAAAGTGGTGACTCATGGGAGACCATCACACGTAACGTTTTCTAAAGAATAATTTAATATTTCAAAGTATTGCTTTTAAAGCTAAAAGCCCTTTTCTTACAACCCTAGAATGAAAATCTATTCTATTCTTACATATGAAACAAAGACCTCATCTCTTAAGAACCCCTCATCTATATATCTGCATTCTTGGAATGACATTTGTTGAGCATCGTGTGAAAACATGCTCACCCTTACCTTTGCATACAAATTCAGAAGAGGTATTTGTAGATCCCAATTTCCTTGGTTTTGAGTACCAGGCAGAAGAAGGAAGTGCTCCTAATGATTTGATCTTCTAGAAGGGTCATGCGCCGAGTTAAGTTAGATGTGGTGAAAGACCTACTAGAGCCGCTGTCGATTGAAGCGAAGATCTTTGTTGTCGCTTTCTGTGTTGTTCTCTGTGTTCACTACCTTGATGCCGATTCTTGTGTTGAGAAACTCACTGTTTTTGTATTAACTCTAATTAGCGTCATTCTTGGCGTTAATAATATTGTAATATTGGTGTCTATAACCTAGTACCTGTTTAATTATCTTTACTACAGTTTAATGTAATTGTGTTGTTGTGAGCTCGTGATGTACCTTTCTGAGTGCAACCCACCTGAGTGGTTGCCACCAGATTCCTCAAATCAGGGTCTCACATCAGATGGTATTAGAGCATAAGGCTCGACTATAGGTCGTGACCCTTAGATAGATGTTGGCGTCCCTAAAGTAGAAAATGGCTAGATTATTTGGCTAAAACCTAATTTGATTAAGAAAAATATATTATGTAACATGTTCTTTGGTTACTTGAAAAGTTTTAAACATCATTTTAACTTCTAGGTGATCTGCGTTTTGTCTCCTCAGATGGCTTCTAGCAAGAAACTCGTTCACGGTGACGAGCTTGGATCGTGGGCGTTACTGCTGTGGATGATGCTACAATTTCTTGGAGCTTTGGATAGCCAGAGACCAGTCTATTGTGTTCATCAAGAGGAAGTGGACTGTAGACCCTATGGCTTTCGTGCCTCAGTGGTTGTCTACGAGATCCCAGAGCGTGGAGTTAGACCCGATGGACGCGGATGAAGATCAGGAGGAGGACCCAGAAGAGGTAGAGCCTTGTGGTTCTTCCAATGCCGATGTGTGATCCCAGACTTCCCCCAGTTTAACCTTTTGTGCCTAACCCCAGCAGACGTTAGATCTTTTGTGTGGAAGTTGTTGTGGTGTGTGCTGGTTGTTAAATATTCCTGTAAGCCGTAGAGGCAAAACTATGTATTTTATAAAAGTTAATTTAAGAAAAGCATCTTGCACATTTCCATCCCTGTCTCGAAGATTGATCTCAGCTTTCTACTTGTATCCTATCTCTGATTTTCCTAAGTCAACAATCATTGCTTTGACCTCCTGCCAGAGCATAATGGTTAACACTAGAGGAAGATCTCAGAGAAGAGAATCCGAGGAAGACACCAATGACATGAGGAACACACTAGGAAGAAGGGCCCGTGCCAACCCAGATCAACCTAGATCATCAACTTCCATGCCACAAGGAGGAAATATCAGTGATGTAATGATATGGATGGAGAAGAATAGACAGCAGGCAATGGCCGTACAAAACCAGATCTTAGGGAAATTGATGCAGAACATGCCATCCGAACCTGTTGAAGGATCAGCAATTGGAGCAAGATTAACTGATTTTCAGAAGACACACCCTCCTACCTTCTCAAGCATAGAGGAGCCCATTGTAGTAGATGATTGGCTAAGAGACATAGAGAGAAAGCTGAACACCGTTAAGTGCAATGACAAAGAAAAGCTCCTATACGAACCACATCAATTATCTGGACCTGTCGCAGCTTGGTGGGAGCACTACCAGACAATGCACCCTAATAGAGATTCAATTGCTTGGAATGAGTTCAAAGAGCAATTCCGCAAGTATCATGTCCCAAAGGGAGTTGTTCAAGCGAAGCACCGAGAATTCATGAACTTGAGGTAAGGAAACAAGATGGTCAAACAGTACTTGCACGAGTTTATTCAACAAGCAAGATATGCTCCTGAGGACATTGCGATAGAGGAGAGGAAAATAGATAAATTCTGTGAAGGTTTGCAGAATTCTTTGCAATACCAGTTGTCATCTCACGAGTTTATAGATTTTCATGTCCTAATCAACCAACTACTCAAAATGGAAGAGAAGAGAGGGATAATCGAAGAGGACCACAAAAGGAAGGCCCTACTGAATTCTCATTAAGGAAACACGAGTAGAGGAAGACCAATGCCAAGCTTCAGACCAGTCTTCAGACCACCCCAACGATCTCAGAGACCTGCAACAACTACAACGCCACAGTGTACAAGATGCAAGGGAAACCATCTCTATAAGGACTGCACGGTGAAGAATGTGGAGTGTTTTCATTGCAGAAGAAAAGGACACCGCAAGGAGACATGCCCGCTTCAACATCTACCATTTAGCGTTGCCCGAGCCCAAGCAGCAAGATCTCCCGCACCTGTTCAAAATTTTTCCAGAGGTATTCCACCACCCAGAGGAGGAAGAATTCAAATCAGCAAGGGAAGAAATGCCATCTACAGGACGAGGCCGACTCAACTACGTGCCTGCAGTTGAAGATGGAGAAGCATCTGATGTCCTGATTGGTAGAATCCTGATCTTTTCTCAGCTTTCAGTTATTTTGTTTGATCTTGGTGCAACTCACTCTTTTGTGTCAAAGTATTTTGTGCTGAAAAGTGGATTGTCTGTGTATGCATTAGAGTGCCCTATTCTTATTCAATCTCCCAGAGCTAGGATGTTCGTTGAATCTATCTGTAGAAATATTGCCTTTTGTATCGGCAACGTAGGATTCCTAGCGAACCTGCTAGTTTTAGATCTTCAAGGGCTAGACGTTATCCTTCGAATGAATTGGCTAGCAAAGCACAAAGGTCAGATGGACTACGAAAGGAAGACAATTACACTAGTATAGAAATGCAGTCTACTAACCCCTATCTTCTAACGGTTATTAGCGATGTCGCGCCCCAACCTGGGGACTACGACTACTCCCGTGGAGATCCAGCTCACTGCAGCTGGTCCCATACATGCATACCATTGACTTCCCAGGATAAGTCAAGCACAGGAGTATATTCTCATTACAGAAGAACAACTCACAAAATATTTAAGCAGTGTGGCCTACTGGCCTTAATACAACATAAGGAGATTACAATGCCTTCGTGGCATACATGGTCTAGCAAAATAACACAGCAGAAGACCGGTGACCCTCCCACAATGAGAAATTGACAGCAGAACAACACACATCAGGGCTCTGACGGAACTGGCTCTCCTCCTTTTGGATCCAAGAAATTCTCCACGTATTCATCTTAATCATGGAACGCTCCATTTACTGATTTGTAGGTTGCAAGGGTGAGTACTTATGTACTCAGCAAGTCATAGGTAAGAGTAGATACATATAGTAGGGATGATATGGACCTATGCTAGTCAAGAAGTGTGGATGTTTGTAAAATAGTCTTTTCCTCTATGTCACATCTCATGGCAGCACTCTTCATAGCATAGCATCATTATTCATGTTCCACTATTTATAGTACTACCGTGACACGTCGACACACAACAGCCCACGGCAGCACCCCTTATCATGACAACACATGTCATTTGGGTAATCTTGATTTATCAAATTTTATTTAGAAAACATACTTGTGCCACACCCCGTGGATTTAATCCACCGCAGCAGACTCCTATAAACCCGGGAGCTCGAAGTATTTGAATACATTTTTAACTCTGCAGAGAGGTACCAATTTACCCGCAAGATATTCCACTTTCATGCCCATCCTATCAAGATGATTAGACCCTTCCTCACAACCATGTGTGAGTGGAAAGGTGGAGATAACAAGAACTTTTGCCATGTTTCACACACAATTCACCCCAGACCCTGTGGTTCCACTCAGGAATCACAGTTGTGGCGGCGTTACACAACCCCCGCTATCTAGCATCTTCCCACTCAGGGTCAGCGTGTAATCACATCCTGTGATATGTGTTGGAGCCGCACTCCGAGTAAATCGTGTATGTGTCATATAGGGGTTTCATGTGTGACCCACATACTACTTGTTCAGGCCTGTCCCATACAGGCTTGCAGTCAGTACGTTGTTCATGCCACTAGACGCACAACACAAGGTTCTAGTCCTTATATGCCAGTGACCAGACCATCCACAACCATGCACATCCTATGCTAGTACCACCATTCCATTCCAAAAGACTATTCCATACCAAAAAACCAAAAGACCATTCCATACCAAAAGACCTGGTCATGGCTAGGGGTTTTATTTCATCAATATAAATATATATTAGTTCATGGCTCACTACTTGTCCAATTCACATTTCACAAGCATCCAGCCTTGTACTGCCAATTCATAAATCAACCATTCTTTCACATGCAATACTATTTATATTCAAGGTTATGTTATAGCAAAGATGATAGGAACACAATGGTGGTGGTTTCAATAACTAAGATGGCCAAACGGCGATGAACGGCGGTGAGGAAAGACAGTGGCGACACGACAAGACAATAACACTGGACAGAATCTTTGTCATAGCTATATCTTGCGATCTGGATGTTTTCAGAGGTCGAGCTAGAAGAGAAGAGTGCTTAGGAGATCAAGGCAAAGATACTAGACAAGGTGACTTTGACGGCGGTGGCCAGAAACAAATTCCGGTGAAAACAGCCTCTGGTGGTTGCAATGCCGACCAGCCAGAAAACCGACTAACTCGCAGGAAGGCAAGAAGTGGTGCCCGATCCACAACTCTTCAAGACACGACCTCAAGAATTGCCGGAGCTGGTTGAGGCAACTAGATGACTTCTACCAGGGAATTGGGCCGATGCCAACTTTGCCATCGAAAGAGCAGACTTGCGGGCTTAGAGACACCACGGGGATGAAGAAATGTCCTACCAGGTACCTCGTAATTATGTTAATGTCATTTTTGGAGGTTCCTCCACTTTTGTTTCTAAACGTCAATTTAAAGTGTTTCATTGAGAAGTTAACCAAGCGGAAGCTCCTCTTGGCAAACCTCATTACCCTCGTTGATCAGACACTCCTCTGACATTTGATCGCTCTGATTGTCCCGTTGGGCTTACTCGACCATTGAGACTACCTCTGGTCATTAACCCAATTATCAGTAATGCGAGAGTCGAAAGGGTCCTAATCGATGGAGGTAGTTCCTTGGATATTTTACTGGTCGAAGCATTGGACGAGATGCAAATCCCTCATTCGAAAATCAAACCCATAATCCATCCATTTTATGGGATAATTCCTGGTCCCTCGATGATGCCGATGGGACAGGTGGTTCTCCCAGTCACGCTGGGTGAACTGGATAATTTCCGAACAGAGTTAGTTACTTTCGACGTAATTGATTGTGATTCAGCTTATAACGCGATTTTTGGCAGGCCAACTCTCGCTAAATTTATGATGGCGACGCACTACGCTTATCAGTGCAGCAAGTTGCCTGGCCCCAAAGGCGTTATCTCGGTCCAAGGTAGCCGCAATGTGGCATTGACTTGCTATCGGTTATCATTGCAGCTCGTGGATCAACTTCCCCTTCGGGATGTCAAGATCACCACCACAGCTGCGGATACGATCAAGGTCGCCCCTCGACCAGAGGAAAAACTAAAACTGGTTCCGTTATGCCTAGATGATCCATCTAGAACAATTCGGATTGGATCAGGCCTGGATGACAAATAGGAACCCAAACTCATTACTTTCCTCCGAGCTAATGCAGATGTGTTTGCATGGAAAGCGTCCGACATGCCCGGTGTCCCAAGGGAGGTAATTGAGCACTGGTTAGCAATTCGACCTGGACAGCGACCAATAAAGCAGAAGCTCAGACGCTTTGTGTTGATCGGCAAGAAGCTATCCGCGCGGAGTTAGACAAACTACAAGCAGCCGGGTTAATTCGAGAAGTCGATCATCGGAATGGCTTGCAAATCCGGTCATGGTCCATAATTCAAATAGTAAATGGCGCATGTGCGTCGATTACATGAGCCTAAACAGTGCCTGCCTGAAGGATGACTTCCCCTTCCCCACATCGACTAGTTGGTCGATTCTACTGCCGGTTGCGAACTGATGAGTTTGCTGGCTGCTTACTCAGGATATCATCAAATTAGCATGGCAGAAGAAGATGAAGAGAAGAATGCCTTCATCACCCCATTTGGCACCTACTGCTATGTCAGAATGCCATTTGGTCTCAAGAACGCCAGTTCCACGTACAAGCGTTTGATGCAAAGGACCTTTCTTTCCCAGATGGGGAATAATCTTGAAGCTTACGTAGATGATTTAGTTGTAAAAAGCTTAAAAAGCTTGACTCATTTAGATGATCTCGCTGAAACCTTCTGTAATTTGAACTGATTCGGAATAAAATTAAACCCAGAAAAGTGTTCTTTCGGGGTTTCATCTGGTAAACTTTTATGCTTTCTCGTTTGTTCTAGAGGAATCGAAGTTAATCCCGAAAAAATCAGGGCCATCGAGCAAATGAGGTCTGCTTTGACCATGAAGGATGTCTAGTGCTTGGCAGGTCGCATGGCGGCTTTAAGTCGATTCATATCGCGATTAGGTGAGAGGGGATTACCTTTTTTCAATGCTCTTCGAAAACACCATGGTTTTACCAGGTCGGATGGAGCCGAGAAAGCATTCCAGGAGGTTAAAGCGTACTTATCCAGTCCGCCGGTGTTGGTTTCTCTGATCGCTGGGGAACCACTACTTCTCTACTTGGCAGCCACACCTCATGCGGTCAGCACGATTCTGATCGCAAAAGGAGAAGGTGTGCAACAGCCCTTTTATTATGTAAGCGATGTACTTCATGGTCCTAAGGAGCATTACCCTGAGGTCTAGAAGATACTTTACGCTCTACTGATGGCTTCCCACAAGCTACGACATTACTTTCAGGCACATAAAATTACAGTGCCCTCGTCCTTCCCTTTGGGAGATATTATCTGAAACCCAGAGAAATCTGGTCGAATCGCGAAGTAGACTGTGGAACTTGGAGCATTTGACATCCATTTCACCCCTCACACTGTAGTCAAGTCTCAGATCCTTGCAGACTTTGTGGTCGAATGGACTAACCCAGGCCCACCAATGCAAGAATCTAAAGACTTATCATGCACCGACCACTAGATGATGCATTTTGACGGCTCTCGCAGTTTTCAACACTTGGGGGCTGGACTTGTTTTAGTCACAGCCCAGGGCGACGAACTCAACTATGCATTCAATTACATTTTGTTGCGACTAACAACACAGTAGAATATGAAGGTCTTATTGCAGGGCTCCGGGCAGCAAAATTCCTCAAGTCCATCGATTAGTGGTGAGGGGAGACTCACAGCTGGTCATAAACCAGGTAAACAAGGAGTACAGTAGCTCTGATGAGACAATGGCTCATTACCTGGGGGAAGTGAGGAGATTGGAAAAACACATCAGTCATTTCGAAGTCCAATACATCCCGCGAAAGGACAATATTCTCGCAGACCAATTATCTAAAATTGGATCCTCACGCACATCTGCTCCGGCAGGGGTGTTCGTCGAACACTTAGAACATCCTTCCATCATGACTACAGTTGAAGATGACCAGGTGACAGTTTTCATTACCAACCTTGGACAAGAAGGAGATTGGACCCATCCATTGAGGGTCTATCTCGAACATGGGACCTTGCCCAGGGATGAAACTGAAAGCGATCGGTTGATTCAAAAAGTGCGCCTATACAAACTTATAGAAGGGGTTTTGTATAGGAAAGGTACTCAAGGAGTATTCATGTGTTGTATTTCTCAACAGGAAGGTAAGTCCCTCTTGAAAGAAATCCATGACGGTGTGTGTGGTGCGCACGCGTCATTTCGCACATTGGTCGAGAAATCTTTCCGATAGGGTTTTTACTGGCCTTCGGCACTCAATGATACCAAGTATTTGGTCAAGACATGCCCTCAGTGTTAATTTCATGCAAGACAGGTTCATCAGCCCGCATATGCCTTGCAAACTATCCCTTTAATGTGGCCCTTTGCGGTCTGGGGATAGATATTGTAGGACCTATGCCACAAGCGGTTAATGGTTACAAATTCCTATTCGTGGCCATTGACACGTTTACAAAGTGGATTGAGGCTTAACCAATCTGCAATATCACTGCTGCTGCGGCACAGAAGTTCTTTCATAAGAACATCGCCACTCGATTTGGTGTTCCAAGTCGTCTCATCACTGACAACGTTTCCCAGTTCGCTAGCGGTCTCTTCCTGAACTATTGCAATAATATTGGAACCAAGGTGTGCTTTGCTTCTGTAGCCCATCCACAGAGCAATGGTGCCGTCGAACGTGCCAATGGACAGATAATACAAGGCATCAAGAAACGTGTTTTCGATCGCCTTAAGATGTGCTCGAGGGCTTGGGTAGATGAACTCTACTCCGTTCTATGGGCACTACGTACTACCTGTAGTCGAGCCACCGGTGAGACACCTTTTCAATTGGTATACGGCGCCGAGGCTGTGTTACCAACGAAAATTCATATTGGTTCTGTCCGAACAGATCAATTCGACTAGATTGATCAGATCGAACAACGAGCTCAGGATTTAACCTTCCTCGAAGAAAAACGTGATCGAGCGTTGATTAGGTCGGCAGTTTATTTGCAAGCTTTGAGAAAATAGCACAGCAAGAGGGTGCGGCCGTGTAGTCTTCACGTGGGTGACCTAGTTTTACGAAAAATACAAAACGAGTCTAACCGCAATAAGTTCTCTCTTAAGTGGGAGGGCCCTTACATTGTTGTTTCAATACCGCGACCAGGGTCGGCTCGGTTAGCAATGGAAGACGATAGAATCTTGTCCAATACTTGGAACATCGATCAACTGTGCAAGTTTTACGTGTAAGTTTCCCACTCTTTTTTCCTGTTCAATTAGCATGGTTTAACAAAAACTTCGTGAGAACTTTTCTTGGGCTCATGTTATGTTCGTTTCTTTATTGCCATACTTATATCGAGCCTGGCTTGGGGACTGGTCGCCGATAATCATCTTGCTACAATATCCTAACCGGATTCGCTGGCCGATCTCATGATCGCATCCAGCTAAGACATCCCTCAATAAGCCGTTTCTCAACGCACACGGGACTTACTGACATGTTCCTGATCATTCGAGTGGCTGCCAGTTCGTAATAAGGCCGGATGTTGTATTAAGGTCAGTATCAGTTTGATCAGATGATCATATCTAAGTTAAAGCATTTCTTAGATATTCATAATGCCCATATTTTTCCAGAGATTATAATACTAGGTCTTTAGTACTTATGATCTCAGGATGGGGCTAAGAGGATATGGTCATAATGTGAAACGAAGAAAGTATCACTCTTTTCCAAAAATTAAGGCATGCATTTGCATGTTATAAATGTAATTTCATAGGTACAATAATTAAGAGAGATCATTACAAGGAGTCAAATAAGCCCTAGCTCTTTCAGCAGATCTTCGACTAGAGGCTTGACTTCTTCAGAGATGGCCTCAAGTTGATCACTCTCGATCTCTGCATCTTGTACCACCGGCTTTAGATTCAGATCTGGGCCATGGTGAAATCGTAATATACAGAGAATGGCAAAGGTTATAGATCTTACATTTGACTTCAGTGCCTCTTCCTGCCGTTTTGTATCTCCAGGGAGATACTTGAGGAGTGATTCAGCTTAGGCCGCGACCAATGTGGCTAACTCGCTAAGGCTTGGATTGTCCTTTTGCGACTCGATCACATTTGCTTTTAGCAGAGTAGCCACCATCTTCAGCTTTTCGAAGATGTTCGATTGAGTACTGCTGCAGGAGGAAATTGTTTTGTTTAAACCTTCATTCTCCATGCTGACGGTACCAATCTTTGAGCTTTGTAACTCAATGGTCACCTGAAGGTTCTTCTTCTCTTCTGAAAGATGGCCTATTTGACCCTCTTGTGCTGCATAAACACAGTAGATGATTCTTACAATAGTTGATGTAACGAGAAAATGCTTTATGGTCAAAAGTAGACTTACAAGAGAGTTTTAGCTACGCTTCGCGAAGTTCCCTCTCTAGAGAAGAACATCGCGCGGCCATAGCTTCTTCTTGATTCTCTCGATCAGCCATGCTCTTATTCAAAAAGGAATTTTCCCTGTGACAAGAAGGATGATCAACTATGCTTAAATTCGGATTCAAGTTAACACAAATATAGAGCACCACACTTACTGTTGCACCCGGCTTATCTCTCGTTGCCAGACCTCAAGATGCTTTGCTATAGCTATTGACTTGGTCACCACCCGGGTCAAGTCCTAGAACACGATAAGGAATTGCTCTTAAAACTTGAATGTTCCTAAATTTTTGCGAGCTCAAAAATAATAAAAAGAGTTGTTCGTACCTCTATGTAATCGCTGAATGAGCCGCTCTCAACATCATCGTGAGGTCTAACCTCAAGACTTGTTGTGTCCGCGGCAGGGGCAGTAGATGATATTCCTGTTGATGCCCCTCTATGGCTGGGACTACGATTTCCACCCCTTGAGATCGGATCTCTGTTGCCATTCCCTCCACAATGGCCTAAAGAACTTCTTTGGCCGTGGGAGTTGGACTTGGCTCTCCTGCGACCTCTGATGTGGGTATAGTACCATGGCTTGTCGAGGTAGCCGGAGTACTAGGTGCAGCACCCCTACACCTAAAGATAGACAAACATATTGTAAGGAGAAATGCCTCCTGTCAATCATATCTAGATGGCGATAGGAGAAGTCCTTACTTTATTCAAAACCCCACCCATGGTTTGCGTTTCGATGATGAGCTCCCAGGAGAAAGAAGCCCACTGGGTGCTCCTGGGAAAGAGTCTTCCTCTGTCCTTGTCTTACTTCTCTTAAAAAGGACAGTATCCTCTTCTCCCTATATGTACACAATTCAATGGGTATGTACAGAGGAGCGATAACATGCAAGATTGTGAGGATTTTTACCACAGTCGCTCCCTCGATCAGTAAGGGAGGTGTTGTTAGTCCTGGGGCTTCGCAAGCCTCAGGCGCCGGGGTTCCACCAGTAACCACTGGATTGACAGTGGTCACAGGGCCCATTATAGCTGTTTCGGTCCTTTCGGTCAGGGACAAGATTTCGTCGACCTGAAGGGAAGTTGACCTCTTTGGGACGCTTATTCCCAAGAGGTCAGTCGCTTTCCTCTTGCGATGAACTAGAGGAATGTCGTCTTCCTCATCCTCGCTCCCTTCACCCTGTACGACGAAGAAGTAATTTTCACTTGTATTTGGGGTTACAGGGGGTACCAAAAATCTTACCGTAGTCTTTTTTGTGGTAATAGTTTTCTTTCGTGAAGAAGCCCCTCCCAGGATCTTCTTAGGTTTTGCGGGAGCAGACTCCTTCACTTTGTGCTTCGAAGGGGTCTTCCTCGTCCTCTTCGTAGTCGGTCTCCCTGAAGGACCAACGTCCTCGCTTGGACACATCACCCCAGCAAATTTTCCCAGAAGCTGTATCATTTAAAATGCTTTTGGTAGTACAAGACAATTAAATGATTTACAACATAGCTTATTACGAAAGATCATACCTTTCGGCTCTCTTGCTTAAGATCGTCGCTGGCATTAATTAAGCTTTGGGGGCGAGGCGATCCTTTAGCTCCTTCCACAGCAGTGTAATACACCTGAAGGAGGTAATTTGTCCGTTTCTCGATCTCGGACAAGGATAGCGCTGTGTCAGACAAGCATGCTAATAAATACGACATCTTTCATCAGTAAAAATGCGTATTTTTTTTATTAGAGGACATACTAATGTTATAATCCAGGGTGCTGTCCGCCATGGACTCCACCTCCCAAGCCGGATGTGCCCTTTCACGCAGGGGGCTAATCCTGTTCTTCACGAAGTCGCCTATGATATCACACGCGGTCAAGCCTTCTTGGACTAGGTGAAGAATGGCTTGAGCTTGTTTTCTCAGCTCTGCACTCAGAGTGGGAAGGGAGCCTAGCTCACTGTCTTTCTCCGGTCGGGTGCTCCCGAACCATAGTCCACTCTCTGACAGAGGGGTGTAGTAGAACTACTTATGGTACCACCTGTGTACAAAGTCCCGTAGAGGCAGGAATGGGTACTCCTCCTCCCGTATGTGGAAGTAGATGCACCCAGCGGCATTGGCACTCTTTGACCATGCCGAGAAGTAGAAGCGCCGGAAAAGCTCCACGCTTGGAAGCACTCCGACGAAGGCTTCACATAGGTGTTGGAAAATCGCCAGGATCAAGATAGTATTTGGGTGGAGATTCACTAACTCCAACCCTTAATGGTCCAAAATTCTCCGCAGAAATTTGCTTTCAAGGAATCGGAACCCGCAGCGTAAGTACTCCTCGAAGATCACTAATTCGGCCTCTTGGACAATTGGGGTTTCTTGATCTTTCTCCGCTGGCCGCCAATTGATCAGCAGCCGCGGGGGGAAAATCTCTTCTTTCTCTAGTGCCACCAAACTCTCCTCTGTATGGTGAACAGATCGGCTCCAGGACTCCATTACTATGGAGGATTGAGGAAAAAGGTGATGACTTTGGAGACGACGAGGACGAGGAGTGCAAAAGAGGGTTTTGTGCGGCAGGAGAGTCTAAGGCAACGAAGGGTTTTTGGTTATGAGGCTTCTCCAGTAAGCTACCTCTCCCTTTTATATGCCCGAGACAACCCTTTGCTGAATAGTTTATTAATTTCCCATAATGTGTGTCTTTTCCTTATGGAACCCGTTATCCATACCCAGTAATGAATCCAAAATGAAATGTGTTTTTATCATTTTATTTTACAGTCGGGGGCTATGGTACAGATAAAAATATTGGAAATTCCTAAAAGTTTATTAAGGAAGTAATCCCTTATGGCTTTGGAGTAAATTTATGACCTCTATACCGATCACAACGTAATCCTGTGACCTCACTGGAAGATCCCTCGTAAACCTTCGACTTCTTCTTTGGAGGAATCAGTTCCTCAGTCACCTGTAAGTTCCCAAAATGCATTTGGAAAATGATTAGGATGTAAAATAATGACCTGAACCAGAGTTCCAGAAAAGTCTTACCTTCGGGAAGTCCTGGTCGAGTTCGGGTATCACTTCTTCCTCATCATTTTCAGTCTCAATGATGTTCTTGCGGTCTTGATCTGCCATCGAAACAAGTATTGAGGTTTAGAGGAAGTAACTGGAGAGGAGAAGTTGCTCTGAAAAGGACTTACTCGTGGCGAAAAACTCGTGAGTTCAAAGAAGTGAAAGGCTCTTCAATTTATAGAGCCTGAAGGCGTCGGTTCATTTCCACACACGTCTCAGGTTCTTAAAACACACTTACGGTTGCCATCACGATGGGTCACTTAAGTCATCATTACCTGTCAAGAAAAACCCAGGGTTTTTCTCATGATATGAACCGTCACACGACGGAACAGTTTCGGTTGAAGTTGAAACGTCGAGTTCATAATTCGATGTAGGATAAAAATTTGAAGTAAATATGTCCTTTAAGTTTCTTCAAATTTGGGGACTAGCTGACGAGGATTATCACCCGAGCTAGTTCAAAATAATACACGTCTGGTTTAAGACAGAATCGGATTAGACGTGTGTCTATAAGTTTGTCGTTGTGGTCTCAGACGAGCAGAAGGGCACGGATACAAAGATGATTTATGATCGCAGCCCTTGCGCGATCATGAGGCCGCAGATAGTGCGCTGTCAGAAGACTGTAGACAGTGCGCGGTCAGAAGACTGTAGACAGTACGCGGTCAGAGGGTCGTTGACTATTTGCGACCAGAATAATTGGGAAGGCCTAACCCTTTGAACAGGCATATCCCGAATATCACGAGGATCTTTCCACGTATGAAGACAATTGCCAGGAGCTTAACATGTGCGGTTATCCCTTGATTGCACGTGTTAAGCATGCATGGAAGTTAAGTGCGGTTAACGAAACTGCATCCTAGTAACTGTTCGAGGTCGTTTCGTGTTGGCGCCCTTTTGGTCGGTATAAAAGGGTGGTTAATGCACGTTCTAAAGGCAGTTAAGCATACAAGCACTACCAAGCATACAATCATTACCAGGAATCCAGGCAACCTAAAGATTTAGACATAGTTAGATAGACACTAACATTGAAGAGATCTTCGCCTGTGATCATCTCTTCCTCCCTCTTGTAAACATTTTATCTCATATAGTGAAATTATAACAGGATGTAGGCCTATTACTCCCACCATCGAGGGCCCGAAACTGTATAAATTCTTTTGTGCCCATATAGACATTACTCATCTTACCTTCCCGGAGGAGAGCCCTGAAAGGTCCCGCAACTCACAAATTTGCATAAGATCGACTAAGGACTCTGAGTCCAAATCATCGATAGATGGATGCGGTTATACAAACTACATCATGGCAACCTTCTAGAATCTCTTCACATTGGCATCCTTTCATTCAGTATAAAAGGATGGCCGATGCACGATGTAAAGGGGATACAAAAAAAATGACAAGTCAACAACGCCAGAAGACATAGAAATAGTTAATTAGATAGAAATGTAGAAAAAGATTATCGCCTGCAATAATCTTTTTCCTGTAAACTCCTTTCTCATACATAGTGAAATCACAACAGGACGTAGGGCTATTACTCCTACCATCAAGGGTCCGAACTTGTATAAATCTTCGCGTCCCTATTTCATTGCTTATCCTAACTTACCTATGGGCATTTTGAAAGGTCTCACATACAACTCACAAATCTGCGTAAGATCGACAGGGGACCCCGAGACCAAATCGTTGACAGCTAGCGCCCACCGTGGGGCCTTTCTCAAGGTGCTTTCCGTTCATCAGGAGTTTCTGTAAGACATGTCTAGGGCGTATGATTCCGAGAACGATTTTGATCTCGATGACTATGCCCATATTCAGATGCCCTCACCTGGTGATCCCGTTCCTATGGAAGAGGTTGATGGTGAAGATGTTCCTGAGGAACATCCTGAGGATGCATCTTCTCCGACTCAGGTCATGTCTATTGACTAGGAGACAGGGAAGATAGACTAGGAGCCCCATGTGAGTTCTACCACTTTGGAGGCTGAATATGTACCACAACACGTCACTGCTGAGGATGTGGATGATGGTAACCTAGAGCTTAGCCCTGGGAGGTTTAATCCTAATAACCTCTAGTGTCTCTTTGATTTCGAATCCGATTCGGAACAAACAAAGATGTTTTCTCCTTCTGCGACCTCGTTCCCCCGAGAATTTGCTGCTTTATCAGAGGAAACTCCTAAGTAGTGAATTGCTAGGGAGGAACAGGAGTGCAGGAAAAAGGAGGAACAGGAGCGCAAGCAAAAGGAGGATCAAGATCACGAGCAGCAAGAAAACGAGCTTCGCAGGACTGCAAAGAAAGCTTTGCAACTTGCGCAATCTCATTATGATGCCGCTCGAAGTTCCTCCCATCGTCCTCATGGTCACAGATGTGACCAGACGCCTTCTTTAGGCCCGGGCTATCCACCGGCGGTTGAGGAAATGGTAACACGTGGTGCACCAAGGAGGAGTATACATGGACGACTTCGTTCTATCGCAGATGTCTTGCGTAATCCTCCTCCCAATGTCGAAGACGCGGACAAGCCAGCTTTTGCCAGAATCCTGGTGGATATGCTAGATGAAGTTGCATCTGATGCAACTCCAACAACATCATCCCGGTCTACGATTCACTCCCATGAGAGGGAGTGTTCTTACTCTAGTCATGGCAGGCGTAATCGACTACCACCAAGATCAGTTCGGCACGACAAAGCAAGTGAGTTGGAAATTCCTGCGATCGAAATCACGTGCCTGTCAATTCTCACCTGGCACCACAAGGCGTATCCCCCTAGGGTGAGGTCGCCCGCAACCAAGTTGAAAGCCGGAGAACTCTCCACACTTCCTATGTTGGTTGCAAAGCTTTCTCGCAGAGCCTCCGTGCGGTGGTCTGGCCAGACAAGTTCAAGGCAGGAATGATTGAGAGATTTGATGGAACTCAAAACTCATCCGAATTCCCTCAGATCTACTTTACCGCTATTCAAACGGCTGGGGAGATGATCGCGTGATGGAAAATTACCTGTCGACGGTCCTCAAGGGACCAGCAAGAACCTGATTGTTCAACCAACCAGCGGGTTCAATTTATAACTGAGAAATGTTGTGTGACGCTATACTCAACAATTTCCAGAACAACTACCAGAAGCTTGGCAAAGAGGATGATCTCCATCGTCTATGCCAGACCTCTACTGAGACTCTTCGGCAATTTGTCAAGAGATTTGTCGGACTGAGGAAAACCATTCCAAACATATCTGACAATTCTGTTATCAGGGCATTTAAACATGCCGTGCGATATCAGAGGTTTACCGAAGATCTACCTATCCATCTGCCTTGGTCAGTAGCCGATCTTTTCGACATGGCTGACCGCTATTCTGATGCGGCTGAGGCCGTGGAATGGAATAGGATGGTGGATAAAGGAAACTTACCACCTTCGCCAGGTCTTAAGGACGTTAATAAGGAGGATTCAAGTAAGAAGCTGGAATCGTCATCGGGCAATACCAGGAGGTCGCCGTGGCAGAGAAGCCACCACCAGGAAAAGGTACCAAGTTTCCATTCAAGAATAAAACCTCTTCTAGTGGCCACGATAGCGACCAACCAGGAAAACATACTAACCCACAAGGAAACAAGAAGTGGTGTGAGTTCTACAACTCATCGGAACACTATCTGAAGATCTGCCGAAATTGGTTGAAGCAATTAGATGACTTCTACCAAGGGATTGGACCGATGCCAACCTTGCCACAAAAAGATCAGGCCTGCGGGATTAGACACGCCAACGGAGATGAAGGAATGTCCTACCAGGTACCCCATAACCACGTTCATGTTATTTTCTGAGGTTCCTCTTCTTTTGCTTCTAAGCGTCAGTTTAAGACATTTTACCGCGAGGTAAATCAAGCAGAGGCTCCCCTCGGTGAGCCTCAATACCCCGGTTGGTTGGAAACTCCTTTGACTTTTGATTGAGCTGATTGTCCAGTTGGGCTTACCCGACCATTGAGACTACCTTTGGTCGTCACCCCAAATTATCAGCAATGCTCGAGTTGAAAGAGTTCTAATCGACGAGGGCAGTTCCTTGGACATTCTATTGGTTAAGGCATTGAACGAGATGCAGATACCTCGTTCAAAAATTAAGCCCATAATTCATCCATTTTATGGGATAATTACTGGTCCCTCTATGATGCCGATGGGACAGGTGGTGCTTCTAGTAACCCTAGGAGAACCAGATAACTTCCGAACAGAATTGATTACCTTCAACGAAATTGATTGTGATTTGGCCTATAACGCTATTTTTGGCAGGCCAAATCTCGCTAAATTCATGGCGGTGACGCATTACGCTTATCAGTGTGCCAAATTGCCAGGCCCCATGTAACACCCCTGTTTTTCGCCCAAACCCTGAAATAGTCAAAATCCTCATCTCGGCCCTAAACCCTAATCTATTTCAGATATTATCATCTAAGTGTTATTCAGAACATTTTTCTCTTCTAGATCATCTCCAAAATCCTATCCTAAAACTGAGTTTCGACCCTTGCCGTTTCAAAACCCTAAATACCCTACTTTTACCTTAAACTATTTTCCCCATTTTTGTCGAAACCCTTCAGATCTTGCCCGATCTTACCAAATTTTGGCTGGATGAGTTCCAATATCTTTACACGACTCATCCGCGAAATCAGATTTCAGATCAGGCCCTTAGATCTTCAAATTTGCAATCAAGCCCAATTCTATTTCAAACTTTCCTTGCAGATCAGTCCTTTTTATTGCAATTAGGCCCCTGGCCGTGTTTCAACAGAAACCGCCGCAGAGCTTCACCGCGTTCTTCGCCGCCGGTGAACTTCCAGAGCTGCCACCACCTTTGCCACGTACCTGACACCCGTGCGCATTCGTGGCACTGCCATGGACGCCACCTCGGCCGCGCCAGCACCGTCAGCTGCTTCCCGCGCGTGTGCCCGTGAACCAGCAGCTTCAGCTTCACCATTCGACACGCTCAGGCCACGCGTCGATGAAGCTTTCAACTTGCCATCCCTTCGCCGCCTGCACCTGTGCCTGCCACTGCCAAAAGCCTGCACCGCCGAGTGCTAGAGCCTCGCCATCACCGCCGGCACAAGTCCCCGTTGTGTCCGATCACTTCGCGGTCGATTTCGTCGCCGCTGTTCCCTGAATTGTCGACCAGCAGATGGCTTCAGCAGCTATAAATACCTCCACAGTGCATTGCTTCGTTTCCCAGCAACAGAAACCAGTTAATTTCTCACCGCCGTCGAGTTTGCTTTCTTCTCCGGCGAGCAACCTCTGGAGCTCACGGTGCCAGCCCAATTCGCTGCACCATTCTTCAAACCAAAGCCACCAGTGAGTTCCCCTCTTCCCACTGTTTGTGTCATAGCACCCCGGCGAACCTTAACGCCGGTGATCACCGGAAAAGCTCAAAACCCCTGTTCCTGCAATGCTACCCGATTTAATCCAAATTAGCCTTAGTACCAGTAGAAGAAATTGATCAGCATACTCTTTTTAGCAAGCCTACCAATCTGGTTTTCAAAATCGAGCTAAGATCATAGCTCTCCCCAAATTGCGTGCCACCAGTGAATTGGCTCTCGTCGCCAGGCCACGCCGGCGATCCTCCGGCCAAATTAACCACACCAGTAGCTTCTATACTCCACCCTCTCACTCCCTGAGCAAAGAATCGAGTTCAAATCCACTGTATCGAAAACCCCCTTTGTCCAGTGTCGTCTTCTCCAACGTCGGTCGCCGGAATTCTTCTCCGGCCGATCCAGCACCTGAAACCTTGTCCCTTAGATAGATTTCAGTACCCTGAGCAATATTGTCCACTAGCTCGATCCCTGAATCGACCTGAATCAAAAGTTATTCCAATGCCAAGATCACTGTCCAGTAGCTCAGTTCATGTCCAGGCCACCGTGTTTTCTCGCCAGATTTAGCCACCCTCTGGCCACTTTCTGTCCTTGTGCATGTTGAGTAACTTGTTCCTGTTATCATGGCCTAACTCCCAAACGAAGTAGTGCATCAATTGAAGCCCTAGATCGAAAGTTATGCCATGCCCTAGTTTCTGGCTATGTCCAGCACTATGTCAGTGCATGTCAGCCACTGGCATTGACCTTGTTCGACCCCTTTTGGTTGAGCAATTGAAATGCCACCTTGTCCATTAGATTCCTGGGGTTAAGATCTAAAACTTTCTCTACTATCACTTCTCCAGAAAACCATCCTAATACCAATTTGAAGCTATGCCAAAGTCGTGAACCGAATGTTGACCCTTTGATGTTCAATCGTTTTGAACCGTTTCTTCGACCAGAACCCTTGTGACCTTGCCCTAACCTTTTCCCTTGCATGCATGACTCATTTACTTAATTTTTTCTATGGAAACTATTTTCTGTATGCTTATATGGTATGTTTGTGTATTGTTTGATTGCCGCAGAATCAGAAGCTGAAGGAGCGGAAGAAGTCTTCGAAGAACCGTCTGAGTATTTAGACCCAGCATTGCAAGGCAAGCCTCATTCCTTTGATCATGTCTCACCCAATATTTTTATATGAAGTATATTCACTGTTTTCTCACTTATGCATGCTTATTTTGGATGTAAGTTATATTTGAATGACGTGAGTAGATATCACCTAATGAATCATGAAACCCCTTTTGTCATTGAACCTTTATATATATGCTTTTGTCACCCTAGGACTCATATACTGAATATTCACATTAAACATAAAATGGTCAACTACATGAGAAGTTATGATGAAAACCGTTTTGTCAAGAAAACTGATAAAGGATCAGTAGTGAGGATGGGTTGTATGGTGAGGGTGCGGTGCGCACCAGGGAATGTGGATGGCTCCTCACTATTGGTTCATAAGGACGAGAACCTTGTGCTGTGTCTCTATGCGAATTGTAAACGTACCAACCACTTGCCTGGTATGGGACAGGCGCAACTTAGTAGCTTTCTTTATGTTAACAGTTCCCTGCATGGTTTGTCGATCTGGTTTCTCGCGTGGAAACTGGTGGGCCACAGTTCGACCATGAGTGATGTGAGTTCAGAAAAAGTATGAGAGAAAAAGGTGGAAAGAAGGAAGACGCCCTAGACCTAGATTAAACCGTGCGCGGTTGTAATCTTGAAAAGTCATGTGTCTTGCGTGGACAACGACTAAGGCTAGGAAATAAGGCAGTGGGGAGGACCCACAACGGTACATGAGACTTGATTGTCTATCTACCGGGCGGGGACACTGTTAACATTAAACTGTAAAATGTTGTGTGATCTCGACCTTGTCACATGTGTATAAGTCACATGGAGCTGATCCGACTTGTAAGTCGAGTGAACCAGTAGATTTAAAAAGAGGTACACCTTTGCAAAGTGTAAAAGAAGTATCAGATACTCTGTACTCCCAGTTTCAGGAGTCTTTTCGTTGTGGATGTTATCCATGGGTTATGGCACAAGTAATATTTGAAAATGTTTTCATAATGTGGTTAATAAAGTAGTGACTCATGGGAGACCACTACACCTAATATTTTATTGAAAACCTGTTTAATGTTTAAAGTATCCTTTTCATGATGAAACAAAGTTTTACTGAACAAATGACTTGAAAATCTATGTATCTTTATCAATATGGAACTAAAACCCCTGAATCACATGTTTTACCCTCATGTAAGTATATTTGCAATAATCCCTGGAATGAGTATTGCTGAGCACCAAGTGCTCACCCTTGCAATTACACCCAACTTTAGAAGAGGGATTCGAGGATCCCGATTCTTAATTTCGGTCTTGATTACTCAGCAGAAGATGGAACTACCCCGGATGAGCCCACATTTTAGAAGGATCATGCGCCAAGTCAAGTTAGATGTGGGAGAAGCCCCTCCAACCCCGTTGCTGACTGAAGTCAAGTTGTTTGTTGTTGCTTTATGTATTATGTTGTGTGTCCGGTACTTAGATACCAAAAACTGGTTGTTTTCTTAGCAACTCTACTTAGCGCCGTTCTCGGTGCACTGGTTATGTAATATTAGCCCGAGTTGGCCTGATATTTGGTTATCTATAATACTATGCTTGTGTTGTTTTGAGCTCATGTGACATCATGCTGTGCGTAACCTACCTGGGCGGTTACCAAGGTGATCCTCAAATGGGGGTCTCACACCCCAAAGGCGTTATCTTGGTCCGAAGCAACCAGAACACGGCGCTAACTTGTGATCGGTTATCCCTGGAGTTAGTGGATCAACTTCCCCTTCGGGACATCAAGATTGCGACCACGGCTTCTGATACGATCAAAGTCGCCCAACGACCAGATGAAATGTTAAAGCTAGTTCCATTGTACCCAAATGATCCATCTAGCACAATTCGGATTGGATCGGGCCTGGATGACAAATAGGAACTCGAGCTCGTTACTTTCCTCCAGACTAATGCAGATGTGTTTGCGTGGAAACCATCCGACATGCCTGGAGTCCCAAGGGAGGTAATTGAGCACAAGTTAGCAATTCAACCTAGACAACGACCAATAAAGAAGAACTCAGATGCTTTGCTATTGATCGGCAAGAAGCCATTCGAGTGGAGTTAGATAAACTTAAAAAAGCAAGATTTATTCGTGAAGTCGATCATCCTGAATGGGTTGCAAACTTGGTCATGGTCCTAAAGTCAAATGGCACGTGGCACATGTGCGTTGATTACACCAGCCTAAACAGTGCCTGCCCGAAGGATGACTTCCCCTTCCTCGCATCGATCAGCAGGTCGATTCTATAGCGGGTTGCAAACTGATGAGCTTTCTGGATGCTTACTCAAGGTACCATCAAATTAGCATGGTAGAAGAAGATGAAGAGAAAACTGCCATCATCACACCATTTGGCACCTACTGCTATGTCAGGATGCCATTTGGTCTCAAGAACACCGGTTCCACGTACCAGCGCTTGATGCAAAAGACCTTTCTTTCCCAGATGGGGCATAACCTTGAAGCTTACGTCGATGATTTGGTTGTAAAAAGTTTGAAAAGCTCAAATCATTTAAATGATATTGCCGAAACCTTTTGTAATCTAAGCAAGCATGGAATAAAATTAAACCTAGAAAAATGTTCCTTCGGGGTTTCTTCTTGCAAACTTTTGGGTTTCCTTGTTTGTTCAAGAGGAATAGAGGTTAATCATGAGAAAATCTAGGCCATTGAACAAATTAGATCTCCTTCGACTATGAAGGACATCCAGAGCCTAACAGATCGCACGGCGGCTCTTAGCCGTATCATATCAAGGCTAGGTGAATGAGGACTGCCTTTCCTTCGAGCTCTTCGCAAACACAATGGTTTTACCTGGTCGGATGAGGCCGAAAAAGTTTTTCAAGAGGTTAAAAAGTATCTGTCTAGTCTGCCAGTATTGGTCTCTCCTAATTTAGGGCAACCACAACTCCCTTATTTGGCGGCCACCCCTCACGCGGTCAGTGCAGTTCTGGTCGCGGAAAGAGAAGATGTACGACAACCAATCTATTACATAAGTGAGCTACTTCATGGTCCAAAGGAATGTTATCCTGAGGTCTAGAAGATACTTTATGCACTTCTGATGGCTTCCCGTAAGCTATGACACTACTTTCAGGAGCACAAAATTACTGTGCCTTCATCCTTCCCATTGGGAGATATTATCTGAAACTCGGAGAAATCTGGTTGCATCACGAAGTGAACAGTGGAACTTGGAGCATTTGACATCCAATTCACCCCTCGCATAGCAGTTAAATCTCAAATTCTCGTAGACTTTGTGGTTGAATAGACTAATCCTAACCCTTTGGTGCAGGAATCCAAAGATTTACAATGTATCGACCATTGGACATGTATTTTGATGGCTCTTGTAGTTTCCAACACTTGGGGGCTGGAGTGGTCTTAATCACACCTCAGGGCGACCAACTCAAGTATGTCATTCAATTACACTTTGTTGCGACCAACAACGCAACAGAGTATGAAGGTCTTATTGTAGGGCTCCGAGCAGCCAGATTCCTTGGAGTCTGTCGATTAGTGGTGAGGGGAGACTCACAGCTAGTTATAAACTAGGTAAACAAGTAGTACAGCACCTCCAATGAGACAATGGCTCATTACCTCGGGGAAGTGAGGAAATTGGAAAAACACTTCAGCCATTTCAAAGTCCAATATTGTAACATCCCTATTTTTGACTATCTTTTCTGCTTACGAGTCAGCATATATTCTTTGGAATCCCTATTGTCTCAACCCTATCTTGATCTTAGGTATGCCACTACCTTAACCTAAAAAGTTGGCTGCTAAACTTCATCCCAAATCATTTTCACACTTCAGTCCAAAAGTGCTTTAGTTTAGTCCTTTTAGAAAACCCAAAAAGGCTAAAAGTCTCAGATCATCTCCAAATCCAGATCTGATCAAGTGTTAACCTTTCTTTCATTTTTCTGAACATTTTTCCCTTCTGGAAGAATTCCAGAATCTCGACCAAAACCCTAGTTTCAGCCTCGATAAAAGTTCAAACCCTAATGACCCTATTTTCGATTTTTGTCAAAAACACCAGATGTTATCGGATTTTACCATTTTCCTGCTAGATGAGTCCAAGACATTTAGTAGCACTCATCTGCAAAACCAGAGCTCAGATCAGCCCTTTGGATCTCCATATTTGCAAATAGGCCCAAGTACCCGAGTTAAAATCCTTACAGATTGGTCCAGATCTCTTGCAAATCAGTCCAAAGTTCACAACCAGGTCCCTGTGAAGTTTTCAACCAGCGCCCGCCTTTTTGCCGCGCCGATGAACTCGCCGCCGGCGAAGTTCCTCGCGCTACCACCTTCACGGCCACGTAGCCACCAACCATGCACAGCTGTACCGCCACCGTGGAACGCTTCAACCGCACTGTGCCATGTTCTTCCCCGCGCGCGCGTGCCTGCTGCTGCTGCCAGAAGCCTCTCGCCACATGGCCACCATCCCGGAGATCGTCGCCACACCACCCTGACGGAATCCTGATTTCCCGCGATTCATCGTCTCTGGCAGAACCCCGCCGTGTCCCCAAGCACCTCGTTGACCGCTCCAGCGCCAGAAGAAAAATCCCCGGCGATTGCTGCTGCTCCCGAGAGCTTCACCCGCGGCTATATAAGCCCCCCCTTCGCCCAGCATCTCTTCACACCACCGCAGTTGTAAGCCTTAGCTTCCTTCACCAGAGAGTAGTCCAGTTCTTCTACGCCGCCGCGAAGGCCTTCTTCCCCAGCGAGCAACCTTTGAAGCTTATGGCGCCAGCTTCGCCCGAAGCTTTCCCCTCCAAACCAACGCCACCAGTAAGCTCCTTTCTTCCCCCCGTGTGTCTCATAGCCATTGATTGGTCCCCGGCGCACCTCAACGCCGGCAATCACCGGAAAACTGAAATCCCCTGTTCTCGTAATGCCGAATGATTTAGTCCGAATTAATCCTCGTGCCAGTGATAAGAATTGACCAGTGCACCCAATTGAGCAAGCCTGCAAACTTAGATTTCAAAATTGAGCAGCGATCATAGCCTTTCCGAAGTTTGCGCGCCACCAGTGAGCTAGTCCTCGTCGCCAAGCTTCTCCGGCCATTCTCCGGCCGAATTGACCTTGCAAATAGACCCCTCACCTCACCCTCTCACTCCCTGAGCAGTGAATCGACCTCAAACCTTTTAAATCAGAAACGCCCAATTCAGGAGTCGTCTTCTCCAGCGCCGGTCGCCGGAATTTTTCCCCGGCCGATCTAGCCCCGCACACCTTGTCCTTTAGATAGATCTCAACCCCCTGAGCAATTTACTCTACTAGCCCGACTTCTGAATCGACCTGAATCAAAAGTTATGGTCATGCCAATGTTGCTGTCCAGTGGCTCAGTTCATGTCCAGGCCACCGTGTTTGCTCACCGGATTTGGCCACCCTCCGGCCACTTTCAACCTTTGAGCCTGTTGAGAATTTTGTAGCTGTTATCAATGCCTAAACCCCAGACAAAGTTGTGCATCAATTGGAGTCCTGAGTCAAAAGTTATGCAATGCCCTAGTTTCTGGCCATGTCTAGCACTATGTCAGTGCATGACCACCAGTGGCATTGGATGATTTAGACTTGTTTCATTTGAGCAATTGAAATGCCACTTTGTCCAGTAAGTCCTTTGAGCCATGATCTACAACATTCCCTACTACCATATCTCCAGAAAACAGACCTAGAACCAATTTAGAGCAATGTCAAGCCATGAATCGAATGTCAGCCCTTCGACATTCAAGCCCTTTGAGCCCATCTCTTCGACAAATGTCAAGTGATCTTGTCTAAACCAATTCCCCTGCATGCATGATATATTTACGTATTATTTTCTAGTGCTTGTATGCTTATATAGTATGTATGTGTTGTTTGTACCCGTCGTGGAACCAGACGGTGAAGGAGCAGAGGAGATCCCCGAAGATTCATTTGAGCAGCTAGACCCGTCACTGCAAGGCAAGTCTCAAACCCTTGATCATGTCTAGCCTATTATTTTGAAATGAAGTATGTTATCTGTTTTCAAGTATATGCATGCCTTAGATTCAAATAAGAACTATGTTTCAATAAAATGATTAGATATGACCTAAATGATTGTAAAGCCCCTTTTGACATTGAATACTCCTGCACCCTTGTTACCCTAGATTATCATGCTTAGCCTATGCTATGCTCAAACATTATATGATAAATGTTGAATGGTCACGTATGAGAAAAGCATGTTCAAAACCCCTTTTGTGAAAGAAAATATGATTGGAATCGATAGTGAGGATGGTTTGATAGGATGGTGCTGTGTGCGCACTGGAAATGTGAAAGACTCCTCACTAGAGATTCATAAGGACTAGAACCTTGTGCTGTGCTTCTATGCGGCATGAAAAACGTACCAACCACTTGCCTGTTTATGGGACGGGCGCAACTTAGTAGATTTCTTTAGTATTAGCTTTTCCCTGCAATGGTTGTCGATCCAGTGTCTTGCGAGAACTGGTGGGCCGCAGAAGGCCATGAGTGATGTGAGTTCAGAAAAATCATGAGAGGAAAAGGTGGAAAGAAGGAAGACGCCCTATGCCAGATTAAGTCGTGCGCGACTGTAATCAAGAGAGGCTATGTGTCTTGCGAGAACATAGACCCAGGCTAGGAAGTAAGGCAGTGGGGAGGACCCACAACGGTACTTGAGACTTAATTGTCTATTTACCAGGCAGGGAAATAGTTAATGCTAGGACTGTAAATTGTTGTGTCATCTCGGCCTTGTCACATGCGTAAGAGTCGCATGGAGAGGTACCGACTTGAAAGCCGAATGATCGGTGGATTAAGGTGGTACACCTTTGCAAAGTTTAAAAAGTATCGGATACTCTGAGTCCCAGGTTATGGAGTCTGCGCGCTGTGGATTCTATTCACGTCGATGCAGCACAAGTAGCTTTTGGAAAGTTTTCACAAAATCAGGATAAAGTGGTGACTCATGAAAAACCGCCACACACAACATTTTTTGAGAATTTAGCTTAGGGTTTTAAAAGCACTGCTTGTGAAAATAAAAGTCTTTTCTCCAAAGACTAAGTGTGAAAATCTATCCTATATACATATACAAAGCCAAAGAGCCATTTTGTGAGAAATTTCCCCCACCTATATATACACTTGCATTCTTATTTGGGACTTGTTGAGCACCATGTGGACAATGTGCTCACCCTTGCTTTTACAAACGAATTTAGAAGAAGGTTTCGTCGACCCCGAATCTTATGGTCTTGAACCCAACGTGGAACAAGAAGAAGAAACTGAAGACCCATCTGGTTAAAGGGTTATGCACCAAGGTGGAGTTCGATGTGGAGAAGGCCCGTGCAACACCGCTGCTGCTGAAAAAGAAGACCAATGAAGCCCTTTTGTTTATTATTACTGTTTTATTTTGTGCCGACCTTTGTGTCGAAAACTCCTTAATTTGTATCAACATTTAAATGCGTCATTTTGGCGCTAAGTTATTGTAATGTTGGTCCTTGTGATCAGCACTTGTTTTTAATTACTCGCATTTTTATATAATGCATCTTGTTATTGTGAGCTGCAATGTGCCTTTTCCGAGTGCAATCCACCTGGGCGATTGCCACTGGAATCCTCAAATGAGGGTCCCACAAATATATCCTGCGAAAGGACAATATACCAATTATCTAAAATTGGGTCCTCACGCACATCCGCCCTGGTAGGGGTGTCCGTTGAACACTTAGTACACCCCGACAGGAGTGTCTATTGAATACTTAGATCATGACTTCGATCGAGGATGACATGGTGACAGTTTGCATCACCGACCTTGGCCAGGAAAAAGATTGGACTCATCCATTGCGGATCTATCTTGAACATGGGACCTTGCCCAAGGACGAAACCGAGAGTGATCGGTTACTTCGAAAGGCACGCCTGTATAAAATCATGGATGGGGTTTTATACAGAAAGGGTACTCAAGGAGTATTCATGCACTGTGTTTATCAAGAGGAAGGTAGGTCCCTCTTGAAAGAAATTCATGATGGCGTATGTGGTGCACACGCGTCATACAACACACTGATCGGAAAAACATTCTGACAGGGTTTTTACTAGCCTTCGGCACTTGATGATGCCAAGCATTTGGTCAAGACATGCCCGCAGTGTCAATTTCATGCAAGCCAAGTTCATCAACCTGGATATGTTTTACAAACTATTCCTTTAACATGGCCTTTTGCGGTTTGGGGAATAGACATAGTGGGTCCTATGCCCCAAGCGGTCAATGGGTACAAGTTCTTTTTCATAGCCATTGACACGTTTACGAAGTGGATTGAGGCTAAACCAGTCCGCAACGTTACCGCCGCAGCGGTCAAGAAATTCTTTCATAAGAATATAGTCACACGATTTGGTGTTCCAAGTCGTCTCATCACCGACAATGGCTCCCAGTTCGTTAGTGGTCTCTTTTTGGACTATTGCGACGATATTGGGACCAAAGTATGCTTTGCTTCTGTAGCCCATCCACAGAGCAATGGTGCCGTTGAACGTGCCAACGAGCAGATATTACAAGGCATAAAGCAATGTGTTTTCGATTGCCTTAAGATGCGCTTGGGGGCTTGGGTAGACGAACTTTACTCCGTTCTATGGGCACTACGCACTACTTGTAGTCGGGCCACGAGTGAGACACCTTTTCAACTAGTATATGGTGTTGAGGCTGTCTTACTTATGGAAATCCGCATTTAGTCTATTCGGGTAGATCAATTTGATCAGACTGATCAATTCGAATAGCAAGCCCAAGATAGTAGCCTCCTCGAAGAGAAATGCGATCAGGCGCTGATCAAGTCTGCAATATATTTACAAGCTTTGCGTAAATATCACAGTAACAGAGTGCGGCTTCATAGTCTTCACGTGGGTGACTTGGTTTTGAGAAAGATACAAAACCAGTTTAACTGCAATAAATTCTCCCCTCAGTTAGAAGTCCCTTATATTGTAGTTTCGATATCGCGACCAGGATCGGCTCGATTAGCGATGGAGGATGGAAGGATCTTGTCCAATACTTGGAACATAGGTTAACAATGCAAGTTCTATGTGTAAGTTTTCCATTTCTTTTATCCTTTTCAATTAGCATGATTTGTTAAAAATTATGTGTACCTTTCTTCTAATTATGTTATGGTTGTCTTTCTTTTTCCACACCCGTATCGAGCCATGCTCGGGAGCTGGTCGCTCGCCGATGACCATCTTACTATGATAGCTAAGTTGGATTCGTTGGCTGATCTCATGGTCACATCTAGTATAGCATGTTTCTGATCATTCGAGTGGCTTCCTGTTCGTAGTAAGACTTGGTATTGTATTAAGATCAGTATCGGTGCGACCAGATGATCGTATCTAAGTCGAGACATTTCTTTATAAACCGTTTCTAAATGTGTGAGAAACTCACTAGATATTTCTGATCATCAAGAACCCATATTTTTTCTAAAATTATAACACTAAGTCTCCAGTATTTATGATCTCAGGAGGGGGCTATGAGAATATGGTTGTAATTTAAATGGAAATCAAGTACACCTTTTCAAGAAACCTGAGACATGCATTTGCATAGTATAACTATATATTTGTAGCTATAGTAAGAAACAGAGGATCATTGTTCATTACAGTGATGTCACAATAAGCCAAGTTCCTTCAGAAGGTCTTCGATCAAGGGCTTCACTTCTTTCATGATATCCTCAAGCTGATTCTCACTTTCAAACTCTGCGTCTCCCACCACTGGTTTCAAGTCTAAGTCCGGGCCGTGGTGACGTTTGAGTTTGCATAAGATGGTGGAAGCGGCCAATCTTGCATTGTCCTTTATTGCCTCTTCTTGCCGCCTGGTATCTTCAGGAAGATACTCAAGAAGCGATTCAGCTTGAGTCACCACCAATTTGCACGATTCACTAAGGATTAATTCTTCTTTTTGAGGGTCGACGATACCAGCCTTTAGCAAATCTACATTCATCCTTAGCTTTCCAAAAGCTGGCGACAGAATGTCACTGTAGGAGGAAATCGTCGCCTTCAGGGTTTCTTTCTCCTTGTAGATAGCATCTGTCGTTTTCTTGAGAGACTGGATGGTTGCACTTTGGTGCTTGACGGTAGTGTGAAGTTGCCCAATTTCGATTTCAGCACGGGTACGCTTCTCCTGGAAGTCATCTCTCTCTTGTGAAAGAAGGCTTATTTGTTCCTCTTGTACTGCATGGGCAAAGTAATTGATTTTACGGTAGTTCATGTAAAGAAAATAAGTCCAACTGGTTGGAAGAAAAAACTTACAGGAAAGCTTTAGTCGTGTCTCATGAAATTCTTTCTCCATGGAAGAGAATCTCAAGGCCTCAGCTTTTTCCTGACTTTCCCGATCAGGTATACACCTTGTCAAGGAGGAATTTTCCCTATAACAAGGAAGATAACCGTTATACTTAGAAGAAATTCAAATTGAGACAAGCAAGTTACTGATACTCACTGTTCTAGCCGGCTAATCTCCCGTTGTGCCACCTCAATATGCTTTGTTAAAGCTTTTGATTTGATCACCATTTGGGTTAGGTCCTGAAACATAGTAAGGCTTGTTACTCAAACTTGAACATTCTTAAGTGTCGGGGGAAATCTCCGCGGGACTAAGTCCAGGTAAGTTGCGTCACGTTTGCCCGGGGAGTTGGCCTCCGGCCCCTCCCTGGGCTCCGGCGCTGTCCCGGGCGCCGCCATTTGCCCGGGGATGTGGTCTCCGGCCGCTCCCCGGGCGCCGCCATTTGGCCCCCGGGACATGGCCTCCGGCGCCGTCCCGGGAGCCGCCATTGTCCCGGGGACGTCGCCTCCGGACTCTCCCCGGGCGCCGCCATTTGGCCCCCGGGGACGTGGCCTCCGGACTCTCCCCGGGCGCCGCCATTTGGCCCCCGGGGACGTAGCCTCCGGGCTCTCCCCGAGCGCCGCCGTTTGGCCCCTGGGACATGGCCTCCGGCGCCGTCCCGGGCGCCGCCATTTGCCCGGGGACGTGGTCTCCGGCCGCTCCCTGGGCGCCGCCATTTGGCCCCCTGGACATGGCCTCCGGCACCGTCCCGGGCGCCACCATTGGCCCGGGGACGTCGCCTCCGGACTCTCCCCGGGCGCCGCCATTTGGCCCCTGGGGACGTGGCCTCCGGCGTCGTCCCGGGCGCCACCAGTGGCCCGGGGACGTGGCCCCCGGACTCTCCCCGGGCGCCGCCATTTGGCCCCCGGGGACGTAGCCTTTGGGCTCTCCCCGGGTGCCGCCGTTTGGCCCCCAGGACATGGCCTCCGGCGCCGTCCCGGGCCTCCTCGCCCTCCTAAAGGTAAAGTCTCGAGTTGTTTGTCACGTGCAGGTCACGCCAGGAGCGCCTCGGGAATCAGCGATCACCTGTCAAGCATCCAAGGCGTTTGACTGGAAGAAGGACGGTCCTACCCCTCAATCCGAAGGTGGCTTCCGGGGTAGTTTAGGTTTTTTACCTCTTTTTGGGGCTATAAATAGCCCTTGTACCCCTCTGTTGTAAAGGATCGGATCACTTTTATTGGAATAGCTAAACTCACAGGCGTGCTCTGGAAGCCTCTCCCCCGGAGAGAGCCTCCCCAGCCGACTCCGGTCGGGAGCGCGTCGACAGGACTAGGGCCCCCACTGGGACCCGAACCTTTATAAATCCGTGTGTCATTTCTTGTGCTTGTCCGGCGGGGGGGGACCGGTCATCCGGTCAACCCGCGCCGCGTAATCTTCTCTAGGATCATTCTCAAAACCTGCCGGGGTATTCGCAATACCACGACAGTTGGCGCCGACCGTGGGGACTCGGGACAAGACGCCATGGCTCCCCTAAGAACAAGGGCTCGCACCCTTCCCGGTGACCAGGGTCTCGGAGACCCGGCGCCGTCCGCCCGGGACACTGTTGTCCCGGCGGTCTCTTCCGGAGGTGACCTGGCCCAGGTACCGCCTCCCTCTTTTCCTCTTAACTTAGGTGCTTCCACCTCCAGGTCATTCCCGGTGACCGCGGGGACCTCGGCCGGGACCAGTCTCCCCCTGACGGCTCCCCCGGCTCCCCGGGACGCCCTGCTTGAGGCTCTCGTGGAGGGCCAGCTCCGCGCGTTGGCGCGGCCTCCGGCCCCCACATTTGCGTCGCACCCACAACCGGGGACTATGCCCCCGTTTATGGGTTACCCGGCGGTCCCTCTGGCCCCCGGTGGTTTGTCCGCCCCGTATGATCCTGCCGGGGGGTTCCCTCCCCCTGCGGGATATACGTCCGGACCCTTCCCGGCACCCGGGCCCGTCTCGATGCCGGGAGGTTACTTCATGCCGGGGCCCTTCGTGGCACCAGGGGGGTACCCCGTCCCGGGCCTATTCCCGTGGCCGGGAGCCCACTTCATGCCGGGGGTTTTCCCTACGCCGGGAGCCAGTCCCGCCCCCTGCGTCGCGTTTACCGCACCGGGGGCGGTTGACAGAGCAGCTCCCGTGCCGCAGCGGACTTCCCCCCGCATGGGCTCCCCGGTTCCGGACGTCGCCGCGGGGGCTCCCCCCTCGCCAGTTCCGGATGTTGCAGGGGCTCCCCCCTTCCCGGTTCCGGTCGTGGCCACTGGGGCCCCCTCCACTTCGGTTCCAAGCGTCGCCGTGGGCGCCCCCTCCCCGGTTCCGGATAATAGAGGGGCTTCCCCCTTTCCGGTCCCGGGGGTCGTCGCAGGGGCTCCCCCCAACTAGCTCTGGAAGCCTCCGGGACGGCAGCTACAGTGCATGAGCTCCCTCCCTCGGCGGGACAGGTCCGTTTCGCCCGGGGGGAGGTCGAGCGAATGCATTCACCAGAGCGCGGGGAAGAACTTCCCCCCGGCCGCGGGCGCGGGGAGCCTCGCTCTCGCACCGGTCGGGGGAAGAGACCCGCTGAAGAGCCAACCTCTCCGGCGAAGAGCCCGGACGTCTGGGAACTCAGTCCCGGTCCGGAGGAAAAGCGTCGCCACCGCCAGTCTGGCGGACCTCTCGGACCGCTTCCAGACTCAGACAACGAAGGTCCCGTGAAGGAAGACAGCGACCGGGACTCTCCCCGGGAGGTGCAGGGGGCTAACCAGCCCCTGTGCCGAAGATTTCGCAGCATCCGGTGGCCACGGCCCTACCGCCCTCCGCACATCGAGCACTACAATGGTGAGGCAGACCCTTACGAATTCGTGCAGGTCTACTCTACAGCCATCTCCGCGGCCGGGGGGGACGAGACGGTACAGTGCAACGTCTTCCCCCTGTACCTCACCGGCATCGCCCGCTCCTGGTTCTACAACCTGAAGGCGGGCTCCATCAAGTCCTTCTCACAGCTTAAGCGGGAGTTCTGTGCCAACTTCCAGGGGAACTACGTGCGTCCCCTGGACTCCTCGCAGCTGTACACTGTCCGGCAGAGGACTGGGGAAACCATCAGAAGCTTCTTCAAGCGCTTTGCTCAGGTGAAGAGCAAAGTGGCCCATGTTCCCGACTCTAAGGTCATCGAAGCCTGCAAAAGCGGCATCCTCCCGGGGGAGCTCCACCGAAGGCTCTCCCGAAGCTGCCCCTCTTCCGCCGACGAGCTCTTCAACGTATTCGAAAAGTACGCTCGGGCGGAGGAAGACGACATCTGGAAGAAGACCCAGGGGGCTTCCGCCGACGTCCTATTCCTGAAGGCCTTCAAAGAGATGCAGGTGGATGAAAAGCTCCTGCAGCCCGCGGCAGGGCCCCTACAAGGGTTTGTCCCGGGGAAGGCGATCCACCCCGTGGGCAAGGTAGATCTCCCAATGACCTTCGGCACACCGGAGAACTACCGGACCGAGCTGGTCCGCTTCGACATAGTGGACCTCCCCTCCTCCTACAATGCGATAATGGGGAGGACCACAATCAACCGGCTGGGGGCAGCCACTCATCAAAACTATCTATGCATGAAGATCCCCGGGCCGCATGGTGTGATCAACGTCCGGGGAGACCAAGACATGGCCCGTGCTCTATACGAGCGCGCTGCGGCCACAATCGGAAGCGTCAACCTCATAAAGATGCCCGGGGGGGAGGCTTCTCCCCCGGAACTAGACGCCGCTGCGCCACCGCCCGGGAGGCCCCTCCTCATGCCGCGTCCGGAAGGGGGCCTCCGGAAGGTCCTGCTATCCCCGGGCAACGTAGACAAAACCGTCCGGATCGGGGCGGAGCTCCCCGAGGAGCACGCAGCGCAACTTGCGGCTTTTCTGCGCAAAAACTCCGATGTTTTTGCGTGGAGGCCTTCGGACATGCGGGGCGTCGCCCGGGAGGTCATTGAGCACAAGCTCGCAGTGGCCCCCGGTCACCCCCCGGTCAGACAGAAGCTGCGGAAACTCTCCCTCGAGCGCCAAGAAGCGATCAAGGTGGAGATCACCCGTCTCCGAGAGGCGGGGTTCATTCGGGAGGTCTTGCACCCCGAGTGGCTCGTGAACCCCGTCCTCGTCAAGAAATCAACCGGCAGGTGGCGGATGTGCGTGGACTTCACCGACCTTAACCGCGCCTGCCCCAAAGACAACTTCCCGCTCCCGCGGATTGATCAGCTCGTCGACTCCACTACGGGGTGCGACCTCATGAGCTTCCTAGACGCCTACTAGGGCTACCATCAAGTCCGGATGGCGGAAGGGGACGAGGAAAAGACGAGTTTTATTACTCCCCTCGGAGCCTTCTTCTACGTCCATATGCCCTTCGGGCTCAAGAACGCGGGGGCAACCTTCCAGCGCCTCATGACGTTAAGAGCAAGTCGGCCGCAACGTTGAAGTCTACGTAGACGACGCGGTCATCAAGAGTCCCCGCGCAGCCTCCCACATCGACGACCGGGCTGAAACGTTCCGCAACCTCCGCGCATTCGGGCTCAAACTAAACCCGGAGAAGTCCTCCTTCGGGGTGCGCGGGGGGAAGCTCCTAGGTTTCCTCGTGTCCCAGCGGGGCATAGAGGCAAACCCCGAGAAGATCCGGGCATTTCGAGACATGCCCCCGCCGCGCTTCGTCAAGGACGTCCAGCGGCTCTCCGGCTGCCTAGCCGCACTCAGCCGCTTCGTCTCCCGGTCGGGGGAGCGGGGCCTCCAGTTCTTCAAGATCCTCCGAGGGCTCGAGGGGTTCCGCTGGACCCCCGAGGCCCAGGAAGCCTTCAACGACCTCAAGAAGTACGTCACGACCCCTCCAATGCTCATGAGTCCGTCTCCAGAAGAGCCCTTGCTCCTCTACCTCACCGCGACCCCCGTCGCCGTCGGCGCGGTCTTGGTGAAGGAGCAAGGGTACTCGGCCACCCGGGACGGCAGCATTTGTACCATCACCAAACCGAAGGGGGACTTGGGGCCCCCCTTCACCAGGTGGGAGGTCCGGGCCGCCGGTTCGTAGAAGTACCGGAAGGCGCGAAGGGTGAGCTCCCGCCCGGTCGCTGTCTCGTAGAGCCAGATGAAGAGGCCCATCCGGACGAGCGCGTTCGGGGTGAGGTGGTTGAGCGCCACCCCATACTCCTTCAGAAACTCCCGGAGCATGGGATGCACCGGGAGCCGGAGCCCCACCTCTAGGAAGGCCTCGAAGGCCACGACCTCTCCGGGCCTGGGGCGGGGGGCTCCGTCTTTCTTCACGGGGACTCGGATGTCCCCGTCCGCGACGACGCAGCGTTCGACCAAGGACTCGGCGTCCTCGGCCGTGAACTCCGACGCCTAGAGGAAATCCGAGGGATTTCCTACGGGGGCACTTCCGTGGTCTTTGCTCGACCCTTGGGTGCCATGAGGTTAGTCTCTTCTTTCTTTCGGTGACTAACCTTTTAGGAGGCTACTACTAAAACTTCCGGACGTCTGCTACCGGGAGCTAACTACCGGAAAGAGATACCGGCAGAGGGCTATCGGGAGAGCAAAAATTGGTAAGGCTGAAAGTTTGGAATGAACTTCTGGGCCCCCCAAGACCCTATTTATAGGGGCGGGACGTGGTCTAGATGCGCGCCACGTGGCACCCGCGGAGCAATCTAGACCATAGAAGTTCAAACCGTGCGCGGGAAACGGAGGGACGGGCGCACGAATCGAGGCGCTAGTTCGAACCACGAGCGCATTTATGCCGAAATGACGCGGCCATAAGCATCCGGCACGGGAATCGAAGCGTCACGGTTCCGGTGACTTCGTCTGGAGATTTTCCCGGTAACATATGCCATACCCAGCGGGGGCTCAAGCTTCGTCCCCGGGGGGCGTGGGGGCCTGCTGTCGGGGGAAATCTCCGCGGGACTAAGTCCAGGTAAGTTGCGTCACGTTTGCCCTGGGACTTGGCCTCCGGCCCCTCCCCGGGCGCCGCCATTTGGCCCCCGGGTACGTGGCCTCCGGGCTCTCCCCGGGCGCCGCCATTTGGCCCCCGGGAACGTAGCCTCCGGGCTCTCCCCGGGTGCCGCCGTTTGGCCCCCGGGACATGGCCTCTGGCGCCATCCCGGGCGCCGCCATTTGCCCGGGGACGTGGTCTCCGGCCGCTCCCCGGGCGCCGCCATTTGGTCCCCGGGACATGGCCTCAGGCGCCGTCCCGGGCGCCGCCATTGGCCCGGGGACGTCGCCTCCGGACTCTCCTCGGGCGCCGCCATTTGGCCCCCGGGGACGTGGCCTCCGGCGCCGTCTCGGGCGCCGCTAGTGGCCCGGGGACGTGGCCTCTGTACTCTCCCCGGGCGCCGCCATTTGGCCCCCGGGTACGTGGCCTCCGGGCTCTCCCCGGGCGCCGCCATTTGGCCCCCGGGAACGTAGCCTCCGGGCTCTCCCCGGGTGCCGCCGTTTGGCCCCCGGGACATGGCCTCTGGCGCCATCCCGGGCGCCGCCATTTGCCCGGGGACGTGGTCTCCGGCCGCTCCCCGGGCGCCGCCATTTGGTCCCCGGGACATGGCCTCAGGCGCCGTCCCGGGCGCCGCCATTGGCCCGGGGACGTCGCCTCCGGACTCTCCTCGGGCGCCGCCATTTGGCCCCCGGGGACATGGCCTCCGGCGCCATCTCGGGCGCCGCTAGTGTCCCGGGGACGTGGCCTCTGTACTCTCCCCGGGTGCCGCCATTTGGCCCCCGGGGATGTATGTAACACCCCTGATTTTGCTAAACCCTAAAATAGCCGAAATCCACATCCGGACCCCAAAACCTAATCTGCTTCAGCCATTCCCTTCTAAATGCTGTTCAGAACATTTTTCCCTTCGGGACCATCTCCAAAATCTCACCCTAAAGCTGAGTTTCAAGCCTTGCTATTTTAAAACCCTAATTACCCTAAACTGTTTTCCCCAATTTTGTCGAAACCCTTCAGATCTTGCCCGATCTTACCAAACTTTGGCCAGATAAGTTCTAATAATCTTTTGCAACTTAGCTGCGAAATCAGATTTCAGATCGGACCCTCAGATCTCCAAATTTGCAAACAGACCCAAGTCCTATTCAAATTATCCTCACAGAACAGCCCCTGGAATAAGTTTCAGAAATAGCAAATCGGCCCAAATATTATTTTCAGGCCCTTTTCGACCAGCGCCTGGTCGTTGCCACGACCAGTGCTCGAGCCACCGTTGCCGCGCCGCATTCTCGCCGTGCTTGCTCGCCGCCGGCCATCGTTTCTGTCACCTGTGCCCGTGAGTTGCTGTGCCACCCCGTGCGCACGTGCCAGCAGTGCATCGCCTCGCCCAGCGGATAAACGGCCGTGCTCCCGAGCCTCGTTTTCGCGCGCGCTCCCGTTGCCATGGCAGTTGCATGGCGTTACGTGTCATTGCCGGAGCTACATTGTCGCCTCCGCATCTGTGCCATCACTGGTGAAGTCCCAAGGCAACTGGTAAAGCTGCAGCACCGCCTGAAGCGCGATCACGTCGCCGTCGCCGTCGTTGCGCCTGCGCCCGACAAGTTTCTCCCCGGCGCAAGCAACTGTTGTCGCCTTCTCCCTCGCAAGCTCCGTCCCCGTGCCTATTTAAACCCCCCACAGCGCTGTGAAGAAGCACAACCTCAAGACTTAGCCAAATTTCCAGTTCTCGCCGTTTTCACTTTCTTCTCCGGCGAGCCAGTGAGAGAGCTCACGGTGCCAGCCCTTTCCACAGCCCCTCTCTTCAATCCAGGTTCACCAGTGAGTTCCCCTCGTTCCCCTCTCTGTGTCATAGCAACCAATTGCACTAGATCGATCCCCATCGCCGGTGATCGCCGGATTCCCGATTTGCCCTGTTCCCCCAATGCCACTCGATTCAGCCCAAATTAACCCTCAATCCTGTAGAAGAAGTTGATCAGTAAGCTTAGTAGAGCAAGCCTGTAGAACCAGAATCCCCATTTAAGCTCAAATCGAAGAAATCCCAAATTTGAACCTCGGCCGTTCGCCGGACTTCGGCGCCAAGCTTCTCCGGCCGATATCCAATGAAATTAACCTCCCCAGTAGCTTTGTTGTGCCCTAGAGATCATCCCCAAGCTTGGAATTGAGCTCTTTCGCCCTGTATCAAAAATACCCAAGCTCCAGTGTCGTCTTCTCCAGCGCCGGTCGCCGGAATTTGTTCCCGGCCGATCTAGCGCCTGAAACCTTGTCCCTTAGATAGATTCCAGTACCCTGAGCAATATTGTCCACTAGCTCGACACCTGGATCTGCCTAGATTGTGAGTTATGCCTATGCCAAGATCACTGTCCAGTAACTCAGTTCATGTCCAGGCCACCGTGGTTCATCGCCGGATTTGGCCACCCTCCGGCCACTTTCAGCCCTTGTGCCTGTTGAGTATATTGTTCCTGTTAGTAATGCCTACCTCCCAGACAAAGTGGTGCATCATTTGGAGCCCTAGATCAAAAGTTAAGCCATGCCCTAGTTTCTGGCCATGTCCAGCACCATGTCAGTGCATGTCAGCCACTGGCATTAGCCCTGTTTGACCCCTTCTGGTTGAGCAATTGAAATGCCACCTTGTCCCCTAGATTCCTGGAGTTGTGTTCTACAACTTTCTCTACTATCACTTCTCCAGAAAACCATCCTAAGACTAGTTTCCAGTTATGCCAAAGCCACGAACTGAATGTCGACCCTTCGACGTTCAATCCTTTTTAACCGTTTCTTCGACCAGAGCCCTTGTGACCTTGCCCTAACCTTTTCCCCTGCATGCATGACTTATTTACTTAATACTTCCTATAGAAACTATTTTCAGTATGCTTATGTGGTATGTGTTTGTGTGTTGTCTGATTGCCGCAGAGTCAGAAGCGGAAGGAGCGGAAGAAGTCTTTGAAGAGCCGTCTGAGTTTTTAGACCCCACATTGCAAGGCAAGCCTCATTCCTTTGATCATGTCTCACCCAATATTTTCATATGAAGTATATTCACTGTTTCTTACTATGCATGTTTAGTTGAAATACAAGTTATGTTTGAATGACATGAGTAGATATTCCCTAATGAATCATGAAACCCCTCTTGTTATTGAACCTTCATATATATGCTTTTGTCACCCTAGGACTCATATATTGAATATTCACATTAAACTTGAAATGGTCAAATACATGAGAAGTTATAATGAAAACCGTTTTGACAAGAAAACCGATAAAAGGGATCAGTAGTGAGGATTGGTTTGTATGGAGAGGGTGCGGTGCGCACCAGGGAATGTGAATGTTCCTCACTATTGATTCATAAGGACGAGAACCTTGTGCTGTGTCTCTATACGAATTGTAAACGTGCCAACCACTTGCCTGGTATGGGACATGCACAACTTAGTAACTTTTTGGTATTAGCAGTTCCCTGCATGGTTTGACGATCTGGTTTCTCGCGTGGAAACTGGAAGGCCAAGGTTCGGCCATGAGTGATGTGAGTCAGAAAAATGATGAGAGAAAAAGGCGTGAATGAAGGAAGGAGCCCTAGACCTGATTAAGTCGTGAGCGGCTGTAATCTTAAATGGTCGTATGTCTCGCGTGGACATACACCAAGGCTATGTGTCCTGAGGGAACATAGACCAGAGAGGCTAGGAAGTAAGGCAGTGGGGAAAACCCACAACGGTACTTGAGACTTAATTGTCTATTTACCGGGCAGGGATACTGTTAATACTGAACTGTAAAGCGTTGTGTGATCTCGGCCTTGTCACATGTGTATAAGTCACATGAAGCTGATCCGACTTGAAAGCCGAGTGAACCAGTGGATTTAAAAAGAGGTACACCTTTGCAAAGTGTAAAAGAAGTATCAGATACTCTGTACTCCCAGGTTCAGGAGTCTTTTCGTAGTGGATGTTATCCATGGGTTATAGCACAAGTAATGTTTGGAATGTTTTCATAATGCGGCTAACAAAGTAGTGACTCATGGGAGACCACTACATCTAATGTTTTATTGAAAACATGTAACATGTTTAAAGTGATATTTTCATGACAAAGTACTGTTTACTGAACAAATAACTTGGAAATCTATATATCTCTATCTATATGAAACTAAAACCCCTGAATTATATGTTTCACCCTCATATAAGTACAATTACTATAATCCCCGGAATGAGTATTGCTGAGCACCAAGTGCTCACCCTTGCAATTTGCATCCAACTGTAGAAGAGGGATTCGAGGATCCCGATTCCTTCAGTTATGAGTTCCCGGCAGAAGATGGAAGTGTCCCGGACGAGCCCACGTTCTAGAAGGATTGCGCACCAAGTCAAGTCAGATGTGGGAGGAGCCACTTCAACCTCGCTGCGGATGGAAGTCAAGCTTTTTGTCGTTGCTTTGTGTTTCATGTTGTGTGTTCGGTACTTGGATACTGATTCTGGTTATGATAAACTTGTTATTTTCTTAGCAACTCTACTTAGCGCCATTTTCGGTGCTTTGGGTATGTAATATTGGCCAAGCTGGCCTGCTACCTGTTTAATGTTATTATTATGCTTGTCTGGTTTGGAGCTCATGTGTCATCCTGCTGTGTGTAACCTACCTGGGCGGTTACCAAGGTGATCCTCAAATGGGGGTCTCACAACGTAGCCTCCGGGCTCTCCCCGGGCTCCGCCGTTTGGCCCCCGGGACATGGCCTCCGACGCCGTCCCGGGCGCCGCCATTTGCCCGGGGACGTGGTCTCCGGCCGCTCCCCCGGCGCCGCCATTTGGCCCCCGGGACATGGCCTCCGGCGCCGTCCCGGGAGCCGCCTCGGGCGCCGCCATTGGCCCGGGGACGTGGCTCCCGGCGCCGTCCCGTGCGCCGCCAGTGGCCCGGGGACGTGGCCTCCGGACTCTCCCCGGGCGCAGCCATTTGGCCCCCGCGGACGTAGCCTCCGGGCTCTCCCTGGGCGCTGGGCGCCGTCCTGGGCGCCGCCATTGGCCCTGGGACGTCGCCTCCGGACTCTCCCCGGGCGCCGCCATTTGGCCCCCGGGGACGTGGCCTCCGGCGCCGTCCCGGGCGCCGCCAGTGGCCCGGGGACGTGGCCTCCGGACTCTCCCCGGGCGCCGCCATTTGGCCCCCGGGGAGGTAGCCTCCGGGGTCTCCTCGTGCGCCGCCGTTTGGCCCCCGGGACATGGCCTCCGCCGCCATCTCGGGCCTCCTCGCCCTCCTAAAGGTAAAGTCTCGAGTTGTTTGTCACGTGCAGGTGACGCGAGGAGCGCCTCGGGAATCAGCGACCACCTGTCAAGCATCCAAGGCGTTTGACTGGGAGAAGGACGGTCCTACCCCTCAATCCGACGGTGGCTTCCGGGGTAGTTTAGGTTTTTTACCTCTTTTTGGGGCTATAAATAGCCCTTGTACCCCTCTGTTGTAAAGGATCGGATCACTTTTATTGGAATAGCTAAACTCACAGGCGTGCTCCGGAAGCCTCTCCCCCGGAGAGAGCCTCCCCGGCCGACTCCGGTCGGGAGCGCGTCGACAGGACTAGGGCCCCCACTGGGACCCGAACCTGTATAAATCCGTGTGTCATTTCTTGTGCTTGTCCGGCGGGGGAGGACCGGTCATCCGGTCAACCCGCGCCGCGTAATCTTCGCTAGGATCATTCTAAAAACCTGCTGGGGTATTCGCAATACCACAACATTAAGCTTCTCGAATCTACAGAGGTAGAAGCATTTTTTTCTTACCTCTACAAAATTGCTGAAGGAATTCCTCAGTGTACTCTTGGGTTCAGCTAAAGGTTGTTTTTTCCTTGGCGATAGGGGCAGCAGATGGTTGTTCTTACTGATCCACCCCTGCGGTAATGATTACGGTTTCCATCCCCTGGGATTGGAGGTCCGCTATTATTTCCTCTACAATGTCCTGAGAGGATACCTCAGCCATTGGAGTCCCACCTGTTTCCCCCGCGACCTCTGTGGTAGTTAGTATGCCAGAATTCGGTGAGGTCGACGGGACGTTAAGCACAGGATCCCTGCGGGTATCATAATTTAGAATATCTCTGCTTTGATAACAAAGAGTTGACAAGTTGAGATATCCTTAATTTATACCGAACCCTATCCAAGATTTGGGTTTCGAAGATGAACTCTGGGGAGAAAGAAACCCACTAGGTGCCCCTATTGAAGTGTCATCGACAGTTGTCCTTGTTTTCCTTTTCTTGAACAGGACATTGTCTTCTTCTCCCTGCATGTTCACAATACGACTGGTATATGCAGGGAAGTGCAAAACCTAAAGACTGTGAAGTTCTTACCACAGCAGTCCCTTCGTTAATCGAAGGAGGGGTTACCAGCCCTAAGGTGGTGCATGCTTCGGGATTGGGAGTCTCCTCCATGGCCGCAAGTTCTTTTGTGGCCACGGGATCCTTTGCCACCATTTTCTCCTCCGCCAAGGAGGACAAAACTTCGGCAATGGTGGGAGAGGTTGACCTCTCTGGGATGTTAATGTCCAGAGAGTTTGATGCTTTCCTCTTACGACGGATTAGAGGAACTTCGTCTTCCTCATCCTCGCTCCCCTCACCCTGTACGACCAAGAAGTAACTCCTACCCTTACTAGGTACAACACGGGGAAGAGAAAATCTTATCGCAGTGTTCTTAGAGGTCATTCTCTTCTTTTTTGTAGAAGGCCCCCCTACGGTCTTCTTTGAGGTATCAGGGGTTGGCTCATTCATCTATTTCTTCGAAGAGGTTCTCTTTACCGTCTTCACCACTGTTCCCTCAGAAGGTCCAGCGTCATCACCAGGATGCTTTGTTCCGGCGGTTCACCCCTTCAGCAGCTACATCATTTCAAGAACTCTATTTGATGATCAAAATCAACAGGCGATCTCGAACAAGCTCCACAAAAGAAGTCATACCTCTTGACGTTCTTGCTTCAGATCGTCGCTGCCATTGATTAAGCTTTGAGGACAGGGTGATCCTTGAGCTCCTTCTGATGTGGCGTTATAGGGCACCAGAAGGCTATTCGTCCATTTCTTAATCTCGGACAGAGATAAAACTGCGTCGCAAAAAAGCAAATTACTTGATACGAGATATTTCATCAGTAAAAATTGTATGTTTTGCAGACCAGTGGACATACCTGTATTAAGTCTAGGGTATTGTCTGCCATGGATGCTACTGTAACACCCTGAGTTTAGGGGTAAAAACTCTCTTTTTCATGAACATCATGCATGCATGTATCTGTAGTAGTAGCCAGATCAGTATCTATCTTAAGCCCTAAAATCTCCAAATCTATCCAGTGAACTCAAATCAAGATCAGATTTCTCAGATATGATTTATCACTTACTCTGAACATAAAAGCCCTCGGAACCCTGATTAAATTCCAACTCTAACTTCCAGATCTATCAATCCTTATCTGTTTTCGAAAACAGAAATTCTAATTACTATTTTAATTACCCTAAATACTCTGAACTCAGATTTAGTCAAGTCTTGACCTAATTCAGACCAGATTACTCTTGGACTATGATCATGGGTATGCCAATACCTTAATCCAGAAAGTTGGCAGACAAATTATATTATCTAACCCTTTTTCACAGATCAGTCCAAATTATATCGCAAATTAGTCCTTTATCTAATATCTGGAAACCCAAAAAGGCTAAAATCTTCAGATCAACTCCAAATTCAGAATTTCTTCAGCAAATCTCTTCTAAATGCTATTTGATACAATTTTCCCTTCTATCCAGATTACAAAATCACATCTTAAAGGCCAGAATTTGAAATCAACAAAACTCAGATTTTAATTTACCCTAAAGTACCCTATTTTCAGTTTATATCAGAAACTATCAAATCAAGCCAGATTTTACCAAATTTCTTGCTGGATGAGTATAAGGTATAAGTTTATACTCATCCATGAAATCAGATTGCAAATCAACTATCTCTAAATCAGAAATTACAAATCAGTCCAAGTTGCAACCAAAGATTCTGGCAATTAGGTCCCTGGTTCGACCTCAGCAGCAGTTCACGACCAGAGGAGTTGTTTGCGACCAGTGCTCATCTTCGACGTCAGCTAGCGGTGTACAGTACTTGTCTTCGACTTCGACCACAACCTGCATAGCTTTGAACAGTGCTGTGCGACCACGACCGGTGCGCATTGCGCTGTGTCACCGCGTCGTTGCCGTCGATCAGCGCCGCTCTAGCCCGTGTTTTTCGCAACCGCCTTTGCACACGCACACGTGTTTGCAATTCAATTAACGCCGTGGCGATTCCTGTCCAGCACAACAGCAGCTGCACGCCAGAGAGGAGCTTCGTTGCTCGCCGTTGCTTCAACTCGAAGTCTCCACCGGCGCAAGCTTCTTAACCTCCAAGCAGTGAGCTTAAGCTTCGTTACACTTTGCTTTGCCTATAAATAGCATCTCCCTTATCACCAGCACCGCTTTCGTGAACTTCTCAGCAAATAAACAAAAATATTCCTCGCTGTTGTCGTCTTCTCCGGCGAGCACAGAAGGAGGCTCACGGTGCCAGCTTCAACCATTGCTCCAATCTCCAAATTAACACCATTAGTGAGTATCTCTCATCTCCCTTATCATGTGTTAGCATCCAATTGAGCTCCGGTGATCTCTAACGCCGGCGATCACCGAAGTCCTCTAATGCCTTGTTCCAGCAATTGCATCTACTCCAGTTCAAATTAGCTTTCACTGTAGTGGAAGGAAATGATCAGTGAACTAATCTTAGTAAGCCTGTGCATCAAGATCTCGAAATTAAACCCGAATTGAAGCTTTCCCCTTTCTCGCGCGCCACCGGTGACGGGCTCACGTCGCCAGGCCGCACCACCATTCCTCTGGCCGAATTGCTGTTACCAGAAGCTTCACCTTACCTCCCTAATGCTCTCACAGCGAGCAATTGAGCTTTAAGGTCGTGTATCGGTTTCGCCCAATTTAGCCCTTCTTCTTCTCCGGCCACGGTGTTGATTTCCTCCCCGACGTTGCTTTACGCCAATTCCTTTCATTCATACTATCTGAAGCTACCCAGGAACTCAACTGTGCCTTCAAATTGGAGCTTAAATCACCACATCGCCCTGTTGCCGTTGAAGCCGTCTTCTTCTCCGGCGCAGCTCGTCGCCGTTCACTGCCGTGCCATCTCCAATCGAGCCCAATGCTTCAAACAGTACCACTTAGCCCTAGCTAGCTCCAGCAACACCAAGTTTCAGCAGCACAGCACCATATTGCAAATTAGGTGCTCTACCCTTCGTTGCCGTGCCACCAGTGTGCCGCCCGGTCGTCGCCGGCCACCGCCGTCGATGTCACCTTGTCCAACATCTTCGCCTTGATCTCCTAAACACTTTCCTCTACTAGATCGATCCCTAAATCTGCACAGAATTGCCAGTTGTTTCTATGCCAAGATCTTGTCCAGTGGCTTCACTGTGCCGTGTCGCCTCCATAGTTCTCCACTAATTTTCATCACCATCGAGCCATCTTCAGCCTTAGAACCTATTGGATCATTTGTTACTGTTATCAAGGCCTACCTCCCAGACAAAGTGGTGCATCAATTGGAGCCCTAGATCAAAAGTTATGGCAAGCCCTAGTTTCTGGCCATGTCAGCCTAATGCCAATCTATGCCAGCCAGTGGCATTATCCCTTTTCACTTCCTTCCAGATGTGCATCTTGAGCATAACCTTGTCCCTTAGACTTGTGGAGTTGTAATCTACATTTTATTCTACTGCCACAAGTTGAGATACTCCCTCTGTCATCCATCGACCCTATGTCGATGCCTTGAACCGAATGTCAACCTAAAGACGTTCGTTGATTTTAGGCAAACCAGCTGTGGACTTAATGTCATTTCCTTACCCTGAAACCCTAAAAGTAACTAGCACTCATTTTCAGCCCTAATCCTATGAGTTAGCCCTAATTAGCTTCTATGGTATCTAAACCCAATCATTTCAGAATCATCGAGACATTTCATCTTTGCATTATTGGATATAGTATAATAATATATTGAAAAGATTGTGATTCTTGGTTGCTTGTTTGATTGGACAGTAGATCAAGAGCCCGAGTTCGAGGACTTCACTGCTGATCCGACATCAACTATTGTCTCTTACGACGCGGAAGGCAAGTCATAGTCTTGACCATATTGAACCTATATTTTATGAATTGTTATGATATGAACTTGAATATAAGTAATACTGCATGTGAAAGAATGGTTGAGATATATTTTGGTAGTACAAAGTTGGATGCTTGAGAAATGTGAAAAGATCAAATAGTGAACCATGAACTACTATATATGTATTTATATATATTCATGAAATAAAACCCCTAGCCGTGACCAGAAATTTAGTATGGATGGCTGTAGCACTGGAGGTGCTTAACTGCAAAGGAGAGCAGGCACGGAAGGTGCATGGTTGTGGATGGTCTGGTCACTGGCATATAAGGACTAGAACCTTGTGTTGCGCGTCTAGTGGCATGAAACACGTGCTAACCGCAAGCCTGGTATGGGACATGCCTGAACAAGTACTTATGCGGATCGCACATGAAACCCCTGCATGAGATGGAAAACAATACACTAATTTCACGGGGTTCAGCTCCTCCACGTAATATGATCATGCACGTTGACTCAGTAATGGGAAGAGACTTGGGGGTGGGGGTATATCCCGCCACAACTGTGGTTCACGAGAGATCCATAGGGTCAGGGGTGAAATGTGAGTAAAGCATAACAAAAGTTCTTGTTATCTCCACCTTGCCACTCACACATGGTTGTGAGGAAGGGTCTAATCATATTGATAGGATGGGCATGAAAGTGGAATATCTTGCAGGTAAATTGGTACCTCTCTGTAGAGTAAAAACGTATTCGAATACTCCGAGCTCCCGAGTTTATAGGAGTCTACTGCGGTAGATTAAATCCACGGGGTGTGGCACAAGTATGTTTTCCAAATAAAATCTGATAAGTCAAGATTACCCAAATGACATGTGTTGTCATGATAAGGGGTGCTGCCGTGGGCTGTCGTGTGTCGACGTGTCGCGGTAGTGCTATAATCTAGTGAACATAAATAGCGATGCTATGTTATGGAAAGTGCTGCCATGAGATGAGACATGAAAGTAAAGATTATTTTACAAACATCCATAATTCTTGACTAGTCTAGGTTCATAACAATACTACTATATGTATCTACTCTTCCCTATGACTTGCTGAGTACGTAAGTACTCACACTTGCAACTTACAACCCAGAAGATGGAGCATATCAAGATCAAGAAGAAGGTGTGGAGAACTTCTTGGACCAAGATGAAGGAGAGCCAGATCCACCAAATCCCTGATGTGTTGTTCTACTGTCAACTTCTTACTGTGGAAGGGACACCCATCATCCGCTGTGTAGAAGTTTTATTTTGCTTTAACTAAACCTTGAATGCCGCGAAGGCATTGTATCCTCTTTACGTAATATTATGGCCAACATGCCTCGCTACTTAATAGTTTGTGAATATACTCCTGTGTTTGATTCATCCTGGGAAGTCAAAGGTATGCATATATGGGACTAGCAACAGCAAGCTAGGTCTCCACAGGAGTAGTCGTAGTCCTAGTTTCGGGGCGCAACAACTACCTCCCAAGCGGGATGTTCCCTCTTCCGCAGGGGGCTCACCCTATTCTTCACAAAGTCACAGATGATATCTCGCGCCATTAATCCCTACTGGACAAGCTGAAGAATAACTTGGGCGTGCTTCTTCAATTGTTGATTTAAAGCACGAAGGGTGTCCATTTCGCTTCTCTTCTCCAGTCGGTTGTATTTGAACCAGAGGCTACTCCCCGAGGGAGGGGTGCAGTAGAACCATTTGTGGTGCCACCCGTGCACCGAATCCCACAAAGGAAGAAAGGGATACTCTTTCTTCTCCCTTATGTTAAAGTATATGCAGCCTACGGCACTGGCGCTTTTTGACCGTGCCGAGAAGTAGAATCGTCGAAAGAGATCTACGCTGGGTAGCACTCCAACGAAAGCCTCGCACAAGTGCTGGAAAATCGCCAGGATCAAAATGGCATTTGGATGAAGATTCACCAGTTCTAGCCCATAGTGTGCGAGAATCTCTTGAAGGAACTTGCTTTATGGGAATCGGAAAACACATCGCAAGAACTCTTCAAAGATTACCAGTTCGTTCTCACGAACGACTGGGGTTTCCTCATTTTTCTCCGCCGGTCGCTAGTTAATTAGCAGCCGTGGGGGAAGGATTTCCTCTTTCTCGAGCACCATCAAGCTCTACTCGCTGTGATGGATTGATCGGCTCCAGGATGCCATAGTCGATGAGATCAGTGGAAAGGCGACGGCTTTTTGGAGGTGATGTGAGCAAGGTGCGCAAGGAGGGTTTTGTGCGGCTAAAATGTCTAAGGTAAAAGAGGGTTTTGGTTCTGAAGTTTCTTAGACAAGCCACTTCTTCCTTTTATATGCCCGAGACCACTACTCACCAAGTTCATTATTTTAATAATTTCCCATAGCTGGTGTCTTTTCTTTTGGAACCTGTTATCATATCGTTTACCCTGTTGTGAATCTGAAACAAAATGTATCTGTCGAACATTAATAAAGATCATTTTATTTCACATTCGGGGGCTATTGTACAAATAATTATATGAGAAGTTATTATGGGGAAATTAATATCTTCACCACTGTCACAATCTTAAAAACCAAAATTCCTTTTGTGGTTACAATACCATGCATGATCGCAATGCAGTTCTGTGATCTTGGTATTTTTTGTGACCTCAGTGCTAAGTGTGGTCTCAAGACTGTTCTGTGACCGCAATGTTCTTTATGGCCTCAACATTATTTTGAGACCGAAGTTTGGAATTGATTTCGGTCAAAAGACATGTTACTTGTGTTTTCCTATTATCATTTTTTACACAGAAAATACCAGTTGGTGATTATAAGTTATACATAATCATTCAAGGAGTCAAGCATGTAAGGAAAAGAAATTCTTTATTTTATACAATCTTTACAGACAAAAGGGATATAGGTGACCAAAGCATCGACCTGATCTGAAAGTAATTGACAAAGTTCTCCTAAGTACACACTGGCATCAGTGCGACCAACACTGGACGCCCCAAGAGAACTAGCGACGTCCCTAAGCCCATTGACATCATCTCTTATTAAAAGAGTAACACTATTCCTTATTGTGTTCGAGAGGTCTCACTGCTCTCGCGCACGATTTCTTTCTAGACGAAGCTTGCGCGCCTCTTCGCGAGCTCCATCATAACATTCTGCCAAGGCAGAATGGCCGAGGACATCTCCTCAGAATGCTTCTCTAGCGCCTCTGTTTCTTCTCTGAGGGTTCTGACCAAGTCAGATTTCTCCCTCAGAAGAGCCTAGATCTCATCAAGCTGATCACTGGGGGCTCCATGGGCCTTCACCTCCTGTACATGAATGGGTTAATTTCTAAAACATATGAACCACAGAGAGGATGAAGATGATTACTTGAGGAGAAGAGGAGAAAGCCAAGCTTCGAAGCGGATTTGGTCGCAATAATGCGAGACTTTCCCCAGAATGCTGATGATCCAAAGAAGGAGGAGGACTTGGTCGCAGAGGTGTGAGACTTTCCACGGAAGAGTGGAAATTGGAAGGATTATTGTGGATCTCCAAAGGTGGAGATGAAGATGCAACTGGATGGGTTGCAAGGGGAAATGTGGCAACACAGATGTCAGCACCCTTTAGTATTTTTGATGCCGCTCCACTGGAAGATCCTTCGTCATTTCTGGATTTCTTTTTTAGAGCGATCAGTTCTTCAAGTACCTATAAATTCCAGAATGCATTGCTTTGGAAATGATCAAACTAAAAGGGAATGATTTTACATCAATGTTTCATAAGAGATCTACCTTCTGAAGATCCTGATCGATCTTGGCTCCTGTCTGTATTTCTTCCTCATCACTCTGAACAATCTTCTTGGAGCCTCGGTTCGCCATTAAGATAAGAATAGATGAGGGAAAGTGAAGTTATGAGTGGAAAAAAGTTCTAAAAAGTCTTAGCCAAAGGAAGGCTGTTGAGTTTCAAAACTAAAAGACTTCGCAATTTATAGAGCCCAGAGGCAACGGTTCGCATTTGAGGGCACCTCAAGTTCTTAAAACACACTTACCGCTTTTGCCTCGATTGGGCGGGTCAATAAATTCATAATTACTTGTCAGGAAAAACCCAAAGGTTTTCTTGGGATATAAACCGCCACACGGCCTAACAGTACCAACTGAAGAAGTTGAAGCGTCGGGTTACATAATTCGATGCAAACTAAATTTGATGTAAATAGGTCTTTTCATTTCTTCAAATTTCAGGGCTAGCTGATGAGGATTATCACCCGAGCTAGTTTTCATAACATATATAGGGTTCAAGTCAGGTTTGAATGTGATATGTCTCTATGTGTCTTAGCAGCCACTATGGTCGCAGACGGATAGCTTCCTTTACATTCGAGGGGTGCGGACACAGAGCTAGTCTATGGTCGCAGTACTTGCACGATCAAAAGGTCTCAAGCAATGCGCGGTCAGAATGTCACTAACCGTGTGAGATCAAGGTAACCTGGGGGTGTTCAAGCCTTTACTGGACACGTTCTCAGAGTCAAGATAACTTCTCCCACGTGTGAAGACAACCGCTAGGAGGTTAACTTGTGCGGTTATCTATAATTGCACGTGCTTAACCGGTGAAGAGGATGGGTGCGGTTATACCAACTGCATCATGGCAACCGTCCATAATTGCTTTGCATTGGCATCCTTTCATTCAGTATAAAATGATGGCTGATGCACGATGTAAAGGAGAGACGAAAAAATGACAAGTCAACAACGCCATAAGACATAGAAATAGTTAATTAGACAGAAGTGTGGAAAAAGATTATCGCCTATGATAATCTTTTTCCTGTAAACTCCTTTCTCATATATAGTGAAATCACAACATGACGTAGGGCTGTTACTCCTATCATCGAGGGCCCGAACCTGTATAAATCTTCGCATCCCTATTTCATTGCTTATCCTAACTTACCTGAGGGCACTTTGAATGGTCTCACGTACAACTCACAAATCTGCATAAGATCGACAAGGGATCTCGAGTCCAAATCGTCGATAGGGCACTTTGAAAGGTCTCACATACAACTCACAAATCTGCATAAGATCGACAGGGGACCCCGAGTCCAAATCGTCGACAGGGCACTTTGAAAGGTCTCACATACAACTCACAAATCTTGATAGAGAGCTCAAATTCTCTTTTAGCCCTTTTTGCAAACTTTTTAAAACAAATAGGGTTTTTGATTTGTGTGCCAAAAAGAATAGCCAAGTAAATCTGGAGAAATTATCGACAGTAACGTAGAAATAGCTACTTCCTCCAATGCTTTGATGTTCAGTAGGGCCGAACAAATCCATATGCAAAAGTTCAAGAGTTCTAGATGTGGATAAAATGTTTTGGCTGGATGAGTGCTAGAAACTTGTTTTCCGGCTTGACATGCACTACAAAGTTTGCTCTTTTCAAATTTTACGTCTTTCATTCCCAAAACTAGATCCTTTTTCAGAAGCTTTTTTAATTGATGCATTCCAACATGAGCTAATCTTCGATGCCAAAGCCAGCCTAAAGAATTTTTAGCTACCAAGAAAGTTGAAATGCAAGAACTTTTCGAAATGAAATCAACAAAATACAAATCTCCATAACGAAATCCTTTGAAAACTAGATATTTGTCTTTTATGCTTTCGATAATGACCCCATTTTGTTCAAATATGCAGCGAAGATCCAAATCACAATTTTTTCCAACTGAAAGAAGATTGAAATTTAAAGACTCAACAAGCAAAACATTTGAGATGGAAAGGTTATTAGTAATTGCAACTTTACCTAGTCCAATTAGCTTTCCTTTGCTATTATCACCAAATGTAATCCTGTGCACATCACTATTTCCATGGTCGAAGGAGGTAAATATATTTCCATCACCGATCATGTGTTCAGCGCATCCACTATCAACCACCCAATGTCTTCCATTGGTTTTGTAATTCACCTAAAACAAACATATTAGGCACATTTAGGTACCCAAATTTGTTTAGGTCCTTGGGAGTTAGTGATGAAAATCTTAGGCACCCAAATTTTCTTTTTGTGTTCATTCATGAATGGTGCCACAACAAATTTAGCTAGAACTTTCGCATTTGTAGTTTTCTTAAGCATGTAATGAGTACAATAAGCATTGTTCTTAATTTTAGTGGCTAATGGACATGAGTCGGGTAAATGTCATATATCGTGACATTTGTGACAGAATTTGTTGCAAGCCTTAACAAAAATGGTTTTAGCTATTACTCTCTTTCTTTTATGAGGTTCATATCCTAAACCTTATTTTCTAAAAGAACATTTTTGCTCACCTAGCAGTCGATGAAGAGTTTCTTTACCTTTAAAGCATTTTACTAGTCCTTTGTTTAATTTTTTGACTTGTGCTTTTAGTTCTAAATTTTCTAGCATAACATTAGAGATATTACAAGCACTTGATACTTCAACTTTTTGTCATCTAATATTAAATCATCACAAGTGGTCGATATGGAATGAGAGATGACACAGGATGGATCTTCTAAAACATCACACGTCATGCCTATATCGACCTTTGGATTAGAACTAACACAGTCCTTGAGCAATAAAGATTCGTGCAAGTCTTTTAATTCATCATATAAGTTACTAAGGGAGAGATTTTCCTTAGCATCTTGTTTTCTTTTGTTACACTGTTAAGTGCTTCATCTAGTTCCATAACCATTTCATTAAGCTCATCATTAGATGGTTCACAGTTTGATACCTTTGCGTCATCACTTGCCATAAGACAGAGAGATGACTACAAAGAGATGACTAGTATTTCGTCGACATGCATTTTCCAATTGCAACTCCTACCATTTTCTCAGAGTTGGATGGTGCTTCATGGTTGGAGTCTTTAGATCCTTAGCACCACTCTCCAATGCATGCTTCACCTTTCCTTTCTTATCGTAGAGCTTCTTAAAGAGAATTTTATTGCCCCTTGATCCTTTTACGTCGTCTTTGTTTTTGAGTGATTTTTTATTCTCACTTCTTTTGTTCGGGCACCTTGAAGCAAAATGCCCCATCTCATGACACTCATAGCAAGTGATATTCTTGAAAGACATCTTCTTGTGTGATCCTTTTCTCTTCTCAAGATTGTATCCTTCCTTATTGATCTTGTTGAGAATCTTTCGAGTCTTCCTTACGAGAACAGCTAGATCACAGTCAAATACTTCATCTAAGCTATTATCTCCATCTCGCGTCTCTTCAACTCTAGCCTTAAATGCCAAGTTCTTTTTCTTCTAGCCAGATGTTTCCTTGACTTCTTTTCTCTCCACCTTCTGCATTTCATGGGTGATAAGAGTACCTAACAGCTCGGTGGCAATTGTAGATGATAGGTCTCCATTTATAAGCACGGTCACAATGGTGTTGAATCTTGATGGCAACACCATAAGAATTTTGCGCACCACATCAATATCTTCGAACTTGGTACCTAAACCATTGAGATCATTGATTAAGAGATTTAGTCGAGTAAACATGTCACTCACATTTTCATTTTCTGATATGACAAAAGAATTGTATTCTCTATTTATTGTTATGAGTCTTGATTCCTTGACGTTTGAGGTTTCCTCATGAATAACTTCTAAGGTTTTCCACATTTCATGTGAGGTGTCGAGATTGCTTATCCTATTAAACTCATTTAGATCTAAACCACTCATAATAGCATTTTTAGCTTGAGCATTAGCTTGGAGGTTTTTGTTTCCAAAGGTGTGGGGTTTTCAATGTTAAGAGGAGCTCTAAAACCATCTCTGGTGACCCTCCAAGCATCTAGACTAATTGATTCTAGATACACTGCAATTCTAATTTTCCAATAAGTATAGTTTTCACCCTTGAAAACGGGAACCTTCCCATTGTAAGTTTTTTCAATAGAACACATCCTCTTTCAAGATGGTAAAGTCTTAAAAATGAGAGACCAGCTCTCATACCACGTGTTGGTCGAAGGATGTCCACTAGAGGGGCGGTGAATAGGAGATATTAAAATTTCTAAACACAATTAACAACTTCAATTACAGGTGCAGATAACAAGTGTTATGTCCAAAGATCAAATTAATACTAGTAAGTAAAACTCAAGTAACAAAGTGAAAAAGAGATAACTGATGACACGATCAGTTTTTCCTGACGTATCTGAAATTTGCCGATTTTCACTAGTCCTCGTTGAAGCACTCTACAAAAGAGTATCGCCACAGTTCCACTAATGGTTGCCCTTCTCCTTTTCGGATAGGCGAGCACTGAGCCTTCACACCCAAGTACTGGGCCTCTCCAACAATTGCGGTCGATGGAGAGATTGCCGGACTCTATGGGTCGTCTAGGTGATGGCAATCACCAAGAGTAAGAAGTATATCAAAATCACTTGATCTACTTCTACACAAGAAGTTGAAGATGCTATGCACTTCACTCTCTAGGCTAGCTCTTCAATGCAACAGATGAATTGAATGCAATTTTGCTAGCTCCAAATGCAAGTATTTGTGAATGAATGAGACTTGAATGCTCTAAGGTTTTTGCAATTTTCTAGAAGCAACTAGCAGTAATGAATGAGTGTAAAAAACTTGTGAGTGAATGCCACAAGAGTTGTATTTAAAGCCCTCCAATCAACAACTAGCCGTTTGTCCATTTTAGACGAAACTTACGCTGGTTGTTGGGCATTAAATGCACTTGTGAGTGACCGTTTGACTCAAGCTCGTGAAAGAAGCTTTGTGCAATTTCGGGTGAACTGTTGGTCTTCACAAGTGTATTTTCTATGGTTGCTGTCGCGCCCCGCCTTTACAGGGGAACACGACTACTCCCATGGGGACCCGGCTCGCTATAGCTGATCCCATACCTTTTGACTTCCCAGGATGAGTCAAACATAGGAGTATATTGCATCAGTTTAACTTTCATTACATTGAGCAGTATGGCCAACTGGCCTCATTACAACATAATAAATTACAAGCCTTCACGGCATAAATAAGTTTGGTTGCAGAAGAGCAACTACTCGGCAGAAGCTAAGTGAACCCCCACAGCAAGAAGTTGAAAGCAGAGCAACACTTTTCAGGGCTTGGGTGGAACTGACTCTCTTTCTCGTAAGATCCAAGAAGTTTTCCAGGCCTTCGTCTTGATCAGGGACATTCCAGCTACTGGATAGTGAATTGCAAGGGTGAGCACTTACGTACTCAGCAAGTCATAGATACGAGTAGGTACATATAGTAGAAATGATATGAACCTATGGTATTAGGGAAGGTTGCAAATACTTTTCTTCTTCCTAAACTTATGGCAGTGCTCATCATGACATACCATTAATATCTTTTATAAACTCTTAGAAGTACTACCATAGCACGACAACACATGTCTGCCCATGTTAGCACCTCATTTCATGACAACACATGTCAAGCACACATGAGCTAAGTCTAGCCAATTTTATTTAGAAAACATACTTGTGTCACATTGACGTGGATAGGATCCACCACGCGCAGGCTCCTATAGACCCGGGAGCTCGGAGTATTCGAATACATTTTTAACTTTGCAAAGGTGTACCACTTTAATCCACCGTTCACTCAGCTTTCAAGTCGGGACCTCTCCATGCGACTTTTACGCATGTGACAAGGCTGAGATCACACAACAGTTTGCAATCCTAGCATTAACAATTCCCTGCACGGTAAATAGACATTCCAGTCCTCATTACCGTTGTGGGTCCTCCCCACTGCCTTACTTCCTAGGCTTGGTCTATGTTCTCGCAAGACACATAGCCTCTTTTGATTACAGCCGCGCACGACTTAATCCAGGCGTAGGGCGTCTTCCTTTTTACACCTTTTCCTCTCATTATTTTTCTGATCTCACACCACTCATGGCCCTCAATGGCCCACCAGTTTCTCACGAGAAACCGGACCGACAACTATTGTAGGGAAAAGCTAATACCGGGAAAACTACTATGTTGCGCCCATCCCATACCAGGCAAGTGGTTAGTATGTTTTTCATGTTGCATGGAAGTATAACACAAGGATCTAGTCCTTACATGGACATGACCAGTGCATTCCACAAACCCCGCACTCGTCAGTGCCACCATTCCATACCAAACTCTGGCCACGGCAAGGGTTTTATTTCATGAATATACATATATACATATATATTAGTTATGGCTCACAGTTTGATCATTTTATAAGGAATCTCCTCATCTTTTGTCGGCATACAGCCTAGTACTGCCATATCATACTTTTCTCATTTCTTCAAATGCAATATTACTTATAGTCAAGGCAATATCTTAACAATTCATAAAATATAGGTTCAAGATGTTCAAGAATATGACTTGCCTTCCGCGTCGTAAGGTACAGCAGTCGATGTCAGGTCTGACGAAATCTTTGTACTCAGGCTCTTGCTCTAATCAAAGATCAAACAAGAAAACAGGAATCATAATCCAATAATAATCTATATGCAACATGCAAAGGAGACATACTCTTGGCGATACTGGAACAGGTAAGCTCGAAAGCTGGATTTGAGTTAATCTTGGAGATTTATGAAATCAGGGTTGAGGACAAATGCTAGAGACTCTTAGGGTTTCAAGGCTGCAATATGGACATCAAGTCCGCGGTTGTTTTGCTCAAAAACAACGAACGTCAATAGGTCGACATTCGGTTCAGGGCTCTGACATAGCTTCAGAGAATGCTAGAGAGTTTTTCTCAAGGTGTGGTAGTTGAACAAAATGTAGAACATAGCTCTACAAGTTCAATGGACATGGTGGTTTTCAGGTTACATAACCAGAAGTGGTTAAATTGGCCTAATGCCATTGGCTGACATGAACTGACAAGGGTTGGCATTGTCAAGGAATGTCTTTGACATGTCTTGGATAATTCCCAGTGGGAAAATGGGATTTTGATCAAAGCATTAGATGCAAAATGTAATAAGGTAGCTATTTGACAAGGTGGTTTTCACAGGAAAGGTCCAGAATTTAGGCAATTTGCAAAGAGGCCCCTGGACACAGTGAATTGAATGTCAGTGCACGGCCAGATACTAGGGCTTGAGTATTTGATCGATCTTCTTGAGCTTTGCTTCGCCAACTATGTCTAGGAGGTAGGCGAAGACAACATGAATCCAATGGTGGAGGTTTCAGGAACTAAGGTGGTCGGACGGTGATGAACGGCGATGAGAAACCACGGTGGCGACACGGCAAGACATAGGTACTAGACAGATCTTGGCATAGGGATTACTTGCGATTTGGCACAGCATCGAAGGGCGATGCAGTGGAGTGATATGCTCAGTAGCTTGAGGCAAATCCACAGGACAAAGTAGATTGAAAAACGGCGATGAGACGACTGCGAATGGCGAGGTTGAACTCGTCGGCTTTTAGGAACTGAGGTGAGCTACGGTGGCAGCGAGTTACAGACGATAAAACTCGAAATTGGTTGAGGGTTAACGCTCCTGGGGTGTTGCTGATCATTCTCCAGCGAGGAATTGGGTTGCAATCAAATACTGGAGCTCACTGGCGTTGATGCCGGACTCGAAGAAGACGGCAACTGGGGCGCCGCTGATATAAGATAGCTCCGGTCAATTAGGTTCGGCTACACCATCTACAGAGTTCAGGGATCACAATGCTACGGTCAATTTGGTCGGAGGTGAAGCTATACGGGCCGGCGACGTGAACTGCTCACGGTGGCGCGTGAAAACAGGGGAAAGGCTCCAACCAAGCTTCAATTTGAAATCCAACAGCATGGGCTTGCAAAGAATGATCTACTGATCATAAATTTCTACTAAGAGGAGTGCTAATTTTGGCTAAATCAGGCTACAAGGCTGGAACTGGGCATTAGCAATAACAGCAATCACCGGCGACAGGAACCACCGGAGTTCAATCAAAGCCTACAGAACGGTGAGGTGAGCACAAGGTACTTACTGGTTGAATCAATTTTGAGATTGGTGGAGTAGATTGTCCCGGCGTCGTGCTCCTCCTCGGCGGCTTGCCGGAGACGAAGAAGAAGCGAGGAGAAACGGGAGGAAGCGAGACTTGCTGGTTCTGGTGAGGAGTGAAGCTGCTGCGAGCTATGGGGGGGCTTAAATAGTAGTGGATGATGCTCTCGAGACTTGGAGAAATCGGGAGGATATCCATCTGGTTGGCTACGGTGGCGGTGTGCAGCGGCCTCGACGGTTTTTCAGCACGGTCGTCGCGTGCTCTGGCAGGTGCAGTGGTAAAGCGTCTGGCGGGTCCGGCATGGAGGCAATGTGGTGCAAGCTTCTGACATTGCTGAAGGCGAGCGCACGCGTGTGCGAGGGAAAGATTCGGGCGATGCTGGTGCTGCTGCAGCGCTACCATGGCCAATCTGATGCGCGCATGTGGCGACGAGGTCGCGGCGAAGCTGGCAACGGCGGAGTTCCACCGGCGGTGAGGTTCGCGGTGCAGTTGTGCAGCTGGGCCTGAGGTCAAAAACGGCACAGCTACTGGTCGCGGCTGCTCTGGTCAAAGGTGGTGCTGCTGGTCGAAACAAGAAGCTGGACTCGATTGTTATTTCAGTTTTTTGATTTTGGACTAAATTGTAAAATCTAAGATATTGAATATTATGGCTGATTTTGACTTCACAGATTTGAAGGACTTTATTCAACGGATGATTTGAGAGAGGACCTGATAAAATCCTAGCACAACGAGAAAGTCTGGAACTGATCATTCAATGCTGCCAATCCGATCGAGCGAGCTCAAGCCCCTGGAGGAGAGTAGCGAACTGATCCATCATCGGCTGATGGAACTGTTGCTTGAACTGTGTAAACCAGGAGGGGCCTTGGCAAGACTGAGCTGGCTGCTGTGCCTGAGGCTGAGGAGGAGGAGGCATAGGCTGAGCTGGCTGCTGCTGCACTCCATGGCCTCGAGCCAAGACGCGCGGATTGACACTAAACGGCTTATAGCCGAGATGTCTGATGTCACATGATCCGCGAGGGAACTTCGTCTTCTGGAGCAGCAAAGATATGATATATGGAGCAAAATATAGGTTCGGCAGAGTGGTTACCGAGACATCCTCAATTTTCCTCAAGATGAATGAGACAATGTTGATCCAATGACTCTTGAGGATGTGGTCGATGAAGTTCCAATAGTAATCTCGGACCGCTTCTCGATTTCCACACTTTGGATGGATCGTGGCTCGTATGATTTTGTTGACTACAGCAGGGAGGACTTTGAGACCTGTTACGGTGCCAGGTACAATCCGCTGTCCACCTCCCGGCTGCTCATAAAACTGGAGCCAGTCATCCTCATGGAGGTAATCCTCATCCTCCATATTGATCCCCTCCTTCATTTCCTCATAATTTATCTTGTTTGCCGCAGCAAACTCCTCAAAAGTGGCCTCATACCGCCTAGAGCCTGTCATCCACATGATCTTCTGGTCCACCCATCTGATCTCGATCGTAGCATAAAACTGTCTGTTAGAAGTGGAGTTCCATGGGCATTTGTGCTCCACAAAGTCATACAGCGCTATATCCTTGAAGATCTGAACCAAAGGAGCCATGATGGGCTGATTCACAACATAAGCCCATTCGATCCATTTGTGTTCGAAGATATTCTTGTGGATCAAATGTCCGTAGAAGGCATCCTGCTGTGTCATCGTGTGGAAGTGAGGAGTAGTGGCGTCATTCTCATGATTGTAGGCGTAGGTGGTCCTAGCCTTTGTATAGTCGTTTGACGACCAATTCTTCTTTGGTCCTTGATAGGCATGGACGTTTATTTCATCGTCCTCGCTCTCGATGTCCATGCCCATATGCGAAGATCCACCACGATGAGACGACTGTTCTGTTTCTGAATCTCTGGGCGAGGGCACCCAGTCATCATCGTGACTGTCGCTACAGCTCGAGGGTAGAGCCCTTTTTGGCCGTTTCGCCAATTTCTTCTTGTTTGTCCGGATGGAGACATTGCCTTGAGTACCTCGACCACTATAAGATTTGGAAGATTTGTATAAGGTAAGATACTAGGAAAAGGAACAACGAAACGAATCGATAAGACAACAGATCAGTAAACCATTGCTCTGCTGTTGCTGTCGTTCAGACCGAACAGGGGCGGTCAGACCGGCGCAACCGTAGAGTTAGGGTTTGACAAGATTCTTGAGATTTACTTGATTTTAGGGCACAATGTGGACAAATGTACGTGTGAAAATACTTATTGCATCAAGGGGATGAATCAATTTCAGGATATGACCAGATTTGAACTAGATTCATCACATTTGCCCTAAACCTCAAGATGAACAGTAAGCGAATTTGATAACGAAGAAGAATCTGAGTAATGTACCTAGAAGACATGGTTTGGAGGTGATCTTGAACCACGGTTTGTCCGGGCGACGCTAGGGTTTGACCGGAGAGGAAGATTCCAAAAATTTGAGGCGTACGTGAAAGAGACAAGGTGGGAAGAAAGTGAAAAGGACAGAGATTCGGGATAAAAAGGTCTCTGGTCATGAAAGTTCGGTCAGACCGAGGGCGAGATACCGGTCAGACCGCTGGAAGAAGGAATTTTAAGATGCTCTCTGGAGATGCATTCGGTCAGACCGCAATTGGTTCGGTCAGACCGCTGGAAGGACTGAAAATCTTGGAGGAATTTGATTGATTTGATGCTCATAAGTGATTTGGATAGGGTAATATATATATAAGATAACTATAAGTAAGATATAGACAATATCACCAAAGGGGAAGTATTTATCTTACAACTTAACATATTTTTTGTTCATTTTACTCAATTCCCGATAAAGGAGCCTAAAATGCTATAAAAGAGGAAGTTCATGCAATCAAGTAACACTTTAAGCACAACCAATAAGAGTTCAACATTTCAAGCCACATTTGATATATCAATGACGTTAAGCTCATTTTGGAGTTTACAAAAATGACTTTCATCTAAGGGCTTAGTGAATATATCCGCTAATTGATCTTCGATTCTCACATTATCCACCACCACATCACCTTTGCTAACATGATCTCTAAGGAAGTGGTGTCAGATATCTATATGCTTGGTCCGAGAGTCTTGAACTGGATTTGTAGCAATTTTCACCGCACTCTCATTATCACACAAAAGACGCACTTTTTCAAATTTTATTCCATAATCCAACAATGTTTGCCTCATCCAAAGCAATTGTGCACAACAACTACCCGCGGAAACATATTCCGCTTCGGCGGTTGATAAAGCTACAGAGTTTTGTTTCTTGGAGGACCAAGATACTAAAGATCTTCCTAAAAGTTGACAACTGCCAGAGGTGCTTTTTCTATCCACTTTACATCCCGCATAATCGGAATCAGAATATCCAATTAATTCGAATTTAGCACCTTTTGGATACCACAACCCTATACTAGATGAATATTTTAGATACCTCAAAATGCGCTTAACGGCCATTAAATGACTTTCTTTAGGAGAGGCTTGAAATCTTGCACACATACAAACACTAAACATAATATCGGGCCTAGAAGCAGTAAGATACAGTAAACTACCAATCATAGATCTATAAAACTTTGAGTCTACCGGTTTACCTCCTTCATCAGAGACAAGGTGACCGTTTGTGGCCATTGGTGTCTTGATTGGCTTTGCTTCTTCAAGTCCGAATTTCTTGAGTAGGTCCTTCACATATTTGCTTTGGCAGACGAAAGTTCCTTCCTTGAGTTGTTTAACTTGTAGTCCGAGGAAGAAGCTTAGTTCACCTATCAAAGACATCTCGAATTCCCTGTACATCATATTACCAAATTCCTTGCAAAAATCTTGGTTAGTCGATCCAAATATGATGTCATCAACATAAATTTGGCATACAAAGAAATCATTTCCACTTTTCTTAGTAAATAAAGTTGTATCAACTTTCCCAATTTTAAAGCCTTTTGAAATTAAGAAGTCTCTAAGTCTTTCATACCAAGCACGAGGTGCTTGTTTAAGACCATAAAGAGCCTTGGAGAGTTTATACACATGATTTGGCTTTGTAGGATCTTCAAATCCGGGAGGTTGTTTAACAAATACTAATTCATTAATTTTTCCATTTAAAAATGCACTTTTGACATCCATTTGATAAAGTCTAATATTATGAGATGAGGCAAAAGCAAGCAAGATTCTAATAGCCTCAAGTCTAGCTACGGGAGCAAAGGTTTCACCGAAGTCCAAACCTTCAACTTGAGTGTATCCTTGAGCCACAATCGTGCTTTGTTTCTTATTACCACTCCGTTTGCATCTTGTTTATTTTTGAAAATCCATTTGGTTCCAATGACATTGTGCTCATCCGGACTTGGTTCTTCTACCAATTCCCAAACATTGTTGCGGGTGAAGTTGTTTAATTCTTCATACATAGCATTCACCCAATCCGGATCTTTTAAAGCTTCATCTACAAGTGTGGGCTCAAAAGAGGAAATAAAAGAGTAATTTTCACAAAATGAAGCAAGACGAGAACGAGTTTGAACACCCTTACGCAAGTCACCAACAATTTGATCGACGGGGTGATCCTTGGAAATTGAGTGATGAATTCTTGGATGATCAACCGGGTTTTGTGAAGCAGAGGTAGAAGATACTTCTGGTTGTTGTTGAGAGGAGTCTTCCACATTGACCACTTCAATTGTTTGATCTCCATGTTGAGGTGTTGATGAAGAGGGGATAGCTTGAGTGGATGGTTCTTCATCTTGATCACTATCTTCTTTCGGCTTGATATCCCCAATGGTCATGTTCTTCATCGCCACTCTCAACCCTTCATTACCTACATCATCCAAGTTGTCTTTCTCCTCTTGAGAGCCGTTAGTCTCATCAAATTCAACATCATGTGTCTCTTCAACCAAACCAGAGTTTTGGTTGTAGACACGATATGCTTTGCTATTTGATGAGTATCCTAACAAAAATCCTACATCACATTTACTTTGAAATTTAGATAAGCGTGTACCTTTTCGCAAGATATAGCACTTACACCCAAACACTCGGAAGTAGGAAATGTTTGGCTTTCTTCCGATGAGAAGCTCATAAGGAGTTTTCTTTAGTAGTCGATGACAATAAAGACGATTTGAGGCATGGCATGCGGTGTTGATTGCTTCGGCCCAAAAGGTGTCCGAAACATTGTACTCTGAAAGCATAGATCTTGCCATGTCTATCAATGTCCGGTTCTTTCTTTCAACTACTCCATTTTGCTCCGGTGTATACTTGGCCGAAAACTCATGTTTGATACCCTTATCATCACACCAATTTTCAACCTTGGTATTCGTGAATTCGGAGCCATTGTCACTTCTCACTTTCTTGATCTTGAAACTAAATTCATTTTCGGCCCTTTGAGCAAAGCTTTTGAAAGTGTTAAACACAATTGACTTATTATGTAAAAAGAATATCCATGTATATCTAGAAAAATCATCTACAATGACAAGACAATAACTATTGCCACCAAACTCACACAAGTAGTTGGTCCAAATAAATCCATATGCAATAATTCAAGTGGACTAGAAGTTGACATTGTGCTTTTAGTTGGATGTGAGTTTGCAACTTGTTTTCTGGCTTGGCAAGCACTACATAATTTATCTTTTTCAAACTTTACATGTTTTAATCCAACAACTAAATCATGTTTAACTAGTCTATTTAGTTGTTTCATTCCAACATGTCCAAGCCTTCTATGCCATAGCCAACCTTTAGATGATTTAGTGAACAAGCATGTACCAAGATTTGCATCATTTGAATTGAAATCAACTAAATAGAGGTTGCCATGCCTAAAACCTTTGAAAATCAACCTATTATCATCAATACTAGTGATAATCACTTCTTTTGGATAAAATGCACATATAAATTCAAGATCACAAAGTTGAGCTACGGATAAGAGATTGAAATTGAGAGATTCGACAAGCAACACATTAGAGATGGAGAGGTCGTTTGAGATGGCAATTTTACCTAAACCTTTTACCTTTCCTTTACTATTATCTCCAAATGTGATCTTGTCATATTCCGCACCTTCATTATTTAGAGAGGAGAACATATTGTGATTTCCGGTCATATGTTGAGTGCATCCACTATCAAGCACACAATGTTGTCCTCCGGCCTTGTAATTGACCTACAAAACAAGGTTAGTTCCTTTTAAGTACCCAAATCTTTTTGGGTCCTTGAAGGTTAGTTATCAAGGCTTTTGGGACCCAAATGGCTTTCTTTTTGGCTCCAATTATCGCGGTTCCAACAAATTTGACTTTAATATCGCCATTGTTCATTTTCTTTAAAACATAGCAAGAGTTGAATATAGGAGATGAATTACTTTTGCTAGCATGGCAATTTTTCTCAATGTGACCTAAACTTTTATATTTGTTGCAATATCCCTTTTCTTTTACAAATATGGTTTTAGATGGAATAAATGCATGTTTCCCCTTTTTTGGAATGTAGCCTAGTCCTTCTTTTCTCAAGGAGAACCTTTGACTATCTAGAAGATGTCTTAATTTTGATTCTCCTACATAGCATTTAGCTAGATCATTTGTTAGTTTTTCAATTTTGTCCTTAAGTTCATTGTTTTCAAGACTAAGCACATGATCATCAATTTTAGGTATAGATGGGAATTCAATTAAATCTTCACAAGATGTAGATATACTAGAAGTAGACATCATGGGCAAGTCATTCAAAATATTGCAAGTGATGCCTATGTCATTACCTGTTTTGTTGGCTATATGAGTAATTAGTGAGTCATGAGCTTCCTTAAGCATCTCATGAGTTTCTTTGAGACTCTCATGAGATGTGTTTAGTTCCTCATAGGAATTTTGAAGAGTTTTGTATCTCTTCTTCAATTCCTTGAATTTTTCTTTTTCTTTACTCATATAGTCATCAAAACCGGTGATCATCTCAACTAGGTCATCATAAGTATATTCATCTTCGTCACATGATACCTTCGATTCTCCTTTAGCCATGAGGCAATGAGGAGTGGAGAATAGAGATGGAGCTTCCTTGATAGCTACCCCGGTGAGTCCTTTAGGTGATGCTTCATCTTCCTCTTCGGAATCGGAACTTGAAGCATCCGAATCCCATTCAATGAAACAAGCTTGTCCATCCTTCTTCTTCTTGTAATATTTCTTGAAAACCTTCTTCTTGCTTTCTCCTTCCTTTTCGTACTTCTTCTTCTTCACAGATTTTTCTTCTTCCTTGTTTTTGCATTGTGCGGAGATATGGCCCTTTTCACCGCAATCAAAACATCTTCTTTCCTCAAAGGGGTTCCTTTTGGATGATTGTCCTTTCTTGAAGGACTTTCCTTGATATCTCTTCTTCATGAACCTCTTGAACCTTCTCACGAAGAGAGCCATTTCCTCATCGGTGTCTCTCTCATGACTTTCTTCTTCATTGTCTTCCCTTTTGGAGGCTTGAACCTTGAGTGCTATGTTCTTCTTCTTGGTGTCGGAAGCCTCATCTTTCACTTCTTCTTGAGATTTCTTGAATATATCATGAGTCAGAATCTCACTCAAGACTTCCAACGGAGTCACACTCTTCAAGTTCGAGCGCACAAGTAAGGTTACAATTGTATCATATTTTGAAGGTAAAGCTCTAAGAAATTTATGACAAAATTCCACATTTGTGACATCCATACCAAGTCCTTTTAACTCATTTACACTACAACATGGTAGGCCAGCGCAAGCTGTAAAACTGCTGGGAAAAACTTTTTTCCCAGTGGCCCTACAGATGAAAATATAATTTTGATTTTTCACCGATGTGTCAGCTGGGAAAAGTTATTATTTTTAGCAGATCTACCGCTAGGAATAAATAATATATAGCAAGCTGTAGATCAGTTTGGAAAAAGATATATAGGATCTGTGGAACAGCTGGCAATATTTTTTATGCTGGGAAAAACTATTTTTTACCAGTGGTTCTACAGATGAAAATATAATTTTGATTTTGCACCAATGTGTCAGCTGGGAAAAGTTATTATTTTTAGTAAATCTATGCTAGGAATAAATAATATTTTTTTTGTGTGCAAAACTAAAAATTTTCAGCAGAAAATAACAGAATTATTCTTTTGAGAGGGAAAGTTTTCAGCAGAAAATAACAGAAAAATATTAACAGATTTATTTTTTTTGCGCCCAGTAATAGAAACCTTCTCCTCCAATCACTGTGCCTTCCACCACCGCAAAGGCTTAGTCCCTCCCCACCAAAATCTCCTCGTCACGGCGCCTCTCCCCCACCACCGGCCGACACCCCACCTCTCTCCCACCGATCCCCTACCACACCTCACCTCTGCTCTCCCACCGATCCCCCACCAATTCCGCACCGCACCCCTACCTCAAAACCCTAGCAGCAGCGGCGTGCGGCAGAGGGCGAAGGCGCAACGGCAGATCTGCAGGCCCGGTGTGGTAGAGGAGCCAGCGAGGTCCAGTGCGGCAGAGGGGTAGAGGGGGGCGAGGGCTGGTGCCACAGCCGCTCGCGGGCGATGGTGGACCTATTCTACAGCTTCGTCACGCCCGACGGCTACTTCCTCATCAACGCAAGCAAAGGTGTGTGATCCACTCCTCTTTCTACACGTTGTAATTCTTGGAGATCTCCACCCTCCACTACACCGCTGCATCATTGCGTCTTCTTTGTTGGTGGCGGCATCAATCTATTGTGATGTATTATGCTAATTCTAGAAATTTGGTGGATTAGTCACCAGGCAAGTTTGTTTTTGTAATGTTTTCTTGTGTATTGATTTAACTTTGGCTCCCTCTAACAAGAGAAGAGTTTAATATGCGGGCAATTTTGTTCTGGGTATCACTCTTCAGTTCTTTTCCTTCAATCTGTAAGCTGTAATTTTAGGATGAAGTAGCAATATTACATATGAGGAATTCATTCATTATTTCAACCCATCTATCATCTTGAATGAAACATTTGTGCTTTATTTAGAGTGGTCAATAGCATTAGTCAGTTTGAAATCTGTTTATTTCTTGCAAGTTAGCGTGAAGCATATTTCAGATATAGTTTTTAGGATAAAGTAGCATGGTCAAATGCTATGTTATCTTGTATGGGTTACTAAGCATATTTCGGATATACTATTAGTCAGTTTGGAATCAATATGCTGGTGTATGCTTGAATTCTTCTATTCTTTGTCAGGTTTGACTAGCTAAATGACCTGTGTCTTGCTGCATTGAGCTCCCACCAATCTTGGAGATGTCAACATCCAGTCCCATTACTCTACAAGTTTCCCATGTTTTTCTTGATTCGGATGGTACCCTCTTAAAAACAGGTGATTGAAAGTTCAAAAAAATAGCTCACCATCCAGTGTTAGGTTCAATTCTCATTACAAAATGCATCAATGGTTTCCCTCTGAATTTTCAGTTTTGCCTCTTGTGCCTCTACCATATGAAAAATTGCAGTGTAAATCAAGTACTCAAATCATTTGTAATCAAACAGGGTGAAAAGTGGGATAGGAGTTCCTTTGCCACAATTACACTGATCTATATTTAGTATTGTCAGCAAAACTCTCTCTTATATTTTCTTTTGCAAAATGTATATTAATATGCTATCTCAATTAGGAATTTAGATATAGTTCTCTTTATGATTGCTTTCGCTTCATAATATGTATGTTAATGTACATTCCTATACATAAATATTCCAATCCATCTCTTCCATGTATATTTGTGTGTGTAGTTTTCTGGTTCTGAAGCATGCTTATGTGCTTGTGTCTGCATCAGCAAATGCTCATGTTTGTATTTGTATAATTGCATCAGTGCATGCTTATATGTATTCCCGGCTTTAACTGTAGGATTTTTGCTGAATTTCTTGTGGAAATAATACTTCAAGACTATGGATAGACCACCTTTAGAATGTGCATCCTCCCTCGACAAGCAACTGCAAACCTTCACATAAAAAAAATCAGAAAGTAAAAGAATTTGAATTGCTTTCAATAATTCTTAGCACAAATTTGGCTAATCCACTCTCGAGCAACCATTGATCCAACATTTGGTATTAGAGTAGGTCTTGTATGGCTTTTAAGAGTAGATTTTTCAACATAACCAATGAACTCTTTGTAGGAGATCACCGTGTCCTACTATCTCCAAGGTCTTTGCCCAAGCTCTGTTTGCAGGTACTACTTTTTGTTGGAGAAAAACTTCACACAGAAATAACAGTATTGCAGTGTATTGCCAGCTGATATTACTAGTACTGTTAGATTTCTATCACTTATCACATGGTATTTGTTGCTTTTTGTTTGGCATTCAAATTTTTGTGCCCTGTGCAATTGGTCACCAGCACTTCGGTATTGCTTCTAATTATATATATATATAACCAATATGTATTTATGGTTAGTAAAAGCAGCTGCTGCTATCATGCACTTTGCTTTCATCTTTCGTTGGCTTAGGTGGCTTAAATTTAGTTTCTTTGGTGAGTCTTGCAAAAACTATTCTGTGATGTTCTTGATTTTGCTGTCTGGTTTTTGTCGCAGGCCATTAAAGCTCGTATGATGCAAACTTATGACAACTATTCAAGAGTGAAGCATACTGGTGGTGGACTTTTGCTTCAAATATACATGGTAAACTCAATGGTGTTCCTGGTATTGTGTGATAGTTCCAATTCTTTTTACTAACAATTCCTTAACTCCATTTGCAGACTGTAAAGGAGGAACTGGTGGCCAAGTGCAATGGTTTGACACTCGACAGCAGCTTGGACAACATTTCTTGCGGTGACATGAAGTAGACAGGACTCTGAGTACCATCTATATCACAACTTACATACATGCAGGAGAAAGTTTTGTGCATCTTCTAACTAGATCACAACTTACATATAGGAGAAAGTTTTGTGCAGCTCATTTTTGTTACAGCTTAAAGCCACCCAGTATAGACTATAGAGTTGTACTACCTGATAGTAGTCAATGATCCCTATGGAGAGATTTAATTAGAAGTTTAGATTCCAAACTCACTAAGTTATTGGTATTTCACCGGATGTTAGTACTTCGGTGCAGTTACATCTAAACCCGACATGAATCAACTCAAACAAGAGTTTGGATCTTGTCATTTGCTACATATTGTTTCCAGAATCAACTGTGTTTGAATTTTGCAATCAGGTAATATTAGTATTATTTTTATAGCTGTATGATTCTTGTTTGTGTTGTATGATTCTTGTCCGTATGATTCTTACCTATATGCAATCAGGTCGTATTATATAGATATGATATTTAGGGATTGTTTCTGTATTATTTAGATATGATATTTAGGGACTTCCAACTTGGAGTTTGTTGCTGTATGATTCTTCTTTGTATGCAATCAGGTAGTGTTATTTAGGTAGTATTATTTAGAGATGATATTTACAAATTCAAATTGTAACACCAAATTTCTGTACTTTCTAGTATTATACTGATCAAATTCTTGTTAATAGGCTCTTTTATTCCCATGTTGCATAGGTGGATGAATGTTCAAGACTATTTTGACCAAAGTAATTGTCGTGGTATTAAGAATACCATGGCAGGTTTTGAAGACGATCCTAGCGGAGATTACGCAGCGCGGGTTGACCGGGTGACCGGTCCTTCCCCGCCGGACAAACACAAGAATTGACACGTGGCTTTATACAGGTTCGGGTCCCGGTGGGGGCCCTAGTCCTGTCGACGCGCTCCCGACCGGAGCCGGCTGGGGAGGCTCTCTCCGGGGGAGAGGCTTCCGGAGCGCGTCTGTGAGTTTAGCTATTCCAAATAATAATGAGCTGATCCTTTACAACAGAGGCGTACAAGGGCTATTTATAGCCCCAAAAAGAAGCAAAAAACCTAAACTACCCCGGAAGCCACCGTCGGATTGAAGGGTAAGACCGTCCTTCTCCCGGTCAAACGTCTTGGATGATTGACAGGTGGTCGCTGATTCCCGAGGTGTCCCTCGCGTGACCTGCACGTGATAAACAAACATGGATTTTACCTTTTAGGAGGGCGGTGACGTCCGGGACCCCTTCCGGAGAGCAGGGTCCCGGGAGCCTAGGAGGCGGCGCCCGAGGCAGGCACCGGGGGCCACTGTCCCCGGGCGAATGGCGGCGCCCGGGACTCGCCCGGGGGGCAAGGTCCTGGGAGCGAAAAGGCGGCGCCCGGGACATACCCCGGAGGCACGGTCCCGGAAGCCTAACAGGCGGCGCCCGGGGCAGGCACCGGAGGCCATTGTCCCCGGGCAAATGGCGGCGCCCGGGACCCGCCCCGGGGGGCACGGTCCCGGGGACCAAAAAGGCGGCGCCCGGGGCAGGCCCCGGAGGCCACTGTCCCCGGGCAAGTGGCGGCGCCCGGGACATGCCCGGGGGGCACGATCCCTGGGGCCAAAAGGCAGCGCCCGGGACATACCCCGGAGGCACGGTCCCGGGAGCCTAACAGGCGGCGCCCGGGGCAGTGACCGGAGGCCATTGTCCCCGGGCAAATGGCGGCGCCCGGGACATGCCCGGGGGGCACGGTCCCGGGGACCAAAAAGGCGGCGCCCGGGGCAGGCACCGGAGGCCACTGTCCCCGGGCAAGTGGCGGCGCCCGGGACATGCCCGGGGGGCACGGTCCCGGGGGCCAAAAGGCGGCGCCCGGGACATACCCCGGAGGCACGGTCCCGGGAGCCTAACAGGTATCTGTAATACCCTGAGTTTAGGGGTAACCACTTTCTTTGCATGAACACCATGCATGCATGATACCAGGTATCTGTAATAGTAGCCAGATCAGTATCTATCTCAAACCCTAAAATCTCAAAATTTTCCTGTGAATCCAAGTCAAGATCAGATTACTCAGATATGATCTATCAATTACTCTGAACATAAAAGTCTTCAGAAGTCAGATTCAACTCCATCTCTAACTTCCAGATCTATCAATTCTTTTCTGTTTTCGAAAACAGGATTCTAATTACTATTTTAATTACCCTAAATATTCTAAACTCAGATTTAGTCAAGTCTTGACCTAATTCAGATCAGATTACTCTTGGACTATAATCATGGGTGTGCCAATACCTTAATCCCGAAAGTTGGCAACCAAATTATATCATTTAAGTCTTTTTCACATATCAGTCCAAATTATATTGCAAATTAGTCCTTTATCTGATATCTAGAAACCCAAAAAGGCTAAAATCTTCAGATTAACTCCAAAATTCAGAGTTTCTTCAGCAAATATTTTCCAAATGCTATTTGATACAAATTTCCCTTCTGTCCAGATTACAAAATCTCATCCTAGATGCCAGAATTCGAAATCGACAAAACTCAGAACTTATTTTACCCTAAAGTACCCTATTTTCAGTTTATATCGAAAAACATCAAATCATGCCAGATTTTACCAAATCTCTCACTAGATGAGTATAAGGTATAAGTTTATACTCTGCTGTGAAATCAGATTGCATATTACCCCTCTCTAAATCAGAAATTACAATTCAGTCCACAGCCAATTTTCAGAATTTGCAAATCAGTCCAAATGGCTGTTTCGATCATCAGCCACCAGCTGCTGCGACCAGGGAAGCTGCAGTTTGACCAGTGCTTGCCATCGACCTCGACCACAGCCGGCACAGTGCACAGCGTGGCTTCGATCACGACCTCGGCTAGCGTTGAACAGTGCCGTGCCTTGCGACCGCGACCACGCCGTGTTTCGCCGCTGATCAGCACCGCTCAAGCCCGAGTTGTTTGCAGCCATGTTTGCATGTACACACGTGTTTGCACCTCAGTTGTTGCCGTGGCCATCTCTACCCAGCTCACCAGCTGCTGCACGCCAGAGAGGAGCTTCGCTGTTTGCCGTTGCTGCAACCCGAAGCTTCCGTCTTCACCAGCGCAAGTAAGCAGTGAACTTTGTTGTACCTTGCTTCGCCCATAAATAGCAACTCCAGAGCAACCTATTCACCTTTAGCAAAGCTCTCCAAAGCTCTTAAGCAATTAAGCATAAACAGTACTTTTCCTTGCTGCAGTCGTCTTCTCCGGCGAGCCGCCGAGGAGGTCAATGACGCCAGCCTTAACCGCAGCCTCAATCCTCAAATTGACAGCATCAGTGAGTTTCTCCTACCTATCTCATCGTGCTGTAGTATTTAATTGAACTCTTATGCACTTCATCGCCGGTGATCGCCGGAAATTGCTGAAATCAGTGAAATGCCCTGTTCCAGTTGCACAAGTCAAATTAGCCCGAATTAGCCTTCGATTCAATAGACAAAAATGATCAGTGAGCAATTTTAAGCAAGCCTGTGAAGTTGAATGGTGAAATTGACCAAGAACTGGAGTTTTTCGCTAGCCCGAGCTTCACCAGCCGCCGGCGAACGTCGCCAGCCTTCTCCGGTGATTCTCCGGCCAATTCAATCGTGCTAGAAGCTTTCTTATACCTTCTAGATGGTCTCCAAGCAAGGAATCGAGTTCAAACATCGTGTAGCCAAAACCCCCAATATCAGTGTCTTCTTCTCCGGCGCCGGCCACCGGAAAACCATTCCCGGCCGATCCAGCTCCAGAAACCTTGTCCACCAGATGCGCCTTGATCTCCTAAGCAACTTTGCGTACTAGCTCGACTTCCAATTCGGCCTAAATCAGAAGATATAGCTATGCCCTAATTCCTGTCCAGTGCTGTGAATTGAAATTTCAGCCACCGAGTTCATCGCCGGTTTTCATCACTCTCCGGCCACCTCCTGCCCTAGGTCCAGTTGAATGAATTGTTCCTGTTACTGAGGCCTACATCCCAGACAAAGTGGTGCATCAATTGGAGCCCTAGATCAAAAGTTGTGGCAAACCCTAGTTTCTAGCTATGTCAGTGCAATGCCAGGCTATGTCAGTCAGTGGTATTAGCCCATTTCACTTCCTTCCAGATGTGTATTTTGAGCATGACTTTGTCCCTTAGACTCCTGAGGTTGTGATCTACAATTTCTTCTTCTATCACAACTTGACTTGAGCCCTTGAACTGTATTTTATGCTTAGCCCTAGATTATGACATTGTCAGCCCTATGTCAGAGCATGTCAGTCAGTGGCATTAGCTCATTTCACCTCCTTCCAGTTATGTAAATTGAAAATAACTTTGTCCATTAGACTTGTGGAGTTGTAATCTACATTTCATTCTACTGCCACAAGTTGAGATAATCCTTCTACCATTCATTAACCCTATGTCGATGCCTTGAACCGAATGTCGACCTAAAGACCTTCATCTTTGCATTATTGCATGTAGTATAATAATGTATTGAAAAGGTTGTGATTCTTGGTTGCATGTTTGATCTTTGCTCAGAGTCGGAGCTAGAGTTCGAGGACTTCACTGCTGACCCGACATCAACTGCTGTCTTTCACGACGCGGAAGGCAAGTCATATCCTTGGTCATCTTGAACCTATATTTTAAATGTTGCTAAAACACGACCTTGAATATAGGCAATATTGCATGTGAAAGATTGAGAATGGTTGATTTATCAATTGGCAGTACTAGACTGGTTATCTGTGAAATGTGAAATAAACAAGTTTTCAGCCATGAACTATTATATGTATTTATATACTTATATTCATGAAATAAAACCCCTAGCCGTGACCAGAAAAATGGTGTGGATGGCTGTAGCACTGGAGGTGCTAGACTGCAAAGGAATGCAGGCACTGAAGGTGCAGGGTTGTGGATGGTCTGGTCATTGGCATATAAGGACTAGAACCTTGTGTTGTGCGTCTAGTGGCATGAACAACGTGCTAACCGCAAGCCTGGTATGGGACAGGCCTGAACAAGTACTTATGTGGATCGAACATGAAACCCCTGCATGAGATGTGTTGTGATGATTGACTTGGAGGCTGACTCCTACTATCACTGAAGGTGATCTGATATTTGACCCAGTAATGGGAAAATGAGGTGGGGTGGAGGTTATGATACAGCCTACCACAACTGTGTTTCGCTGAGAGCCACAGGGTCAGGGGTGAATTGTAAGTGATGCATAACAAAAGTTCTTGTTATCTCCACCTTGCCACTCACACATGGTTGTGAGGAGGGGTCTAATCATTTTGTTATGATAGGATGGGCTTGAAAGTGGAATATCTTGCGGGTAAATTGGTACTTCTCTGCAGAGTTAAAAACGTATTCGAATACTCCGAGCTCCCGGGTTTATAGGAGTCTGCTGCGGTGGATTAAATCCACGGGGTGTGACACAAGTACTATTTTCTAAATAAAATATGTTTAAATCAAGATTACCCAAATGACATGTGTTGTCATGATAAGGAGTGCTGCCGTGGGCTGTCGTGTGTCGACGTGTCGCGGTAGTGCTATAATCTAGTGAACATGAATGATGATGTTATATTATGAAAAGTGCTGCCATAAGATGAGATAAGAAAGGAAAAGATTATTTTACAAATATCCATAATTCTTGACTAGTCTAGGTTCATGTCATCACTACTATATGTATCTACTCTTACCTATGACTTGCTGAGTACGTAAGTGCTCACTCTTGCAACCTACAAATCAATAGACGGAGCAATCAACAATCAAGATGAAGGCGTGGAGTACTTCGTGGATCCAGAAGGAGGAGCGTCAGTCCCGTCATGTCCCTGATGTGTGTTGTTCTGCCGTCCACTTCTCTTTGTGGGTGGGTCACCTACCTTCTGTTGTGTAGATGTTATTTTGCTAAACCATGTATGCCGTAAAGGCATTGTAATCTCCTTATGTAATATCAAGGCCAGCAGGCCACACTGCTTAACTATTTTGTAAGTTACTCTGTTGCAATGTGATATACTCCTGTGCTTGACTTATCCTGGGAAGTCAAGGGTATGTGTATGCTATGCATATAAGGGACTAGCTGCAGCGAGCTAGGTCTCTACAGGAGTAGTCGTAGTCCAAGTCTCGGGCCGCGACAAAGATAGATCCAATCAAGCCGCAAGGGGCTGATCTTCCGGTCGCCGTGAGAACGGGGAGCCGGGAATAACGTCGACTCCCGGAGGAGGAAGATAGATCCAATCAAGCCGCAAGGGGCTGATCTTCCGGTCGCCGTGAGAACGGGGAGCCGAGAATAACGTCGACTCCCGGAGGAGGAAGATAGATCCAATCAAGCCGCAAGGGGCTGATCTTTCGGTCGCCGTGAGAACGGGGAGCCGGGAATAACGTCGACTCCCGGGGGAGGAAGTGCCCGAAGACGGGACTTGATGTTTGGGCAGGGGACTAGTCTCCCAAAGTGACTCGTTACCACGGCCACTGTGACCGGGTTGCCGCTTACACCCTCAGTCCACGAGGGCTGGTCGTAAGCCGCCCTACGGGAGTGCAGGCTCCGTTGTAGGGACTTGTTGGGACTGGCCCACTTCCTCGCGGGGAGGGCATCCTCACAAGGAGGGCTTCCTCGCGGGGAGGGCATCCTCGCGGGGAGGGCATCGCCGCTAGGGGCGGTAACGAGAAAAACCTGCAATGAGACAGTTGAAGAACAAAGGCTATGCATTGATTAACAAAATATACAAAGCCCCCCCTGCGAAACCGCGAAAAGGGGGGGGGAAAGGGGAGCTACACTGTCCCTCCTCCCCCTCGGGCGGGATCGCTCCGGGGGAGGGGACAGGCCCGTAAGGCTAGACGTAGAACTTGCGAAGTAAACGCAAGTTCTAGGTGTGCTTCAGCTCCTGCTCTTGAAGGTTGGAGAGCTTGTAGGCCCCCGAGCCTAGCACAGCGGAGATCCTGTAGGGGCCCTCCCACTTGGGGGAGTGTTTTCCCTGGGCTTGGGGGTCTGTGACGCGCTTGAGGATAAGGTCCCCAAGGCGGAAAGCTCTCTCGCGCACGCGCTGGTTGTATGCGCGCGACATCTTGCGCTCGTAGATGGCGTGGCGGAGGAGCGCTCGGTCGCGTTCCTCCTCCACGAGGTCTATTTCCAGCCGCCGGTTGTCTTCGTTGGCCCGGTAGGCTGCGGTCGTGGCTCCGTTCAGGAGCTCGACCCGCAGCGACCGGAAGCCGATCTCCGGGGGGAGGACTGCCTCCGCCCCGTAGACCAGAGAGAAGGGAGCACGCCCTGTGGCCCGGGACGGGGTCGTGCGCATCGAGCAGAGGATGCTAGGGAGCTCCTCTGCCCACGCGCCCCGCTTGGAAGCGGTTTGCTCGAGTCTCCGGCATAACCCCTGTAGGATTACGCCATTGACCCTCTCGACGGCCCCGTTGCTTTGAGGATGGGCCACTGAGGCGAAGTGGATGACGATCCCCAGGCCTTCGCAGAATTCCCAGAAATAAGCCGAGTCGAATTGGGTCCCGTTGTCCACGGTGATTTGCCGGGGGACACCAAAACGGCAAACGACGTTTTTCCAGAAAAACCGCTGAATGGCCCGGGAGGTGATGCTAGCCAAGGGCTCCGCCTCAACCCACTTTGTAAAGTAGTCGACCGCGACTACCGCATACTTGTATCCTCCGGGCGCTGGGGGGAAGGGCCCCAAGAGGTCCATCCCCCAGCGCACGAAGGGCCAAGTGATGGGGATAGTCCGCAGCGCTATAGGGGGGAGATTCGAGCCCTTGGCCATCTTCTGGCATGCTTCGCACGCGGAGACAAGGTCTCGTGCGTCGCGCATGACTGTAGGCCAGTAGAAGCCCTGCCGAAGGGCCTTGGCGGCGATGGCACGCGGGGCTAGGTGGGAACCACAGCTCCCCGCGTGAATGTCCTCCAGGAGTTGACGTCCCTCTGACCGGGGGAGGTAGCGCAGGAGGGCTGAAGCCCCCCGCTTGTAGAGCCTTCCCTCCAGCAGGAGATATGCGCGGGCTTTGGCCCGGGGGCGCTTAGCCTCGGTCTCGTCAGGAGGGTCCCCCTCCCCCTTGATGAAGGAGATGAGGGGATCCATCCATGATGACGGCCGGACGATCTCGGCGACCTCCGGGACCGGAGGCTCGGGGCCTGCGTCCGGGGAGGCCACCGAGGGCTTCGTGATTGTTTCCAAGAAGGCCCCCTTGGGGAGCGTTTCCCGGGCGCTTGCCGCCCGGGCCAAAGCATCGGCCCGGTCATTCTCCCTTCGCGGGATATGCCGGGCCTCAAGGCCGTCGAAGTGTTTCTCCATCTTTCGTACTTCCTGCAAGTAAAGACTTAAATTTGCGTCATGGCATAGGTAAGATTTGTCCATTTGGCAGACAACGAGCTGAGAGTCTCCCTTCACTAGTAGGCGCCGGATCCCCAGGGAGCGCGCGAGGCGCATCCCGAGGAGCAGAGCCTCGTATTCGGCGACGTTGTTGGTTGCGGGGAACTCGAGCCGCGCGGCGTACTCGAGCTCCTTCCCCTCGGGGCTCCGGAGGAGTACCCCCGCGCCAGCCCCAGCGAGACACAGCGGCCCATCAAACAGCAGGGTCCAATGATCACTGCGTCGGGGCAGCACAGGGAGATCTTCGTCCCCGGACCCAGAGGCGGGAGTCCATTCTGCGACGAAGTCAGCGAGGACCTGCGACTTGATTGCGGAGCGGCCGGTAAGGGACAGGGAGAAGGAGGCAAGCTCGGCCCCTCACTTCCCAATCCGTCCGGTGGCTTCTTTATTCCGCAGTACCTCCCCCAGGGGGAGGGACGACGGAACGGTGATGGGGTGCCCCAGGAAGTAGTGCCGGAGCTTCCGGGACGCCATGAGGAGAGCGTAGCAAATCTTCTCCATCTCCGTGTACCGAGTCTTGGCCCCTTGGAGGGCTTCACTGACGTAGTACACGGGACGTTGCTGCCCCCCTTGCTCCTTCACCAAAACCGCGCTGACGGCGACGGGGGTCGCGGCGAGGTAGAGGAGCAAGGGCTCTTCCGGAGACGGACTCACGAGCATTGGAGGGCTCGAGAGGTACTTCTTGAGGTCGTTGAAGGCTTCCTGGGCCTCGGGGGTCCAGTGGAACCCCTCGAGCCCTCGGAGGATCTTGAAGAACTGGAGGCCCCGCTCCCCCGAACGGGAGATGAAGCGGCTGAGCGCGGCCAGGCGGCCGGAGAGCTGCTGGACATCTTTGACGGAGCGCGGCGGGGGCATGTCTAGGAAGGCCCGGATCTTCTCGAGGTTTGCCTCAATGCCTCGCTGGGACACGAGGAAACCCAGGAGCTTCCCCCCGCGCACCCCGAAGGCGCACTTCTCCGGGTTGAGCTTGAGCCCGAATGCGCGGAGGTTGCGGAAGGTCTCTGCGAGGTCGTCAATGTGGGAGGCTGCACGGGGGCTCTTGACGACCGCGTCGTCTACGTAGACTTCGACGTTGCGGCCGACTTGATCTTTGAAGACCAGCGTCATCAGGCGCTGGAAGGTGGCTCCTGCATTCTTGAGCCCGAAGGGCATATGGCGGTAGCAGAAGGTTCCGAGGGGAGTTATAAAACTCATCTTTTCCTCGTGCCCCTCCACCATCCGGACTTGATGGTATCCCGAGTAGGCGTCTAGGAAGCTCATCAGCTCGCACCCCGCGGTGGAGTCAACGAGCTGGTCGATCCGCGGGAGCGGGAAGTTGTCTTTGGGGCAAGCGCGGTTAAGGTCGGTGAAGTCCACGCACATGCGCCACTTGCCACTTGATTTCTTGACGAGGACGGGGTTTGCGAGCCACTCAGGGTGCAAGACTTCCCGGATGAACCCCGCCTCTTGGAGCCGGGCTATCTCCGTCTTGATGGCTTCTTGACGTTCGAGGGAGAGCTTTCTCAACTTCTGCTTGACAGGGGGGTGACCGGGGGTCACCGCGAGCTTGTGTTCAATAACCCCCTGGGCGACACCCCGCATGTCCGAAGGCTTCCATGCAAAAACATCAGAGTTTTCGCGCAGAAAGGCTGCGAGTTGCGCTGCATGGTCTTGGGGGAGCTCTGCCCCGATTTGGACAGTTTCGTCCTCGCTGCCTGGGGACAGCGGGACCTTCCGGAGGCCCCCTTCCGGACGCGGCTTGAGAAGGGGCCTCCCAGGGGACGGCGCAGTGATGCCTATGTCCGGGGGGGGAGCCTCCCCCCCGGGCGCCTTGATAAGGTTGACGCTTCCTATTGTGGCAGCAGCTCGTTCGTATAGAGCACGGGCCATGTCTTGGTCCCCCCAGACGTTAATCACGCCGTGCGGCCCGGGGATCTTCATGCACAGGTAGTTTTGGTGGGTGGCAGCCCCCAGCCGATTGATCGTAGTCCTCCCCATAATCACATTGTAGGAGGAGGGGAGGTCCACTACGTCGAAGCGGACTAGCTCGGTCCGGTAGTTCTCCGGGGTGCCGAAGGTGATCGGGAGATCTACCTTGCCCACGGGGTGGATCGCCGTCCCCGGGACAAACCCTTGCAGAGGCCCTGCCACTGGTTGCAGGAGCTTTTCATCCACCTGCATTTCCTTGAAGGTTTTGAGGAACAGGACGTCGGCGGAGCTTCCGCCGTCCACGAGGATGCGGGCCAAGTGGCAGTTGTAGATGGTCGCGGAGACAATGAGCGCGTCGTCGTGGGGGAAGCGAACCCCTCGCGCGTCTTCCGCCGTAAAGGTGAGGGGGACGTCCGACCACTTGGGCTGCACGGACGCGTGTAGCACCCCCACTACCTTAACTTCTCGCGCGTACTCCTTGCGCTGGCGCTTGGAATCCCGCCCGGAGGCGGACCCCCCTACGATGACGTTGATGCGGCGCTGAGAAGTTTGAAAGGGGAGAGCGTCTGAAGGCTCCCCCTCCTGCACCTGCTGCCCCCCCGCGGGAGCGGGAAGGGCCGGAACAGCTGGCCGAGGGGGCAAGGAGGCCGGAGTCCCCCCCCCCTGCCCGCGCTGGTCGAGGAACGCCGCAAAGTGCTGCAGCAGCTGGTGGCAATCTCGGGTGGCGTGGGTACTGGACCCGTGGAAGCTGCACCACGGTCCTTCCCGGCTTCTCCCCGCGGGGCCTTCGCGGCCGCGCGAAGACTGTCCCCCCCCCATGGCCTCTCAGCTTGGGAAAGGGGCGGTTGCCCTTCGGGGGGTCGCGCGAGTCGCCTCCGCCCTCGAGGACAAAAGTGTCCCGAGGCCGTGGTTCGCTACGGCCCCCCTGCCTGGGGCGCCTGGGGGGATCCCGGGCCCCCCGCTCGGCGGGGGCAGGAGCCCCCTGGGTCTTCTTCCAGATGTCGTCTTCCTCCGCACGAGCGTACTTTTCGAGTACGTTAAAGAGCTCGTCGGCGGAAGAGGGGCAGCTTCGAGAGAGTCTTCGGTGGAGTTCCCCCGGGAGGATCCCGCTTTTGCAGGCTTCGATCACTGTGGAGTCCGGGACGTGGGCCACTTTGCTTTTTACTTGGGCAAAGCGCTTGAAGAAGCTTCTGATGGTCTCCCCGGTCCTCTGGCGCACTGTGTATAGCTGTGAAGAATCCAGGGGACGTACGTAATTTCCCTGAAAGTTGGCGCAGAACTCCCGCTTCAGCTGCGAGAAGGACTTGATGGAGCCCGCCTTCAGATTGTAAAACCAGGGGTGGGCAATGCCGGTGAGGTAGAGGGGGAAGACGTTGCATTGGACGCTCTCGTCCCCCCCCGCCGCGGAGATGGCTGTGGAGTAGATCTGCACGAACTCGTAAGGGTCCGCCTCGCCATTATAATGCTCGATGTGCGGGGGACGGTAGGGCCGCGGCCATCGGATGCTGCGGAGTCTTCGACACAGAGGCTGGTTCGCCCCCTGCACTTCCCGGGGGGAGCCCCAGTCACGGTCTTCTTTAACGGGGGACGCCCCCTCGTTATCTGAGTCAGGTAGCGGCCCAAGAGGGCCGCCAGAGTGGTGGTGACGACGCTTCTCTTCCGGGCCGGGACTGATTTCCCGGACGTCCGGGCTTCCCTCTGGGGAGGATGGTTCTTCGGCTGGTCTCTTCCCCCGACCGGTGCGAGAGCGAGGCTCCCTGCGGCAACGGCCGGGGGGAAGCTCTTCCCCGCGGCTGGGAGAATGCATTCGCTCGACCTCCCCCCGGGAGAAGCGCACCTGCTTCACCGGGGGAGGGAGCTCCTGCACTGTAGCAGCCGGCCCGGAAGCTACCGGGGCCTGCCGGGGGGAGCCCCCTGCGACGGCCCCTGGGACCGGAAAGGGGGGAGCCCCTGCACCATCCGGAACCGGGGAGGGGGCGCCCGGGGCGGCGTTTGGATCCGAAGAGGGGGCCCCTGCGGCAACGACCGGGACCGGAAAGGGGGAAGCCCCTCCGACATCCGGAACCAGTGGGGGGTGAGCCCCCTCGGCGACGTCCAGGGTTGGGGAGCCAATGCGGGGGGAAATTCGCTGAGGCACGGGAGCTGCTCTGTCGACCGGCCCCGGTGCGGTAAACGCAACGCGAGGGGCGGGACTGGCTCCCGGCGTAGGAATAACCCCCTGCATGAAATGACCCCCCAGCCCCGGAAGCGGGCCGGGGACGGGGTACCCCCCTGGTGCCACGAAGGGCCCGGGCATGAAATAGCCTCCCGGCACCGGGACAGGCCCGGGTGCCGAGAAGTGTCCGGAAGTATATCCCGCGGGGGGAGGGAACCCCCCGGCGGGATCATACGGGGTAGACAGCCCCCCGGAGACCGGAGGGGCCGCCGGGGATCCCATAAACGGTGGCATGATCCCCGGATATGCGTGCGACGAAAATGTGGGGGCCGGGGGCCGCGCCAACACACTGAGGAGCTCGTCCATAGAGCGCTGGGCGCGGAGCTGGCCCTCCACGAGAGCCTCCAGTAGGGCATCCCGGGGAGCCGGGGGAGCCGTCGGGGGGAAACTCGTCCCGGCCAAGGTCCCCGCGGCCGCCGGGAGCGACCCGGAGGTGGAGGCACCTAGATTGAGAGGAAAGGTGGGAGGCGGTACCTGGGAATGGTCGCCTCCGGACGGAAGCGCCGGAACAGCAGTGTCCCGGAAAGGCGGCACCAGGTCACCGGGACTGGCGTCACCGGCAAGGGCGCGGGCCCTTGTTCTCGGAGGAGCCATGGCGATTCGTCACGGGTCCCCATGGTCGGCGCCAACTGTCGTGGTATTAAGAATACCACGGCAGGTTTTGAAGACGATCCTAGCGGAGATTACGCAGCGCGGGTTGACCGGGTGACCGGTCCTCCCCCGCCGGACAAACACAAGAATAGACATGTGGATTTATACAGGTTCGGGTCCCGGTGGGGGCCCTAGTCCTGTCGACGCGCTCCCGACCGGAGCCGGCTGGGGAGGCTCTCTCCGGGGGAGAGGCTTCCGGAGCGCGTCTGTGAGCTTAGCTATTCCAAATAATAATGAGCTGATCCTTTACAACAGAGGGGTACAAGGGCTATTTATAGCCCCAAAAAGAAGCAAAAAACCTAAACTACCCCGGAAGCCACCGTCGGATTGAAGGGTAAGACCGTCCTTCTCCCGGTCAAACGTCTTGGATGATTGACAGGTGGTCGCTGATTCCCGAGGCGTCCCTCGCGTGACCTGCACGTGATAAACAAACATGGATTTTACCTTTTAGGAGGGCGGTGACGTCCGGGACCCCTTCCGGAGAGCAGGGTCCCGGGAGCCTAGGAGGCGGCGCCCGGGGCAGGCACCGGGGGCCACTGTCCCCGGGCGAATGGCGGCGCCCGGGACTCGCCCGGGGGGCAAGGTCCTGGGAGCGAAAAGGCGGCGCCCGGGACATACCCCGGAGGCACGGTCCCGGGAGCCTAACAGGCGGCGCCCGGGGCAGGCACCGGAGGCCATTGTCCCCGTGCAAATGGCCGCGCCCGGAACCCACCCCGGGGGGCACGGTCCCGGGGACCAAAAAGGCGGCGCCCAGGGCAGGCCCCGGAGGCCACTGTCCCCGGGCAAGTGGCGGCGCCCGGACATGCCCGGGGGGCACGGTCCCTGGGGCCAAAAGGCGGCGCCCGGGACATACCCCGGAGGCACGGTCCCGGGAGCCTAACAGGCGGCGCCTGGGGTAGGCACCGGAGGCCATTGTCCCCGGGCAAATGGCGGCGCCCGGGACATGCCCGGGGGGCACGGTCCCAGGGACCAAAAAGGCGGCGCCCGGGGCAGGCACCGGTGGCCACTGTCCCCGGGCAAGTGGCGGCGCCCGGGACATGCCCGGGGGGCACGGTCCCGGGGGCCAAAAGGCGGCGCCCGGGACATACCCCGGAGGCACGGTCCCGGGAGCCTAACAGGCGGCGCCCGGGGCAGGCACCGGAGGCCACTGTCCCCGGGCAAATGGCGGCGTCCGGGACATGCCCGGGGGGCACGGTCCCGGGGACCAAAAAGGCGGCGCCCGGGGCTGGCACCGGAGGCCACTGTCCCCGGGCAAGTGGCGGCGCCCGGGACATGCCCGGGGGGCACGGTCCCTGGGGCCAAAAGGCGGCGCCCGGGACATGCCCCGGAGGCACCGTCCCGGGAGCCTAAAAGGCGGCGCCCGGGGCAGGCACCGGAGGCCACTGTCCCCGGACAGTCATGAACTTACCTGGACTTGACCGCGTGGAGATTTCCCCCAACAGTAATAAAGTACAAGGACTCAAGTGATCAACAATAAAGTGAATTCTATATTAGTTGGTGCACATGGTTCAAAAGAACATGGGATTTGAGCATGGATAATGTGCAAACTAACAGTGTCTATATTTTGAGTAGTTTCCATCACTGAATATTCTTAAAGAGTTTTATATGTCTAGAAGGCTCTAGACAAAGCCAATCATTGTACTCTGAAAGGCATGCATGCCATTTGATTGATAAGTGTTATACAATGTAACCACTAAACACAAAAATAGTAGTCTCTGTAATATAGTCATAACTATTTTGCAATTTTTTTAATCTATCTCGTTAGCTAGACATCAATATAGTTAGACATCGGTAAATTTTGTATAATTTTAGTATATAGATTTGAAATATATATTGGAAACACTCCTAGTTATGTGATTGTGTTTGTATATATATACATATATATATATATACTCCTACAGAATCTGTAGATTAGATCCATTGTGGTGTTGGTGCTTCTGCATGAATTTGAAACCACTTTTACACTCCTAGTTATGTGACTGTGTTTGTGCTTATATACTTGCTCGGATTGCATATGATATGGTATTAAATGTCTTCATATTTATTTCTACTTTCTTTAGATAACTAATTGTCAATATTAATGGAAGTGCAGTCCAAAGAACTGGGTTATATGCTCGCTAGACAAGAAGTTTTTATCAAAGCACATACCCATAAAAATGAAGTTTCAAAAAAAGGAGCTAAAGACATAATTATAAGTGTCATTGAAGGGTTACATGCATTTATAATCAAGGATCAAATGTAAACATATATAAAAATATGGGCTTTATCTAATTTTTAGAAAACAATTATGGAGACATATGCCAACAAGCCCGAACTAGCCATTGAGTTTATATGTAATTCTATTTGATCTTTAGGGAGGAAAGGAGGTTATTTTGATTTCTTTTATGAGCCCATATGTTCCTGTTGCTAAGGGTACGCTTCAAAGGGTGTCTCGAAGTGTAATAGTTGGTGACATACCTCTTGGCCCTGAGTGTTGTGAGGCGGTTATGAACTGTGTTGAAAAGAGATGCTACATTGTTACGTCCATATGGGAATGTTAGAAAAATGTCTGATGCGCTTGGACGATCAATTTCACGGCCACATGAAAAAATAATCTATTCTATCTAGTATAATCACTCTTATTTACTTACCAATACCATCCAAGTAAACAAATTGTGAATTTTTAGTTGTAGGTTCAAGATGATACTATAATAGGTGGTGGTTCTTCTCACGTTCTAGATATATATAATTCTAACTTGTTATTTTTTTGAGAGAGACTATAGGGTACTGCTGATTCGGCCCTACATAAATAAATGGTAGAGGTGGGGAATCGAACTCAAGACCTCTAACTTGCCACGTAGTGACTTTACTACTACACTAGAGATCCACCTCTATTCTAACCTGTTATTTACTTGGTTAGTTACTATTTTTTTCGTTTGTCTTGTTTTGTTATTAATAAAACAATGCTTACAGGTGAAAGGGACAAGAGAATTAGTTGAAACTAAGTGGAAATACTTAATACTTTTATTACAGGTGAGGTGTTATCAACACAATCCATATGTTATTCATTTTCTAAATATTAAGTGTATGTTAATTGTGCCTTGAACTAGCAGCTCACTTTCATATGATTAATTTTTTTTATCAAGTGTATGCAAGTCATATCAACACAATTTTCTCATCCGCATAAGCAACAACTTGTACTTGTTATACAACAATCAATCAACCATCTTTTATTATAAGTGTCATATATTCTATATGTAACTTAAAGCAAAAGTTATTGATTTGTATATATTTATCTCAAGGCTATTGTAATCGATATCTTTTCTTATGCAGGTGGTTAACAATAAGGTGTTAATAGCATATGAAGTGATGAAGATATTTTATGTCATAAGAGGAGTTTGAAAGTGGAATGTTTTACTTTTGATAGTTATAGTTGGAACAAAATATATAGAGTTAAGAATATTATATATGGGCATACATTTGGTGTAAATAATTCTTAAGTGATATTTTTTTCGCAATTATTTCAGAGGTACTATATCTATTTTGGTTGGTTTTGTCGATTGAATAATTTGTGACCATTACGAATCTTGTCAATGGCTATATAAAGCAAATAATTCAATATAATATATAATTGTGTCATTTATCCATTTTTGATAATTTTATTGCAAAATGTGGTGTGATTTCTGTTAGGATTGTGCATACTATAGTTTTAATTGTAATATTGTTGCCTAATTATTAAAAATATATATATTTAAAATTAATTATTGACACAATTCCCAGCGGTAAATTTACTAAAATAATTCACATATTTAAATTTGAAAGTCTAAATTCTCAATGACAGATCAAATGGTAATGATTTATTTCAAATAGTTGTACAGCTTGAAATAATGTATTACAAGTGGACATACAGGTGGGAAAAATTCAAACTTTTCAAGGGACCTACAGCTGGGAAAAAATATTCCAAATAGTTGTACAGCTTGGAATATTATATTAGAAGTGGACATACAGGTCTACAGCTGGGAATACTCTTTGCCATTGGATGTACAGCTGGGAAAAAATATTCCAAATAGTTATACAGTTTGGAATAATATATTACAAGTGGACATACAAGTGGGAAAGTTCAAATTTTCCAAGCGGTCTACAGCTGGGAATACTCTTTGTCATTGGAAGTACAGCTGGGAAAAAATATTCCAAATAGTTATACAGCTTGGAATAATATATTACAAGTGGACATACAGGTGGGAAAGTTCAAATTTTCCAAGCGGTCTACAGCTGGGAATATTCTTTGCCATTGGACGTACAGCTGGGAAAAATATTTCAAATAGTTATACAGCTTGGAATAATATATTACAAGTGGACATACAGGTGGGAAAGTTCAAATTTTCGAAGCGGTCTACAGCTGGGAATACTTTTTGCCATTAGACGTACAATTGGGAAAAAATATTTCAAATAGTTGTACAGCTTGGAATAATATATTATAAGTGGACAAACAGGTGAGAAAAGTTCAAACTTTCCAGGCGACCTACAACTGGGAATACTCTTTGCCATTGGACGTACAGCTGGGAAAAATATTCCAAATAGTTATACAGCTTGAAATAATATATTACAAGTGGACATACAGGTGGAAAAAGTTTAAACATTCCAAGTGGTCTACAGCTGGGAATACTCTTTGCCACTGGACGTACAGCTGTAAAAAAAAATATTCTAAATAGTTATACAGCTTGGAATAATATATTACAAGTGGACATATAGGTGGGAAAGGTTCAAACTTTCCAAGCAGCCTACAGCTGGGAATACTCTTTGCCATTGGACCTACAGCTAAGAAAAAAATTACAGCTGGGAAAAAGTTTTCGCAGCGCCTTTTCGCCCAGCTGTAGCAAACCTTATTCCCAGCAGCTAAAGTGCTGGGAATACTAGCTTTTGCCAGCTGCTTTACTACTAGCATTGAAGTGCTATCTTATAGTGTTACTATATTATTTAATCGGTTAAATATCTCCGAGACATCTTCATTGGGCAACATAGCAAACTTTTCAAATTGGCCCTTATGGATAAATAATTTAGCATCCTTGATCATCGAGGTTCCTTCATGAATATCCATAAGATTTCTCCAAATGTCATGAGCCGTTTCAAGTTTACAAATTCTATTGAATTCACCTAGATTTAGAGCACTATAAAGAACATTCATGGCTTGAGCATTAGCTAAGGCATTATCTCTATCTAGGTTAGTCATGTCATCATCATCAAGAATTGCAAAGCCCTCATCCACCACTTTCCAAATCTTTCCACCCATGGCTTTAAAATAAATCATCATTCTAGTTCTCCAATAAGTATAGTTTGATCCATCAAAGAGTGGTGGTTTGCCAATATTAATCCGACCCTCACTAGCCATCTTTATCCTACTCCGGGATGGTTAAATCCTCTAACTATGGAGTCCTCGCTCTGATACCAATTGAAATTGATCTAGGATATCGACTAGAGGGGAGGTGAATAGGCGATTTTAACAAATTAACAATTAATCAAGCAATTACTAGTGAATGAGAGCAAATAACTAAAACAAGATGAACAATGAAAAATTTAACACAAGGATATAACCCGTGGTCTCGGTGATTTGCCGATCACCCCTAATCCACGTTGAGGCCAACTCAAATCTCTAACCGCTCCTCTATCTAGTCAACCTTCTCTCAAGAAGTGACCTAGATCTCGAGCTGAATTAGTGTGATGAGTTATCCAAACCTCGATTTCACTAATGATGCACTTTACCACTCCGGCAAGGCGTGCTCAACCCTTTCACAAGACGTTTTGAGGCTTCTTCACAATCTTCCTTGAAGAGCTCTCCAAAACCTTCTTCCTAGCCGTCTAGGAGCCAGCAAAATCCAAGAGTAACAAGCCAGTGATGGTCACTTAACCTTCTTCTAGTGCCACAAGATTGATTTAGTGATCTAAATGCAATGCACTAGAAGATCTCAAATGCACACTCTCACAAATTCAAGAATTAGAACCCTAGAGTGTATGAAACTTGCTTAAGCTTTCAAGGATGATGACAATGTTCACAAATATGCCAAAAGTTCTGAACAGGGCCGTGCATGGGAGTAAATATACCTCCCACAATAAATATAGCCGTTACCAGCCGTTGGGAGAAAAAGATCACTTGGCGGTCAGATCACAGGTATAAGCCCGGTCAGACCGCCGCAATTGCAACGGCATTAAACAGGCGTAATTAATGCTCACCTGCCCTTGTCAGGCACACTCACGGTCAGACCGGAGCCAAATGCGGTTAGACTGTGAAACTGTCTAGAGACGACATAGTTTCTGGACACTTTATACGGTCAGGCCGATAATTACGGACAGACCGGCCACACGGTCAGACCGTAGTACAAAACCTCGGTCAGACCGATATCTCGGTCAGACCGGTCTAACAAACGGTCAGACCGTCATAACACAATATATTTCAGAAAGATAGGTCATGGAGTACCAGGAGACTGACCTAGGTTTTAACTACGGACAGACCGACCTTTATAAAAAGAAAACACACTTTGACATAATGTCGGTCAGTCCGAAACCCAATTCGGTCAGTCCGTCTATTCGGTCAGACCAGACAATCAATCGGTCAGACCGACTGAGGCAGAGTTTGGCAGAAATGAGTTGAAACAAGTATTTTCAAAGTATATGACCTTCTAGTATGCAGTGCAAGTTGATTTTATGATTTGTGGCACATAGATGAAGTATTTCGTGATACACCACATGCTCCTCTTAATAGTACGGCAACAATCCTAAAATCCGGTCAAAATTCTTCTCTAATCACCTTAGACCAGTAAAATGGAAAAAGATCATATCCCGTACCTTAGCCTCTTTGATCAATGTCCTTTCTTCATCATGAGGCTCTTTCTTTGCCTTTCATTAACCTGTCTTTTGAGTTTGTTCTTGACACAACTTAGCAGGTATCGTTAGTACAGTATTTGTAATTGTCATTAATTACTACCCATGGCATACCCCTGTCTGGGGATACGGAGTACTCGAATACTTTTTAAACTCTACAGAGGGGCACCGCTTTTCCCACATGAGTCTATCAATCTTTCCCGTCAGGCCAGTTACATGCACAATATTGCATGTGACTAGATTGAGGAGACAAGGCTCTCAAAAACATTGCATTAAATATATCCATATATGGCCGACAATCGGACCATATTGGTCGTTCTTGTCATTGTGAGGTACTCTCAATGAGAGTAGTTTCATGCCCAGCTATCACGGCACTCAAGGTCTGACCTCTTCATGGATATAAGTGTAATCTGCAAGTAATAAATCATGAATGAGGTTTGATTAAACTGTGAATAGATTCTATGTGTGGAAAATAAAGGATACCCTAATTTAGGAGTTGCAGTAAATGCAAGGCTAAGAGAAAAATTTTGAAATTTAGTGAAAGAAAAGTAGTCCTAAATGAACTTGTAATTTGATAGTCCTACATGAACTTGCGTTTTGAAGGTTGAGTATGAGATTTTACTACTACCAAATCCTCTGATTATGGAGTCCTGTTGTTAAAGAATTATGGTAGTACCTTGAGATGGTGTCAACAGACTGAATGTCTTCTTCCATGTCTTCCTCTTCCATCTGTTCTTCCTCCTCCTCCTCCTCCTCCAAGTCTCCCCAATGCTTTCTCCGGTCAACAGCTATTCCTGAAAACAACATAGTACAACATTCAGTTAACCAATAGGTTCAGTTCAGGTTACACATTCTAGAAACTTGGCTTGGAAAAAAGAAGTTCATAACACAATGAAACCAATTAACTATACATCATAGTTTAGTTCATCCTGCTGTAGGACTCCAAAAACATCTCCATAGAAGGGGGGCGCCCATGCTGTTGGCCAAACACAAGAGGAGCTCAGAAAGAGATGTACTAGTGAATTGAAGAAAAACATTTCGCTCAAAGGGTGAAAAGGTCACATTTCACATTTAGCGTACCTCATCAACTGAAGGTTTCCCCCGCTTCCTAGGTCGATAACCAAAACTTCCATCGAGATGTATACCTCTCTGGTGCTTGCAAAGCAGCCGTAGATGTAGCTGTCATCCATCCAACACTACAGGTCACCCCATCCACAGCGTCCTCACCTCATTTCATTCCGCCAGGGCACCCAGCGCCGCGGTGTAGTACGGCTGCGGTGGCGGCACCTGCCCGTAGGCAGATTACGGAGGTGGCACCTGGCTCCACATGGCCGGCGGCTGCGGCGGCGGCGCGTACTGCTGCGACATCGGTTCAATCTAAGCCATCAATGGCCTAGATCTAGGGTTTGGAGGATTGGAGAAGAGAGCCGAGAGAGAGAGTGAGAGGGAGAGAAAGAGGAGGCAGCGTGGTAGAGCGGGGTGAATAGGAGACTTTATATAAGCTATCCAATTTTACTAATGGTTCAAAACCACAACCGTTAGTGAACTTGCAATTTTACTAACGGTTCACTAATAAGAATCGTTAGAAAAGAGTACCTTTTTCTAACTGTTCTTAGTAGTGAACCATTAGAAAAGACGACTATATTCTAACGGTTCACTACTAAGAACCGTTAGAAAAGAGTACCTTTTTCTAACGGTTCACTATTAAGAACCGTTAGAGAAAAATAGGAGACTTTATATAAGCTGTCCAATTTTACTAACGGTTCAAAACCACAACCGTTAGTATATATAACGACATTTTACTATCGGTTGAATAAAATAAACCGTTAGTACAATGTCCTATATTCTATCAGTTCGTACAGTAATAACCGATAGTAAAAATACAGTAATTTCACTATCTGTTACAAAAGACAAACTGTTAGTACAATTTCGTCTCTTCTGACGGTTCGTACAGTACTAACCGATAGTACAAATGATGTGCTATTCACTAACGGTTTCCCAGGCCATAACCGTTAGTACAAAACCTCTTCTCCGCTGCGGTCCTCGTACACTAATGGTTTTCTCCTAGATTGCATATAACTGTTAGAAGATAGGGGTTAGTGGACTACATTTCTGTAGTAGTAGATCTATTTAAACGTCAATCAATAAGCAAACAAAAATAATAGTTAGTATATTTTTTTATATAAATATGTAAGATTAAGGGCAAAGTGGACAAGGTGATGCGAACGGATTTTTAATCAGAGGTTTCTAGGGTTGCAAACGACATAATAATGTCGAGGAGAATGACATTGGATGTAGACTGACATGGCTTTGGTTGGCCTTCTTGGGTTTTCTTTGAGACTTGAGTCGATAAAAGGCTAGAATATTGTTAGGGTTTTGGTTATAAATAGCTAAACACTAAGGCGAGGTAAATTCTCAGGTTGGATGTGAATGCGGTGATGTTCGGACGTTGACAGATGACATTTATCTGGAACGACAAAGATGAAAATAGGTCAAGACAAGGTTTTCTCATGAAGTGATAGTTGTAGAAAATGTAGAAAATAAGTCTACGAACTTGGTAGACAAAGTGGATTTCAATTTGAATGCACGAAAGTGGCTGAATTGGACTAGTGCCACTAGTTGACATGCACTGATAAAGGCTGATATTAGGGTGGCATTGGCTAGAATTTAGGGCATAGACGTGCGGGTGCGTTAGGCCTCGACAGCTGCGCCAGCTTTTTCTAGGAGCTAGGTGAGGGCGACAGGAACCCAATCGATGAACGGCGTCGGAGAAGATGGTGGCGACATGACGAATTTAAGACATGGGACATGATCTTGGCATTGAATACAACTATGACTTTGTGTTGTACCAGGGTGAGGAGTAGTGAGGTAAAATACTCAGCTGGGTTAGGCACACCTATTTGACAAAGTGCCGTCGACGGGGGCGGCCGAAGGCGACCGGGCGGCACTTTGGCGGCACACCAGAGAGGAGTAAAACATCTGATTTTGGTTTATATATTTTTGTTGTGGCATTTGTGTGGTCTCGAAGCTTGATAGGGTCGAAAGGTACATGAAGGTGCAAAGAGATTGGCCGGCGACTGGTCGACGGTGAGTGGCGGCGAGTTGCGCCAAAGCAGAAGGGAAAAATTGGAGACTTCAACGGTGCAGGGGCAATAGGGTGATTCGATCCCGAAATTAGCAGCACGGTTAGGTTTCTAGGGCTATCTAGATGGTGTAGCCAAGGGCAATTTGAACAAGGTGGCGTCGGCGAGGAGTTCGACAACGCGTCCAGAGAAGATGAACATCAAATTTGGGTTTTTCCTATAGGGGGCATTAGGGTTAGATTCTTTGCTGTAGGAGTGAGAGGGGAGTAAGGGAAGCTAATGGTGTGATCAATTTAATCGGAGGAACGGCGGTGTGGGCTGGCGACGAGAGCACAGTGGTGATGGCACGGGAAGAACATGAACTCATCGATTCGAGGTGGATTTTGAATTTTGTCTGAATGAAAAAGGCTTCATTGATGTGAATTTCATTTTCTTCTACAGACTCAGGATGAGTTGACGACCAGAGCATGGTCCGATGGAGTGAACATGGGAGTTCGCCGGAAAGCCGAAAAGCAGCTGACGAGAATTATCACCCGAGCTAGTTTGGTTAACACACATTAGGTTTAAGTCAGGTTCGAATCTGATGTGTCTATGAGTTTGAAATGGCCGCTATGATCTCAGACGACCAGTCTTCTATATACTAGGAGAGTGCAGGCACAAAGGAAGATTTTTTATCACAACCCTTGCGTGATCACAAGACCGCAGACAATGCGCGGTTAGGAGGATGCAGACGATGCGTGGTCAGAAGGTTGATGACTGCATGCGACCAAGACGATTAGAGGGTGTTTAAGTCTTTTACAAACACATCTCCAGGATCAAGACAACTTCTCCCACGTATGAAGACAACTGCCAAGAGGTTAACATGTGCAGTTACCCACTAACTACACGTGTTAAACATGTGTAGGGAAGAGGAGCGGTTACCCAAACTGCACAGTAACAACTGTCCAGAGCCGCATTGCGTTGGCGCCCTTTTGGTCAGTTAAAAAAGGTGGTCAATGCACGATCTAAAGGACGGTTAATGAGATAAGCATTACCAGGAGTCAAAGTAGCCTGAAGACTTAGACATAGTTAGTGTTGGGGGAAATCTCCACGAGACTAAGCCCAGGTAAGAAGTTGTGCCATGTGCCTGGGGACAAGGCCTCCGGTGCCTGTCCCGGGCGCCGCCTTTCGCCTGGGGACGTGACCTCCGGTGCCTGTCCCAGGCGCCGCCTTTTGCCCGGGGATGTGGCCTCCGGTGCCTGTCTCGGGCGCCACCTTTTGCCCGGGGACAAGGCCCCCGGTGACTGTCCCGGGCGCAGCCTTTCGCCCGGGGACAAGGCCCCTGGTGCCTATCCCGGGCGCAGCCTTTCGCCCGAGGACAAGGCCTCCGGTGCCTGTCCCGGGCGCTGCCATTCGCCCGGGGACGTGGCCTCCGGTGCCTGTCCCGGGCGCCGCCTTTTGCCCGGGGACGTGTCCTCCGGTGCCTGTTCCGGGCGACGCCATTCGCCCAGGGACGTGGCCTCTGATGCCTGTCCCGGGCACCGCCTTTTGCCCTGGGACGTGGCCCTCGGTGCCTGTCCCGAGGGCCGCCTTTTGCCCGGGGACGTGGCCTCCGGTGCCTATCCCGGGGACGTGGCCCTCGGTGCCTGTCCCGAGGGCCGCCTTTTGCCCGGGGACGTGTCCTCCGGTGCCTGTTCCGGGCGACGCCATTCGCCCGGGGACGTGGCCTCTGATGCCTGTCCCGGGCACCGCCTTTTGCCCTGGGACGTGGCCCTCGGTGCCTGTCCCGAGGGCCACCTTTCACCCGGGGACGTGGTGTAAAACCCCGATTTTTCCCAAATCCTGGCCTGCCTCGTCTCTCTCCATATCAGAATGAGATCCCAGTTGTGCCAGTATCTTACCCCAAAAAGGTTGGCAATCAAACTCTTTCGTTCAGATCTTTTTCACAAATCAGCCCTTTTTAGATTTGTCAGAAGCCCCAAAAAGACTAAAAGTCTCAAACCACCTCCAAACTTTGATTTGATTCAGTGAATATCTCCCATTCACTATTCTAAACATTTTTCCCTTCTGGAAGAATTTCAAAATCCTGTCCTAAACCTGAGTTTCGACCCTTGCCGTTTTTGAAACCCTAATTACTCAGTTTTACGCTAAAGTCGTTTTCCCCAATTTTGTCGAAACCCTTCAGATCTTGCCTGATCTTACTAAACTTTGGCTGGATGAGTTCTAATAACTTTATGCAACTCATTCCTGAAATCAGATTTCAAATCAGCCCTCCAGATCTCCAGATTTACAATCAAGCCCAATTCCAATTCAAACTTTTCCTCGTAGATCAGTCCCTGGAGCAAGTTTCAAAATTGCAAATCAGCCCGAGCTATTCTTTTTCAGCCCTTTTCGACCAGAGCTTCTGTGCCGTTTGACCAGCGCACCGTTCATCTTTTCCTCGCTGCAGAACTCGCCGCCGGCCATCTTTTCCGGTCGCCTGTGCTCGTGGTCGGTTGAGCCACCCCGCGCGCACGTGCCAGTGACCAAAACCCTCACCAAGTCCAGCGGTTAAACGCCCACACTCCAGAGCACCGTCTTCGTGCGCGCACACCCGTTGCCGTGGCAATTGCATGCAGTTACGTGTCGTTGCCGGAGCTGTGCTGCTGCCTCCGCATCTGCGCCGTCCCAAGTGAAGTTCCAATTTACCCAACAAGGTCAGCAAAGCTGCTACAACGCCTGAGTGCACATCATGTCGTCGTCGCCGCTGTTGCGCCTATGCCCGACAAGCTTCTCCCCGGCGCAAGCTTTGTTGTCGGTTTTCCCCGGCGCAAGCAAACCGTAGCTTCTCCTTCCAATTCAGCTGCACCAGTGAGTTCCCCTCTTCTCCCTCTCTGTGTCATACCAGTTAATTGCATCCCGACGAACTCCATCGCTGGTGATCGCCGAAAAACCAGAAAACCCCTGTTCCAGAAATTAAACCCACTCTAGTGCTTTTCACCACTCATTCCAGTAGAATCAAATGATCTTTAGCCATTTCTTAGCAAGCCTATTCAGCCGGTTTTCAAATTGATGCAGTGCTGTGGGTTTTCTCGATTTTTGCGCGCCACCGTAGGCGTCGCACGTCGCCGGCGAGCCTCGCTGCAGCTCTCCCCAAACTGAGGTCTCCTACACCTTCCGTGTAACCCCTAGATGGTGTAGCCCAGAGCTCTTAACCTGCATTGCTGTGTGGAGCTAGTTCGTCGTTCACTGTCTTCTCCAAGTCCGGTGACAACGCCGACGAGCTCGCACGCTTAATCTCTGTTCAATTCCTTTCTGCAGATCAATCAGCACCACCCTAGGAGTATTTCCCCTCAATCAATTTCAAGTTCAATCCACTCCTGTTCTCTGTCATCGTGGTTCGTCTTTGTCTCAAGCGGCCGAAGGTTTCAACTTCGCTGTTCGTCGCGGATGAGCCACTCCAGCCAAATTACTTTCACCAGAAACCTCATTTTGATCTCGCCTACCGCCCAGAGCAAGCAATCGAGTTCAAAGTCTCTGAATCGAAGACCCCCAATCTCCAGTGTCGTCTTCTCCAGCACCGGTCGCCGCAATTCTTCCCCGGCCAATCTAGCTCCTGAAACTTTGTCCCTTAGCTTTGCCTTACCTTACTGAGCATTTTCTTCCACTAGCTCGACATCTGGATCTGCCTAGATTGGAAGATATGCCCTTGTCAACCTTTTGTCCAGAACTGTGACTGTGCCGTGTCGCCACCGCAGTTCATCACCGGATTTGGCCACCCTCCGGCCACTTTCAGCCCTTGATCCTGTTAAGTATCTTGTTCTTATTATCAAGGCCTAACTCCTAGACAAAGTTGTGCATCAATTGGAGTCCTGGATCAAAAGTTGTGCTTTGCCCTAGTTTTTGGCAATGTCTGCACTATGTCAGTGCATGTCAGCCACTGGCATTAGCCTTGTTTGACCCCTTCTGGTTGAGAAATGGAAATGTCACTTTGTCCCCTAGATTCCTGGAGTTGTGTTCTACATCTTTCTCTTCTGCCACTTCTCTAGAAAACCTACCTAAGACCAACTTATGGCTATGTCTAGCCGTGGACTGAATGTCGGCCTTTAACATTCAACTTCTTTTGAGCCCATCTCTTCGACCAGCACCCAAGTGACCTTGTCCAGATCTTTTCCCTTGCATACATGATATATTTACTTATTATTTTCTGTTGCAACTATTTTATGTATGCTTATGTAGTGTATGTATTGTATTGCTTGTGTCCGCCGCAGTGCCTGAAGTTGAAGGAGCAGAAGAAGTCTTCGAGGTTTCGTCCGAGTAATTAAACCCAGCAATGCAAGGCAAGTCTCAACCCCTTGATCATGTCTCACCTAGTATTTTGATATAAAGTAGATTAACTGTTTTCAAGATATATGCATGCTGAGTATTTGATAAAACTATGTTTAGAAACATGTGAATAGATATGACCCAAGTCTTATGTGGAAACCCCCTTTTGTGAATGAATACCCATGCACCCTTGTCACCCTAGGATGCTATGCTTAAACTCTACTCTTAGTTAAATGTACATGTTGAGTGTGAAATGGCTAATATGTGAGAAATGACTTTGAAACCCCTTTTATGAAAGAAAATGTAAATTAAGTATTGATAGTGAGGATTGGTTTGTATGGAGAGGGTGCGGTGCGCACCAGGGAATGTGGATGGCTCCTCACTATTGATTCATAAGGACGAGAACCTTGTGTTGTGTCTCTATGCGAATTGTAAACGTACTAACCACTTGCCTGGTATGGGACAGACACAACTTAGTAGCTTTTTGGTATTAGCAGTTCCCTGCATGGTTTGTCCATCTGGTTTCTCGCATGGAAACTGGTGGGCCACAGTTCGGCCATGAGTGATGTGAGTTTAGAAAAAGTATGAGAGAAAAAGGTGGAAAGAAGGAAGGCGCCCTAGACCTAGATTAAGCCGTGCGCGGTTGTAATCTTGAAAAGTCATGTGTCTTGCGTGGACAATGACTAAGGCTACAAAATAAGGCAGTGGGGAGGACCCACAACGGTACTTGAGACTTAATTGTCTATTTACCGGGCGGGGATACTGTTAATACTGAACTGAAAAAGCGTTGTGTGATCTCGGCCTTGTCACATGCGTATAAGTCGCATGGAGTTGGCCCGACTTGAAAGCCGAGTGAAGAAGTGGATTTAAAAAGAGGTACACCTTTGCAAAGTGTAAAAGAAGTATCAGATACTCTGTACTCCCAGGTTCAGGAGTCTTTTCGTAGTGGATGTTATCCATGGGTTATGGCACAAGTAAATATTTGGAATGTTTTCATAATATGGGTTAATAAAAGTGATGATTCATGGGAGACCATCACATAACAACTTGTAAAGTATAACTTAAGATTTCAAAGTATTGCTCTTGGAAAATAAAAGCTTTTCTTTATAATTTTAGAGTGAAAATCTACTCTATTCTTATATATATATATAAAACCAAAACCCCCTTTTCTTGATCACTCCTCATCTATATACCTACATTTTTGTAACGATACTTGCTGAGCATTGTGTAAAAACATACTCACCCTTGCCTTTGCAAACAATTTAGAAGAAAGGATTCGAGGATCCTGATCCCTTTAACTGTGAACACCAAGAAGAGGAAAGAGCCTTTCCAGACGATTTGAGTTTCTAGGAGGGTCATGAGCCAAGTTGAGTACGATGTGGAGGAAGCCCTTCCAGAGCCGCTGCAGATGAAAGTGAAGACCATTGTAGTTACTTTTTGTGTTGTTTTTCTGTGTTCGGTACTTTAATACCGATTCTTGATTTTGAAAAACTCTCTACTTTTGTATCAACTTTAATTAGTGCCACCCTTGGCATTATGATATTGTAATAGTGGTCCTTGTGACCTTGTACTTGTTTTATTTACCAACTTTATTGCTTAAAGTGAATCGTGTTGTTGTGAGCTTGTGATGTACCTTTCTGTGCGCACTCCACCTGGGTGGTTGCCACGGGATTCCTCAAAGCAGGGTCCCACACGTGGCCTCCGATGCCTGTCCCGGGCGCCGCCTTTCGCCCGGGGACAAGGCCCCCGGTGCTTGTCTTGAGTGCCGCCATTTGCCCGGGGAGAAGGCCCCAGGTGCCTGTCCCGGGCGCCGCCATTTGCCCGGGGACATGGCCTCCGGTGCCTGTCCCAGGCGCCGCCTTTTGCCCAGGAACAAGGCCCCCGGTGCCTGTCCCGGGCGCCGCCATTTGCCCGGGGACATGGCCTCCGGTGGCTGTCCTGGGCACTGCCTTTTGCCCGGGGACATGGCCCCCTGTGCCTGTGCCGGGCGTCTTCGTCATTCCGGGGATAGGAGTCCTTGATCCCACGTCACGTGCGGGTCGCGTGACAAGCGCCTCGTGAATCAGCGGCCACCTGTCAAGCATCCGAGGCACCTGGCCGGGAGAAGGACGTTGCTACCCCTCAATCCGACGGTAGTGCCCGGGGTAGTTTAGTCTTTTTTGCTTCTTTTGGGGCTATAAAAGCCCTTGTACCCCCTCTTGTAAGAACAAGTTGCTCATTATTGCTAGAATAGCCAATCTCACAGGTGTGCTCTGGAAGCCTATTCCCGAGAGAGCTTCCCCAGCCGACCCCGGTCGGGAGCACGCCGACAGGACTAGGGCCCCCCACCGGGATCCGAACCTGTATAAACCCTCGTGTCATTTTTCGTGCTTGTCCAGCGGGGGAGGATCGGTCACCCAGTTAGCCCTCGTTGTGTTTTCTTCGCTAGGATCGTTCACAAAACCTGCCAGGGTGTTCGTAACACCACGACAGTTGGCGCCGACCGTTGGGACTCGTGACGAGATGCCATGGCTCCCCCAAGAACAAGGGCCCGCGCCCTTCCCGGTGATGCCGGTCCTGGTGACCCGGCGCCACCCGTCTGGGACACGACTGTCGCAGAGCTTCCACCTGCAGGCGGCCAGACCCAGGTACCCCCTCCCACCTTCCCTCTTAATTTAGGTGGTTCGACCTCCGGGTCTGTCCCGGTAGCTGCGGTAGCCTCGGCCGGGACTAGTCTCCCCCCGACGGCTCCCCCAGCTCCCCGGGATGCCCTGCTTGAGGCTTTAGTGGAGGGCCAGCTCCACGCCCAGCGCTCTATGGATGAGTTGCTCCATGTGTTGGCGCGGCCACCGGCCCCCACATACGCGCAGTACCCATACCCGGGGGCTATGCCCCCGTCAATGGGTCACCCGGTGGCCCCTCCGGTTTCCGGAGGTCCGGCCACCTCGTATGACCCCTCCGGGGGTTACCCTCCCCAGGCGGGTCATATGTCCGGACCCTTCCCAGTATCTGGACCCTTCCCGGTGCCGGGGGGTTACTTCGTGCCCGGGCCCTTTCCCAGGGGGATATCCTGTTCCGGGCCCATTCCCGGGGTCGGGGGCCCATTACATGCCGGGGGTTCTTCCTGTGCCGGGAGCCAGTCCCGCCCCACATGTCGCGTTTACCGTACTAGGGGCGGTCGACAGAGCAGCTCCCGTGCCTCAGCGGACCTCCCCCCGCAACGGCGCCCCAGTTCCGGACGTCGCCACGGGGCCTCCCCCCTTTCCGGTTCCGGTCGTCGCCGCAGGGGCTCCGTCCACTTTGGTTCCGGATAATACAGGGGCCTCCCCCTTTCCGGTTGGGAACATCGCCGCGGGCGCCCCCTCCCCAGTTCCGGATGATACACGGGCTTCCCCCTTTCCAGTCCCGGGGATCTCCGCAGGGGGCTCCCCCCAGCCGGCCCCGGTAGCCTCGGGCCGGTAGCTACAGTGCATGAGCTCCCTCCTCCCCCGGGGCTACCCCCGAGGGTTCCCCTGGCAGACCAGGTTCACTTCTCCCGGGAGGAGGTCGAGCGAATGCGCACAACTAAGTGCGGGGAAGAGCTCCCCCCGGGTCGCGGACGCGGGGAGCCTCGCTCCCGCACCGACCGGGGGAAGAGACCCGCCGAAGAGCCAACCTCTCCGGGCGAGAGCCTGGACGTCCGGGAACTCAGACCTGGCCCGAAAGAAAAGCATCGTTACTGCCACCGCGGTGGACCTCTTGGGCCGCTTCCCGACTTCGATAATGTGGGCGCGTCCCCCATCAAAGGAGACAGTGATCGGGACTCTCCCCGGGAAGTGCAGAAGGCTAATCAGCCCCTATGCCATAGACTTCGGTGCATTCGGTGGCTGCGGCCTTATCGCCCGCCGCACATCGAGCACTATAACGGTGAGGCCGACCCCTATGAATTTGTGCAGGTATACTCCACGACCATCTTGGCCGCTGGGGGGATGAGACGGTGCAATGCAACATCTTCCCCCTCTACCTCACCGGGATCGCCCGCTCCTGGTTCTACAACTTGAAGCCCGGCTCCATCACGTCATTCGCGCAACTCAAGCGTGAGTTTTCAGCGAATTTCCAGGGGAACTATGTGCGTACCCTGGACTCTTCACAGCTGTACATCGTCCGGCAGAGGACGGGGGAGACCATCTGCAGCTTCTTCAAGGGCTTCGCTCAAGTGAAGAGCAAAGTGGACCACGTCCCCGACTCTACGGTCATCGAGGCGTGTAAGAGCGGGATCCTCCCAGGAGAGCTCCCCCGGAGGCTCTCCCGGAGCTGCCCCTCCTCCGCCGACGAGCTGTTCAACGTACTTGAAAAGTACGCTCGGGCGGAGAAGGACGATCTCTGGAAGAAAAACCAGGGGGCTCCCGCCCTCGCTGATTGGGGGGCCAGGGACCCCCTCAAACGCCCCAGGCAGGGGGGTCGTAATGAGCCATGCCCTCGGGACACTTCTGTCCTCGAGGGCGGAGGCGGCTCGCGCGACGCCCCGAGGGGCAACCGCCCCTTCCCCAAGCCGAGAGGCCATGGGAGAGGACAGTCGTCCCGCGGTCGGGAAGCCCGCACGGGGAGAAGTAGGGAAGGACCGTGGTGCACCTTCCACGGGTCCAGTACTCATGCTACCCGAGAGTGCCACCAGCTGCTGCAGCACTTCGCGGCGTTCCTCGACTAGCATGGGCATGGGGGGGGACTCCGGCCTCCTTGCCCCCTAAGCCGGCTGTACCGGCCCTTCCTGCTCCCGCGGGGGCACAGCAGGGACAGACGTAGGAGGGGGAGCCGTCAGAAACTCTCCCCTTCCAAACTTCCTAGAGGCGTGTCAACGTCATCATGGGAGGGTCCGCCTCCGGGCGGGACTCTAAGCGCCAGTGTAAGGAGTACGCGCGCGAAGTCAAAGTAGTGGGGGTGCAACATACGTCCCTACCACCCAAGTGGTCGGACGTTCCCCAGTCACCCCCCAATCAAGCAGAAGCTGAGGAAACTCTCCCTTGAACGCCAAGAGGCGATCAAGGTGGAGATCGCCCGACTCCGAGAGGTGGGGTTCATTCAGGAGGTCTTGCACCCCGAATGGCTCGCGAACCCCGTTCTCATGAAGAAATCGAATGGCAAGTGGCGGATGTGCGTCGACTTCACCGACCTCAACCGCGCCTGCCCCAAGGACAACTTCCCACTCCCGCAGATTGACCAGTTGGTCGACTCCACCGCGGGGTGTGAGTTGATGAGCTTCCTGGACGCCTACTCGGGCTACCATCAAGTCTGGATGGCAGAAGGGGATGAGGAAAAGACGAGTTTCATAACTCCCCTCAGAACCTTCTGCTACGTCCACATGCCCTTCCGGCTAAAGAACGCGGGAGTGTCATTCCAGCACCTCATGACGCTGGTCTTCAAGGACCAAATCAGTCGCAACGTCGAAGTCTACGTTGACGACGCGATGGTCAAAAGTCCCCGCGCAACTGCCCACGTCGGCGACCTAGCAGAGACCTTCGGCAACCGCCGCGCGTATGGGTTGAAGCTCAACCCGGAGAAGTGCTCCTTCGGCGTACGCGGGGGGAAGCTCCTGGGTATCCTTGTGTCCCAATGGGGCATAGAGGCAAACCCCGGAAAGATCCGGGCGTTACTGGACATGCCCCCACCGCGCTCCGTCAAGGACGTCCAGCGACTCGCCGGCCGCTCAGCCGCGCAGAGCCGCTTCGTCTAACGGTCGGGGGAACGAGGCCTCCAATTCTTCAAGATCCTCCGGGAGCTTGAGGGGTTCCGGTGGACCCCCGAGTCCCAGGAGGCCTTCGACGACCTCAAGAAGTACCTCACGAGCCCTTCAATGCTCGTGAGTCCATCTCCAGAAGAACCCTTGCTCCTCCACATTGCCGCGACCCTGGTAGCCGTGAGCGCGGTATTGGTGAAGGAGCAACGGGGGCAGCAGCGTCCCGTGTACTACGTAAGTGAGGCCCTCCAAGGGGCCAAAACTTGGTACACAGAGATGGAGAAGATCTGCTACGCCCTCCTAATGGTGTCCCGGAAGCTTCGCCACTACTTCCTGGGACACCCCATCACCGTACCGTCATCCCTCCCCTTGGGGGAGGTGCTTCGGAACAAAGAAGCCACCGGCCGGATAGGGAAGTGGGGGCCGAGCTCGCCCCCTTCTCCCTTTCCCTCACAGGCCGCTCCGCCATCAAGTCACAGGTCCTCGCCGACTTCGTGGTGGAGTGGACTCCTGCCTTCGGGCCCGGGGACGAAGACCTCCCCGCGCCGCCCCGACGCAGTGACCATTGGACACTCATGTTCGATGGGTCGCTGTGTCCTGCCGGGCCCGGCGCGGGAGTAGTCCTCTGGAGCCCCGAGGGGAAGGAACTCGAGTATGCGGCGCGGCTCGAGTTCCCCGCAACCAACAACGTCGCCGAGTACGAGGCTTTGTTCCTCGGGTTGCGCCTCGCGCGCTCCCTGGGGATTTAACGCCTCCTAGTGAAGGGAGACTCTCAGCTCGTAGTTTGCCAAATGGACAAGTGCTACTTGTGCCATGACGCAAACTTAAGCCTTTATTTGCAGGAGGTACGCACGATGGAGCGGCACTTTGACGGCCTCGAGGCCCAGCATTTCCCACGAAGGGACAATGACCGGGCCGATGCCTTAGCCCGGGCAACCAGTGCCGGGGAACCGCTCCCGAAAGGGGCCTTCCTGGAGATCGTCGCGAAGCCCTCGGTGGCCTCCCCAGACAAGGATGACGAGCCTCGCGTCCCGGAGGTCGCTGAGATCACCCGGACTCAGTCATCGATGGACGCCCTCATCTCCTTCATCAAGGGGGCGGGGAACCCTCCCAACGAGACTGAGGCTAAGCGCCTCCGGGCCAAAGCCCGGGCATACCTCCTGCTGGAGGGGAAGCTCTACAAGCGGGGGGCCTCCGCCCTCCTCTGTTGCCTCCCACGGCCGGAGGGCATCCAGCTTCTCGAAGACATCCACGCGGGGAGCTGTGGCTCTCACCTAGCCCCGTGCGCCACGGCGACCAAGGCCCTTCGCCAGGGCTTTTACTGGCCCACAGTGATGCGCGACGCGTGAGACCTTGTCTCCGCGTGCGAGGCTTGCCAGAAGATGGCCAAGGGTTCGAACCTCCCCTCTGTAGCACTGCAGACTACCCCCATCACTTGGCCCTTCGCGTGCTGGGGGATGGACCTCCTAGGGCCCTTCCCCCCAGCACCCGGAGGATACAAGTATGCGGTGGTCGCAGTCGACTACTTTACTAAGTGGGTAGAGGCTGAACCCTTGGCCAGCATAACGTCCCGGGCTGTTCAGCGGTTTTTCTGGAAAAACGTCGTTTGTCGTTTTGGTGTCCCCCGGGAAATCACTGTTGATAACGGGACCCAATTCGACTCGGCTTATTTCCGGGAATTCTGTGAAGGCCTGGGGCTCGTCATCCACTTCGCCTCAGTGGCCCATCCCCAGAGCAATGGGGCTATTGAGAGGGTCAACGGTGTAATCCTACAAGGGTTACGCCGACGACTCGAGCAAGCCGCTTCTAAGCGGGGTGCATGGGAAGAGGAGCTCCCTAGCATCCTCTGCTCCATGTGCACGACTCTGAGCCGTGCGACGGGGCGTACTCCCTTCTCCCTGGTCTGCGGGGCCGAGGCAGTCCTCCCCCCGGAGGTTGGTTTTCGGTCGCTGCGAGTCAAGCTCCTAGACGGAGCTACGACCGCAGCGTACCAAGCCAATGAGGTGAATCAGCGGCTGGAGATCGATCTCGTGGAGGAGGAACACAACCGAGCGCTCCTCTGCCACGCCATCTACGAGCGCGAGATGGCGCGCGCATACAACCAGCGCGAGAGGGCTTTTCGCCTTGGGGACCTTGTCCTCAAGCGCGTCACAGACCCCCAAGCCCAGGGCAAGCTCTCCCCCAAGTGGGAGGGCCCCTACAGGATCTCGGTAGTCCTGAGCTCGGGGGCTTACAAGCTCTTCAACCTTCAAGAGCAGGAGCTGAAGCACACGTGGAATTTGCGTTTACTTCGCAAGTTTTACGTCTAACCTATACGGGCTCGTCCCCTCCCCCGGAGCGATTACGCCGGAGGGGGAAGGGGGACCTTGTACTCATCGTCCCCTCCCCCGGAGCGATCACGCTGGAGGGGGAGGGGGAACATTGTAATCACCGTTCCCTCCCCTTTCGCGATTTCGCGGGGGGAGGCGTTGTTTTTTGAATCATTGTTAATACAACTGGAATTTCTCTTCAACTGTCTCAACGCAGGTTCTTTATAGTACCGCCCCACGGCGATGCCCTCCCCGTGAGGATGCCCTCTCAAAGAGGATGCCCTTCCCGTGAGGAAGTGGGCTCTCATGACCCAACAAGTCCCTCCTGTAGGGTGGCTTACGATCACCCCTCGTGGACTGAGGGTGTAAGCGGCAACCCGGTCCTCAGGGACCATGGTAACGAGTCACTTTGGGAGACTAGTCCCCTACCCAAATACTCAGACCCCTCATAGGGCACATCCTCCTCCGGGAGTCGACGGTCTCCCCAGAGATGGATTTCTTGGATATTTTTTCCCGGAGACCTTATTCCCTGCTCCCCATTTTCACGGCGACCGGACGATTGTCTCCCGGAAAAATTCTCCGAAAATTTAATCTCGGGTTTTTCTTGGACATTTTTCCCGCAGACATTATTCCCGGCTCCCCGTTTTCACAGCGACCGGACGATTGTCTCCCAAAAAATTCCCCCCAGAAACCTCGTCTTAGAATTTCTTAACTTGGAAAAATTCTTAAGTCACGGGCCTTCATCCCGGAAGCTTTGTCACCCCCACAGCACGCGGAGCTACCCTCCGGCCCGCTGTGGAGGGGGGGATAAGGAGCCCCCGAGAGTCGTCCGGACCATCCAAGAAAAACGAGCAAACTTAGCTCTATGTTATCGAAAGAAAATTCTCAAAGCAACAAGCAAACACAGCTTTATTGATCATTCAACCGGAGGACATCTTCCCCCCCCCCCGGTGGGCATCGAAAACAGTACAACCCGAGCCATAACCCGGAAATTATCTACGCCCTAAGGCTCCTACGCCTAATAGTCCCGGAGGCCCTCCGATAGCTCCCGAGTCAGGTCCCGGTACAACTCGCCTATGCGGCGCTGAGCTTCCCGGAGCCAGTCCTCGGGCTAATACTCGTAGCTCGCCGGTGGAAGTATCCGAAGAGGGGGGATCATCCGGGACCCCGAACGCGGAGGGGATAGTTCGGCGCGATGATTATCGAAGTTATCCAAGTGCCACTCTGGATGCCATCGCAACCGGATCGGCTCCCGGACAACGTCCCCGCTGTGATTCCCGGAGAAGAGGCTCAACAAGATTAAAGCGGCTTGGGCATCCCCCGGGGGGCACCCACCGGGGCTCAAAGGCCTCGCCCCCAGGGAACTTCTTCCGAACCTTCGCCCGGGAGTAGCCTCCCAGGAAACCTGGTAACATTGTATTCATTCAAGACTTAGAAAAATTTCAAAATGTCTTTTTACAAGTGTCCGGGGCTTCTTCTAAGAAGCTACCGGGAACAAAATTCTAAGAAAGCAAAAAAGGGTCCTATCTAAGACCCGGGGGAGGCTCATATTTTGTCATTGGCGTCCTCCCCCCGGGGGGCTTCCGCCGGGGCCAGGGCATCCGCTCCCGGAGGCGCTGGTGCCGGGAACCTCACCCGGATGATCCGGTCATAGAAGCCCCCAGCGAGCTGCTCCACCCCCCGGCGAGAGGGCTCAAAAAACTCCGGGAAGCTCCGGGGGATGCGGCCCCCGATTGCCCGTACGCCCACCCCCCTGTGCTCCACAAGCCCGGCTGCGGCCGCCACCACGGGGATTGCCCAGCCTCGCGCCCGGGCATCTGCGGCCTCCGGGATAACGGAGACTTGTGCGTTAAGAAAACCCACAGCCTCCATGAAAGTGGCCAGGGGCACCTCGGAGCTGCTCCCAGAGCCTAGGCTCACGCCAAGGCCCTCGAGGGCCGAGCGGACGAAGCGGCCTACGTCCATCACAGCCCGGATGTTGGTGCCCTCGAGCTCCTGGAGGGCTTCCTCCTTCACCTTCGCCTCGCGCCGGAGATGGTCATTGGCGGTCCCGAAGACATGGACTTGGGCCCGGACCCAGGCCAGCTCCCGCAGGGTGTCATCCCGCTGCTCCTGAAAAGCGGCGGCCCTCTCCGCCGCCTCCTTCAGTAGTCAGCCGACGCGCTGCTCAAGCCCCCTGGTAATGGCCGCCCTCGGGGGTCTCCCCCTTGGTGCCGGTCCCGTTGCGGCCGATGATAGGCCCCCGGACTTGAGTCCCCGGCATAATGTGGGCCGGGGTGGCGGTGGTTGGCGTCTTCATCGCCGAGGAGGTGGCCTTTGATGAGGTGGCCGAGGAGCTCTCGGAGGGGGTCCCTCCCCGTGGAGGGATCACGAGCCCTTTTCCCTTCCCGGGCTGCGGGGCCCCCAGGACCTCCACCTCCGGAGGGGCCTCATAGATCGAGGGGCTCCCCCCCTCGTCTACCGGCCATTCCACCCGCGGGGGTGAGGCCTCCGCGAATCTCACCTCCAGCCTCTCCGGCTCCAAAGGCGCCGAGGCCGTCGAGAGGGCTGTCGCCGAAGGCGGCGAGGGGGCGTAGTCTGCCGAATCGGACGCCTCTGCGCCTGCGGCCAGTCCCTTCCCCCGAGCCTCGGCGGGGCTCTCCGGGGGAGGGGGTGTTGCTTCCTTCTGGGCCGGCGCCCGGGCGCGCCCGGTCCCGGGGGTCTCATCCCGGGCCTTCACTGGCATAGAGGCCCGCGTCGTCGTTGGGCCGGGGGCTTTTTGAACCCTGGCCTTCTTTGGCTCAGAGCCCTCGGCAGCCTCCTTCCCCCGCTTGTGAGAGCCGGTGGTAGAGAGGGGCTTCCTTTGCGGTAGCTTTAGCCCGAAGGCCTCGGCTACTAGGTTCCGGGGAGGGCCCTCCCCCATTACGCGCACGATGCGCTCGTGCTCGTCGGCGAAGTACCTCCCCAGGAGGTTCTCCGCCTTCTCCCAGGCCACTGGGTTCGGCCGGACTGTGAAAGGTAAGTGTTAGAAAAAATTTGCAAATCAAATGAACCAGGTCATCGGGAACTTACGTCGGGTCACCAGCTTCTGCGGGGCCGCTGTGCCGGGCACATCCCGATCCCCCTCCTCCCGTACGAGAAGGGGGAGATCTTCAGGAGCATCACCTCCTTGGCGGCGTCCCGCATCGAGCGGACGCCCCGGGAGGCGACAACCTTGCCGAGGGGCCTTAGCTCCTCCTCTGTCCACACCGGGGGCTTCGGGGCGGACGACCGGCTGTAGGTGGGGGCCTCCAGGGAGTACACCACGTCGTCGTCCCAGACCCGGAGGTAGAACCACCTCCGGATCCAGTCCCCCCAGTGGCCCCGGGAGGCTGCCACCGGGTACTCGGCTACCTGGGATGGTAGCATCTGGACCATCACCGAGCCGAAGGGGGACTTGGGTCCTCCCTTCACCATATGTGAGCTCCTCGCCGCCGACTCATAGAAGTACCAGAAGGCTCACAGCGTGGGCTCCCGTCTGGTCGCCGTCTCGAAGAGCCATATAAATAGGCCCATCCGGGCGATGGCGTTCGGCGTGAGGTGGTTCAGAGCCACCCCATACTCCTTGAAGAACTCCCGGAGCAATGGGTGCACCGGGAGAAGGAGCCCCGCCTCGAGGAAGGCCTCGAAGGCCATGACCTCTCCGGGCCTGGGACGGGGGGCTCCATCTTTTTTCGCAGGGATCCGGATGTCCCCGTCCATGACAACTCCCCGGTCGATCCGGGACTCTAAGTCCCCGGTCGTGAACTCGGAGGCCCAGAGGAAGTCCGCAGCGACTTCCTCCGAGGGTACCTCCGTGGTCTTCGCTCGGCCCTTGGGTGGCATCAAGTTTTTTCCGGAGGCTAAGCTTCCGGGAGTTCACTGCCGGGAGGGGGCTACCGGGAGAGCTAAGGACGCTGGAGTTTGGAAAATTTGGAATGAGCTCTCCGAGCCCCCAAGGCCCTATTTATAGAGGCGAAGCGTGGCCCAGATGGGTGCCACGTGGCAGTTCGCGGTACATCCGCGCCGTTGAAATTCAAACCGCACGTGGGAAACGAAGGGACGGGCCCGCGAACCGAGTCGCCGGTTCGAACACTAGTACAGAAAAGCTTTCTTCTATCGGTAAAAAAAACCCTTCTACTATCGGTTTTTGTACCATAGAGATAGACACAATAGAACAAGATAGAACATTTTCTATCGGTAAATAACCGACAGAAGAAAGTAACAATTCTATCGGCATCTTAGGAGTGGTCTGACGATTAACGGTGGGAAAAGTACCACTATTCTAACGGTTAATTACATGATTACCAACAGGAAAATATTACTATTCTATCGGCACATTATGATTTTACCGATAGAAAACCCGTCGTCGTCTGACGTTTAGCGTTGGGAAAAATACCAATATTCTAACGGTTAATTACAAGTTTACCGACAGAAAAAAGTTTAGCCCTCTCTCGGTTGGAAAGGAGATTACCGATAGAAAAAATCTTAGTACTCTCTCGGTTGTGTATAGTTCACTTGCAGGAAAAATCATAGTCTTCTAACGGTTAATTATACGTTTACCGATAGAAAAAACCACAGTAGGCAGGAAAAGTCACTCTATTCTGACGGTTAATTTCAAGTTTACGCATAGAAAAATGGGTACTAGTCTCTCGGTTGTGGATGAGTTTACCGATAGAAAAAACCACAGTAGTCTCTCGGTTGTGGATGAGTTCACCGGCAGGAAAAGTCACTCTATTCTGACGGTTAATTTCAAGTTTATCGATAGAAAAAAGTACAGTAGTCTCTCGGTTGTGGATGAGTTTACCGATAGAAAATTTGTAGTGGTCTGTCGGCTGTGAATGAATTTGCTGATAGAACATTCACATATACAGTACATTATTTGCATTCACAATCCAGTACATTCACATATACAGTACAGATGCAATACATTATAGATTGGATACACAATACAGTACAGATTGACACATTAGACAGTTATTCACATTTATTCACATATATATCGACAAATACAAATTGCAATCCAATGTGGACATTTATTGACATATATATTTATTCACATGTATATAAACAGTCTATGCACAGAGTACACGAGAAAGAGAAAATTATCATGGTGGATGGTTGGGCGCAACTTCCTCCATGACATATTGAGCCCAGATTTGTCGAAGATCTCTAATCTTTGCATTTTCGTATGAATCTTTCGACATGGCGATCTGCAAGCATGTGTGAATACTTAGTAACTAACTTCCTAATTTAGAACGTGACGCCCAATTTTCAAATTTGAGTTAGCTATCGATGCTTACCTGGGGGAATTGGGCAAAGTTTGTCTGCACTAGGTCGTACATGTAGCGCAACACATAAAACCCGCATTCCCACGATTGCGGCTGCTGATGGCACTGAGATAATTGCATATGCGAAGACATGTTAGCTATTGTTTCCATAAACTAGTTAAGCATAAACAAAAAGTCTCGTGAGTACCTCATATTCTTTCCAAGCTAGTAGGATCCCTGCGGTGCGGCATGCCTCCCTCCAGCGGACGCATATTTATCAAAAGCCCTGCATTTCAGTTAGTATTGCCCGTTAATGTATTATCATGAGCTAGTGAGGTGAAAATTTAAATCAAACATATAAGTTACTTACGCCTCCATATTCCCCTTGACCACATATTCCATTGATAATTTGTCACGCATCGAATCGAGGTAGTACACCTCGTTCCTCGGCGAACAGATCACGATGAGGATCCAGTGGCCCCTGCATTGTACGTAAAAGAGGACCGCGTGCTCAAAGTATATCTCAGGTGTAATATACAAGATCGAGTTAAATTAGTGCTTGAGATTATAGTATTGTGTGCCCTTTTTCTATCGGTAAAAACAACAAAATACCGTCAGAGTAATGAAAAGGAACACATAATTTAACATCAAACAGACCGTGGTTGAAAGCTGCAGAATGATAAAGAAAGAGGGAAGATAGCCGGAAAATTGGAAAATTGACATAAAAAGAAATTGTTCATTCATTGTTGTTTTATCACTTACAAAAAAAAATAAAACCCAAAATGCTAGGTCAAGGGGTGGTCTTAGCCCTGGCTGCATGTAGAATAGAGTCAGTTAGACTTGCAGCCAGGACGCAGGACTCCTCTAGCGACAAGTTGTCCCTAGTATCAACTACTACCGTGTCGAGAAGGCCTGCGACCTCCCTCAGCTTCGCTATGGTATCCTTCATAGTCAAACCGCAGCCAGCGATGGTCATATCCGTGGCTTTCTTCTCCTTGCGAAGACGCCTCGTCCTCGCCCTAGCATTGTCACCATCCGTCTTCATGCACTTAATGCGCTGGAAGAGATCGTCAAGGTCAAGCCGTAGCTGAGTGTGCTTGTCTGTAAGGAGCTTGTGCTCCTCCTGGAGGGCCCTCAGGTCGGCCTTCACTTTGGCAGTGTCTTCCACGGCTACCATTTCTTGTGCAAATCAACAGGTCAAGAATGAACTGAACATGGATTAACAATATAGGGGTAAACCGAGGAGATTTAGAGTTCTTACCGGGGAGGGCGTGGATGACGATCCCATGGAGGTTGCCATTGTGAAAGAGAAGATGACGAGTCGAACTGTTCGAGAATTAGAAAACAACAAAATACCGCGACGCATGGCGAGGTACTTATAGAGTTTCCAAGGCGATGCATGGCGACACGGTTAAGAATTCAAAGCGGCAGAGTATTCTTCTATCGGTAAAAACAGGAAAAACCGTCAGACAACAAATACCGTGAGACTAACGAATTTATTCTAACGGTAAAATAAAACAATACCGATAGAAAACGTTTTGAAGTGCCTGAGAGAAGATGTCCTTTTCTATCGGTATAAATAACAAAATACCGTCAGAAAAAGGGATTTTTGCAGAACTTAATTTGAAGAAGCAAGAGGCTGCGATGAGATTTTTGCAAGTGCTATTTGAAGGGAAGAATTAAGTATTTACAGGATAAAGTTACTGTACATGTTAGAACTCATGCTGTGGAGTAAAATTGAGATGTATTAATGCTGTGAACTAGCTTATCATTAAATTCTAAAGAAAAATGTACTGCCTGATGTATTAATGATAAGTTCCTCACCTTGCTACAGAACTTGTGGGCTGTTTGCTCGGCATTTATCCCTGAAATAGAAATTAATCATCAATGGTTCTCAACCCGTAATCCTTCTTCGTGGTCATCTCGCAGATACGTTGTTTCGTCGATATCTTCAGTACGGATAGATTGAATGTCCTCTAAAAATGGAGGTATTTCATCGAATTGGTTATACTCCTCTTCGTCGACAACATCTTCAACCCCAACAATATGTCTCTTGCTGTGGAGGACAACATGCAAGTTTGGATTGGCCGGGTCAACGATGTAGAATACATGTGTGGCTTGCTTTGCAAGTATAAATGGATCGTCTTGGTGTCCGACTCTACCAAGATCGACGAGAGTAAACCCGTAACTGTCAACTTGAACACCTCGAGAGATTTCGACCCATTGGCATCGAAACAGGGGAATCTTAGGTAATCCGTAATCGAGCTCCCATAGTTCGTCAATAACACCGTAATATGAGTTCAGCGCCCTTACTGACCTGGCATCCTCGGAAATAGCAAACAGTGTCACTCCGCTACATTGCGTGCTACTCTTGGCGTCTTGAGCTCTTATGTAAAATGAATACCCATTGATGTCGTACCCCTGCCAAGTCCCTACAGTGAATCTTGGGCCTCTAGCCAACCATGTCACAGTTTCACTTACGGAGCCCTCGGCAGCTCGCGTGACTCTTTCTTGGATCCACTCAGCAAATTTCCTGTTATGTTCTCTGCTGACCCAAACGTCTGACTTCGAAGGATTCTGTGACCGTAACATTACCTTGTGCTCGTGTATGTATGGCTCGACCTCCGTCATGTGTTGTAAGACCCAAAAATTTGATTTTGCGTACACATCACGAGCGGGGACGATAGCTTTGAATCCAATCGTTCTGATTCCCTCAAGCCTACCCTCATGTCGGGACCTAGGAACACCAATTGGGTCAACCCCGGCCATATAATCTGTGCAAAATTCAATTCAATCACCTCCTCGGCGGCATAACCTTCCATGATACTCCCCTTGGGTCGACGACGAGTCCTTACGTATCCCTTCAATACACCCATAAATCTGTCAAATGGATACATATAGCGCAGGCACACGGGTCCACAAAACTTAATTTTTCTGATAAGGTGAACAGTCAGATGGACCATAACATCCAAAAAGGATGGAGGGAAATACATCTCGAGCTGACAAAGAGTTGTAACCACGTCGCGTTGCAAAGCGTCCAGTCCATCGGGATCAATTACCTACGAGGACACAGTTGCGCCAAATATTCATATCAGAAAAATCTTCTAATTAAGCTCCACAAATGGAGGTAGTGAACTTATAGTACGAGTGCACGTACTTACCTTGCAAGATATTGCGTTGAAGAAATAACATAGGTTTGTGATTGTCTCTCTGACTTTAACTGGGAGAATGCCTCTGATAGCAATGGGAAGCATCTGTGACAACAAGACATGACAGTCGTGGGACTTCATGCCAACCAGTCTTAGGTCCTTCATAGACACAAGTTTTTTCAAGTTCGCGGAGTACCCACATGGAACTTTAACACCGTGCAGGCACCGACAGAGTTCTGTTTTTTCGCTCTTGGACAACGTATAGCAGGCCGGGGGGAGGTATTTACGCTTTCCATTCTCTAAACGTGCAAGCTCAGTCCTTATCCCCATTTCCACCATGTCACGACGAGATTTCACACCATCCTTTGTCTTTCCCGGAATGTTCAACAACAAACCAATCAAACTGTCACAGACATTTTTCTCTACATGCATGACGTCAATGCAATGTCGAACTTGTAAGTGCTCCCAGTACGGTAGATCCCAGAGAATCGATCTCTTCTTCCAAACATTTTTTTCTCGAGGTTTAGAATGCTTACCGAACTCAACTTTGATGTCGTTCACGCGCGAGTAAATCTCCTTACCGGTCAAAAACACTGGAGCTGATCCCTTCTCAGGCTTCCCGTTAAATGATTTCCTCTTCTTACGGTACGTGGGATGCATCGAAAGAAACCTGCGGTGACCCATGTACACTGTTTTCCGGCAGTTTCGCAGCCACATGCTCTCAGTTTCATCTAGGCAAATAGGGCAAGCCTTGGCTCCTTTCGTACTATACCCCGACAAATTGCCGTAGGCCGGAAAATCATTTATGGTGCAAAATATCAGGGCCCGCAAGATGAAATTCTCTTTCTTGTATGCATCCCACACCTGCACACCCTCGCTCCACAATTTCTGTAAGTCCTCGATTAAAGGCGCTAGAAACACGTCAATATCATTTTCGGGTTGTCTGGGTCCTGAGATTAGTAACGCCATCATGATGTACTTGCGCTTCATGCATAACCAAGGAGGAAGATTGTAGATGCATAAAAGAACCGGCCAAGTGCTGTGCCGGCTGCTCATATTACCATGTGGGTTCATACCATCTGTACTCAGCCCGAACCTTACATTCCTAAGTTTGCCGCCGAACTCAGCAAATGTTCTGTTGATGTTTCTCCATTGAATAGAATCAGCTGGGTGTCTCAGTTTTCCGTCTTGTTTCTGGGCTTCAGCATGCCAACGCAAGTGCTTCGCGACTTTCGGATTTGCAAACAGCCGCTTCAATCTAGGTATCACAGGCAAGTACCACACAGCTTTTGCCGGGGGCCCTTTCCTTACCTCGTGACGTTCACTATCAATCTGGTCCCTACGCGTATACCTCGATGCGCCGCATCTTGGACAAACATGCAAACTGGAGTACTCGTTACGGTACAACACACAATCATTTGGGCATGCGTGTATTCTTTCGATTTCCATTCCCAACGGACACAACAGTTTTTATTCCATACATCCAATATTTCCTGTCCATCTACAATTAACAAAATTTAACGAGTAAGCCATGCATGAAACCTGCCCGATTAAGTTATGTATATGTACATGTACAGCCTCTTACAACAGATACATGTGTTGAACCCTAGCCTGACGAAATTAACACTAATTAACCTAGCTAACTACACAATACAAGCTAGTTAGCTCCTAAAACATGACGCATTTTGTCGCGCCCCGAGACTGGGACTACGACTACTCCTGTAGAGACCTAGCTCGCTGCAGCTAGTCTCATCTCACAACCTTTGACTTCCCAGGATGAGTCAAACACAGGAGTATATTACATTGCAACAGAGTACTCACAAAATATTAAGCAGTGTGGCCTACTGGCCTTAATATTACATAAAGAGGATTACAATGCCTACAAGGCATTCAGGGTTTAGCAAAATATTTAACTACGCAGCAGAAGATAGGTGACCCACCCACAAAAGAAGTTGACGGCAGAACAACACACATCAGGGCTCTGGCGAAACTGATTCTCCTCCTTCTGGATCCACGAAGTACTCCGTGCCATGATCTTGATCAAGGTAGGCTCCATCTATTGAGTTGAATGTTGCAAGGGTGAGCACTTACGTACTCAGCAAGTCATAGGTAAGAGTAGATACATATAGTAGTGATGATATGAACCGAGACTAGTCAAGAATTATGGATATTTGTAAAATAATCTTTTTCTTTCTCATCTCATCTTATGGCAGCACTTTTCATAATATAACATCATCATTCATGTTCACTAAATTATAGCACTACCGCGACACGTCGACACACGACAGCCCACGGCAGCACTCCTTATCATGACAACACATGTCATTTGGGTAATCCTGATTAAACATATTTTATTTAGAAAATAGTACATGTGTCACACCCCGTGGATTTAATCCACCGCAGCAGACTCCTGTAAACCCGGGAGCTCGGAGTATTCGAATACGTTTTTAACTCTGCAGAGAGGTACCAATTTACCCGCAAGATATTCCACTTTCAAACCTTTCCTATCATAACAAAATGATTGGACCCCTGACTCACTTCATACTGTGAGCGACAAGGTGGAAATAACAAGAACTTTTGTTATGTTTTACTCACAATTCACCCCCGACCCTGTGGCTCTCAGCGAGGCACAGTTGTGGCAGGTTGTATCCAAACCTCCACCCCTTTGCTTATTCCCATTACTGTGTCAGCGTGCTTGATCACCTTCAGTGATATGTGTGGGAGCCGCGCTCCGTGTTTATCGTGCATCACTACACATCTCATGCAGGGGTTTCATGTGCGATCCACATAATTACTTGTTCAGGCCTGTCCCATACCAGGCTTGCGGTTAGCACGTTGTTCATGCCACTAGACGCACAACACAAGGTTCTAGTCCTTATATGCCAGTGACCAGACCATCCACAACCCTGCACCTTCAGTGCCTGCATATCCTTTGCAGTCTAGCACCTCCAGTGCTACAGCCATCCATACCATTTTTCTGGTCACGGCTAGGGGTTTTATTTCATGAATATAAATATATAGATACATATATAATAGTTCATGGCTCAAAACTTGTTTATTTCACATTTCACAGATAACCAGTCTAGTACTGCCAATTCATAAATCAACCAATCTCAATCTTTCACATGCAATATTGCCTATATTCAAGGTTATATTATAGCAACATTTAAAATATAGGTTCAAGATGACCAACGATATGACTTGCTTTCCGCATCGTAAAATACAGCAGTCGATGAAGGGTCAACAGCAAAATCTTCAAAGTCAACTTCTGAATCTGCTCGACGACAAACAATCACACAATAATTACTTATAATATTAAAATATTTTATGACTTATATGCAGAAATGCTCAACAAGAATGATTGAACTATAATGGAGATAATTTGAACTGCAACTGAACTGAGTCGAGATTCTAGGGTTTCGAGGAATTTGGGCTAAGGATGGTGATTAGATAATCTTAGGGTTTCAGGATTACAATAGGGATAACAATTTTGTGGCTGGTTTAATGAAAACAGCGAATGTCAACAGATCGACATTCGGATCAAGACTTGGACATAGCTTTAAGAAAAGCTAGGGTGCTTATCTCAAGTTGTGGTAGTAGAAGAAAATGTAGATCACAACTCTACAAATTCAGTGGACAAAGTGGTTTTCAAGTTACACAACCAGAAGTGGGTAAACAAGGTCAATGCCACTGACTGACAAGCTCTGGCATAGAGCTGACAATGCCAAAAACTAGGGCTTAGCATAACTTTTGATCTGGAGCTCCAAATGATGCACCACTTTGTCTGGGAGGTAGGCTTGAGTAACAGGAACAATTAAGTCAACAGGATCTAGGGCAAGAAATGGCTGGAAAGCAAGAAATTTGATGATGAACAGAGATGAACTGGCTGCACTGGAGCAGTTCTGGACAAAAACTTGGCAAAGCTATAACTTTTGATCTAGGCTGATTTAGGTGTCGGGCTAGAAGACAAAAATGTTCAGGGAGTTAAGGCAGACACAGTGGATAAAGTGATTTGAGCTGAAACGGCCGGGAACACTTTTCCGGTGAACTGTGCCGGAGAAGAACACTGCTATTTGGGGGTTTTCAATTTAGGCCGAATGAACTCGATTCCAAGCTTGGGAAGTGATATATGGGGAAGAGGAAGCTACCTGCACGATCACTTTGGCCGGAGGATGGCCGGAGAAGCCTGGCGACGATCGCCGGTTTCTGGAGAAGTTCAAAATTGGGGAAAGCTTCGATTGAAGCTCAATCTGGAGATCTTGATGCACAGGCTTGCTGGAAACGGCTCACTGATCAACTTCTTCTACAGAATCGAGAGCTAATTTGAGGTAATTTGGCCTGCATTGCCGGAACAGGGCATTCTTCGAATTTCAGCCATTTCCGGCGATCATCGGCGATAAGGTATAAGAGAGTTAAATTAGTTGGTACAACGCGATGAGGGGAACGAGGGGAACTCGCTGATGCTGTTAATTTGGCAGGAGGTGCTGTGGAATGAGCTGGAACCGTGAAGCCTCTTGCTGGACTCGCCGGAGAAGACGACTACAGCGAGGGAATTTGGAAATTGGTTAAGTCCTGGTGATGAGAAGATAACACAGGGTACTGGTGGCTTAAATTGGCCGGAGGGCGAAGCTTGCAAGGAAGTAATAGCAGTAAATTGGCGCCAGTGATTTGATTTGCCAGGCGCAGAAGCAACAACGGCGAGCGGATAAGTGACGGTGCTCAGGCGAGGTGACTACTGCTCAGCTTGTCGGCTCTTTGGAACTCCACATTGTCGGGCGGTGCAAGCAGTGGCAACTGGAGCTGGCAATGCAAAGCAACGTGGCAAGAAAATACTGACAACGGTCGCGCACGGGAGCAAGCTGTTCAACGGCGTTGCCACGGCGATGGCTGGGGCGTGGACGCGTGTGCACATGCAACTCAAGTGAGCACGAGCTCAGGCGCAGGCGAGGCATGGCCGGCGGCGAGCAAGCGCGGCGCAAACGCACGGTGAGCTTCTGGTCGTGTACTGCAGCTACTGGTCGAAAATGGACTGAACTGCAGTTTCAATTCTTTGAGTTTTGGACTGAAATGTAAATATGCAATTCTGGGAGGTTTAAATTGAAATTGATTTCAGTAATCTGGTAGATTATATTCAACAGGATATTTGGCAAAGGTAATTGATAAGGTTTAGCACATTTGAATAGTTTTCGATACAAACTGAAAATAGGGTAATTTAGGGTAAATTAGGATTTGAGTTTTGTCGATTTCGAATTTTGGCATTTAGGGTTCGATTTTGATATCTGCACAGAAGAGAAACTTGTGGCAAATAGCATTTTGAGAAGATTTGCTGAAGAATTCTGAATTTGGAGTTAATCTGGAGATTTTAGCCTTTTTGGGTTTTGAGATATCAGATAAGGACTAATTTGCGATAACTCTTGGACTGATTTGTGAAAAGAGTCTAGATGGTAAAATCTGGCTGTCAACTTTTTAGATTAAGGTATTGACATACCCATGATCATATTCCAGGAATAATCTGGTCTGAACTTTGTCAAGATTTTGATTAAATCTGGATTTCTGAAACTTAGGGTAGTTGGGTAATATAAGGTATTTCTGTTTTCGAAAACAGAAGAAGTTGATAAATCTGGAATTTAGAGATAGAATTGGATCTGGGTTCTGAAGACTTTTAGATTCAGGATAACTAATAGATCACATCTGAACAATCTGATCTTGATTTGAGGTCACAGGATAGATTTTGGAGATTTTAGGGCTTAGGATAGATACTGATCTGGCTATTACTACAAATACAAGCATGCATGCTATTGATGAAAAAGGAAATTTTCACCCCTAACTCAGGGTGTTACAGATCTACCCTCCTTAAAGAAATCTCACCCCGAGATTTACCTAAGACAGGAAAAGATAAGGATAGGTCTGCTTAAGATCTTCTTCCTTCTCCCAAGTAGCCTCTTGCTCTGAATGGTTCTCCTATTGAACTTTACACAATTTGATTTTCTTCCTTCTGAGCTGACTTTCATCAGTGGCTAGGATTCTGATTGGGTGCTCAAGATAAGTGAGATTCTTCTGTAATGGCACATCTTGTACATCTATCTGGTCAGTAGGTTCCTGCAAACATTTCCGGAGCTGAGAGACATGAAACACATCATGCACTCCTACTAATCCCACAGGTAATTCCAATTTATATGATACTTCTCCCTTCCTCTTGATTATCTTAAATGGTCCAATGTATCTTGGAGATAACTTTCCTTTCACTTGGAATCTTTGTAATCCTTTGAATGGTGTGACCTTGTGATACACAAAATCTCCTGGTTCAAATGATAATTCTCTCCGTCGTTTATCTGCATAACTCTTTTGTCGTGATTGTGCTGTTTTCAACCTTTCTCTGATGAGTCTGACATGAGCTTCTGCTTCTTCTACTATCTCTGGTCCTATGACTTTTCGTTCTCCTGGTTCATTCCAATGCAATGGAGTTCTGCACTTACATCCATATAAAGCTTCAAATGGTGCCATCTGTATACTAGCTTGATAACTGTTATTATATGTAAATTCTGCAAATGGTAAACATTTGTCCCATGATGTTCCATAATCTAGTATACAAGCTCTTAGAAGATCCTCTAGGATTTGGTTGACTCTTTCTGTCTGTCCTCCCGTCTGTGGATGATATGCAGTACTGAAGTCCAACTGGGTTCCTAGGGTTTCATGCAATCTATTCCAAAATTTGGAGGTAAACTGTGTTCCACGATCTGAGACTATCTTCTTAGGAATACCATGCAGTGCCACTATTCTTTGCATGTATAACTCTGCTAATTTACTGTCATCATAAATCTTTTTGACTGGTATGAAATGAGCTACTTTAGTAAGTCTGTCCACAATAACCCATATGGAATCATATCCTCCGTGAGTTTTAGGTAATCCTGTAATGAAATCCATACCAATTTCTTCCCATTTCCATAATGGTATTGGTAGAGGTTGTAGCTTTCCTGCTATTTTTCTGGTGTTCTGCTTTAACTCGCTGACATGTATCACAGCTTGCAATATACTCTGCAATCTCTCTCTTCATATTATCCCACCAGAATCTGGTCTTCAAATCTTGATACATCTTTGTGTTACCAGGGTGTATTGAGTATGGAGTTTTATGTGCTTCATGGAGAATTATTTCCTTAAGATCTGCGTTTTGAGGTACACAGATTCTTCCTCGATACCATACAATCCCTTGGTTATCTTCAATAAAGCCTTGAGCCTTTCCTAACTTGATTCGACTCTTGATCTTACAAATTTCTTCATCTTTCTTCTGGGCATTTCCTATCTGTTCTTCAAGTTGAGATTTTATTGTTAAAGTGGCTATCGTTCCCTGTGGTACTATTTCCACTTGATGATTCAGCAACTCTTGTTGTAGGTAAGGGTTCTTCAACATAACCATTCCTTGTAGGTTGTAAACTTTTCTGCTTAAGGCATCGGCCACTACATTAGCTTTCCCTGGATGGTACTGAATACTAAGATCATAATCTTTGATCAATTCCAGCCATCGGCGTTGACGCATGTTGAGCTCCGTCTGTGTGAAAATATACTTGAGGCTTTTATGATCTGTAAAGATCTCACACTTATGTCCAATGAGATAATGCCGCCATATCTTTAAAGCATGCACCACTGCTGCTAACTCCAAATCATGAGTCGGATAATTTTCCTCATGTGGTCTCCATTGACATGAAGCATAAGCCACTACTCGACCTTGCTGCATTAACACACAGCCTATTCCTTGCTTTGAAGCATCACAGTAAACTACAAAATCTTGTTTGCTGTCTGGTAAGGTGAGGACTGGTGTTGTTGTCAATTTCTGCTTCAGCTTCTGAAAACTCTCCTCGCACTTGGTAGTCCATTCAAATGCAACATCCTTCTTTAGCATATTTGTAAGTGGTTTGGCAATCTGGGAAAATCCTTCAATGAATCTCCTATAATACCCTGCTAATCCCAAGAAACTTCTAATCTCTGAAACTAAGGTAGGTTGCTTCCACTCCTTGATTGCAGAGATTTTAGCTGAATCCACTGAAATTCCTTCTGCTGTCAACACATGTCCAAGAAATGAAATTCTTGACATCCAAAATTCACATTTGTCAAACTTGGCATAAAATTGCCTCTCTCGTAGCCTTTCCAAGACTAGGTGTAAATGTTGCTCATGTTCTTCCGTACTCTTGGAATATATCAGAATGTCATCTATGAATACTATGACAAACTTGTCAAGAAAATCCATAAATGTGCTGTTCATGACATTCATGAAAGCTGCCGGAGCATTGATCAAGCCAAAAGGTACTACTGTAAACTCATATAAACCATATCTGGTAGTGAAAGCAGTCTTCGGTATATCTTCCTTCTTGATCTTCAGCTGATGATATCCAGATTTCAAATCTATCTTGGAAAATACTTTGGCTCCTCGAAGCTGATCGAACAAGTCATCAATTCTTGGTAATGGATACTTGTTTTTAATAGTGACTTCATTCAAAGCTCGGTAGTCTACACACATTCGTAAAGTTCCGTCTTTCTTCCTCACAAACAAAACTGGGGCTCCCCATGGCGAAGCACTGGATTTGATAAATCCTTTGTTTTCCAAGTCTTCGAGTTGATTCTTGAGTTCCTCCAAATCTGTAACTGGCATCCTATAGGGACGTTTTGCTATAGGTGCTGATCCTGGTTTAAGTTCAATACTGAATTCTATTTCTCTGTCAGGTGGCATTCCCGGAAGTTCTTCTGGAAACACATCAGAATATTGTTGCACTACAGGCACTTGTTCCAGGCATAATTTTTGCAATGCTTGAACAGATCTTAGCGGTTTCTTGACTGATGATCTTTCTGCATAGAATAGAACTCTCTCCCCTTGGCTACTGACAATACTAAGGGTTTTCTCTTCACAGTCTACTAGACCTTTATGTTGGGACAACCAATCCATTCCCAAAATAATGTCTAGACCTTGCAGTTCTAGAACTAGTAGATTTGCCTCAAATTCTACCCCTTCTATATTGAAGGTTACATTTGGGCAGATCGAGTAAACAGATAATCTAGCCCCTGGAGTTTGTATAACCATAGAGTACTCTAGTGGTACTTGCTCTATATGCATTTCAACTTCAGATGCAAATGCTTTTGACATGAATGAATTTGTAGCACCAGGATCAAACAATATTAAGGCAGATGCAGATTGAATCAGAAATCTACCTAGAAGAATGTCGGTGGCGTTGCCCGCTTCTTGAATTGAAGTATAGTTTAACCTTCCTCCTTGGGTTGCAGTTGGTGCTCTACCTCTTCCTCTTCCTCGATTAGCCATGTTTCCTCCTCTTCCTGCTGAATTTCCTCTATAATTCTGTGATGGTGATGCCCTGGTTACTACTGGCTGTGTTCCTGCCTGAGATCTGGCAATGGACATCGGAAGTTGTATCCAAGGACAGAATTCTTTACGGTGCCCACGCTGTCCACAATGATAACACTCAACACGAGGATGAGGGCAATCCTTCTGAGGATGATTCCCTCTGCAGTTGGGGCACAATGTCGTTGCTGGTCTGGGATTCTGGTAAGATGGTCGAAAATTGGGAGTGATAGGAACTCTTCCTCTGATGGGATTTGGCTGTGGTCGTGTTTGCTGAAACATTCTCCTCTTTCGGCTTTCTTCTCCCATATTCTTCATTTCTTCCACCTTTAAAGCTCTGTTCACTAGTGTTTGAAATTCTGTAAGTTCATGAGAAGCAATTTGATACTGTAAATAGTGTTAAAGTCCTTCTGTGAAGCGCTCTATCTTCTTCTCTTCAGTATCCACATCTCCAGGTGCGTATCGAGCCAAATGAGTAAATTGGTGTAGATACTCAGTGACTGACTTACTTCCTTGAGTTAAATTCCGAAATTCCCGACGCTTAGCTGCCATAACACCAGTAGGTATATGAAATTTCCGAAATTGATCCTTAAATTCCCTCCAAGAAATATTATCTTTATCAAGGTGGGCTTCCTGGTAGTTCATCCACCATGCAGCTGCAGCTCCTGATAACTGATGAGATCCAAACAAAACTTTCTCTCGTTCACTGCATCGAACCGTGTCCAGTTTCCTCTCAATATCCCGTAACCAATCATCGGCAACCATGGGATCGGTCGCACTAGAGAATGTTGGTGGACGGGTCTTTTCGAAATCTGTTAATCTTGCTCCTACAGCAGAAGTAGTTCCTTCTGTTGTTCCAGTAGGCAGTTTCTGAACTATCTGAGCTAACAACTGGGTATGAGCTATGTGAGCTTCCTGTCGACTTTTCTCCATTGACAACAAAATTTCCTGAAGACTGGGTTGTTCATTCTGAGGTGGCTTGGAACTCTGAGATCCTTGCTGAAACAAAGGGTCGCTTGTCATAGTTTCTTCTTCCTGCGGAGTCTGGCCCATATCTTCTCTTCCACTTCGAGATCTCCTTCTAGTGTCAACCATGGTGGCTCTGAAAAAGGTTTAGACGGATCTAACTAACTAAGGCCAACTAAGACAGCAATGCAGAAATTAATGCAACTACTTTAATGCATAAAATTACTTAGGCTATTAGCCATAAGATACAAGTTAACCATTGCAAAAGCAACAGCGAATCACAAGCTATCAAGAGCATCCACTAGCTCTGTCTACACCAACCTCTAAGACACTCTGAGACAACAGAACTCACTCTCACAATCTTACCGAATTTTAGAAAATCCAAATAAAATTTTGAAATGAAGGTTTTCAAGAGCTACAAAGCTCATTATTTTTACCAAAATAAAGTTTTCAACAAATAGTTTCTAAATAAATTACGTCTTCCTGGCACGGCCAATTTCCTAAAGGTGTCGTCCTACAGTCAAGTTCTCATGTTGCTCTGATACCAACTTTTCTGTCGCGCCCCGAGACTGGGGCTACGACTACTCCTGTAGAGACCTAGCTCGCTGCAGCTAGTCTCATCTCACAATCTTTGACTTCCCAGGATGAGTCAAACACAGGAGTATATTACATTGCAACAGAGTACTCACAAAATATTAAGCAGTGTGGCCTGCTGGCCTTAATATTACATAAAGAGGATTACAATGCCTACAAGGCATTTAGGGTTTAGCAAAATATTTTACTACGCAGCAGAAGATAGGTGACCCACCCACAAAAGAAGTTGACGGCAGAACAACACACATCAGGGCTCTGGCGAAACTGATTCTCCTCCTTCTGGATCCACGAAGTACTCCGTGCCATGATCTTGATCAAGGTAGGCTCCATCTATTGAGTTGAATGTTGCAAGGGTGAGCACTTACGTACTCAGCAAGTCATAGGTAAGAGTAGATACATATAGTAGTGATGATATGAACCGAGACTAGTCAAGAATTATGGATATTTGTAAAATAATCTTTTTCTTTCTCATCTCATCTTATGGCAGCACTTTTCATAATATAACATCATCATTCATGTTCACTAAATTATAGCACTACCGCGACACGTCGACACACGACAGCCCACGGCAGCACTCCTTATCATGACAACACATGTCATTTGGGTAATCCTGATTAAACATATTTTATTTAGAAAATAGTACATGTGTCACACCCCGTGGATTTAATCCACCGCAGCAGACTCCTGTAAACCCGGGAGCTCGGAGTATTCGAATACGTTTTTAACTCTGCAGAGAGGTACCAATTTACCCGCAAGATATTCCACTTTCAAACCTTTCCTATCATAACAAAATGATTGGACCCCTGACTCACTTCATACTGTGAGCGGCAAGGTGGAAATAACAAGAACTTTTGTTATGTTTTACTCACAATTCACCCCCGACCCTGTGGCTCTCAGCGAGGCACAGTTGTGGCAGGTTGTATCCAAACCTCCACCCCTTTGCTTATTCCCATTACTGGGTCAGCGTGCTTGATCACCTTCAGTGATATGTGTGGGAGCCGCGCTCCGTGTTTATCGTGCATCACTACACATCTCATGCAGGGGTTTCATGTGCGATCCACATAATTACTTGTTCAAGCCTGTCCCATACCAGGCTTGCGGTTAGCACGTTGTTCATGCCACTAGACGCACAACACAAGGTTCTAGTCCTTATATGCCAGTGACCAGACCATCCACAACCCTGCACCTTCAGTGCCTGCATATCCTTTGCAGTCTAGCACCTCCAGTGCTACAGCCATCCATACCATTTTTCTGGTCACGGCTAGGGGTTTTATTTCATGAATATAAATATATAGATACATATATAATAGTTCATGGCTCAAAACTTGTTTATTTCACATTTCACAGATAACCAGTCTAGTACTGCCAATTCATAAATCAACCAATCTCAATCTTTCACATGCAATATTGCCTATATTCAAGGTTATATTATAGCAACATTTAAAATATAGGTTCAAGATGACCAACGATATGACTTGCTTTCCGCATCGTAAAATACAGCAGTCGATGAAGGGTCAACAGCAAAATCTTCAAAGTCAACTTCTGAATCTGCTCGACGACAAACAATCACACAATAATTACTTATAATATTAAAATATTTTATGACTTATATGCAGAAATGCTCAACAAGAATGATTGAACTATAATGGAGATAATTTGAACTGCAACTGAACTGAGTCGAGATTCTAGGGTTTCGAGGAATTTGGGCTAAGGATGGTGATTAGATAATCTTAGGGTTTCAGGATTACAATAGGGATAACAATTTTGTGGCTGGTTTAATGAAAACAGCGAATGTCAACAGATCGACATTCGGATCAAGACTTGGACATAGCTTTAAGAAAAGCTAGGGTGCTTATCTCAAGTTGTGGTAGTAGAAGAAAATGTAGATCACAACTCTACAAATTCAGTGGACAAAGTGGTTTTCAAGTTACACAACCAGAAGTGGGTAAACAAGGTCAATGCCACTGACTGACAAGCTCTGGCATAGAGCTGACAATGCCAAAAACTAGGGCTTAGCATAACTTTTGATCTGGAGCTCCAAATGATGCACCACTTTGTCTGGGAGGTAGGCTTGAGTAACAGGAACAATTAAGTCAACAGGATCTAGGGCAAGAAATGGCTGGAAAGCAAGAAATTTGATGATGAACAGAGATGAACTGGCTGCACTGGAGCAGTTCTGGACAAAAACTTGGCAAAGCTATAACTTTTGATCTAGGCTGATTTAGGTGTCGGGCTAGAAGACAAAAATGTTCAGGGAGTTAAGGCAGACACAGTGGATAAAGTGATTTGAGCTGAAACGGCCGGGAACACTTTTCCGGTGAACTGTGCCGGAGAAGAACACTGCTATTTGGGGGTTTTCAATTTAGGCCGAATGAACTCGATTCCAAGCTTGGGAAGTGATATATGGGGAAGAGGAAGCTACCTGCACGATCACTTTGGCCGGAGGATGGCCGGAGAAGCCTGGCGACGATCGCCGGTTTCTGGAGAAGTTCAAAATTGGGGAAAGCTTCGATTGAAGCTCAATCTGGAGATCTTGATGCACAGGCTTGCTGGAAACGGCTCACTGATCAACTTCTTCTACAGAATCGAGAGCTAATTTGAGGTAATTTGGCCTGCATTGCCGGAACAGGGCATTCTTCGAATTTCAGCCATTTCCGGCGATCATCGGCGATAAGGTTTAAGAGAGTTAAATTAGTTGGTACAACACGATGAGGGGAACGAGGGGAACTCACTGATGCTGTTAATTTGGCAGGAGGTGCTGTGGAATGAGCTGGCATCGTGAAGCCTCTTGCTGGACTCGCCGGAGAAGACGACTGCAGCGAGGGAATTTGGAAATTGGTTAAGTCCTGGTGATGAGAAGATAACACAGGGTACTGGTGGCTTAAATTGGCCGGAGGGCGAAGCTTGCAAGGAAGTAATAGCAGTAAATTGGCGCCAGTGATTTGATTTGCCGGGCGCAAAAGCAACAACGGCGAGCGGTGAAGCAACGTTGCTCAGGCGAGGTGACTACTGCTCAGCTTGTCGGCTCTTTGGAACTCCACATTGTCGGGCGGTGCAAGCAGTGGCAACTGGAGCTGGCAATGCAAAGCAACGTGGCAAGAAAATATTGACAACGGTCGCGCACGGGAGCAAGCTGTTCAACGGCGTTGCCACGGCGATGGCTGGGGCGTGGACGCGTGTGCACATGCAACTCAAGTGAGCACAAGCTCAGGCGCAGGCGAGGCATGGCCGGCGGCGAGCAAGCGCGGCGCAAACGCACGGCGAGCTTCTGGTCGTGTACTACAGCTGCTGGTCGAAAATGGACTGAACTGCAGTTTCAATTCTTTGAGTTTTGGACTGAAATGTAAATCTGCAATTCTGGGAGGTTTAAACTGAAATTGATTTCACTAATCTGGTAGATTATATTCAACAGGATATTTGGCAAAGGTAATTGATAAGGTTTAGCACATTTGAATAGTTTTCGATACAAACTGAAAATAGGGTAATTTAGGGTAAATTAGGATTTGAGTTTTGTCGATTTCGAATTCTGGCATTTAGGGTTCGATTTTGATATCTGCACAGAAGAGAAACTTGTGGCAAATAGCATTTTGAGAAGATTTGCTGAAGAAATTCTGAATTTGGAGTTAATCTGGAGATTTTAGCCTTTTTGGGTTTTGAGATATCAGATAAGGACTAATTTGCGATAACTCTTGGACTGATTTGTGAAGAGTCTAGATGGTAAAATCTGGCTGTCAACTTTTTAGATTAAGGTATTGACATACCCATGATCATATTCCAGGAATAATCTGGTCTGAACTTGGTCAAGATTTTGATTAAATCTGGATTTCTGAAACTTAGGGTATTTGGGTAATATAAGGTATTTTTGTTTTCGAAAACAGAAGAAGTTGATAAATCTGGAATTTAGAGATAGAATTGGATCTGGGTTCTGAAGACTTTTAGATTCAGGATAACTAATAGATCACATCTGAACAATCTGATCTTGATTTGAGGTCACAGGATAGATTTTGGAGATTTTAGGGCTTAGGATAGATACTGATCTGGCTATTACTACAGATACAAGCATGCATGCTATTGATGAAAAAGGAAATTTTCACCCCTAACTCAGGGTGTTACACATTTCCAGCTACCAAGCTCCCAAGCTTAGAGCTATAAACTTGGAACTACACAATACAGCTAGCTTGCAAGTAGGGAGGAAGGGAGATCTAGAGGGAGAGAGAGATAAGTGTCGACGATTAAGCGTACCTTAAAGAGAGGGGCGCAATCAACTTCCCTCCAGCCTGCGCTGATCACCCTAGCAGTGTAGCTGGAACTTTCGTCACAAACAGAGGGACACAGAGTGCAACAGAACAAATTAAAGAGCAGCTCAACAATGGTCGAGTGGGGTTTTCCTTATAATGGACATTTTTCTAACGGTAAATACATGAAATAACCATCAGACTAACTTAGGTAATTTGCCGCTCACATATTCTATCGGTAAAAACACACACATACCGTTAGATAATGTGCATTACCGAGCAAGTACAGGACTTCTTCTTTCGGTAAATATGTGTATTGACCGTTAGATCATGCATGACACAACACGCACATGAGTTTTTCTATCGGTAGATATGTGTACGAACCGTTAAATGATGCATGACACTCGAGCATGAGTTTTTCTATCGGTAAATATGTGTACTTACCGTTAGAATATGCATGACTGAGCAAATATATGTGTTTTCCTATCGGTAAATATGTGTACTTACCGTTAGAGGAGGTACTGGTACCAAATTGGGACAAAAATGCACATGCCATTTCTCACATTCAAGGAATCATATCAATGTAACATCAAACAGATCTTACATCAAACGGATCTTAACTAGAAGATAAAGCAATATATTTGAAGAAATGCTAATTTGTGGATTAACTTGGGACTTCATCTTGCCAAAGAAATTACAGATGCCAGTTCACAAATTCAGGTACAAACATACACATGCCAGTTCACCAATACAAATTCAGGTACAAACATACACATGCCAGTTCACAAATTGAAGTGCATGTCTGAAACAGCAGTACAAATACACACCTACCTACCAATACAATTAAATACACAAATACTCCCTGCACATTCAAGTTCATGTCCCAATTAGCAATACATGATACACAAATATACAACAATATACAAATACAACAATTCACACATTCGATGTATATTACAAAAGCCACGTCTGAAATTAACAACAGATCACGACGAGGACCCAGTGGCCCATACATGCATTTTACATAAAAGGGAACCTTTGCAAGTTGCCACAATGCAACTACCGACTACAAGTTAGACCTGATATATCACAAATCCATTCATCCAAAACAGCAAATGTCTGAACCACATTGGACTTAACCATAGGAGTTCAGTTCGAAGACGCCCGAGGAGCTGGAACTGCCGTCGACATACATTTGTACGTATTGGTGATTTCCTCAGACTCAAACTCGATCAACTCAACTGAACTCAACTCAACTCCATTAACAAAAAGAACCTACCTTCCAAGATGTTGTTCTGTGTAGTGATGGTGTAGAATGGCTGTGCAAATAACAACAATTCTTCCTCTCCAAGCAGGTAAGCATCTGGCCACAAGCTGGTGCATGCAAAAAAATGTAAGATGCTTTCTATAGGTCCTGATTTGAGAAACACGCCTGGCTTAAGCATCTTCTCGACCGAGCCAACCAAGATCTCGCCCTTCACGTCCTTCCAGCTCTCGACAGTGATCTTCACCATTTCTTTCGCCAACAAGCCAACGTAGGCAGCGTACTGCGATGAAGAACCGTGAAATACGTTGCCCCTCACGAGCATCATCCAAGGACCTGAACAGATCATAATCATATAGAAAAGAAGACACATCAAAATGAAGGATACAAAAAAAGCAGAATTATTGCCATAATCGGATTAGAATAATCTAACAATATTGCAGAAATTTTACGTACCTTCCTTGGGATGCCGACGTCTAGAGGGCGTCGATGGAGGTGCGGAGGTGCAGCGGTCCCCTGTAGAGGTGCGCCGGCCGTCCATGGAGCTTACGGGTTAGGACTACGAGCCCCAGATGAACTGTGAGAATGAAAGAGACATACCCGTGTATTTATACAAATATATATTTTCTATCAGTACGAAAACAGAATACCGTTAGTAATAAAAACATCTGTAGAAGGCGAATGGTTCTATCGGCACAATAAATATTACCGATAGGAATTTTTGTACATATTCTATCGGTGTGTACGTACATTGCCGATAGAATATTACTAGTTGTAGAAGGCCAACAGTTCTAAGATATTTTTTGCAATATTCTACCGGTATAAACATTCATTACCGATAGAATAAAACTATTTGAAGACGAACAGTTCTAAGCAATTTTCTATATATTCTAACGATAAAAAAATCCATTACCGATAGAATAAAAATATTTGTAGAAGGCCAACTATTCTATCGGCGCACTACATATTGCCGATAGGAATTTTTAATATACTCTGTCGGTATATTCATACAGTACCGATAGAATAAGTCTAGTTGTTGAAGTCGACCAGTCCTATCGGCGCACAACATTCTTCCGTCAGTACTTATGCATCTCTTCTAACGGCAAATATGTTCATCACCGCTAGAGTAAATCATACTATTTATTCTATCGGTAAGTTTCTTATAAACCGATAGGGAAAATACATCCGTCGGGCTTTTATGACCGCGAGGCACATTTTCTATCGGTTTTCTGCTGTATCGCTAATAACCGATAGAAGATAGGGGTTAGTAGACTGCATTTCTGTACTAGTGGAACCGCGAGCGGCATTTATGGCCAAAAGGCACGGTCATAAGCGCACGGCACGGGAATCAAAGCGTCACGATTCCGGTAGCTTGTCCAGGAGATTTTCCCGGTAGTGTGAACCATGCCCCCCGAGGACTCAAGCTTCGTCCCTGGAGGGCATGGGGGGCTGCTGTTGGGGGAAATCTCCACGAGACTATGCCCAGGTAAGAAGGACAAGGCCTTGGAGGGACGAAGCTTCGTCCCTGGAGGGCATTTATGTGCCGAGGGACAAGGCCCCCGGTGCCTGTCCCGGGCACCGCCATTTGCCCGGGGGCAAGGCCCCCGGTGCCTGTCCCGGGCGCCGCCATGCGCCCGGGGACAAGGCCCCGGGTGCCTGTCCCGAGCGCCGCCTTTTGCTCGGGGGCAAGGCCCCCGGTGCCTGTCCCGGGCGCCGCCTTTCGCCCTGGGACGTGGCCTCCGGTGCCTGTCCCGGGCGCTGCCTTTTGCCCGGGGACATGGCCCCCGGTGCTTGTTTTGGGCGTCATCGTCCTTCCGGGGATAGGAGTCCTTGTTCCCACATCACGTGCGGGTCGCGTGACAAGCGCCTCCGGAATCTGCAGCCACTTGTCAAGCATCCGAGGCACCTGGCCGGGAGAAGGACGTTGCTACCCCTCGATCCGACGGTAGCGCCCGGGGTAGTTTAATCTTTTTTGCTTCTTTTGGGGCTATAAAAGCCCTTGTACCCCCTCTTGTAAGAACAAGTTGCTCATTATTGCTAGAATAGCCAATCTCACAGGTGTGCTCCGGAAGCCTCTCCCCGAGAGAGCTTCCCCAGCCGACCCCGGTCAGGAGCACGCCGACAGGACTAGGGCCCCCACCGGGACCCGAACCTGTATAAAGACCGTGTCATTTTTCGTGCTTGTCCAGCGGGGGGAGGATCGGTCACCCGGTCAGCCCGCGTCGTGTTTTCTTCACTAGGATCGCTCACAAAACCTGCCGGGGTGTTCGTAACACCACGACAGTTAGATAGACATTAATATTGGAGAGATTTTCGCCTGTGATCATCTCTTCCTCCCTCTTGTAAACACTTTATTCCCACATAGTGAAATCACAATAGGACGTAGGGCTATTACTCCCACCATTGAGGGCCCGAACCTGTATAAATTCTCTCGTGCCCATACAGATATTACTCATCCTACCTTCCCGGAGGAGCGCCCTGAAAGGCCTCGCGACTCACAAATTTGCATAAGATCGACAGAGGACCCCGAGTCCAAATTGTCGACAGCTGGCACCCACCGTGGGGCCTTTTCTCAAGGTTCTTTCCCTTCATCCGAAGGTTTGGTGAGCCATGTTTGGGGCATACAACTCCGAGAATGACTTCGATCTAGACGATTATGCCCACATACAAATGCCTTCGCCTAGCGATCCCGTTCAAATGTAAGAGATCAATTGCGAAGACATTCCGAAGGAACATTAGGAGGACACGTCTTCCCCTACCCAGGTCATGTCCATCGACCAGGGGATTGAAGAGACAGGCTCGGAACTTGATGTTAGTTCCACCGTATGTAAAATCAAGTCTCGGTCACCATGCGTCCCCGTCGAGGACCAGGATGGCAGTGACCGAGAACTCAATCCGAGGAGGTTTGATCCTGACAAGCTCCACTCTCTCTTTGATTTCGAGTCCAACTCAAAACAAATAGAGATGTTCTCTCCTTCTGCGGCTTCGCTCCCCGGAGAATTCGCTGCCTGGTCGGAGGAAACTCCTAATCAGCGGATTGCTAGGGAAGAACAGGAGCACAGACAAAAGGAGGAACTGGAACGCAAACAAAAGGAGGATCAAGACCATGAGCGACGAGAAAACGAACTCCGCAGAACAGCCCTAGAGGCTTTACAAAATGCACAGTCTCATTATGACGCCACACCTAGTTCCTCCCGTCGCCACTTGGTCGCAAGCATGACCAGACGCCTTCTTTGCCCCCAGAATATTCACCGGCGGATGAAGAAACAATGACACCTGGTACACCAAAGAGAAGTACGCATGGCCAACTTCGATCTATCGCGGACATTTTGCGTAATTTTCTCCTACCCTCACAGACGCGGACAGACGGCTTTTGCTAGGATCCTAGCGAAGAAGCTGGATGAGGTCGCATCTGATGCAACCCCTACAGCTTCCTCCCGGTCTACGATGCATTCCCATGAAAAGGAGTATTCTCATTCTAGTCATGGTAGGTGTAATCGATTACCATCTGGATCACTTCGGCCCGACAAATCCAGACGCGTGGGAAGTTCTCGTGATCAGGATCGAATTCCTCTGCATTCTCCTCTGGGACCACGTGGCGTGTCCCCATCGTGTGAAATCACTCGTGGTCAGGCTGGGAACCGCGGAACTCTCCACAGCCCCTATGTTGGCTGTAAAGCTTTCTCGCCAGGCCTCCGTGCGGTCGCCTGGCCGGAGAAGTTCAAGCCTGTGGCTATTGAGAGATTTGATGGGACCCAGAATTCGTCGGAGTTCCTTCAATTTTATATCACCGCTATCCAAGTGGTGGTTGGGGATGATCGCGTAATGGCCAATTACTTGCCGACGGTCCTTGAGGGACCGGGAAGGACCTGGCTATTCAATCAGCCCAAGGGTTTGATATATAACTGGGAAATGTTGTGCGACGCCATCCTCAACAACTTCCAGAATTGTTAGCAGAAACCCGGGAAGGAAGACGATCTTCATCGTCTGTGACAAACCTCTACGGAGACTCTTCGCCAGTTTGTTAAAAGGTTTGTCGGCGTGAGAAATACTATCCCAAACATATCCGATAACTCCGTTATCAGGGTGTTTAAGCACGCCGTTCGATATCGGAGGCTCACGGAAGACCTACTTATCCACCCTCCTCGGTCAGTAGCCGATCTCTTTGATATGGCTGACCATTACTCTAACGCTGCTGAGGCCGTTGAGTGGAATAGGATGGTGGATAACGGGAATTTACAGCCCCAACCAGGTCTCAAGGACGTGAAAAAAGAAGATGCAGGCATGAAGCCGGAGTCTTTGTCGGGCGGGAAATCAAAGAAGTCTAAAAAGAATCGAACCGGACAGTACTGGGAGGTCGCAGTCGTGGAAAAGCCTCCATCGGCGAAAGGTAATAAGTTTTCATTTAAAAATAAAACTGCTTCTTGTGGCCGCAATGCCGACCAGCCAGAAAAACCGACTAATCCATAGGAAGGCAAGAAGTGGTGTCCGATCCACAATTCTCCGGGACACGACCTCAAAAATTGCCGGAGCTGGTTGAAGCAACTAGATGACTTCTACCAGGGAATTGGGCCAATGCTGACTTTACCACCAAAAGAGCAGACTTGCGGGCTTAGAGACACCGTCGGGGACGAAGAAATGTCCTACCAGGTACCTCAAAATTATGCGAATGTTATTTTTGGAGGTTCCTCCTATTTTGTTTCTAAACGTCAGTTTAAAGCATTTTATCGAGAGGTGAACCAAGCGGAAGCTCCCCTTAGTGAACCTCAATAGCCCCGTTGGTCAGATACTCCTATGACATTTGATCGCTTTGATTGTCCGGCTGGGCTTACTCGACCATTGAGACTACCTCTGTTCATTACCCCAATTATCAGTAATGCGAGAGTCGAAAGGGTCCTGATCGACAGAGGTAGTTCCTTGGATATTTTATTGGTCAAGGCATTGGACGAGATGCAAATCTCTCATTCAAAAATCAAACCCAAAATTCATCCATTTTATGGGATAATTCCTGGTCCCTAGATAATGCCGATGGGACAGATGGTGCTCCCAGTGACACTGGGTGAACCGGATAATTTCCGAACAGAATTAGTTACTTTTGGCATAATTGATTGCGATTCGGCTTATAACGCGATTTTTGGCAGGCCAACCCTCGCTAAATTTATGATGGCGACGCACTATGCTTATCAGTGCGGCAAGTTACCTGGCCCCAAAGGCGTTATCTCGGTCTGAGGCAGCCGCAATGTGGCATTGGCTTGCAATCGGTTATCATTGCAGCTCGTGGACCAACTTCCCCTTCGGGATGTCAAGATCACCACCACAGCTGCAGATACGATCAAGGTCACCCCTCGACCAGAGGAAAAACTAAAACTGGTTCCATTATGCCCAGATGATCCATCTAGATCAATTCGGATTGGATCAGGCCTGGATGACAAATAGGAACTCGAACTCATTACTTTCCTTTGAGCTAATACAGTTGTGTTTGCGTAGAAACCATCCGACATGGCTGGTGTCCCAAGGGAGGTAATTGAGCACAGGTTAGCAATTCGACCTAGACAGCGACCGATAAAGCAAAAGCTTAGATGCTTTGTGTTGATCGGCAAGAAGCTATCCGCGTGGAGTCAGATAAACTCCAAATGGCCAGATTTATTCGCGAAGTCGATCATCCGGAATGGCTTGCAAATCCGGTCATGGTCCGTAAGTCAAATGGTAAGTGGCGCATGTGCGTCGATTACACCAGCCTAAATAGTGCCTGCCCAAAGAATGACTTCCCCTTCCCCGCATCGATCAGTTGGTCGATTCTACTGCGGGTTGCGAACTGATGAGCTTCCTGGATGCTTCCTCAGGGTATCACCAAATTAGCATGGCAGAAGAAGATGAAGAGAAGACTGTCTTCATAACACCATTTGGCACTTACTGCTACGTCAGAATACCATTTCGTCTCAAGAACGCTGGTTCCACGTACCAGCGCTTGATGCAAAAGACCTTTCTTTCCCAAATGGGGCGTAATCTGGAAGCTTACATAGACGATTTGGTTATAAAAAGCTTAAAAAGCTTTACTCATTTAGATGATCTTGTTGAAACCTTCTGTAATTTAAACCAATTTGGAATAAAATTAAACCCAAAAAAATGTTCTTTTGGGGTTTCATCTGGTAAACTTCTAAGCTTTCTCGTTTGTTCTAGAGGGATCGAGGTTAATCCCAAAAAAATCAGGGCCATCGAGCAAATGAGGTCTCCTTCGACCATGAAGGATGCCCAGTGTCTAGCCGGTCGCATGGCCACTTTAAGTCGATTTATATCGCGACTAGGCGAAAGACGATTACCATTTTCAAAGCTCTTCGAAAACACCATGGTTTTACCTGGTCGGATGAAGCCGCGAAAGCGTTCCAGGAGGTTAAAGCATACTTATCCAGTCCGCCAGTGTTGGTTTCTCCAATCACAGGGGAGCGTGGTTCCGATCGCAGAAAGAGAAGGTGTGCAACAACCCATCTATTATGTAAGCGAGGTACTTCATGGTCCTAAGGAGATATTTTACGTGCTACTGGTGGCTTCCCGCAAGCTACGACATTACTTTCAAGCACAAAAAATTATAGTGCCCTCGTCCTTTCCTTTGGGCGATATTATTCTATTGGGGGAAATCTCCACGGGATCAAGTCCAGGTAAGAGGCGCGTCCATTTGCCCGGGGACAAGGTCCCCCGGTGGCTTGTCCCGGGCGCCGCCATTTGCCTGGGGACAAGGCCCCCCCGGTTGCTCGTCCGGGGCGCCGCCATTTGCCCGGGGACAAGGCCCCCCGGTGGCTCATCCCGGGCGCCGCCTTTTGCCCGGGGACAAGGCCCCCCGGTGGCTTGTCCCGGGCGTCGCTGTTCTTCCGAAGCCAAGGGTCTCCGGTCCTGGATCACGTGAGGATCACGCGAGAAGCACCTCGGGAACTGGCAGACACCTGTCAATCATCCGAGGCTCCTGACCAGAAGAAGGACGCCACTGCCCCTCGATCCAACGGTGGCAAGCGGGGTAGTTTAGTCTTTTTGCATCTTTTGGGGCTATATAAGCCCTTGTAACCCATCATGTGGAGAGGACAATTCATTTTTACTAATAGACAATCAAACAAGTGCGCTTCAGAGCCATCTCTCCCCTGAGAGAGCTCCCCTAGCCAACTCCGGTTGGGAGCACGTTGACAGGACTCCACTGAGGCCCGAACCAGTATAAACCTTTGTGTCACTTGCTGTGTTTGCCCGACGGGAGAGAACCGGTCGCACGGTCATCTCGCATAGTCTTTTCTTCTCCAGGATCTTCCACAAAACTTGCCGGGGTATTCGTAATACCACGATAGTCAAACCCAGTGCCCATCCCGGCGACGTCAGTCCCAGTGACCCGGCGCCACCCGTCTGAAGCATGGCCGCCCCAGGGTCGACGTCCGAACACAACCAAACCCAGCTACCACCTTTAACTATCCCGGCGGACAGGGCTCCGGGCCCAACCCGATTACCTCGGACGCTCCTAGGGGGACAAACTTTCCCCCGGTGGCTCCACTGGCTTCCCGGGATGCGCTACTCGAAGCTCTGGTGGAGGACCAGCTCCGCGCCCAGCACTCGATGGACGAGCTCCTCCTCGTTCTGGCGCAGCCGCAGGCCCCCATCTACCCATAGTTCCCGTTCATGGGGGCAATGCCCCCGTTTATGGGGCATCTGGTAGCCCCTCTGACTTTCAGAGGTCGGGGCGCCCCCGGGGCCTGTGGCTCCAACGGGGGCTATGTGTGGGACCCTCATTTGAGGAATCCGGTGGCAACTGCCCAGGTGGGTTGCACTCAGAAATGGTACATTGCAAGCTCACAACAACAAGATACATTATATAAAAATGCAGGTGATTAAAACAAGTGCTGATCACAAGGACCAACATTACAATAACATAGCGCCAAAATGACGCATTTTAGTGTTGATACAAAATTAAGGAGTTTTCTTCGACGCAAAGGTCGGCACAAAATAAAACAACAACAACAACAAGCAAAAGGACTTCAACGGTCTTCATCTTCAACTGCAGCGGTGTTGCATGGGCTTCCTCCACATCAGACTCCACTTGGTAAGTGACCCTCTAACAAGCTTGATCTTCTGGAGCAGTTTCTTCTTCTACCATGTTGGGTTCAAGACCGTAAGACTCGGGATCAATGACTCCTTCTTCTAAATTTTTGTTTGCAAAAGCAAGGGTGAGCACATTGTCCACATAGTGCTCAACAAGTCCCAAACAAGAATGCAGATATATATAGATGAGGGGAAATTTCCAAAGGATGGCTCTTTGGCTCATAGAATAGATTTTCGCTCTTAACTAAGAAGAAAAAGTTTTTGCTTTCAAAAGCGAGGCTTTTAAAATCCTAAGCTAAATTTTCTGAAGATGTTATGTGTGGCGGTCCTCCATGAGTCACCACTTTATTCAATTTTATGAAAAACTTTCCCAAAAGCTACTTGTGCTGCATCGACATGGATAGAATCCACCACGCGCAAACTCCATGACCTGGGAGCTCAGAGTATCCGACACTTTTTATAACTTTGCAAAGGTGTACCACCTTAATCCACCGATCACTCAGCTTTCAAGTCGGATCAGCTCCATGCGACTTTTACGCATGTGACAAGGCCGAGATCACACAACAGTTTACAGTCCTAGCATTAACAATTCCCTGCCCGGTAAATAGATATTTCAGTCCTTATTACAGTTGTGGTACTCCCCATAGCCAATTCGTCCTAGCCTTGGTCTATTGTCTCGCAAGACACATAGCCTCTGTTTATTACAGTTGCGCACGACTTAATCCAGGCGTTGGGCGTCTTCCTTCTTACACCTTATCCTCTCTTTATTTTTCTGATCTCACATCACTCATGGCCCTCTGTGGCCCACCAGTTCCTCTCGAGAAACCGGACCGACAACCATTGCAGGGAAAAGCTAATACTAAGAAAGCTACTATGTTGCACCCGTCCCATACCGGGCTAGTGGTTGGTACGTTTCACATGCCGCATAGAAGTACAACACAAGGTTCTCGTCCTTGTGAATCTTTAGTGAGGAGTCTTTCACATTCCTAGTGCACACACAGCACCAACCAATCAAACCATCCTCACTATCGATTCCAATCACATTTTCTTTCACGAAAAGGGGTTTTGAATATACTTTTCTCACAAGTGACCATTTAGCATTTAACTTATAATCTTGAGCATAAGCATAGCCTAAGAATGATATTCTAGGGTGACAAGGGTGCATGGATATTCAATGACAAAAGGGGCTTCACAATTATTTAGGTCATATCTACCACTTTATTTGAATATAAGGCATGCATGTATTTGAAAACAACTAACATACTTTATCTTAAAATAATAGGCTAGACATGATCAAGGGTTTGAGACTTGCCTTGTAGTGAGGGGTCTAGCTGCTCAGACGGTTCTTCGTAGTCTTCTATTGACTCTTCTGCTCCTTGGTCTATTCACGCACACAACAACGAGGCAATTCAACACATCGCACCACGGACACATTCAAAAAATAGCTTTTTATAGGAAATAATAAATAAAATATAACATGCATGCAGGGGAGATGCTTTGGACAAGGTGTCGACATTCGGTTCAAAGAGGTTGAACGTCGAAGGGTCGACATTCGGTTCATGGCTAGGCACAGCCTTAGGCTGGCTCTAGGTGGGTTTTCTGGAGATGTGACAGTAGAGAAAATTGTAGAACACGGCTCCACGGGCTTAGTGGACAAAGTGGCATTTCAATTGCTCAAATAGAAAGGGTCAAACAAGGCTAATGCCAGTGACTGACATGCATTGATGCTGCACTGACACTGTCAGAAACTAGGGCAGAGGGGTAAATTTGGTTCTGGGCTTCAAACACTTCGCCAACTATGTCCAGGAGGTAGGCATGGATGCCAGCGACACATTGGCGGTGGTTTCTGGGGCTAGGGCGGCCGGACGACGATGAATGATGGCGATGAACTGCGGTGGCGACACGGCACAGGCACGGCTCTAGACAGGAACTTGGCAAGAGCATAACTCTTGATCTGGGCAGATTCAGATATCGGGCTAGTGGAACAAAATACTCAGGGGACTGAGACCTAGCTAAGTGACAAAGTGGCATTGGCTAGATCGGCCGCAAAGCAAACTCCGGTGAACTGTGCCGGAGACGAAGACATAGAAATTGGGTGTTTTTGATTTAAAGCATCTGAGCTCGATCCCAAGCTTGTGGAGTAGCTGAGGAGTATGGAGAAGCTACAGGCACAGTCAATTTGGCCGGAGGGTCACCGGTGTGGCCTGGCGACGTGAGCCAGGTTACTGGTGGCGCACAAAAAGCGAAAGCTCTCGATTTGAGGCCAATTTTGAAATCCAATTTTACAGGCCTGCTAGGTTTGGCTTACTGACCATACTACTCTACAGATTCGAGGGCTAATTCGAGCTAAATCAAAGTGCATTACTGAAACAGAGAAAAAGGGGATTCCTTCGATCACCGGCGATGAGGTGCAAGAGAACTAAATTAAGTGCTACAGCATGACAAGGGAGATGAGGACTACTCACGGGTGTGGTCAGTTAGGAAGAAGATGTAGTGTAGAGCGCTGTCACCGTGCTCCCCGAATTGGGCTTGCCGGAGATGAAGAAGAGACGCAAGCGCTGAAGCTATGTGGCTGCTGGAGTGGTGTGAAGAGCTCTTGGCGAGGGGGAGGGTTTATATAGGCAGTGGCTGGGGTCCTCGAAAGTTCAAGCAAATCGAGCGGGATATGCTTGACAGGCGCCGGAGCAAGATCGAGACGGCGTGCACGGTATTGGGACGCGGCAGTGGCTCTGCTAGAGGAGAAAATCGCGCTATATCTGGTTGGGGTAGAACGACGGGGTGGCTGGTTTCAGCATGGCAGCGAAGTGGTAAGAAAGTTCTGACAACAGCAAGCACGCGCGCGCGGACAAGACGAACGGCGTTGCTGGCGGGCATCGGTCGTCGCCACGGTGGAGGGTTTTGGTGCGACGTGAGCATCACGTGCAGACACGTCAGATACGACTGAAGGTGAACACAAAAGTTGGCCGGCGGTGAAGATTGCGGCGGCGAATCTCGACGAACGGCACTGGTCGCCGTCGAAGTGGTGTCTGGTCATGGTCGCAAACGGGCTCAGCCCTGGTCGAGGTCGAAAAAGGGGCCAGGGACTAATCCACGAAGATTTGGACTGATCTGCAAGGATTTAGTTCGGGATCTTGGACCTGTTTCCAAATTTGGGGTTTTGGAGGGCTGATTTGAGATCTGATTTTGTAGATGAGTGACACTAAATCTCTTGGACTCATTTAGCAAGAAAAATGGTAAGATCCGATAAGATCTGGTGGTTTTGACAAAAATCGAAAACAGAGTAATTTAGGGTAAACAACGTAATTAGTGTTCGAAAACTTTGGCGAGGCTGAAACCAGGGTTTTGGTTAAGATTTTAGAATTCTTCCAGAAGGGAAAAATGTTCAGAAAAGTGAAGGGAAGACATTCACTGGATCAGATCAGAATTTGGTGGTGGTCTGAGACTTTTAGTCTTTTTGGGCTTCTGACAACTCTGAAAAGGACTAATCTAAAATACTTTTGGACTAAAAAGCGAAAATGATCTGAAAGGTGGAGTTTAGCTGCCAACTTTTTAAGTTAAGGTAGTGGCATACCTAAGATCACGATTCTGAGATAAGAGATCAAAATGGGGTTGAGACATCCGAGAATCCAATGAAGATATGATGATTGGCTAGCAAAAAGGGTAGCAAAAAAATTGGGATGTTACAACCTACCCTCCTTAAGAATAATCTTGTACTCAAGATTCTGATCAGTCTGAGAGCAGGTAGGGAAAATTCCAACGCAACTCTTCCTCTCTTTCCCAAGTTGATTCCTCCTCTGTGTGGTTATTCCATTGAACTTTGCAGAATCTGATGGTTCTTGACTTTAATTTCCTTTCACTGACCTCTAACACTTTGACTGGGTATTCTTGATATGTCAAATCCGGTTGAACCTCAGCTTCTGTAGGAGACACTTGCTCTATTGGTTTCCTCAAACATTTCCTTAATTGGGATACGTAAAAAACGTCATGGACTCCTGCTAGTTCAGGCGGTAGCTCCAATTTGTATGCTACTTCTCCTCGCCTTTCCAAAATCTCATATGGTCCAACGTACCATGGGCTTAACTTTCCCTTCATCTGAAATCGTTGGACTCCTTTGTAGGGTGTCACTTTGAGGTACACATAGTCGCCTATCTCAAAAGATAGTTCTCTCATTCAGCTGTCGGCGTAACTCTTTTGTCGGGATTGGGCCGTCTTCAACCTTTCTTGTATGATTTTCACATGAGCAGTGGCATCCTCCACTAGTCGTGGTCCCAAAAATTGTTTCTGACCCACTTCGGTCTAGTATAGTGGCGTGCGACACTTCCTTCCATAGAGTGCTTCATAAGGAGCCATTTGCAGACTCGCTTGATAACTATTGTTGTAAGTAAACTCTACGTACGGTAGAAATTGTTCCCAAGAATTTCCATAGTCTAAAGCACACGCTCTCAACATGTCTTCTAGAATCTGGTTCACTCTCTCTGTTTGGCCTCCAGTCTGCGGGTGGTAAGCGGTACTAAACTTCAATCACGTTCCTAGGGATTTCTGTAACTCTTTCCAAAACTTTGATACGAATTGTGCTCCTCTATCTGAGAGAATTGTTTTTGGTACTCCATGTAGTATGACAATTCTGGTAAGATATAGCTCTGCTAGCTTACTTGTCGTATACTGAGTCTTTACAGGTAGAAAGTGAGCTACTTTCTTCAATCTATCGACTACAACCCATATAGAATCATATCCTTGTTGAGTTCTTGGTAAACCTATTACAAAATCCATTCCAATTTCGTCCAATTTCCACTCAGGGGTTGGCAAGAGTTGCAGTGGTCCTGCAGGTTTTTGATGTTCCGCTTTCACTCTTTGACAGGTGTCACAAGAAGCTACAAACTCAGCAACCTCCTTCATTCCTTTCCACCAAAATCGGCCCTTCAGATCTAGGTACATTTTTGTACTGCCTGGGTGGATAAAGTAAGGGGTACAATAGGCTTGTTGTAGTATCATATTCTTGATTTCTTTGTTATCTGGTACACAAATTCGATTGTGATACCACAAAATTCCTTGCTCGTCCTCACGGAGGTCAATTGTATCCTCTTTCAACTTCTGAATATTCTGATCTACTTCTTGAGCATTTCGAATTTGATCCTTCAGCTCGCAATTTACTTTTAATGCGGCGATGGTTCCTTGTTCAACAAACTCCAGACTCAAATTTTCAAAATCTTTAAGTAATAGGGGTGGTACTTCCAAGGTCTTTGCTTGATTGCAGTAGGATTTTCTGCTCAAAGCATCTGTTACCACATTTGCTTTACCAGAGTGGTAATGTATTCCAAGGTCATAATCCTTAATCAATTCTAACCACCTTCACTGTCTCATGTTCAAGTCTTGCTGGGTGAAGATATATTTCAGACTCTTGTGGTCCGTATAAATTTCACATATATTCCCTAGCAGATAGTGTCGCCAAATCTTTAGCGCATGAACAACAGCGGCCAATTCCAAATCATGCGTTGGATAGTTCTCCTCATGTGGTCGCAACTGTCTTGATGCATAAGCTACAATTCTCCCTTCTTGCATAAGGACACAACCTAGTCCTTGCTTTGATGCATCACAATAAACCTCAAAATCCTTTTTGTTATCTGGCAACGTAAAAACAGGTGCGGTTGTTAATATCTTCTTCAGTTCTTCAAAGCTCTTTTCACATCCTTCAGTCCAGTCGAATGGAACATCCTTCTTTAGTAGTCTGGTGAGTGGTTTAGTAATCTTGGAAAATCCTTTGACAAATCTCCGGTAATAACCAGCTAATCCTAGGAAACTTCCCACTTCAGTTACTATTTTCGGTTGTTTCCATTCCATGATAGCTTGAGTCTTTGACGCATCCATAGATATTCCTTTGCCAGAGATGATGTGGCCTAAAAATGAGATTTCTTTCAACCAAAAGGCACACTTATCAAATTTGGCATACAACTGATATTCTACCAACTTTTCTAGGACCATCCTGAGATGTTGTGCGTGCTTCTCCTCTGACTCTAAAAAGATGAGAATGTCATCGACGAACACAATGACAAACTTGTCCAAGAATTCCATCAGGACTTTGTTCATCAAATTCATGAACACTACTGGTGCATTCGTTTAACCGAATGGCACCACAGTAAACTCATGCAATCCATATCTCGTTATGAATGTAGTCTTTGGGATGTCTTGTTCTCGAATCTTCAATTGATGGTATCCGGACCTTAGGTCAATCCTTGAAAATATATTAGCTCCTCTGAGTTGATCAAAGAGATCATCGATCCTTGGTAAAGGGTACTTGTTCTTGATTGTCATATCGTTCAGTTTTCGGTAGTCGACACAAAGTTTAGAGTGTCGTCTTTCTTCTTAGCGAAGAGTACAGGGGCTCCCCAAGGCGAGGAACTTGTTCTGGCAAACCCTTTTCTTTCCAATTCTTCCACTTGCTTCCTTAACTCTTCTTGTTCTTCACTCGTCATACGTGCAAGCTTTCTTGCATATGGAGCAGATCCAGGTTTTAACTCAATTGAGAACTCAATGTCCCGATCTGGTGGCATTCCAGGAAGCTCTTCGAGGAAAACTTCTGGATATTCGTTCACTATCAGAACTCTTTTAAACTCAATTCCTTCCAAACTGTTCAAACTGTATACTCGGTCATTCACTATTGATCTTTCCACATGGAATGTGACTTCTTTTCCTTCAGCGTTCATCAGGGTTATTGCTTTCTTCTCACAGTCCATCTGACCTTTATGCTTTGCTAACCAATCCATTCCAAGGATGACATCTAATCCTTGAAGGTCCAAAACTAGCAAGTTCGGTAGGAATCCTATGTTGCCAATACTAAAGGCGATATTTCTATAGATAGAGTTGACAGGCATTCTAGCCCCAGGGGATTGGATTAAAATAGGGGGACTCTAATGCAGATACTGGTAACTTATTTCAGAGCACAAAAGATCTTGACACAAATGAATGAGTAGCACCAGGGTCAAATAATGCAACTGAAAGTTCTGAGTGGATGAAGATCCTACAGATCACAACATCATATGCTTCTCCTGCTTCAATGGCGGATGTGTAGTTGAGTCTGCCACGACCTGCAATAGGCATTCCTCTTCCTCGGCCATTCTGGAATCTTCCTCCTCTAGAGGGTGGAGCATTTCTGGCGAAGCCTTGAGTTGGAATAGGGGATCTTGCGGCTTGAGCTCGGGCAACGTTGAATGGCAAGTGTTGTAGTGGACAAGTGTTCTTGCGATGTCCCTTTCTTCCACAATGAAAGCATTCTTCATTCTTCATGGGGCAATCCTTGAAGAAATGGTTTCCTTTACATCCGGTACACTGTGGTATTGCAGCAGGCACAGGTCTCTGGGGTCTTTGTGGCGGTCTGAAGGCTAGCCGATAAGCAGGCATCAGTCTTCCTTGACTAGCATTTCCTTGATAAGAGTTGGGCAAAGCCTTCCTCTTTCGGTCTTCTTCGATCACTCCCCTCTTTTCCTCCATCTTGAGTAATCAATTTATCAGGACATGGAAATCCATAAACTCATGGGATGACAGCTAGTATTGCAAGGACTTTTGCAGTCCTTCGCAAAATTTATCGATCTTTCTCTCCTCCGTTGCAATGTCTTCAGGGGCATACCTTGCCAGTTGAATGAATTCATGCAGGTATTGCTTGACGGTCTTGTTTCCTTGTCTTAGATTCACGAATTCTCGGCGCTTTGCTTGAACAACGCCCTTCGGAACGTGGTAATTGCGGAATTCTTCCTTAAAATCATTCCATGTTATTGAATCCTTGTTGGAGTGCACAGTCTGGAAATTTTCCCACCAGGCGGCAGCTGGTCCAGCTAGTTGATGTGATCCATACAGAAGTTTCTCCTCATCACTGCACCTAACGGTGTTCAACTTTCTTTCTACATCCCTTAGCCAATCGTCGGCCACGATGGGGTCCTCGGTACTTGAAAAGGTCGGGGGGCGCGTTTTCTGAAAGTCAGTCAATTTTGCACCAGTTGCTTGTCCTTCAACTTGTCCAAATGCTAAATGTTGAATCAACTATCCTAAGATTTGATTCTGTACAGTTGCTAACTCTTGTCTGTTTCGCTCCATCCATAATAGCACGTCATTGATGTTGCCTCCTTGTGGCATGATTGAAGAAGATCCTGGTCTGTCCGGGTTAGTACGGTCTCTTGTTCCTGGTGTAGTCCTTGCATTGCTGGGGTTTCCTTCGAGTTCTCCTTCTTGGGGTCACCCACGCGTGTTAACCATCCTACTCAAACAGGAAGTTAAGGATAGAGGCGTTGATTCGGAAAGAATCACACACGGAGATGCAAGCAGAATGCTAGCATTAACTCAAGAGGTAAGGATAAGGGTATGCAAAATGCCTTTTTCATAAATTACCTTTTCAAAAGATACAAATCTTTTTGCCTCATCGGCTTACAGAGTTCATCTAGCAACCAGCACACAAGCATACATCAATCAAACTAAGAACAACTGCTACAACGAAAGGAAAATCTAACATCTGCTGGGTCAGGCACAAAAGGTCGAACCAAAGGAAGTCTGCGGTCACTCGTTGGCATCGAAAGAATCACAAGGCTCTACCTCCTCGGGATCCTCCTCCTGATCGTCATTTGCATCCATCGGATCTAGACCCAAATCCTCATCATCATCCCTGTCGCTGTCAACATTGACAATCTCCTTCCCTTTTCCTTCAGGGGTCTTCTTCTTTTCTGCAGTGTTGGGAAGCTCGAGCGTATGACCATTGATAACAATGCCACGTGACGAAGGTGTGAAACCACTGAGATACTCCTTTAAGTTTCCCACTCTCTTGCGAGCGGTAATCCTTAGTTTTGGGCAACTCTTCTTGACAGCTGACTCTGAAGCATCAGGGTCCTTCTCTCCATTTGATTCAGCTAACTCTTGAATTTGCCTCTCCTTCTCTTGGAGACTTGCACGAGCCCTCATAAGCATGCCCTCAAGATAGTGGCGGTCGTTGCGATCACGCTTGTACTCACGAAGTAGGCGGGTATATCCAATCTCCGAAGCATGATGACGTCTCGGGTCTTCGTCAAGATAGCATCCTCTCGGTCGCTGTATGGAAGAACGACTCGGTACTCTTATCTGGGAACCTGATAAGGCATGAAGCGGTAGGGGGAATCTGAAAGGTAGTCACTGTATAACTGCCGGATGGTACCTACGGCACGACGGGCAGCGTCCAAGATGGCATCTTCTTCTTCTTCTCTGCAGGCCTGACGTCTCACTGAGCCACTCCGATGCTTGGGAATCTCATAGAAGATCACTGAAGCTCGGCAACCGATGGGTCGTCCATTGACCTCATCTTGCCAAATGCAATACACTGGCCTTTGACTATCCCGCGCTCCAAGGAACTGCAGCATCATCCACAGGAGTAGCGCCCACGATCCAAGCTCGTCACCATGAACGTATCTCCTGTCGGAAGCCATCTGGAAGACAGAACGAAAGGCACCTATCAGTTTAAAACGAAGTATAAAACCTTTTTCAAATAATCAAAAAATAACATTTTCCTTAAACAAAATAGATTTTCGCAAACAAACTTTGCCAAAGAACTAGCGATCATTTATCTTCAAGGGACGCCAAGGTCTATCTAAGAGTCACAACCTACAGTCGATCCTTTGCTCTGATACCAGGTTCCGTGGGACCCTCATTTGAGGAATCCGGTGGCAACTGCCCAGGTGGGTTGCACTTAGAAATGGTACATTGCAAGCTCAGAACAACAAGATACATTATATAAAAATGCAGGTGATTAAAACAAGTGTTGATCACAAGGACCAACATTACAATAACATAGCGCCAAAATGACGCACTTTAGTGTTGATACAAAAATAGGAGTTTTCTTCGACGCAAAGGTCGGCACAAAATAAAACAACAACAATAAGCAAAAGGACTTCAACGGTCTTCATCTTCAACTGCAGTGGTGTTGCATGGGCTTCCTCCACATCGGACTCGTCTTGGTAAGTGACCCTCTAACAAGCTGGATCTTCTGGAGCAGTTTCTTCTTCTACCATGTTGGCTTCAAGACCGTAGGACTCGGGATCAATGACTCCTTCTTCTAAATTTTTGTTTGCAAAAGCAAGGGTGAGCACATTGTCCACATAGTGCTCAACAAGTCCCAAATAAGAATGTCGATATATATAGATGAGGGGAAGTTTCCAAAGGATGGCTCTTTGGCTCATAGAATAGATTTTCGCTCTTAACTAAGAAGAAAAGGTTTTTGTTTTCAAAAGAGAGGCTTTTAAAATCCTAAGCTACATTTTCAAAAGATGTTATGTGTGGCGGTGCTCCATGAGTCACCACTTTATTCAAAAGCTACTTGTGCTGCATTGACGTGGATCGAATCCATCGCGCGCAGACTCCATGACTTGGGAGCTCAGAGTATCCAATACTTTTTATAACTTTGCAAAGGTGTACCACCTTAATCCGCCGATCACTCAGCTTTCAAGTCGGATCAACTCCATGCGACTTTTACTCATGTGACAAGGCCGAGATCACACAACAGTTTACAGTCCTAGCATTAACAATTCCCTGCCCGGTAAACAGAAATTTCAGTCCTTATTACCGTTGTGGGTACTCCCCACAGCCAATTCTTCCTAGCCTTGGTCTATTGTCTCGCAAGACACATAGCCTCTGTTGATTACAGTCGCGCACGACTTAATCCAGGCGTAGGGCGTCTTCCTTCTTACACCTTATCCTCTCTTTATTTTTATGATCTCACATCACTCATGGCCCTCTGTGGCCCACCAGTTCCTCTCGAGAAATCGGACCGACAACCATTGCAGGGAAAAGCTAATACTGAGAAAGCTACTATGTTGCGCCCATCCCATACCGGGCAAGTTGTTGGTACGTTTCTCATGCCGCATAGAAGTACAACACAAGGTTCTCGTCCTTATGAATCTTACGTGAGGAGTCTTTCACATTCCCAGTGCGCACACAGCACCAACCAATCAAACCATCCTCACTATTGATTCCAATCACATTGTCTTTCACGAAAAGGGGTTTTGAATATACTTTTCTCACATGTGACCATTTAGCATTTAACATATAATCTTGAGCATAAGCATAGCCTAAGCATGATATTCTAGGGTGAAAAGGGTGCATGGATATTCAATGACAAAAGGGCTTCACAATTATTTAGGTCATATCTACCACTTTATTTGAATATAATTCTCATTTGAATATAAGGCATGCATATATTTGAAAAAAACTAACGTACTTTATCTTAAAATAATAGGCTAGACATGATCAAGGGTTTGAGACTTGCCTTGCAGTGAGGGGTCTTGCTGCTCAGACGGTTCTTCGTAGTCTTCTGTTGACTCTTCTGCTCCTTGCTCGATTCGCGCACACAACAATGAGGCAATTCAGCACATCGCACCACGTACACATTCAGAAAATAGCTTTTATAGGAAATAATAAATAAAATATAACAAGCATGCAGGGGAGATGCTTTGGACAAGGTTACTCGAGCGCTGCTTGAAGAGATAGGTTCAAAGACGTTGAACGTCGAAGGGTCGACATTCGGTTCATGGCTAGGCATAGCCTTAGGCTGGCTCTAGGTGGGTTTTCTGGAGATGTGATAGTAGAGAAAATTGTAGAACACGGCTCCACGAGCTTAGTGGACAAAGTGGCATTTCAATTGCTCAAATAGAAATGGTCAAACAAGGCTAATGCCAGTGACTGACATGCACTGACACTGCACTGACACTGTCAAAAACTAGGGCAGAGGGGTAAATTTGGTTCTGGGCTTCAAACACTTCGCCAACTAAGTCTAGGAGGTAGGCGTGGATGCCAGGGACACATTGGCGGTGGTTTCTAGGGCTGGGGCGGCCGGATGACGATGAATGACGGTGATGACCTGCGGTGGCGACACGGCACAGGCACGGCTCTGGACAGGAACTTGGCAAGAGCATAACTCTTGATCTGGGGAGATTCAGAGATCGGGCTAGTGGAACAAAATGCTCAGGGGACTGATACCTAGCTAAGTGACAAAGCGGCATTGGCTAGATCGGCCGGAAAGCAAACTCCGGTGAACTGTGCCGGAGTCGAAGACACAAAAATTGGGTGTTTTTGATTTAAAGCATCTGAGCTCGATCCCAAGCTTGTGGAGTAGCTGAGGGTTATGGAGAAGCTGCAGGCATAGTCAATTTTGCTGGAGGGTTGCCGGTGTGGCCTGGCGACGTGAGCCCGGTTACTGGTGGCGCACAAAAAGCGAAAGCTCTCGATTTGAGGCCAATTTTGAAATCCAAGTTTACAGGCCTGCTAGGTTTGGCTTATTGACCATACTACTCTACAGATTCGAGGGCTAATTCGAGCTAAATCAAAGTGTATTGCTGAAACAGAGAAAAAGGGGATTCCGGCGATCACCGGCGATGAGGTGCAAGAGAACTCAATTAAGTGCTACAGCATGACAAGGGAGATGAGGACTACTCACGGGTGTGGTCAGTTAGTAAGAAGATGCAGTGTAGAGCGCTGTCACTGTGCTCCCCGAACTGGGCTCGCCGTAGACGAAGAAGAGACGCGAGCGCTGAAGCTATGTGGCTACTGGAGTGGTGTGAAGAGCTCTTGGCGAGGGGGAGGGTTTATATAGGTAGTGGCTGGGGTCCTCGAAAGTTGAAGCAAATCGAGCGGGATATGCTTGACTGGCGCCGGAGCAAGATTGAGACTGCGTGCACTGCGTTGGGACGCGGCAGTGGCTCTGCCAGAGGAGAAAATCACGCTATATCTGGTTGGGGCAGAACGACGGGGTGGCTGGCTTCGGCATGGCGGCGAAGTGGGAAGAAAGTTCTGACAACAATAGGCACGCGTGTGCGCACAAGATGAACGGCGTTGCCGGCGGGCATCGGTCGTCACAACGGTGGAGGGTTTTGGCCCGACGTGAGCATCATGTGCGGACACGTCGGATACGACCGAAGGTGAAGACAAAAGTTGGCCGGCGGTGAAGATTGCGGCGGCGAATCTTGGCGAACGCCACTGGTCGCGGTCGAAGTGGTGTCTGGTCGTGGTCGCAAACGGGCTCAGCCCTGGTCGAGGTCGAAAAAGGGACTAGGGACTAATCTGCGAAGATTTGGACTGATCTGCAAGGATTTAGTTCGGGATCTTGGAACTGTTTTCAAATTTGGGGTTTTGGAGGGCTGATTTGAGATCTGATTTTGTTGATAAATGACACTAAATCTCTTGGACTCATTTAGCAAGAAAAATGGTAAGATCCGATAAGATCTGGTGGTTTTGACAAAAATCGAAAACAGAGTAATTTAGAGTAAATAACATAATTAGGGTTTGAAAACTTTGGCGAGGCTGAAACCAGGGTTTCGATTAAGATTTTAGAATTCTTCCAGAAGGGAAAAATGTTCAGAAAAGTGAAGGGAAGACATTCACTGGATCAGATCAGAATTTGGAGGTGGTCTGAGACTTTTCTTCTTTTTGGTCTTCTGACAACTCTGAAAAGGACTAATCTGAAATACTTTCGGACTAAAAAGCGAAAATGATCTGAAAGGTGGAGTTTAGCCGCCAACTTTTTAAGTTAAGGTAGTGGCATACCTAAGATCACGATTCTGAGATAAGAGATCAAAATGGGGTTGAGACATCCGAGAATCCAATGAACATATGCTGACTGGCAAGCAAAAAGGGTAGCAAAAAAATTGGGATGTTACACTACGCCCTGGTGGGCTCGTCATCCGGAGCCTTCCCGACCTTGGGAGTGTTCCCGGGGTGGGGGCTTACTGTAACATCCCCGTTTTTGCTATCTTTTCTGCTTGTGAGTCAGCATATCTTCTTGGAATCCCTAATGTCTCAACCCTATTTTGATCTCAGGTGTGCCACTACCTTAACCTAAAAAGTTGGCAGCTAAACATCATCTCCCAGATCATTTTCACATTTCAGTCCAAAAGTATTTCAGATTAGTCCTTTTTAGAATTTTCAAAAAGCCCAAAAAGGCTAAAAGTCTCAAATCATCTCCAAATTCAAATCTGATCAAATGATTATCTTTCTTTCATTTTTCTGAACATTTTTCCCTTCTTGGAGAACTCAAAAATCTCAACCGAAACCCTAGTTTCAGCCCTGGCAAAAATGTCAAACCCTAATTACCCTATTTTACCCTATTTTCGATTTTTGTTGAAACCCTCAGATCTTATCAGATTTTGCCATTTTCCCAGCTGGATGAGTCCAAGTATTTTGGTAACAGTCATCTGCAAAATCAGATTGCAAATCAGCCCTTCAGAATCCCAAATTTGCAATCAGGTCCTAAATCCCGAGAATAATCTTCGCAATTCAGTCCAAAGCCTCGCGGTTTAGTCCCTGGCTTCTTTTCTTCGACCACGACCAGAGCTCGCGTGCACGACCACGACTTGAGGACGTTCGACCGCAGTTGCTGCCACTGTTCGCCGTGAACCACCGTAGCCTTCACTGCCGGCCAGTTGTGCCTCCGCCAACGGCCAAATCCCACGTGTACCGCACCTGCTCACGTCGCTCCAAGAAGCTCCACCGTGGCGATGACCGGAGACTGCAGCATCACCGTTCGCGCGCGCGTGCCTGCTACTGTCAGAAACTTTTCGCCACTTTGCTGCCATGCCGAGACTCGCCATCCCGTTGTTCTGCCGAATCCAGATTTTGCATGATACCTTCGTCTCTGGTTGAGCTCCCGCCGTGTTCCAATACGCCTCGTTGACTGCTCCGGTGCCAGAGAGCATCTCCATTCGATTTGCTGCCGCTCCCGAGGACTCAACCCCACGGCTATATAAACCCCCCTCGCCAGTGCTTCACTCCACACCCACACTTCACCAGCAGCCCGAAACTCACCTCTAGAGCTCGCCATTGCCGTTGCCTTCGTCTTCTTCCCCGGCGAGCCGCTTCTAGAGCTCATGGTGCCAGCCTCAACTGCGGCATCTTTCTCGAATCCAAAGCTACCAGTGAGTTTCCCTCACCTTCCTCTCTGTGCCATAGCTTTTAATCGAACCCCGATGAGACCTAACGCCGGCGATCGCCGAGATTGTCTTTCTGCCCTATTCCCCGAATGTCGAGTGATTCAAGTCAAATTGATCCTCGTGCCAGTAGAGAAAGTTGATCAGTGAGCTAGGAGGAGTAAGCCAGCAAGATTAGAATCCCCAATTTTGCCCCGACAGTCGAATCCCCAAATTCGAGCTTCGGCAGTTCCCCGGAGAACGCCGCCGAGCTTCTCCAGCCATTCCCTGGCAAAATTGAGCACACCAGTAGCTTCGTGTTGACCCTAGATGCTTCCCGAGCATGGAATTGAGTTCAAACGCCATATATCGAAAACGCCCAAATCAGTGCCTTCGTCTTCGGCCGCGATCACCGGAGTTTGTTTTCCAGTCGACCAGTTGATGCAACCTTGTCATCGAGCTAGGCCCCAACCCCCTGAGTATTTTACTCCACTGAATCGAACCCTGAATCGGCCTGGATCAAAAGTGCCTTGTCATTTAGGCCTGTTACATTTGAGCTATTGAAATGCCACTTTGTCCACTAAGCCTTTGGAGCCATGTTCTACAATATTCCCTACTGTCAAATCTCCAGAAAACTGACCTAGAACTAATTTAGGGCTATGTCAAGCCATGAACCGAATGTCAGCCCTTCGACATTCAAGTCCTTTTGAGCCTATCTCTTCAATCAACATCAAGTAACCTTGTCCAAACCTTTTCCCTGCATGCATGATATATTTACGTATTATTTTCTAGTACTTGTGTGCTTATATAGTGTGTATGTGTTGTTTGTATCCGCCGTGGAACCAGAAGTTGAAGGAATAGAAGAGAACTTCGAGGATTCATCTGAGCAGCTAGACCCATCACTGCAAGGCAAGTCTCAAACCCTTGATCATGTCTAGCCTAATATTTTGAAATGAAGTATGTTAACTGTTTTCAAGTATATGCATGCCTTATATTCAATCACAAAAGAGTTATATTCAAATAAAGTGATTAGATATGACCTAAATAATTGTAAAGTCCCTTTTGACATTGAATATCCCTGCACCCTTGTCACCCTAGAATATCATGCTTAGGCTATGCTATGCTCCAGATTATATGTTAAATGTTGAATGGTCACATATGAGAAAAGCATGTTCAAAACCCCTTTTTGTGAAAGAAAATGTGATTGGAATCGATAGTGAAGATGGTTTGATTGGATGGTGCTGTGTGCGCACTGGGAATGTGAAAGACTCCTCACTAAAGATTCATAAGGGCTAGAACCTTGTGTAGTGCTTCTATGCGGCATGAAAAATGTACCAACCACTTGCCCGGTTATGGGACGGGTGCAACTTAGTAGCTTTCTTTAGTATGAGCTTTTCCCTGCAATGGTTGTCGATCCGGTTTCTTGCGAGAAACTGGTGGGCCACTGAGGGCCATGAGTGATGTGAGTTGAGAAAAATCATGAGAGGAAAAGGTGGAAGAAGGAAGACGCCCTATGCCAGGTTAAGTCGTGCGCGGCTGTAATTAAGAGAGGCTATGTGTCTTGCGAGAACATAGACCTAGGCTAGGAAGTAAGGTAGTGGGGAGGACCCACAACGGTACTTTAGACTTAACTGTCTATTTACCGGGCAGAGAATTGTTAATGCTAGGACTGTAAACTGTTGTGTCATCTCGGCCTTGTCACATGCGTAAAAGTCTCATGGAGAGGTACCGACTTGAAAGCCAAATGATCGGTGGATTAAGGTGGTACACCTTTGCAAAGTTTAAAAAGTATCGGATACTCTGAGCTCCCAGGTCATGGAGTCTGCGCGCTGTGGATTCTATCCATGTAGATGCAGCACAAGTAGCTTTTGGAAAGTTTTTCACAAAATTTGAATAAAGTGGTGACTCATGAAAGACCACCACACACAACATTTTCTGAAAATCTAGCTTAGGGTTTTAAAAGCCTCGCTTCTGAAAATAAAGATCTCTTCTTCAAAACTAAGTGTGAAAATCTATTCTATATATATATATATATATATAAAAAGCCAAAGAGCCATTCTTTGAGAAATTCCCCCTCATCTATATATACTTGCATTCTTATTTGGGACTTGTTGAGCACCATGTGGACAATGTGCTCACCCTTGCTTTTATAAACAAATTTAGAAGAAGGATTCATTGACCCTGAGTCTTACGGTCTTGAACCCAATATGGAACAAGAAGAAGAAACTGAAGACCCAGCTTGTTAGAGGGTTACGTACCAAAGTGGAGTCCGATGTGGAAAAGTCCCGTGCAGCACCACTGTTGCTAATGAAGAAGACTGATGAAGTCCTTTTGCTTTTTATTATTGTTTCATTTTGTTCCGACCTTTGTGTCGAAAACTCCTTAATTTGTATCAACATTTAAATGCGTCATTTTGGCGCTAAGTTATTGTAATGTTGGCCCCTGTGATCAGCACTTGTTTTTAATTACTCGCATTTTTATATCATGCATCTTGTTGTTTCGAGCTGCAATGTACCATTTCTGAGTGCAACCCACCTGGGCGGTTGACACCGGATTCCTCAAATGAGGGTCCTACAGAATCTGGTATCAGAGCAAAGGCTCAACTGTAGGTCGTGACCCTTAGATAGACTTTGGCGTCCCTAGAAGAAAAAGTTCGCTAGTTCTTTGACAAAAATTTGTTTACGAAAACCTATTTTCCTTAAGAAAAGTGTTATTTTCGGTTATTTGAAAAAGATTTCAGACTTCACCTTAAACTCATAGGTGCCTTTCGTTCTGTCTTTAGATGGCTTTCGACAGGAGATACCTTCACGGTGACGAGCTTGGATCATGGGCGCTGTTGCTGTGGATGATGCTGCAATTTCTTGGAGCGCGGGACAGTCAGAGGCCAGTATACTGTGTCTGGCAGGATGAGATCAACGGATGACCCATTGGTTGTCGGGCTTCAGTGATTGTCTATGAGATTCCCGAGCACGGGAGAGGCTCAGTAAGGCGTCAAGCCCGCAGAGAAGAAGAAGAAGATGCTATCTTAGACGCTGCCCGTCGTGCCGTAGGTACCGTCCGGCAGTTGTACAGCGACTACCTTTCTGATTCCCCCTACCGCTTCGTGCGTTATCAGGTCCCCGGATCAGAGTACCGAGTTGTTCTTCCGTCCACCGACCGAGAGGACGCTGTCCTGACGAAGACCCGAGACGTCGTTCGTGCTTCGGAGATTGGATACACCCACCTACTTCGTGACTACGAGCGTGTTCGCGATGACCGCCACTACCTTGAGGGCATGCTTATGAGGGCTCGTGCAAGTCTCCAAGAGAAGGAGAGGCAAATTCAAGAATTAGCTGAATCAAGTGGAGAAAAGGATCTTGAAGCTGCAGAGTCAGTTGTCAAGAAGAGTTGCCTAAAGTTGAAGATCACCGCTCGCAAGAGAGTAGGAAACTTAAAGGAGTATCTCAGCGGATTCACGCCTGCGTCGCGTGCCATAGTCATCAACGGTCAGACGATCGAGCTTCCCTGTACTGTGGAAAAGGAGAAGATCCCTGAAGGAAAAGGAAAGGAGATTGTCAACATTGACGACGACAAGGAGGATGATCCGATGGATGCAGATGACGATGAGGAGGAGGATCCCGAGGAGGTAGAGCCTTGTGATTCTTCCGATGCTGATGAGTGACCGCAGACTTCCCTCGATTCAACCTTTTGTTCCTGACCCAGTAGACGTTAGATTTCTTTTTGTTGTAGCAGTTGTTTTAGTTTGGTTGATGTATGTCTATGTGTTGGATGTTAGATGAGCTCTGTAAGCCGATGAGGCTAGAAGCTTTGTATCTTTTTAAAAGCTGATTTATGGAAAAGTCATTTTGCATATCCTTATTCTTACCTCTTGAGTTAATGCTAGCGTTCTGCTAGCATCCCTGTGTGTGATTCTTTCCGAATCAATGTCTCTATTCTTAACCTCCTGTTTGAGTAGGATGGTTAACACGCGTGCAAGACCCCAAGAAGGAGAGCTAGAGGGAAATCCCAGCAATGCAAGGGCTACACCTGGAACAAGAAGCCGTATTAACCCTGATAGACCAGGATCTTCTTCGACGATGCCACAAGGAGGTGACATCAATGACGTATTGTTATGGATGGAGCGAAACCGACCAGAGTCAGCAACTGTGCAGAATCAGATCTTCGGACAGTTGATGCAACACATAGCATCTGGACAAGCTGAGGGATCCGCAACGGGTGCGAAATTAACCGACTTTCAGAAAACACGTCCCCCGACCTTTTCGAGTACATAGGACCCCATCGTGGCCGACGATTGGCTAAGAGACGTAGAAAGGAAGCTGAACACCATTAGGTGCAACGACGAAGAGAAGCTTCTGTATGGATCAAATCAACTAGCTGGACCCACTGCTGCTTGGTGGGAAAATTAACAGACTGTGCACTCCAACAAGGACTCAATTACTTGGAACGAGTTCAAGGAAGAATTCCGCAAGTACCACGTTCCGAAAGGCGTTGTTCAAGCAAAACGCCGAGAGTTCGTGAATCTACGACAAGGAAACAGAACCGTCAAGCAGTACCTGCATGAATTTATTCAACTGGCAAGGTATGCCCCTGAAGATATTGCGACGGAGGAGAGAAAGATCGATAAATTTTGTGAAGGACTGCAAAACTCCTTGCAATACCAGCTGTCATCTCATGAGTTTATGGACTTCCATGTCCTGATAAATCGACTGCTTAAGATGGAGGAAAAAGGGGAGTACTTGAAGAAGACCGAAAGAGGAAGGCTTTGCCCAACTCTTATCAAGGAAGTGCTAGTCGAGGAAGACCAATGCCTACTTACCGACCAGCCTTCAGACCACCGCAAAGACCCCAAAGGCCTGCGCCTACTGCAATACCACAATGTACCGGATGTAGAGGAAACCATTTCTTGAAGGATTTCCCCATGAAGAATGAAGAATGCTTTCATTGTGGAAGAAAGGGACATGGCAGGAACACTTGTCCACTATACTACTTACCATCCAATGTTGCCCGAGCACAAGCTGCAAGACCCCCTTCCAACCCAAGGCTTCACCAGAAGTGCTCCACCCCCTAGAGGAGGAAGATTCCAGAATGGCCGAGGGAGAGGAATGCCTGTTGCAGGTCGCGGAAGACTCAACTACGCATCTGCCATTGAAGCGGGAGAAGCATCTGACGTTGTGATCGGTAGGATCTTCATTCACTTTGAACTTTCAGTTGCATTATTTGACCCTGGTGCTACTCATTCATTTGTGTCAAGACCTTTCGTGCTCAGAAATAAGTTACTAGTATCTGCATTAGAGTTCCCTATTTTAATTCAATCCCCTGGAGCTCAGATGCCTGTCAACTCTATCTGTAGAAATATCGCCTTTAGTATTGGCAATCTAGGATTCCTAGCAAACCTGCTATTTTGGACCTTCAAGGATTAGATGTCATCCTTGGAATGGATTGGTTAGCCAAGCATAAAGGTCAAATGGACTGTGAGAAGAAAGCAATAATCCTGACGAGTGCTGAAGGAAAACAACTTACATTCCACGGAGAAAGATCAATGGTGAACAACCGAGTATGCAGTTTGAACAGCTTAGAAGGAGTTGAGTTTGAAGGAGTTCTAATAGTAAATGAGTATCCAGAAGTCTTCCCTGAAGCGCTTCCTGGAATGCCACCAAATCGGGACATCGAATTCTCAATCGAGTTAAAACCCGGATCTGCCCCTTATGCAAGAAAGCTTGCGCGTATGACAAGTGAAGAACAAGAAGAATTAAGAAAGCAAGTAGAAGAATTGGAAAGAAAGGGATTTGTTAGAACAAGTTCCTCACCCTGGGGAGCCCTGGTGCTTTTCGCTAAAAAGAAAGACAGCAGTCTACGAGTTTGTGTCGACTACCAGAAACTGAATGATATGACGATCAAGAACAAGTATCCTTTACCAAGGATCGATGATCTCTTTGATCAACTAAGAGGAGCGAAGATATTTTCAAGGATCGACCTGAGGTCTGGATACCACCAACTGAAGATTCGAGAACAAGATATTCCAAAGACTGCATTCATAACTAGATATGGATTGCATGAGTTTACCGTGGTGCCATTTGGTTTAACGAATGCACCAGCAGTGTTCATGAATCTGATGAACAAAGTTCTCATGGAATTTCTAGACAAGTTTGTCGTGTTTGTCGATGACATTCTCATCTTTTCAGAGTCAGAGGAAAAACACGCACAACATCTCAGGATGGTGCTGGAAAAGTTAGTAGAACATCGGTTGTATGCCAAACTTGATAAGTGTGCCTGTTGGTTGAAAGAAATCTCATTCTTAGGCCACATTATCTCTGGCAAAGGGATCTCAATGGATTCATAAGAAATTCAGGCTATTATGGAATGGAAACAACCGGAAACAGTAACTGAAGTAAGAAGTTTCCTAGGATTAGCCGGATGTTACCGGAGATTTGTCAAAGGATTCTCCAAGATTACAAAGCCACTCACCAGGCTACTAAAGAAAGATGTTCCATTCGACTGGACAGAAGGATGTGAGAAGAGCTTTGTGGAACTGAAGAGGATATTGACAACCGCACCTGTTCTTACGTTACCAGATAACAAAAAGGATTTTGAGGTTTATTGTGATGCGTCAAAGCAAGGATTAGGTTGTGTCCTTATGCAAGAAGGAAGAGTCATAGCTTATGCATCAAGACAATTGCGACCACATGAGGAGAACTATCCAACTCATGATTTGGAATTGGTCGCCATTGTTCACGCGCTAAAGATTTGGCGACACTATCTACTTGGAAATAGATGTGAAATCTACACGGACCACAAGAGTCTGAAATACATCTTCACCCAAAAAGATTTGAACATGAGACAGCGAAGATGGTTAGAACTGATTAAGGATTATGACCTTGGAATACATTACCACCCTGGAAAAGCCAATGTAGTAGCAGATGCCTTGAGCAGAAAATCCTACTGCAATCAAGCAAAGACATTGGAAATGCCACCCCAATTGCTTAAAGATTTTGAAAAGTTGAGTTTAGAGTTTGTTGAACAAGGAACGGTCGCCGCATTAACAGTGAAATGCGAGCTGAAGGATCAAATTCGAAAAGCTCAAGAAACAGACCAGAGCATTCAGAAGTTGAAAGAGGACATGAAATATGAAGATGCAATTGACCTTCGTGAGGACGAGGAAGGAATTTTGTGGTATCATAATCGAATCTGTGTTCCAGATGACAAGGAAATCAAGAACATGATACTGCAAGAAGCCCATTGTACCCCATACTCTATTCACCCAGGCAGTACAAAGATGTACCAAGATCTAAAGGATCGATTTTGGTGGAAAGGAATGAAGAAGGAAATTGCCGAGTTTACAGCTTCTTGTGACACCTGTCAAAGAGTAAAAGCAGAACACCAGAAACCTGCAGGACCGCTGCAACCCCTACCAACCCCGGAGTGGAAATGGGATGAAATTGGAATGGATTTCGTAGTTGGTTTACCAAGAACCCAGCAAGGATACGATTCTATATGGGTTATAGTCAACAGATTAACGTAAGTGGCTCATTTTCTACCTGTAAGAACGCAGTACACGACGAAAAAGCTGGCAGAACTATATCTTACCAGGATTGTCACGCTGCATGGAGTACCAAAAACAATTGTCTCAGATAGAGGAGCACAATTTGTATCAAGGTTTTGGGGAGAGTTACAGAAATCCCTGGGAACAAAATTAAAGTTCAGTACCGCTTACCACCCGCAGACTGGAGGTCAAACGGAAAGAGTGAACCAGATTTTAGAAGAAATTTTGAGAGCGTGTGCTTTAGACTATGGAAATTCTTGGGAACAATTTCTGCCATACGCAGAATTTACCTACAACAATAGTTATCAAGTGAGTCTACAAATGGTTCCTTATGAAGCACTTTATGGAAGAAAGTGCCGCACGCCACTATATTGGACCGAAGTGGGACAGAAACAATTTTTGGGACCGCAATTAGTAGAGGATGCCACATCTCATGTGAAGATCATACAAGAGAGATTAAAAATAGCCCACAGAAACAGAGGTTCAACCAGATCTGACATATTAGGAATACCCAGTAAAGGTGTTAGAGGTCAGTGAGAGGAGATTAAAGTCAAGGACCATAAAATTCTGCAGAGTCTAGTGGAATAACCACACCGAAGAAGAATCAACTTGGGAAAGAGAAGAAGAGTTGCGTCAGAATTTCCCCTACCTGTTCTCAGACGGATCAGAATCTCGAGGACGAGATTATTCCTAAGGAGGGTAGGTTGTAACATCCCAGTTTTTGCTATCTTTTCTGCTTGCGAGTTAGCATATCTTCTTGGAATCCTTGATGTCTCAACCCTATTTTGATCTCAGGTGTGCCACTACCTTAACCTAAAAAGTTGGAAGCTAAACTTCATCTCCCAGATCATTTTCACATTTCAATCCAAAAGTATTTCAGATTAGTCCTTTTCAGAATTTTCAAAAAGCCCAAAAAGGCTAAAAGTCTCAGATCATCTCCAAATTCAAATATGATCAAATGATTATCTTTCTTTCATTTTTTTGAACGTTTTTCCCTTCTGGAAGAACTCAAAAATCTCAACCGAAACCCTAGTTTCAGCCCTGGCAAAAATGTAAAACCCTAATTACCCTATTTTACCATGTTTTTGATTTTTGTCCAAACCCTCAGATCTTATCAGATTTTACCATTTTCCCTGCAGGATGAGTCCAAGTATTTTCTTAACACTCATCTGTAAAATCAGATTGCAAATCAGCCCTTCAGAATCCCAAATTTGCAATCAGGTCCTAAATCCCGAGAAGAATCGTCGTAATTCAGTCCAAAGCCTCGCGGTTTAGTCCCTGGCTTCTTTTCTTCAACCACGACCAGAGCCCGCGTGCACAACCACGACCTGAGGACGTTCGACCGCGGTTGCTGCCACTGTTCGCTGTGAACCACCGTAGCCTTCACCGCCGGCCAGATGTGCCTCCGCCAACGGCCAAATCCCACGTGTACCGCACGTGCTCACGTCGTGCCAAGAAGCTCCACCGTGGCGATGACAGGAGACCGCAGCCTCACCGTTCGTGCACGTGTGCCTACCACTGTCAGAAACTTTTCGCCACTTTTCTGCCATGCCGAGACTCGCCATCCCGTCGTTCTGCCGAATCTAGATTTTGCGCGATACCTTCGTCTCTGGCAGAGCTCCCGCCGTGTTCCAATACTCCTCGTTGACTGCTCCGGTGCCAGAGAGCATCTCCGTTCGATTTGTTGCCGCTCCCGAGGACTCAACCCCATGGCTATAGAAAGCCCCCCCTCGCCAGTGCTTCACTCCACACCCACACTTCACCAGCAGCCCGAAACTCAGCTCTAGAGCTCGCCATTGCCGTTGCCTTCGTCTTCTTCCCCGGCGAGCCGCTTCTGGAGCTCACGGTGCCAGCCTCAACCGCGGCATCTTTCTCCAATCCAAAGCTACCAGTGATTTCCCCTCACCTTCCTCTCTGTGCCATAGCTTTTAATCGAACCCCGGTGAGACCTAACACCGGCGATCGCCGAGATTGTCTTTCTGCCCTGTTTCCCTAATGCCGAGTGATTCAAGTCAAATTGATCCTCGTGCCAGTAGAGAAAGTTGATCAGTGAGCTAGGAGAAGTAAGCCTGCAAGATTAGAATCCCCAATTTTGCCCCGAGCGTCGAATTCCCAAATTCGAGCTTCGGCAGTTCACCGAAGAACGCCGCCGAGCTTCTCCAGCCATTCCCTGGCAAAATTGAGCACACCAGTAGCTTCGTGTTGACCCTAGATGCTTCCCGAGCGTGGATATGAGTTCAAACATCATAGATCGAAAATGCCCAAATCAGTGCCTTCGTCTTCGGCCCCGATCACCGGAGTTTGTTTTTCGTCCTGAACCAGCTGATGCAACCTTGTCGTCTGGCTAGGCCACGACCCCCTGAGTATTTTACTCCACTAAATTGAACCCTGAATCGGCCTGGAAAAAAAGTTATGATCATGCCAAGTTTTGTCCAGAACCATGTCTGTGCCGTGTCGCCACCGTGGTTCATCGACACCGTTCATCGCCGTCCGGCCACTTTCTGCCCTTCAGCCAATTGAGTGAATTGTTCTTGTTATCAAGGCCTAACCCCCAGACAAAGTTGTGCATCAATTGGTGCCCTAGGTCAAAAGTTATGCAATGCCCTAGTTTCTGGCCATGTCTAGCACTATGTCAGTGCATGTCCACCAGTGGCATTGGATGATTTAGGCCTGTTACATTTGAGCTATTGAAATGCCACTTTGTCCACTAAGCCTTTGGAGCCATGTTCTACAATATTCCCTACTGTCACATCTCCAGAAAACAGACCTAGAACTAATTTAGGGCTATGTCAAGCCATGAACCGAATGTCAGTCCTTCGACATTCAAGTCCTTTTGAGCCTATCTCTTCAATCAACATCAAGTAACCTTGTCCAATCCTTTTCCCTGCATGCATGATATATTTATGTATTATTTTCCAGTACTTGTGTGCTTATATAGTGTGTATGTGTTGTTTGTATCCGCCGTGGAACCAGAAGTTGAAGGAACAAAAGAGAACTTCGAGGATTCATCTGAGCAGCTAGACCCATCACTGCAAGGCAAGTCTCAAACCCTTGATCATGTCTAGCCTAGTATTTTGAAATGAAGTATATTAACTGTTTTCAAGTATATGCATGCCTTATATTCAATCACAAAAGAGTTATATTCAAATAAAGTCATTACATCTGACTTAAATAATTGTAAATCCCCTTTTGACATTGAATATCCCTGCACCCTTGTCACCCTAGAATATCATGCTTAGGCTATGCTATGCTCAAGATTATATGTTAAATGTTGAATGGTCACATATGAGAAAAGCATGCTCAAAACCCCTTTTGTGAAAGAAAATGTGATTGGAATCGATAGTGAGGATGGTTTTATTGGATGGTGCTGTGTGCGCACTGGGAATGTGAAAGACTCCTCACTAAAGATTCATAAGGACTAGAACCTTGTGTTGTGCTTCTATGCGGCTTGAAAAATGTACCAACCACTTGCCCGGTTATGGGACGGGGGCAACTTAGTAGCTTTCTTTAGTATTAGCTTTTCCCTGCAATGGTTGTTGATCCGGTTTCTTGCAAGAAACTGGTGGGCCACTGAGGGCCACTAGTGATGTGAGTTCCGAAAAATCATGAGAGGAAAAGGTGGAAATAAGGAAGACGCCCTATGCCAGGTTAAGTCGTGCGCGGCTGTAATCAAGAGAGGCTATGTGTCTTGCGAGAACATAGACCCAGGCTAGGAAGGAAGGCAGTGGAGTGGACCCACAACGGTACTTGAGACTTAACTGTCTATTTACCGGCTAGGGAATTGTTAATGCTAGGACTGTAAACTGTTGTGTCATCTCGGCCTTGTCACATGCGTAAAAGTCGCATGGAGAGGTACCGACTTGAAAGCCGAATGATCGGTGGATTAAGGTGGTACACCTTTGCAAAGTTTAAAAAGTATTGGATACTCTGAGCTCCCAGGTCATGGAGTCTGCGCGCTGTGGATTGTATCCACGTCGATGCAGCACAAGTAGCTTTTGGAACGTTTTTCACAAAATCTGAATAAAGTGGTGACTCATGAAAGACCACCACACACAACATTTTCTGAAAATCTAACTTAGGGTTTTAAAAGCCTCGCTTCTTAAAATAAAGATCTCTTCTTGAAAACTAAGTGTGAAAATCTATTATATATATATATATATAAAGCCAAAGAGCCATTCTTTGAGAAATTCCTCCTCATCTATATATACTTGCATTCTTATTTGGGACTTGTTGAGAACCATGTGGACAATGTGCTCACCCTTGCTTTTACAAACAAATTTAAAAGAAGGATTCATTGACCCTGAGTCTTACGGTCTTGAACCCAATATGGAACAAGAAGAAGAAACTGAAGACCCAGCTTGTTAGAGGGTTACGTACCAAAGTGGAGTCCGATGTGGAAAAGGCCCGTGCAGCACCGCTGCTGCTAATGAAGAAGACCGATGATGTCCTTTTGCTTATTATTATTGTTTCATTTTGTACCGACCTTTGTGTCAAAAACTCCTTAATTTGTATCAACATTTAAATGCGTCATTTTGGCGCTAAGTTATTGTAATGTTGGTCCCTGTGATCAGCACTTGTTTTTAATTATTCGCATTTTTATATAATGCATCTTGTTGTTTTGAGCTGCAATGTACCATTTCTGAGTGCAACCCACCTGGGCGGTTGACACCGGATTCCTCAAATGAGGGTCCTACACTTACCCCATCCCCGGGGTGTTCTGCATGCCAATGATTCACTCCGCGCTTGGGGCATTCCCAGGGCCGGACGTCGACCCCTCCCCGCCGGTTGTGCCCGTCTTCCCGGAGGTGGCCCGCCGGGCTACTCCTGCGCCGTCGCTAGACCTTGCCCGGCCGGGCCCTCACTCTCCGGTTCTTGACGGTACTACTGGGGACCGCCAGGAAATGAATTCCACCCATGTCCCGGTTGCGCCTCCCGCGCCTGCAGTCAACGCGCATGAGCTCCCTCCTCCCCCGGGGCCGCCCCCGAGGGCTCCCCCGGCGGATCAAGTCCGCTTCACCAGGGAGGAGGTTGAGCAAATGCGTAATTCTGTGGAGGAGCCTCCCCCGGGTCGTGGACGCGGTGTGCCCCGCTCCCGCTCTGGTGGGGGGAAAAGACCCGCTGAGGAGCCAACCGCTCCTAGGGAGCGCCCGGACGTCCTGGAGGTCAGCTCCACCAAGCTGGAGGAAAAGCGGCGCTGCTGCCATGCCGACGGACCTCTGGGGCCCCTCCCTGACGCCGACAATGAGCGCGCATCCCCTGTTAAGGGAGACAGTGACCAGGACTCCCTCCGAGAAGTGGAAGGGGCTAACCAGCTGCTGTGCCGCAGGCTCCGGTGCATTCGATGGCCACGACCTTACCATTCGCTGCACGTCGAACATTACAACGGTGAGGCTGACCCTTATGAATTTGTGCAGGTGTATTCCACAGCCATCTCGGTGGCTCGGGGGGACGAGACGATTCAGTGCAACATCTTCCCCCTGTACCTGACCGGGATCGCCCGCTCGTGGTTCTACAACCTGAAGGCCGTCTCCATCAAGTCCTTCGCGCAGCTCAAACGTGAGTTCTGTGCAAATTTCCAGGGGAACTATGTGCGTCCCCTGGATTCCTCGCAGCTGTACACCGTCCGACAGAGGATGGGGGAGACCATCCGCAGCTTCTTCAAACGCTTTGCTCAGGTCAAGAGCAAAGTAGCTCACGTCCCTCACTCCACGGTCATTGAGGCGTGTAAAAGCGGGATCCTCCAGGGAGAGCTCCACCGGAGACTCTCGCGACGATGCCCCTCCTCCACCGACAAGCTCTTCAACGTGCTTGAGAAGTACGCTCGGGCGGAGGAGGATGACCTCTGGAAGAAGAACCAGGGGCCCCCTGCCCCCGTTGACTGGGGGGCCAGGGACCCCCTCAAACGCCCCAAGGGGGGCAATCGTGGCGAGCCACGGCCTCGGGACACCTTTGTCCTCAAGGGCGGAGGCGGCTCACGCGATGCCTCCAAGGGCAACCGCCCCTTTCCCAAGCCGAAAGGTCGTGAGGGAGGGCAGTCGTCCCACGGTCGCGAAAGCCCAGCGGCGGGAGGCAGGGAAGGTCTGTGGTGTAAATTCCACAGGTCCAATACCCATGCCACCCGGGAATGCCACCAACTGCTCCAACAATTCGCCGCATTCCTCGACCAGCATGGGCAGGGGGGGACTTCTGCCTCCTTGCACCCTCAGTCAGCCTTACCGGCCCTTCCTGCCAAATTCATTGTGGGAGGGGGAGCCACCAGAGACTCTCCCCTTCCAAACCTCCCAAAGGCGTGTTAACGTCATTGTGGGAGGGTCCGCCTCCGGGCGGGACTCTAAGCGTCAACTAAGGAATACACGCGCGAAGTAAATGTGGTGGGGGTGCTGCATACGTCCCAGCCGCCCAAGTGGTCGGACGTCCCCCTCACTTTTACGGCAGAAGACACGCGTAAGGTTCACTTCCCCCATGATGACGCGCTCATCGTCTTCGCTACCATCTACAATTGCCATCTGGCCCGCATCCTCATGGATGGCGAGAGCTCCGCCGACGTCCTCTACTTAAAGGCGTTTAGGGAGATGCACATGGACGAGAAGCTCCTGCAGCCCACAGCAGGACCCTTGTAGGGATTCATCCTGGGGAAGACAATCCACCACGTGGGGATGGTCGATCTCCCCAAGACCTTCGGCACCCCGGACAACTACCGGACAGAGATGGTCTTGTTTGATGTGGTAGACCTCCCCTCTTCTTACAACGCGATCATGGGGAGGACCACGATTAACCGCTTAGGGGCCGCAATCCACCAGAACTACCTCTGTGTGAAGATCCCCGGGCCTCACGGCGTGATCACCACCCGGGGAGACCAAGACGTGGCCCGGGCTTTATACGAGCACGCTGCCGCGATGATCGGAAGCGTCAACGTGATCAAGACCCCCGGGGGGAGACCTTTTCCCCGGGGCCAGACGCCGCCGCGATTCCTTCCGGGAGGTCCCTCCCCAAGCCGCATCCGGAAGGGGACCTCCGGAAGATCCCTCTGTCCCCGGACGACGGGGACAAGACCGTCAGGATCGGGGAGGATCTCCACGAGGAGCACGCGGACCAACTCGCAGCTTTCCTTCGCAAAAACTCCGACGTTTTTTCCTGGAAGCCTTTCGACATGCGAGGCGTCGCCCGGGACGTCATCGAGCACAAGCTCGCGGTGACCCCCGGTCACCCCCCGGTCAAGCAGAAGCGGAGGAAACTCTCCCTCGAATGCCAAGAGGCGATCAAGGTCGAGATTGCCCGGCTCCGAGAGGCGGGGTTCATTCAGGAGGTCCTGCACCCCGAGTGGCTCGCGAACCCCGTCCTCGTGAAGAAGTCGAATGGAAAGTGGCGAATGTGCGTGGACTTCACCGACCTCAACCGCGCTTGCCCCAAAGACAACTTCCCATTCCCACAAATTGACCAGTTGGTCGACTCGACCACGTGGTGCGAGTGATGAGCTTCTTAGACGTGTATTTGGGCTATCACCAAGTCCGGATGGCAGAAGGGGATGAGGAAAAGGCGAGTTTTATAACGCCCCTCGGGACCTTCTGCTACGTCCACATGCCCTTCGGGCTAAAGAACGCTAGAGTGACCTTCCAGCAACTCATGACGCTGGTCCTCAAGGACTAGATCGGTTGCAATGTCGAAGTCTACGTCGACGATGCGGTCGTCAAAAGTCCCCGCGCGACTGCTCACATCGACGACTTGGCAGAGACCTTCCGCAACCTCCGCGCATACGGCTTGAAGCTCAACCCGAAGAAATGTGCCTTCGGCGTGCGCGGGGGGAAGCTCCTGGGTTTCCTCGTGTCCCAGCGGGACATAGAGGCCAACCCCGAAAAGATCCGGGCATTCCTGGACATGCCCCTGCCGCGCTCGGTCAAAGACCTTCAACGACTCACTGGCCGCTTAGCCGCGCTGAGTCGTTTCGTCTCGCGGTCAGGGGAACGCGGCCTCCAATTCTTCAAAATCCTCTGAGGGCTCGAAGGGTTCCGGTGGACCCCTGAGGCCCAGGAGGCCTTCGACGACCTGAAGAACGCTACAACAGAAATGCTTTTCACTATCGGTTCCAAGTCAGATCTACTATCGGTTCTCTTACCACTAGTGATCGGCACAATAGAAGAAACGTAGCACACCCCTATCAGTTAAAAACTGATAGTAAAATACCTACACCTCCATCGTTTAGTAATCGCTATCGATTGTCTATGCGGGTGGTCGTTCCTCCTCTGGATTGCCTTGTTCTTCTCGCTAAGGGACTTCGTACCAGAAACAAGAAAATTAATGCACTGCTGGTTACTGCATACAACGGTGTAACCAAGAAAAGGAACCATACATACCTTGAACTCAGGGGTCCCCTTCTGTTGGGTGAATTGCTCCCATACCTCCTCCGTTATGAAGGGGTAATTCTCGCATGGAGATTTGCCTTTAGCGAGGAAGGTACTGACGAGGACGCTCTTGAAGGTTTTCCACATGTTGTTCATGCCCTTCAAGCAAGCTATCTTGGGACCATCATCGGGGATGTTCCACTTGGCCTGTTTCAAATGGTGCATATAAGCAGGACTTACCTAATCTTTGGGATAAACCAAGGGAATGTGATTACTCATGAGTTCAGTGATTTTGATTAATTTTACCTTCACTTCCGCCCACAGCCTATCCCTCTCGTCTGCCTTAATGTCCTTCCAGCTCTGGACGGTGATCTTCACCCTTTCCTTCACCAACAAACCGACATAGGCAGCGTACTGGCCAGCGTTCTTCCCAATCGGTCTCCCGAACTGGTTGAACTCACATGAAAGATCCACGTGTTTGGCCAAACGGCACAACATCATCGCGCCTCGCGCCTTCCTCTTGCGCTGGGACGAGGCAGCGTCATCTACGTTCGCCCTTGCCGAATCACTACTATCAGCCGAGGAAGATGCCGACATGTCTTTACCTCAAATTCCATGAACAGACCATCAATTGATATGAAGAAAGGTACATGACAAAGTTCATAACTAAAATGGAATGGCAATGATGAACCACCTCTTTTTGTTAATATGTCAAATTTTCATTCAAAAGGCCAAAAATCATCAATTCCTATCAACATGGTCTTCAAAATAGATTTAAAATGGATTTGTAAACTCAATTTGCAAAAGGTTGTCGAACTTCAACCTTCTTGCTTAACATAAAGATCATTTGATAACTCTTGATTGTAAAATCCTATTTTAAAAATTTTTTCAGAAAAATATATTTCATGCAATGAAAATCATTTCTGTAAATTTTCATTTCAAATGTATTTGATTTGAGCAATAGTTGATTCTTTTCACAAAAGAAATATGAACTCTGCAAAATTCAGACTTTTCAATGTACTATCGGTTGACACTAACAAACCGATATGACATACTCTATTTCCTATCAGTTTGACAATTAAAACCGATAGTACTCAAGTTTGTATTCAGGAAAATATATAAGATTAGCAGTGCAAACTATGCTAGTCTCTCTGCAGGAACATAAAGAATCATGGCTTTGTGATAAAAATTTAAATGAACCAAAATTTCATATGAAAATTAGAAAATGGGAAATAATTAACAGAAAATTCAGATTATGGTCTTTACTATCGGTTCGAAATAAGAAACCGATAGTGGACGACACTGTACGAAAAATTCCTAGTGATTTTCATCAAGTCTGTAATTCTCATAGCTATCAAGTTTATAATTCCTGCACTTTTAATCTAGTTTTATATTTGTAATCCATTGAACCACATATGAACTATTGAATATAAATTTAAGAAATTGACGCGAGCGGTTTGGTCAAGAACACTTACAGTCATTCGTGGAGTGTCCTACAATGGCGCGATGTAGTGGCCGGAGGCGGTGGAGAACCCAATTGCGATCAGCAATGGTGGCGCAGAGGAGCGAAAAAGCGAACGTCGGGGAGGCTAGGGTTTTCCGCGCGCGAGTATTTGGAATGTGATCAGTTGCACTGGAGGGAAAATCGTGCGAGGTTAACCTAATATATGAATCTTTACTATTGGCTCATAATCACCAAACCGATAGTAAATACAATGGAAGTTAGGGTTTGGAGTGTTGGCATTGTTCACTATCGGTTTTATGATTATTAACCGATAGTAAATTAAGAACAGGTTCTCATAACATAATATGAATTACTATCGGTTTTGAACAATAAAGCGATAGTATAGTTTAATTTCATATCGGTTTGGAAATTGGAACCGATAGTAGAATACAATGTTATTGACCCTAAAAGATTTCCCTGAGAACAATTACAGATGATCTCAGTACATCATTTTGCACTTGTAAAGACACCTGAAACCCCATGCAAATGACTTCCAATAATTTTGAAATAAATTAACAGTAAAGACCAATCATGGAACATAAGGAATCATGCATATAGAAACTTTCTTCGAATGGCCAATCATGATGGAGATATCAAAATGACAAACCTGCCAAAAACCACGAGGAATCTGAACTTTGCAGTTTTCATATTGATTTGTGAAAAGAATCAATTATTGCTCAAATCAACTCCAATTGAAATGAAAATTTACAGAAATGATTTTCATTGCATGAAATATATTTTTCTGAAAAAATTTTCCAAATAGGATTTTACAATCAAGAGTTATGTTCAAATGATCTTTATTGCCAATGTATTTCACTATCGGTTTTATGATTATTAACCGATAGTAAATTAATCCACTGTACAAGATCAAACCAAAATGATTATGAAAATTTGCAGTTTTCATATTGATTTGTGAAAAGAATCAATTATTGCTCAAATCAACTCCAATTGAAATGAAAATTTGCAGAAATGATTCTCCATGCATCACGTATGTTTTCCTAAAGAATTTTTGAAAAATGATTTGAAGAATTCTTCGATTAAAGATCCAAGTAATATACGTCACTTACATATTGCAAATAAGTCAAGAATGGTTGTCCACTCATAATCCTTCTTCGTGGTCGTCTCCCAGGTAACTTGTTTCGTCAATATCTTCGGTAGGGATAGATTGAAGAATTTCATCTAAAAATGGAGGTAGTTCGCCGAACTGATCATACTCTTCTTCATCCACAACGTCTTCGACCCCAACAATACGTCTCTTACTATGAAGGAGAACGTGCAACTTTGGGTTGGCCGGGTCAACGATGTAGAACACCTTTGTGGCTTGCTCAGCAAGTATAAATGGGTCATCTTGGTGTGCGACTCTACTGAGATCGACGAGAGTAAACCCATAATTGTCGACTTTAACACCTCGAGAGATTTCGACCCATTGGCATCGAAACAGAGGAATCTTAAGTAATACATAATCGAGCTCCCATATTTCCTCAATAACACTGTAATATGAGTTGAGTGCCCTTACTGCCCTGGCATCCTCTGAAATAGCAAGTAGTGTCACTCCACTACATTGCATAGTACTCTTCTCCTCCTGAGTTCTTGTGTAAAATGAATAGACGTTGATGTCATACCCCTGCCAAGTCCCTACAGTAAATCTGGGCTCTCTGGCCAACCATGTAACAACTTCATCTACGTTGCCCTCAGAAGCTTGCAGAACTCTATTTTCGATCCACCCAGCAAACTTCTTGCTATGTTCTCTGGTGACCCAAATCTCTGGCTTCGAAGGATTCTGTGTCTGTAACATTTCCTTATGCTCTTGTATGTATGGCTCCACCCCCGTCATGTGCTGTAAGAACCAAAAATGGGCTTTTGCATACAGATCACTAGAGGGGACGACTGTTTTAAATCCAATCGTTCCAATGCCCTAAAGCCTGCCCTCATGCCGGGACGTAGGAACATCAATTGCGTCAACCCCGCCCATATAGTTGGGGAAAAATTCAATCACCTCCTCGGCGGCATAACCTTCAATGGTACTGCCCTCAGGCCGATGTCGATTCCTTACATATCCCTTCAAAATACCCATAAATCTCTCAAATGGATACATGTAGCGCAGGAACACGGGTCCACAAAACTTAATTTCTCTGACAAGGTGAACAATTAGATGGACCATAACATCAAAAAAAGATGGAGGGAAATACATCTCCAGCTGACAAAGAGTTGTAGTCACATTGCGTTGCAAATCGTTCAATCCATTCAGATCAATTACTTACAAGGAAACAGTTGCAGCAAATATTCAGATCCAAAAAATATGACATGTTCCACGAATGGAGCTAATTAACTTGCTAGGAGTACACGCTTACCTTGCTAAGATATTGTGTTGAAGAAATAATATAGCTTTGTAATTGTCTCTCTGACTTTGACTGGGAGAATGCCTCTGATAGCAATGGGAAGCATTTGTGATATCAATACATGACAATCATGGGACTTCGTACCAACCAGTTTCAAGTTTTTCATGGACACAAATTTTTTCAAGTTCGCAGAATACCCACATGGAACTTTGACACCATATAGGCACTGAAAGAGTTCTGTTTTTTCTCTTTTTGACAAAGTATAGCAGGGGGAGGTATGTATGCTTTCCCTTCTCCAACGGTGCAAGCTCAGTCCTTATGCCCATGTCGAGCATGTCACGGCGAACGTTGATGCCATCTTTCGTCTTTCCTGGAATGTTCAACAACAAACCAATCAAACTGTCACAAACATTTTTCTCTACGTGCATAACATCAATGCAATGTCGAACTTGTAAGTGCTCCCAATATAGCAGATCCTAAAGAATCGATCTCTTCTTCCAAACATTTTTTCCTGGAGGTTTAGAACATTTACCGAACTCAACTTTGATGTCCTTCACGCGCAAGTAAAGCTCCTTACCAGTCACAAACACTGGGGCTGATCCTTTCCCAGGCTTCCCATTAAATGATTTCCTCTTCTTATGGTAAGCGTGATGCATCGGAAGGAATATGCGGTGACCCATGTACACTGTTTTTCTGCAACTCGATAACCACATGCTTTCAGTTTCATCCAGGCAAATAGGACAAGCCTTGCCTTCTTTCGTACTATACCCCGACAAATTTCCATAGGCCGGGAAATCATTTATGGTGCAAAATATCATGGCCCGCAACATGAAATTCTCTCGCTTATGTGCATCCCACACCTGCACCCCTTTGCTCCACAATTTATGTAAGTCCTCGACTAACGGTGATAGAAACACGTCAATATCATTCCCGGGTTGTCTGGGTCCTGAAATTAGTAACGACATCATGATGTACTTGCGCTTCATACATAACCAAGGTGGAAGATTGTAGATGCATAAAAAAACCGGCCAAGTGCTCTGTCGACTGCTCATATCTCCGTGTGGATTCATACCATTCGTACTCAACCCAAACCTTATATTCCTCACTTCGCCGCCAAACTCACCGAATGTTCTGTTAATCTTTCTCCATTGAATAGAATCAGCTGGATGTCTTAGTTTTCTGTCTTGTTTCCGACCTTCAACATACCAACGCAAGTACTTCGCATCTTTCGGATTTGCAAACAGCCGTTCAATCTAGGAATCACAGGCAAATACCACACAGTTTTGGCCGGCGTCCCTTTCTTTACCTCATCACATCCTTTTTGACAAATTGGAGCTACCGCCTGAACTAGCAGGAGTCCATAATGTTTTTCACGTATCCCAACTAAGGAAATGCCTGAGAAAGCCAACGGAGCAAGTGTCTCCTTTAGAAACGGAGATTCAACCAGATCTGACATATCGGGAATACCCTGTCAAGGTGTTAGAGATCAGTGAAAGGAGATTAAAAACAAGGACCATAAAATTCTGCAGAGTCCAATGGAATAACCACACCGAAGAAGAATCAACCTGGGAAAGGGAAGAAGAGTTGCGTCAGAATTTCCCTTACCTATTCTCAGACTGATCAGAATCTCGAGGACGAGATTATTTTTAAGGAGGGTAGGTTGTAACATCCCAGTTTTCGCTATCTTTTCTGCTTGCTGGTCAGCATATCTTCTTTGGAATCCCAGATGTCTCAACCCTATTTTGATCTCTTATCTCAAAATCATAATCTCAGGTGTGCCACTACCTTAAATTAAAAAGTTGGCAGCTAAACTTCATCTCCCAGATCATTTTCACATTTCAGTCCAAAAGTATTTCAGCATAGTCCTTTTCAGAATTTACAAAAAGCCCAAAAAGGCTAAAAGTCTCAGACCACCTCCAAATTCTGATCTGATGAAATGGTTGTCTTCCTTTTACTTTTTTGAACGTTTTTCCCTTTTGGAAGAACTCAAAAATCTCAACCGAAACCCTAGTTTCAGCTCCGACAAAAATGTCAAACCCTAATTACCCTGTTTTCGATTTTTGTCAAAACCATGAGATCTTATCTAATTTTGCCATTTTTCCTGCTAGATGAGTCCAAGTATTTTGGTAACACTCATCTGCAAAGTCAGATTGCAAATCAGCCCTTTAGAATCCCAAATTTGCAATCAGGTCCTAAATCCCGAAAAGAATCCTCACAAATCGGCCCAAAGCCTCGCAGTTTAGTCCCTGGCCCTTATTCGACTTCGACCAGAGCCCCGCGTGCACGACCACGACCAGAGGTCGTTTCGACCGCAGCTGCCACCGTTCGCCGTGAACCTTCACCGCCGGCCAGTTGTGCCTCTACCAATGGCCAAATCCTACGTGTCCGCACGTGCTCACGTCGCACCAAGGAACGCCACCGTGGCGATGACCGGAGACCGCCAGCATCACCGTTCGCGCGCGCGTGCCTGCTACTGTCAGAATCTTTGCGCCACTTTGCTGCCATGCTGAGGCTTACCATCCCGTCGTTCTGCCAAATCCAGATATCGCGCGATTCCTTCGTCTCTGGCAGAGCTTCCGCCGTGTCCCAACACAACTCGTTGACTGCTCCGGCGCCAGACTAGTATCCCAGTTCGATTCTCAACAACTCCTGAGGACCCAGCCCCATGGCTATATAAAGCCCCGTTCGCCCAGTGCTTCACTCCACACCAAAGCTCACCAGCAACCCGTAGCTTAGTTCTGGAGCTTGCCATCGTCTTCTTCCCCGACGAGCTACTGAAGGAGCTTTCGTCGCCAGCCCAAGTCTCTGCATCTTTCTTCAACCCAAGATCACCGGTGAGTTCCCCTCACCTTCCGCTCTGTTCCATAGGATTTAATTGAACCCCGGCGAGACCGAGCCCCGGCGATCGCCGAAATTGTCTTTCGCCCTGTTCCCCCAATGCCGAGTGATTCAAGCCAAATTGATCGTCGTGCCAGTAGAGAAAGATAATCAGTGAAACTAATGGAGTAAGCCTGCAAGATTGGAATCCCCAATTTTGGCCCGAGCAAAGAATCCCCAATTTCGGATTCTATCAGTTCGTAGGAGATCGCCGCCGAGCTTCTCCAGTGACCCCTTGGCTAAATTGAACCTCCCAATAGCTTCCTGCTGTCCCCTAGATGCCTCACAAGCATGGAATTGAGCTCAAACGCCCTAGATCAAAAACGCCCAAATCTGTGCCTTCGTCTTCGGCTCCGTTCACCGGAGTTCATTTTTCGGCCGATCCAGCTGATGCCACCTTGTCATCTAGCTAGGCCTCAACCCGCTGAGTATTTTACTCCACTAGCCCAAACCCCGAATTGGCCTTGATCAAAAGTTATCCCCTTGCCAAGTTTTGTCCAGAACAATGTCTGTGCTGTGTCGCCACCGTAATACATCGACGCCGTTCATCGCCGTCCGGCCATCTTTTGCCCTGAAACCACCGCCAATATGTTCCTGGCATCCACGCCTATCTCCTAGACATAGTTGGTGAAGAGTTTGAAGCCCAAAAACAAATTTAACCTTCTGCCCTAATTTTTGACAATGTCAGTGCAGTGTCAATGCATGTCAGCCACAGACATTGGCCCTGTTTAACCTTTTCCATTTCAGCAATTGAAATGCCACTTTGTCCACTAAGCTCCTGGAGCCATGTTCTACAATATTCCCTGCTGTCACATCTCCAGAAAACGTACCTAGAACCAACTTAGGGCTATGTCTAGCCATGAACAGAATGTCAGCCCTTCGACATTCAAGCCCTTTTGAGCCTATCTCTTCAATCAACACCAAGTGACCTTGTCCAAACCTTTTCCCCTGCATGCATGATATATTTATTTATTATTTTCTAGTACTTCTGTGCTTATATAGTGTGTATGTGTTGTTTGTGTCCGCCGTGGAACCAGAAGTTGAGGGAGCAGAAGAGATCTTCGAAGAATCAACTGAACAGCTAGACCCATCTCTGCAAGGCAAGTCTCAAACCCTTGATCATGTCTAGCCTAATATTTTGAAATAAAGTATGTTAGCCGTTTTCAAGTATATGCATGCCTTAGATTCAAATAAGAGTTATGTTCCAATGAAATGGTAGATATGACCTAAATAATTGTAAAGCCCCTTTTGTGATTTAATAATCCATGCACCCTTGTCACCCTAGATTATATGTTAAATGTTGAATGGTCACATATGAGAAAAGTATATTCAAGACTCCTTTTTGTGAAAGAAAATGTGATTGGAATCGATAGTGAGGAAGGTTTGATTGGATGGTGCTGTGTGCGCACTGGCAATGTGAAAGACTCCTCACTAAAGATTCATAAGGACTAGAATCTTGTGTTGTACTTCTATGCGGCATGAAAAATGTACCAACCACTTGCCCAGTTATGGGACGGGCGCAACATAGTAGCTTTCTCAGTATTAGCTTTTCCTTGCAATGGTTGTCGGTCCGGTTTCTTGCGAGAAACTGGTGGGCCAATAAGAGCCGTGAGTGATGTGAGTTCAGAAAAATTATGAGGGGAAAAGGTGGAAAGAAGGAAGACGCCCTATGCCAGATTAAGTCGTGCGTGGCTGTAATCAAAAGAGGCTATGTGTCTTGCGAGAACATAGACCCAGGCTAGGAAGTAAGGCAGTGGGGAGGACCCACAATGGTACTTGAGACTTAACTATCTATTTACCAGGCAGGGAACCGTTAATGCTAGGATTGTAAACTGTTTGTGATCTCGGCCTTGTCACATGCGTAAAAGTCGTATAGAGAGGTACCAACTTGAAAGCTGAGTCATCGGTGGATTAAGGTGGTACACCTTTGCAAAGTTATAAAAAGTATCGGATACTCTGAGCTCCTAGGTTATGGAGTCTGCGCGCGGTGGATTCTATCCACGTCGATGCAGCACAAGTAGCTTTTGGAAAGTTTTTCACAAAATCTGAGTAAAGTGGTGACTCATGAAAGACCGCCACACACAACATTTTCTGAAAATCTAGCTTAGGGTTTTAAAAGCCCCGCTTTCGAAAATAAAGATCTTTTCTTCAAAACTAAGTGTGAAAATCTATTCTATTTATATATATATAAAGCCACATAGCCATTCTTTGAGAATTCCCCCTCATCTGTATATATCTGCATTCTTATTTGGGACTTGTTGAGCACCATGTGGACAATGTGCTCACCCTTGCTTTTACAAACAAAATTTAGAAGAAGGATTCATTGACCCCGAGTCTTACGGTCTTGAACCCAACATGGAACAAGAAGAAGAAACTGCTCCAGAAGACCCAGCCTGTGCAACACCGCTGCTGAAGAAGATGAAGACGGATGAAGTCCTTTTGCTCACTGTTGTTGATTTATTTTGTGCCGACCTTTGTGTCGAAAACTCCTTAATTTTGTATCAACATTAAAGTGCGTCATTTTGGCGCTATGTTATTGTAATGTTGGTCCCTGTGATCAGCACTTGTTTTAATTACTTGCATTTTTATATAATGCATCTTGTTGTTGCGAGCTGCAATGTACCATTTCTGAGTGCAACCCACCTGGGCGGTTGCCACAGGATTACTCAAATGAGGGTACCACACCCACTGTCATAACTATTAGTTCATATGACGTCATTTTACTATCAGTTTGTTTTATATAACCGATAGTAAAATTTCCTCTATTGTATCGGTTTGTACAATAGTAACCGATAGTAAAAATTTCGTAATTTCACTATCAATTACCAAAGACAAACTGATAGTAAAATTTACTCTATTATATCCGTTGGTACAGTATGAACCGATAGTATAAAGTCCAAAATTTCACTATCAGTTACCAAAGACAAACCGATAGTACTATTTCATCTATTATATCGGTTGGTATAGTAATGACCGATAGTAAAAAATGTTTGCATTTCACTAACGGTGTACCAGAATATAACCGATAGTAAAAAGCCTCTTCTCCACCGCTATTGTCCTACTCTATCGGATTTTTCCCAGATTGCTTATAACCATTAGAAGATATGGGTTAGTGAATTGCATTTATGTAGTAGTGGAAGTATCTCACGAGCTCCCCAATGCTCGTGAGCCCGTCCCCGGAAGAGCCTCTGCTCCTTTACCTCGCCGCGACCCCGGTCGCCGTGAGTGCGGTATTGGTAAAGGAGCAAGACGGGCAATAGCGTCCCGTGTACTACATGAGCAAGGCCCTCCAAGGGGCCAAAACTCAGTACACGGAGATGGAGAAGATATGCTATGCCCTTCTGATGGCGTCCCGGAAGCTTCGTCATTACTTCCTGGGGCACCCCATCATTGTCCCATCATCCCTCCCCTTGAGGGAGGTGCTCCGGAACAAGGAAGCTACTGGCCGGATAGGGAAGTGTGGGGCCAAGCTCGCCCCCTTTTCCCTTTCCCTCACGGGGTGCTCCACCATCAAGTGACAAGTCCTCGCTGACTTTGTGGCGGAATGGACTCCTGCCTCCGGGCTCGGGGACAAAGACCTCCCTTCACCGCGCCGACGCAGCGACCATTGGACACTCATGTTCGATGGCTCCCTGTGTCTCACCGGGGCCGTCGCAGGAGTAGTCCTCCGGAGCCCCGAGGGGAGGGAACTGGAGTATGCAGTGCGGCTCGAGTTCCCTGCCACAAACAACGTCGCCGAATACGAGGCCTTGCTCCTTGGGTTGCGCCTCGCGCGCTCCTTGGGAATTCGACGCCTCCTAGTAAAGGGAGACTCTCAGCTCGTAGTTTGCCAAATAGACAAGTCCTACATGTGCCATGACGCAAACTTGAGCCTTTACTTGCACGAAGTGCGCAAGATGGAGAAGCACTTCGGTGGACTAGACGCCCGGCACATCCCGCAGAGGGACAATGACCGGGCCGATGCCCTAGCCTGTGCAGCCAGCACCCAGGAACCGCTCCCCAAAAGGGCCTTCTTGGAGATCATCGCAAAGCCCTCGGTGACCTCCCCGGACGTGGGCGATGCGCCCTGCGTCCCGGAAGTGGCCAAAATCACTCGTACTCCATCTTGGATGGATCCCCTCGTCTCCTTCATCAAGGGGGAGGGGGAGCCTCCCAACGAGACCGAAGCCAAGCTCCTCCGGGCCAAGGCTCGGGTATACCTCCTATTGGAGGGGAAGCTTTACAAGTAGGGGGCTTCCGCTTTGCTCCGTTGCCTTCCACGGCCGGAAGGGCTCCGACTTCTCGAGGATATTCACTCGGGAGGCTGTGGGTCTCATTTGGCCTCGCACGCCATCGCGACCAAGGCCCTTTGCCAGGGTTTCTATTGGCCCACGATGATTTGCGACGCGCGAGACCTTGTCTCCGCATGCGAGGCTTGCCAGAAGATGGCCAAGGGTTCGAACCTCCCCCCTGCAGAGCTGCAGACTATCCCCATCACTTGGCCCTTTGTGCGCTGGGGGATGGACCCCCTAGGCCCCTTCCCCCCAGCGCCCGGGAGCTACAAGTATGCGGTGGTCGCGGTTGACTACTTTACTAAGTGGGTAGAGGCTAAACCTCTGGCAACATCACGTCCAGGGCGGTACAGCGGTTTCTTTGGAAAAATATCGTATGTTGTTTCGGCGTCCCCCTAGAGATCACTGTCGATAACGGGACCCAATTCGACTCGGTATATTTCTGGGAATTCTGCGAAGGCCTGGGGCTCACCATCCACTTCTCCTCGGTAGCTCATCCCCAGAGCGACGGGGCCGTTGAATGTGTCAACGGCGTAATCCTACAAGGGTTACGCCGACGGCTCGAACAAGCCGCCTCCAAGCGGGGTGCACAGGTGGAGGAGCTCCCTAGCATCCTCTGTTCCATGCGCATGACCCCGAGCCGGCCGACGGGACACACCCCCTTCTCCCTTGTATATGGGGCCGAGGCAGTCCTTCCCCCAGAGATTGGCTTCCGGTCGCTGCAGGTCGAGCTCCTAGACAGAGCCACGACCACGACGTACCAAGCCAACGAGGCAAATCAACGACTGGAGATTGGCTTCCGGTCGCTGCGGGTCAACCTCGTGGAGGAGGAACGCGGCAGAGCGCTCCTCCGCTACGCCATCTACGAGCGCGAAATGGCACGCGCATACAACCAGCGCGTCCGCGAGAGGGCTTTCCGCCTAGGGGACCTCGTCCTCAAGCGCGTCAAGGACCCCCAAGCCTAGGGCAAACTCTCCCCAAGTGGAAGGCCCCTACAGGATCTCGGCGGTCCTGGGCTCGGGGGCTTACATGCTCTCCAACCTTCAAGAGCAGGAGTAGAAGCACACGTGGAACATGCGCTCGTCCCGCCCCCCCAGAGCGATTACGCCAGAGGGGACGGGGACATTGTACTCACCATTCCCTCCCCCGTCGTAATCTTGCGGGGGGAGGCGTTGTATCTTAACTCACTTTCAATACAACTGGTTTTTTCCTCAGCCATGGCTCATTGTAGAGTTTTTACATTACCGACTTTCACGGTGATGCCCTCCCCGCGACGAAGTGGGCTATCACAACCCAACAAGTCCCTACAACGGGAGTCCCACTCCCGTAGGGCGGCTTACGATCACCCCACATGGACTGAGGGTGTAAGCGGCAACCCGGTCCTCAGGGACCGTGGTAACGAGCCAATTTGAGAGACTAGTCCCGTACTCAAACACTCAGACCCATCATCGGGCGCATCCTCCTCCGGGAGTCGATTGTCTCCCTAGAGATGAAATTCTCGGATATTCTTTCTTGGAGATCTTGTTCCCGGCTCCCCGTTTTCACGGCGACCGGAGGGTTTTCTCCCGGAGAGAATTTCTGGGAATCTCGGATTTCCTTGGATGTTCTCCCCCGGAGACCTCATTCCTGGCTCCCCGTTTTCACAGCGACCGGAGAGTCCTCTCCTGGAAGAATTCCCGGAAACCTCAGGCCTTGTCCTCATGGTGGCCGGATGATCTCACCAGGGACTTCGAAAAATTGTTCTCGGTCCCCCGTTCTCACGGCGACCGGGAAAAGTTCTCACCGGAACCTTTGGAAAACTTGAAAACTTAATTGAAGATTTTGCCCCGGGGCTTTGTCACCTCCACAGCGCGTAGAGTTACCCTCCGGCCCGCTGTGGAGGGGGGGGTAACCTACCCGGGGATCACCCTGTTCCGGACCTGGACTATTAAAAAATTCACAAAGTACAGAAGCAAACTTAGCTTTATTGAAAATATTCATTTAACCAGAGGACATCTTCCCCCTCCGGTGGGCATCGTTACATTAAACACGATACAACCCGGAGTATAACCCGGATGGCTCCTACACCTAATAATCCCGGAGGCCCTCTGATAGCTCCCGGGCCAGGTCTCGATATAAACTTTGTATACGACGCTGGGCCTCTCGGAGCAAATCTTCGGGCCAATACTCGTAGCCCGCCGGTGGAAGTATTCGAAGCGGGGGAACCCTCTGGGACCCCGGTCGCGGAGGGGACAGTTCGACGCGGTGGTTGTTGAAGTTGTCCAGGTGCCACTCCGGATGCCACCGCAATCGGATTGGCTCCCGGGAAACACCCCTGCCATGTCCCCCGGAGAATAGACTTATCAAAATGAAGGCGGCCTGGGCTTCCCCCGGGTGACACCCGCCAGAGACTGGGGGCTCCACCTTCGGAGAAGCTCCCTGTAACATCGGGACACCCCTGAGGTTGCGCTCCAACCTCGGGGGTCTTTGTCTGGAAGTGACTCCCCGAGCCCCGGGAGTAACCTCCCGGGAAACCTGGTAAAATTCATTCAAAGACTTAGCAAAGAAATTTCATATCTATTGCATCAAAATGTTTTTGTACAAGTGTCGGGGGCTTCCTCTAAGAAGCTATGGGGAGCAAAAACCTTAAAACAAAAAAGGGTCCTATCTAAGGGCTCGGGGGGAGGCCCATACTTGTTCATTGGGGTCCTCCCCCCGGAAGTCTCCGTCGGAGCTGCAGCGTCTGCCCCCGGAGGCGCCGACTACGAGAATCGCACCTGAACTATCCGGTTGTAGAAGCCGCCGGCGAGCTGCTCCACTTCTCGTTGAGATGGCTCGAAGAGCTCCGGAAAGCTCTGGGGGATCCGGCCCCGATTGCCTGGGCGCCAACCCCCCGGTGCTCCATGAGCTCGGCCGCGGCAGCCACCACCGGGATGGCCCGGCCCCGTGCCCAGGCATCGGCGGCCTCCAGGATCACGGAGACTTGTGTGTTGACAAAACGCACAGCCTCCGTGAGCGTCGCCGGTGCCGCCTCGGAGGTGGCTCCCGAGCCAAGGCTCACTCCAAGCCCTTCGAGGGCTAAACAGACAGAGCAGCCTGCATCCATCACCGCCCGGATGCTGGAGCCCTTGAGCTCCTAGAGGGCTCCCTCCTTGGCCTTTGCCTCCCTCTGGAGCCGATCGTTGGCATTCTCGGAGGTGTGGAGCAGGGCCCGAACCCGGGCCAACTCCTGGAGGGCGTCGTCTCGCTGCTCCAAGTAGGCGGCGGCCTTCTCCTCCGCCTCCTTCAGCGCTTTATCGAAACACGCTTCAATCCCCCAGGCGATGGCCGCCCCCTGCAAGCACGAGAATTAGTTAAAATTTGAATTGAAGTCCCAAAGGAAACGAACCACCGGTTCAAGAATGAACGATGATCTGGAGAGATTGAAGCTCCCCGCAGCGTTCGCGAAGCGTCCCTTGCGAGACGTACTCCTGGACCTTTTTGGTCTGTAGGCCCTCCACAAACCGGAAGACCTCCCCCACGGACAGCAGGGGGGTCTCCCTCCTGGCATCACCGGACCCATCGGGACCGGCAGGGGGTCCCCTCGTGAAGGTCGTGGGGGTGATGAAGGCCGGAGTTGCGATGGCCGGCATCCTTGCCGCCGAAGAAATGTCCGAGGAGGAGGCCGACAAGCTCTCCGAGGGGGTACCCCCTTGGGAGGATATGGAGCCCTTCCCCTTTCCGGGCTGCAGGGCCCCTAGGACCTCTGTTGCTTGGGGGACCCCTAGACCGAGGGGCTCCCCCCCTTCGGCCTCTCCGGCTCCGGCGGTGCCGGGGCCGCTGGGAGAGCAATCGCCGAAGGGGGTGAGGTGGCATAATCTGCCGAATCGGATGCCCCGCGTCAACGGCTGCCTCCTTTCCCCGAGCCTCTGCGGAGGCCTCGGGGAGGTGCGCGAGCTCCCGCGCCTCCATCGCCCCCCCGGATTTCTCCGGAAGAGGCGGCGTCACTTCACGCCGGAGAGGTGCCCGCGCATGCCCTTACCCTGGGGCTGCCTCCCGAGCTTTCACCAACGTAGAGTCCGGCGTTGTTGAAGGACTGGGGGTCTTATGAGCCTTGGCCCATTTTGGCTCAGAACCCCCGGCAACCTCCTTCCCCCTCTTGTGGGAATCGAGAGTAGGGAGAGGTGTCCTCGCCGATAGCCTCAGCCCGAAGGCCTTGCCCACCAAGTTCCGAGGAGGACCTTCCCCGATGACGCGCACGATGCGCTCATGCTCATCGGCGTAATACCTCCCGAGGAGGTTCTCCGCCTTCTCCCGGGCGGCAGGATATGGCTGGACTGCAAAAGGTAAGAGTTAGAAAATTCAACGAAGCAATGAGCAAAGTAGCCGGGAGTTTACGTCGGCTCACCGGCTTTTGCGGGGGCCGCTGCGCCGGGCACATCTCGATATCCCTCCTCCCGTGGGAGAAGGGGGAGATCTTCAACAAGGTCAGCTCCTCGAAGGCGTCCCTCATGGAACGGACGCCCCGGGAGCCAACGACGTTGCTGAGGAGCTTCATCTCCTCCTCGGTCCACACCGGGGGCTTGGGGGCGGACGATCGGCTGTAGGAGGGAGGCTACGGTGAGTACTTCATCTCGTTGTCCCGGACCCGGAGGTAGAATCACCTTCGGACCCAGTCCCCCTAGTGGTCCCGGGAGGCTGCCACCGGGTACTCCGCTACCCGGAAAGGTAGGAGCTGGATCATCACCGAGCCGAATGGGGACTTCGGCCCTCCCTTCACCAAGTGGGAGCTCCTCACCGCCGGCTTGTAGAAGTACCGGAACAGCCGGAGCGTCGGCTCCCGTCCGGTGGCTGTCTCGAATAGCCATATGAAGAGGCCCATCCGAACAAAGGCGTTCGGCGTCAGGTGGTTGATCGCCACCCTGTACTTCCGGAGCAACGGATGCACCGGGAGCCGGAGTCCGGCTTCGAGGAAAGCCTGGAAGGCCACCACCTCCCCGGGCCTGGGGAGGGGGCACCATCTTTCTTCGTGGGGATCCGGACGTCCCCGTCCGCGACCACCCCCCGGTCCATGAGGGACTCCAAGTCCCCCGATGTGAACTTGGAGGCCCAGAGGAAGTCCGCGGTGACTTCCTCCGGAGGCACCTCAGCAGTCTTGGCGCGGCCTTTGGGTCCCATTGATTTCTCTGGTGGCTTAGCCTCTAAAGAAAAGGGCTTGGGTCTCCAGCGATCGAGCTTTTGGGATCGAGTTTCCGGGAGTGAGCTTCCAGGAGAGGGCTACCGGGAGAGCTGAGAGCACCGGTGGAGTTTTAGGCTTGAGGGTTGGAGTGATTTCTCTGGGCCCCTCGAGGCCCTATTTATAGGGCCCAAGCGTGGCCCCAATGGGCGCCACGTGGCTTCTCGCGGTGCATCTGTGCCATCCAATTCAAACGGCGTGTGGGAAACGAAGTGAGGAGCGTGCGAAATGAGGCGTCGCCGGTTTGAACCGTGAGCGACCATTATGGCCGAATGGCGCGCTCCCATCGAGACGAGGCCTTAATGAACGACAGCCCGGCCATAAATGCTTGGCGCCGGAATCGAAGCGTCACGGTCCCGGAGATATGTCCCGAAGGAGATGTTCCCGGTAACACGGACCATCCCCCTGGGGACTCGAACACTGTCCACTGAAGGCATGGGGGGATGCTTTTGGGGGAAATCAACACGTGATCAAGTCCAGGTAAGAGGTGCATCCATTTACCCGGGGACAAGGCCCCCCGGTGGCTTGTCCCGGGCGCTGCCATTTGCTTGGGGACAAGGCCCCCAGGTGGCTTGTCCCGGGAGTCTCTGTTCTTCCGAAGACAAGGGTCTCCGGTCCCGGGTCACATGAGAATCACGCGAGAAGCACCTCGGGAACTGGCGGACACCTGTCAAGCATCGAGGCTCCTGACCAGAAGAAGGACGCCACTGCCTCTCGATCCAACGGTGGCAGGCAGGGTAGTTTAGTCTTTTTGCATATTTTGGGGCTATATAAGCCCTTGTAACCCATCATGTAAGAGGACAATTCATTTTTACTAATAGACAATCCAACAGGTGAGCTCCAGAGCCATCTCTCCCCCGAGAGAGCTCCCCTAGCCAACTCTGATTGGGAGCACGCCGATAGGACTAGGGCCTCCACTGAGGCCCGAACATGTAGAAACCTTTGTGTCACTTGTCGTGTTTGCCCGACGGGAGAGGACCGGTCGCACGGTCAGCTCGCGTCATCTTTTCTTCTCCAGGATCTTCCACAAAACCTGCTGGGGTATTCGTAATACCACGACATATTCGAAACCTGAAAAAATCTGGTCGAATCGCGAAGTGGATTGTGAAACTTGGAGCATTTGACATCCATTTCACCCCTCGCACGGCGGTCAAGTCTCAGATTCTAGCAGACTTTGTGGTTGAATGGACTAACCCTAACCCACCTATACAAGAATATAAAGACTTATCATGCACCGACCATTGGACGATGTATTTTGACGGCTCTCGCAATTTTCAGCACTCAGGGGCTGGAGTGGTTTTAGTCACGCCTCAAGGCGACCAACTCAAGTATGTCATTCAATTACATTTTCTTGCGACTAACAACGCAGCAGAATATGAGGGTCTTATTGCAGGGCTTCGGGCAGCAAAATTCCTCAGAGTTCGTCGATTAGTGGTGAGGGGAGACTCACAGCTGGTCGTAAACCAGGTAAACAAGGAATACAGTACCTCTGATGGGACAATGGCTCATTACCTGGGGGAAGTGAGGAGATTGGAAAAACACTTCATCCATTTCGAAGCCCAATACATCCCGCGAAAGGACAATATTCTCACAGACCAATTATCTCAAATTGGATCCTCACGTACATCTGCTCCGGCAAGAGTATTCGTCGAGCACTTAGAACATCCTTCGATCATGACTACAGTCGAAGATGACCCAGTAACAGTCTGCGTTACCAACCTTGTACATGAAGAAGATTGGACCCATCCATTGAGGGTCTATCTCGAACATGGGACCTTGCCCAAGGATGAAACTGAAAGTGATCGGTTGATTCGAAAAGCATGCCTATACAAACTTATAGAAGGGGTTTTGTATAGGAAGGGTACTCAAGGAGTATTCATGTGTTGTATTTCTCAAGAGGAAGGTAAGCCCCTCTTGAAAGAAATCCATGACGGTGTGTGTGGTGCACACGTGTCATTTCGCACACTAGTCGGGAAAGCTTTTTGACAGGGTTTTTACTGGCCTTCGGCACTCGATGATGCCAAATACTTGGTCAAGACATGCCCTCAGTGTCAATTTCATGCAAGACAGGTTCATCAGCCCGCATATGCCTTGCAAACTATCCCTTTAACTTGGCCCTTTGCAGTCTGGGGGATAGATATTGTGGGACCTATGCCACAGGTGGTTATGGGTACAAGTTCTTGTTTGTAGCTATTGACACGTTCACAAAGTGGATCGAGGCTGAACCAGTCCGTAATGTCACCGCTGCTGCGGCACAGAAGTTCTTTCATAAAAATGTCGTTACTCGATTTGGTGTTCCAAGTCGTCTCATTTCTGATAATAGTTCCCAATTTGCTAGCGGTCTCTTTCTGGACTATTGCCACAATATTGGAACTAGGGTGTGCTTTGGTTCTGTAGCTCATCCACAAAGCAATGGTGCCGTCAAACGTGCCAACGGGAAGATATTACAAGGCATCAAGAAAGATGTTTTCGATCGCCTTAAGATGCGCTCGGGGGCTTGGGTAGACGAACTCTATTCTGTTTTGTGGGCACTACGTACTACCTGTAGTTGAGCCACCGGTGAGACACCTTTCCAATTGGTATATGGCGCCGAGGTTGTTTTACCTATGGAAATTCGTATTGGTTCTGTCTGGACAGATCAATTCGATCAGATTGATCAAGTCGGACAACGTGCTCAGGATTTAACCTCGAAGAAAAACATGATCGAGCGCTGATAAAGTCGGCAGTATATTTGCAAGCTTTGCGAAAATATCACAGCAAGAAGGTGCGGCTGCGTAGTCTTCACGTGGGTGATCTAGTTTTACGAAAAATACAAAACCAGTCTAACCGCAATAAGTTCTCTCCTCAGTGGGAAGGCCCTTACACTGTTGTTTCAGTACCGCGACCAGGATCGGCTCGGTTAGCAATGGAGGATGGCAGAATCTTCTCCAATACTTGGAACATCGATCAACTACGCAAGTTTTACGTGTAAGTTCTCCAATCTTTTTTCCTGTTCAATTAGCATGGTTTAACAAAAAATCGTGAGTACTTTTATTCGGCTCATGTTACGTTCATTTCTTTATTTGCCATAACTATAACGAGCCTTGCTCGGAGGCTGATCGCCGATAATCATTTTGCTACAATATCCTGACCGGGTTCGCTGGCCGATCTCATGGTCGCATCCAGATAAGACATCCCTCAGTAAGCCATTTCTCAACACACATGGGACTTACTGGCATGTACCTGATCATTCGAGTGGCTGCAAATTCGTAATAAAGTTGGGTATCGTATTAAGGTTAGTATCGGTATGATCGGATGATCGTATCTAAGTTGAAACATTTCTTAGAACACCCATATTTCTTCCTGAGATTATAATACCAAGTCTTCAGTACATATGATCTCAGGTGGGGGCTAAGGGAATATGGTCATAACATGAAATGAAGAAAAGTACTTTCTTTTTCAAAATTTAAGGCATGCATTTGCATTGTATAATCACATGTTGCAGGTACAAAAATTGTTACATCAACAATTAAGATAAGCCAAGTTCTTTCAAGAGATTTTCGATCAAGGGCCTGACTTCCTCCATTATGGCTTCAAGATGATCTTCACTCTTGTTTTCTGCATCTCTGACCACTGGCTTCAAATCAAGATCAGGGCCGTGGGGAAAACAGAGTCTGTTGAGCATGGCGGAGGCTACAGATTGCATGTTTGTCCTCATCGCCTCTTTTTGCCGCCTCGTATCTTCAAGAATATATTCGAGAAGTGACTCAGCCTGAGCCGCAACCAATGTGGCTAACGCGCTGAAGCTAGGACTGATCTTTTGAGATTCGACCACATCAACTTTGAGTAGAGTTGCCATCGTCTTCACCTTTTCGGAGACGGTCGATTGAGCATTGCTGCTGCATGCAATCGTTTCTTTCAAATTCTCGTTCTTCGTGCAGACAATATCAATCTTTGAGCTTTGGAGCTTGATGGTCGCCTGAAGGTCATTCTTTTCTTTCGAAAGAAGGCTTACTTGATCCTCTTGTGCTGCATGAACACGACAGTCAATTTTTACAGCAGTTCATGTAACGAAATAATGTTTTCTGGTAGGAAGTAGACTTACAAAAAAGCTTTGACCGCGCCTCGCGAAGTTCCCTCTCTAGAGAAGAACATCTCGTGGCTGCAGGTTCTTCTTGATTCTCCCGATCAGCCATGCTCTTCTTCAGAAAGGCATTTTCTCTGTAACAAGAAAGACAATCAGCTACGCTTAAATACGGATTCAAGTTAGTACGAATAAGAAGCACCACACTTACAATTGCAACCGGCTGATCTCTCGTTGTGCGACCTCGATGTGCTTTGCTATAGCTATCGATCTGGTTGCCACACAGGTCAAGTCCTGGAACATGATAAGGAATTGCTCTTAAAACTTGGATATTCCTAAGTTTCTGCGAGCTCAAAAATAATAAAAAGAGTTTTTTGCGTACCTCTATGTAATCGCTGAATGGGATGCTCTCAACGTCAGCGTGAGGTCGAGCTTCAAGACTTGTTGTGTCCACGGCAGGGGCAGTAGATGATCTTTCCTGCTGATCCCCCTCCATGGCCGGGACTGCGGTTTCCATCCCTTGGGATTGGATCTCCGCTGCCATTCCCTCCACGATGGCCTGAAGAACTTCTTCAACCATGGGAGTAGAACTTGGCTCTCCCGTGACCTCTACTGTAGGTGTTGAGCCAAGTCTTGTCGAGGTTGCCGGAGTACTGGGCCCAGCATCCCGGCGCCTAAAAACAAACAAACAAGTTGTGAGGTAGAATGCCTCCTGTCGATCATCTCGATATGGAAATAGGGGAAATTCTTACTTTATTCGAAAACCTACCCATGGCTTGGGTTTCGATGATGAGCTCTCACGAGAAAGAAGCCCACTGGGTGCTCCTAGGAAAGTATCATCCTTTGTCCTTGTTTTCTTTTTCTTAAACAGGACAGTGTCCTCTTCTCCCTGTATGTACACAATACTATGGGTATATGCAGAGGAATGAAAAAATACAAGACTGTGAGGATTCTTACCACGGTCGCTCCCTCGATCAGTAAGGGAGGAGCTGTCAGTCCTGGGGCTTCAGAAGCCTCAAGCGCGGGGGTTTCGCCCGTAACCACAAGATTGTCAGTGGTCGCGGGGCCCATTGTAGCCATCCCCGTCCCTGCAATCAGGGACAAGACTTTGTCGGTCTGGGGGGAGGGTGACCTCCCTGGGATGCTTGTCTCCAGAAGGTCAGTTGCCTTCCTCTTGCGGCGAATTAGAGGAACATCGTCTTCCTCGTCCTCACTCCCCTCACCCTATACGACTAAGAAGTAATTCGTATTCGCACTTGAGGGTACATGGGGGAAAGAGAATCTTATCGCGGTCTTCTTCGCGGTTGTGGTTTTCTTCTTCGAAGAAGCCCCTCAAAAGACCTTCTTGGGTTTCTCAGAAGCAGGCTCCTTCGTCACCCGACGTGAAGAGGCTTTCTTCACCCTCTTCACCACTGATCCCCCAGAGGATCTAGCGTCATCACCAGGACATTTCGTCCTGACAGAACGCCCCTTCAGCAGCTGTATCATTCCAAGAATTTGATTTGGTAAGAAAGTGGTGATACATGAATCCAAACAGATGTTTCCGAGAGAAGTCATACCTTTTGGCGTTCCTATTTCGGATCATCGCTTGCGTTTATTAAGCTTTGAGGGCGAAGCGACCTTTTAACTCCTTCTGTTGCAGCATTGTAAGGCCGAAGAAGGTACTTTGTCCATTTTCCAATTTCGGACAACGAGAGAACTGCGTCACAAAAACAAAAGAATTACTTGATATGTCTTTATTCATCAGTAGAGTTGTATACTTTGTAGACCAGAGGACATACCTGTATTGTAATCTAGGGTGTTGTCCACCATGGACTCCACCTCCTAAGCCGGATGCTCCCTCTCATGCAGGGGCCTCACCCTGCTCTTCACAAAGTCACGGATGATGTCGCGCGCTGTTAGTCCCTGTTGGACCAGGTGAAGAATGGCTTTGGCCTGCTTCTCTAGGTCTGCACTTAGTGAAGGAATGGAGTCCATTCAATTGTCTTTCTCCGGTTAGGAGTTCGCAAACCAGAGTCCGCTCTCCGACGGAGGGGTGTAGTAGAACCATTTGTAATGCCACCCGTGTACAGAGTCCCGCAGAGGACGAAATGGGTACTCTTTCTTCTCCCTTATGCGGAAGTAGATGCACCCAGTGGCGTTGGCACTCTTCGACCACACCAAGAAGTAGAAGCGCCGGAAAAGCTCCACGCTTGGCAACACTCCAACAAATGCTTCACATAAGTGCTGAAAGATAGCTAGGATCAAAACAACATTTCGGTGGAGATTCACCAACTCCTACCCATAGTGGTTGAGGATTCCCCACAGGAACTCGCTTTCTGGGAATCGGAACCCACAGCGCAGATACTCCTCAAAGATCACCAGTTCACCCTCGTCAATGGTTGGGGCTTCTTCGTTCTTCCCCGCTGGCCGCCAGTTGATCAGTAGCCGTGGGGGGAGAATCTCTTCCTTCTCTAGTGCCACCAAACTCTCCTCCGTGTGGTGGACAGATTGGCTCCAGGATGCCATTACTACAAAAGATCGTGGAAAAAGGCGATGGCTTAGGAGACGATGAAGATGAGGTGTGCAAAAGAGGGTTTTTGTGCGGCGAAAATGTCCAAGGCAACAAAGGGTTTTGGTTGTCAGGCTTCTCCAGTAAGCTACCTTTTCGTTTTATATGCCCGAGACAACCCTTCGCCAGATATTTTATTAATTTCCCATAATGGGTACCTTTCCTCTTGGAACCCGTTATCCATACCCAGTAATGAATCTGAAATGAAATGTATCTTTATTATTTTATTTCATATTCGGGGGCCATGGTATAGATAAAAATATGAGAAATTCTTAAAGTTTATCAAGGAAGTAATCCCTTATGACTTTGGAATAAACTTATATCTTGTACATTGATCGCAATGCAATTCTGTGATCACTGCGATATAGGTGATCGCAACATCTGTAGTCGCCGCATGGTTAAGATACTATTCTGTGATCATTACTCTAGTTCTGATCGCAGTATACAACCTCAATGCTATTCCAAGACCGAAGAACTGACTTAAGTCGATTTCGGACAGAAACCTACCTGTGTATTTTTGGTCACAGAGGCGTTCTTCTGTAACCACTTCTTTACACAGAGAGTATAAAAAACCTTAATTTGGGATTATAAGCTTTACATAATCTCTTTAAGGGATCAAGTATGTAAGGAAATGAAATTTTTTATTTCTGGCAATCTTTACATACAAAAGGGACACAGGCGACCAAAGCGTCAACCTGATCCGATAGCCGCTTACAAAGTTCTCCCAGGGACATGTTAATATCAGTGGGATCAACACTGACTGCCACCAGAGAACTAGCTATAGCCCTAAGCCTATCTACATCGTCTCTTAGCAAAGGTGTGCAGCTGTCCCTTATTGTATCAGAGAGTTCTCGCTACTGTCGAGCGTAATCCCTCTCCAATCGGAACCTGCGCGCTTCTTCGCGAGAGCTTTCATAGCACTCTGCCAAATGCAAAAGGGCAGAGGACATTTCCTCAATACGGTTCTCCAACGCCTCTTTCTCTTCTTCGAGAGTTCGCTTGAAGGCTACACTCTCACCAAAAAGAGCCTGGACTTTAGCAGGCTGGTCGCTGGGGGCTCCAGGGGTCTTCACCTCCTGTGTACTCATGGTTAGTTCATAAAACATATAACCAATAGAGATGGTGAAGATAGCTGTTACCTGAGAAGCAGAGGAAAAAGCCAAGCTATGGGGAGGATTTGGACGCGGAAGTGCAATCTTCCCACCAGAAAATTGATCACCGAACAAAAGCTGAGGATTGTCTGATCGCGGAAGTGTGAGACTTCCTCCAGAAGTGGGATAGTTTGAAGGATTGTTGTGGATCTCCAAAGGTGGAGATGAAGAGACAACTGGAGGAGCCGCAAGGGGCAATGTGCCAACACAGGCATCAGCACCCTTTAGAATCTTCAATGTAGCTCCACTGGAGGATCCTTCGTCATCTCTAGATCTCTTCTTTGGAGATATCATTTCCTCAGTCACCTATATGTTCCCAAAATGCATTTGGAAATGATCAGGATGTAAAACAATGACCTGAACCAGAGTTCCAGAAAAATCTTAACTTCTGGAAGTCGTGGTCGAGTTCGGGTATCACTTCATTTTCTTCTTCATCACTCCCACTCTCAATAATGTTTTTGGGATCTTGATCCACCATCAGGATAAGAACAGAAGATGAAAGGGTGTAACCAGAGAGGAGAAGTGATTCTAAAAGACTTAGTTGAGGCGCAAAACTTGTGAGTTCAGAGAACTGAAAAGTTCCTCTATTTATAGAGCCAGGAGGCGACGGTTGGTTTCCACACACGTCTCGAATTCTTAAAACGCACTTGCAATAACTGCCTTGATTGAATAAGTCAATAAATTTATCATTATCTATCAAAGAAAACTCAGAGTTTTTCTCAGGATATGAACCGTCACTCAACAGAACAATGCAAACTGGGAGATTTGAAGCGTCGAGTTCACAATTCGATGCAGGATTAAAATTTGAAGTAAACATGTGTCTTGATTTTCTTCAAATTTGGGGGCTAGCTGACGAGGATTATGACCCAAGCTAGTTTGGTTAACACACATTAGTTTCAGGTCAGGTTCGAATCTGATAAGTGTCTATGAGTTTTAAATGGCCGCTATGATCTCAGATGACCAGTCTTCTATATACTAGGAGAGTGCGAGCACAAAGGAAGATTTGTGATCGCAGCCCTTGTGCGATCACAAGACCGCAGACAATGCGTGGTCAGAAGGTTGATGACTGCATGCGATCAAGACGATTCGAGGGTGTTTAAGTCTTTTACAAACACATCTCCAAGATTAAGATAACTTCTCCCACGTATGAAGACACCTGCGAAGAGGTTAATATGTGCGGTTACCCACTAATTACAAGTGTTAAACCTGCGTAGGGAAGAGGAGCGGTTACCCAAACCTCACAGTAACAACCGCCCAGAGCCGCTTCGTGTTGGCGCCATTTTGGTCAGTATAAAAAGGTGGACAATGCACGATCTAAAGGACGGTTAAGGAGACAAGAATTACCAGGAGTCAGAGTAGCCTGAAGACTTAGACATAGTTAGATAGACATTAATATAGGAGAGATTTTCGCCTCTGATCATCTCTTCCTCCCTCTTGTAAACACTTTTTTCCCACATAGTGAAATCACAACAGGACATAGGGCTATTACTCCCACCATCGAGGGCCTGAACCTGTATAAATTCTCTCGTGCCCATATAGATATTACTCATCCTACCTTCTCGGAGGAGTGCCCTGAAAGGCCTTGCGACTCACAAATTTGCATAAGATAGACTGGGGACCCCGAGTCCCAATCGTCGACAGCAACAATCGGCGGCGATTGGTGGTGCCCGAGTTCATGAGGGTGCTACTAGAGTCTGGAGTGGGATATAGGATGAGGTTGGTTAAAGTAGATGGGCCGGTGATGGCCGGAACTTGAGTAATGGCGACGTGGCTCATTTTGGCAGTGCGCCCAGGAAGAAGGAGTGCACTGTGTGTGTGTTCTGATCTGTGCTAAAGCTATATAATGCTTATGTGGGTTCATGAGGAAGATGTTTCTCACCTATGTTTGGGGAGGATGGCTGGCTTCTTCTGTCTTCTTGTTTTGGATACTGCTGCAGATGATTGTCTGGAGGAAGAAGATGAAGGGGAAGAAGAAGAACACGGAGAAGAAGAGGATTACTGTTGCTACTCTCCTGGAACTTGCGTAGAGAAGAAAGAGTGTGGATGGTGCACAGTGCAGCTGCTACTATCTAGAGGAAGAAGATAGGTGGGCTGTGTTTGCTCTGCTGTTGATTTGTGTGCTCGTGTATGTGAGTCTAGTATTGGCTGTTGGAGGCAAAAGCTAAGAAAGAAATAGGAAATAAGACTAAAGGGATAAGCATCTATTTGTGTATATGGATGCATTAAACACTGCCTTGTGCATGAAGACTAAAGAAAACCAGAAGAAGGCAAGGATTGTCTAAAGGATTGAATTGTGATTTTGGAGTATTAATTGGACTGAATTGTAATTATTCAGAATCTGGGAACAAGTTTGCACTTAGTTCAATACATATAGTTTGATTGAGTAATTAGATTAGAGATAATTTGGGTTGAAATGAGAATGAGAACGAACATGAAAACAAAAAAAAATAGAATTAGGGTAAAAGTGAATAGTACTTTTACTTAAAACGGGTAAATAACTAAGTTTCGGGGCTGAATCTGAACTTGGTACAAGAGGGAAACTTGTGTTGAATAGTAAAATGAACATAGTTGATCAATTGAATTAGAATTTGGAGGTGAATTGAATATTTTTTCCATTTCTGGCCTTTGAGTCGAAAAAGGAATGGTTTGCGATAAAATCTGGACTGAATCACAAAAAGTTATCAAATGAACTTTGTCGACAATTAGGACTCGGGTCCTTAGTCAATTTTACATGAATTAGTTTGTTTAGTAGAGAGACAATCCTCACAATCACCAAAGAGAAATTATGATAGTATGGAACACAGAGTTTATATAGGTTTGGGCCCTCAAATGTGAGTAATAACCCTACTTCCTGTTATGTTTTCACTATATGTAAGTTGAAGTACAGAGAGAATTTGCTATAAAGCCTAACAAGTCTTCTCCGATGGCTCATCTTCCCCATCTCCTCTGAATTGGTTCCTTTATATACTTGTCGAAAGGGTGCCAATAGAGGGATGTTTTGGGCGGTTTGAGAGTTGATGTGTGCAGTTAAGCAACTGCACGTCTCTTTTTAACTTCTCAATGGTTGTAATGTACAATTAACGGTAACTGCACATTCTTCCTCATCTTCCCGACAGTTGATCATGTCAGTGAGAAGATAAATTGTATTGTCCTGATATCGTGGTTGATAAAACTCATCCATGCTTCAGGTTTTTCACAATAATCATGGTCGTGTATTAGCTACAACCACATATTGGTATTGTCTTTCTCTCCATGACCGGGATAATCATAGGAAAATTTCTCTATGACCGGGCTGATTGTAGGAAAGTGTCTCTACGAGTAGCATGATCATGAGAAAATTCCTCCACGACCATGGTACTCGTGAACTTATGTATGTAGTGTCAATATGTGTATCGGCCACATATCTTTACGACCATTGAGATCATAGGCCACAATACTCATAACGGGTTATGTCTAGAAGATCTTGGACTATCCCCTAATCTCTCTCCTAGGTCTTTTCAACTATAGAGGGGCATATAGATGATGTAAGTCTCGGTCTATAGCTCTTTCAACCATAGAACGGCATGGATGACTAACTCGGATGATAATCTCTGTCAGCTTGCCCCCGAATTTGAAATGACACAGCTCTTTTCAATATGATGCTTCATATTCCTAAGAGTGCCATTGTCGCTTCAAATTCTAACACTTCCCAACGAGATACTTTGGGTGTGGTTGTCAAATAATCATGACAGGCATTAAATGGAAAAAATCTCGAGGTAGTTCACCGTGTCCCAATGCTAGGAACTTGAACCGTCACCCTCGAATGTCTATATATTTGGCCTCTGAGTTTCAGAGTCTTGAAGCTTTTCAAAATTTTGTAAGTCTTAGACTCTTCATCTTCTTAACTTTGCCTTCTCTATCTTCATCTCAATGGCGTCCCAAGTTCCAAGATGACTTACCCGAGAGGAGGAAGAAAGTCTGGTTGAGGAAGAAAGTCTAGTTGAGGAAGAAAATCTGAAATTGGATGTACAGGACAAATTGGACCACTTCCTCTCCTACTGCATCATCTCAAGCTGAACCAGGTGTGGTTGAGAAGGAAGTGACTATCACTGGGGGAGTAGTGAATGCTCCAACTCCTTCTGTGGTCCAGTCAACATATGTCACACCGATTGTTGAGGTAAGGATTCTTACTCTTCAAATTTTTCTCTATACAACTAGAAATTATCTCATGATCGTATAGGGTGAGCAGGATGAGGCTCTGAGGGTAAGCAACAAAAAACTTGTTGAAGCCCTGGCTTCCTTGGAGGGAAGACAACATTATGCAACTTCCTTGAAGGGGAAAGAGAGCATTTGGGAAGAATTTGACATTGCTTTGATGAACTTTTGTAAATAAATTCAATCGAATTCATTTCTTTCTCTAATCTATTCAAAGAGAAATAAACTTTGGGCTAATCAAAGAAAAGAGGCACTTCAAGGAGAAGTTTATCAAGCGAGGTCTCGTCCTGGATAAACTTCACCAAATCGTCGACAACTACAAGGCGACTAGCAAGAAGGCTAGGGAGACTGCAAAGCTTGCCAATAATGAGAAGGGTGCCTTGGAAGCAATCATCAAGAGCTGTGGTCTCACTGAGAGGAGTACCCTTGAAAAATTAAGGGAAGTTGCGGACTCGTTTGGAGCTGATGTGATCAATCCCGAGAAAGATGATCTATCTCTCTCTGAGTCTTGCATCCTGATCACAGCTCAATCTAATTGTCTTGTCGCCAACATACCAGAGTTGCAGAGAGGCATAAGGAAGCACTAAAGACCAATGTCAGTGCTGTAGCCTCTACTATACTCTGCAAACTTCGACGTCGCCACGGTCCGAATTTGGACTTGAACCTAGTCGCGGAAGAGGCAGTTTTTGATAGTGAGGATCAGTCGAATGCGAACAGGGTCGAGGTCAAGCCTTTAGTAGATAAAGTATTACACGATCTCGACCTTCTCTGATGTCTTTCCTCTCTTTGTAATTTTTTGTAAATTAGCAATGGAAATAGAAATGGAATATTGTGCTCTATTTGAGTTTTTGTACATTGCAAATACATATGATTAGCAGAAAGTATATGATAAAAAATGTAGAGTACTTAGTTTCTGACCAAATGCTATAGTTATATCCTCCTAGCCCCTTCATGTGATCACTGATACTGAAAACCTAGTATAGTGGTTGCAGGATAATTACACTAAATAGACCAAGGCTTAAATGATCAGAAACATGCTAGTAAGTCTCTTATGTGTTAAGAAACGGCTTAGAAAGTGATGTCTTAGCTAGATGCGATCATAAAATTGTAGAAATAAATGGCAAAGTAGAAATGTATAAGTTTTTTGCTAACTAACAGCCACTAGAATGATCAAAAACACGCTAGTAAGTCCCTTAAGCGTTAAGAAGTGGCTTAAAAAGAGATGTCTTATCTAGGTGTGACCATGAGATCGACCAACGAATATGCTTAAACATTGTAGCGAAGCACTTATCAGGACCAACCCCCGGGTGTGACCTGAGAAAAGAAAAAGGCTAAAAATGAGAATACAACTATAACAAATAGTGAAAAAAGCACTTATTAAACAAGAAATCGAAATGGAAATGGAAAAACTTACACATAGAATTTATGCAACTGGTCAACGTTCCAGGCGTTTGATAAAATTTGTCCATCATCCATTGCTGATCGAGCAGAACTTGGTCGTGGCAGTGAAATTATAGTGTAGGGCCCTTCCCACTGAGGGCATAATTTGTTGAGACCGGACTGGTTTTGGATTTTTCTTAAAACTAAGTCTCCCACGTGAAGGCTATAAGGTCACACTCTTTTACTGTGATATTTACCCAACGCTTGTAAATATGCTGCTGACTGAATTAGTGCTCGATTACGCTTCTATTCAAGAAGAGCAATTTCATCTTCGCGTTTTTCACTTTGATTTTTGAGATCGAAGTGATCCACACGAGCAAAACCAATTTGAATTTCAATTGGCAACATGGCTTCTTTATCGTAAACCAGTTGGAAAGGCGTCTCGCCTGTAGCCTGACTTGACGCAGTGCGCAATGCCTGCAGAATGGAGTAGAGCTCATCTACCCAAGCCCCCAATCGTATCTTAAGGTGGTAAAAAACACGTTTCTTAACCCTTGTATTATCTGCTCATTGGCACGTTCAACTGCACCATTACTTTGTGAATGAGCAATAGATGCGAAACAAATTTTGGTCCCAATATCTTTGCTATAGTCGAGAAAAAAACCACTAACGAAATAGGATCCATTGTCTGTGATGAGACGATTTGGAACACCAAATCACGTCACAATGTTCTTATGGAAGAACTTCTTCGCTGTAGCTGCGGTAATGGTTCAGACTGGTTCAACCTCAATCCATTTGGTAAACATGTCAATGGCTATGAACAGAAACTTGTATCCATTGACGACTTGGGGCATAGGGCCCACAATATCTATTCCCCATATGACAAATGGCCAGGTTAAAGGAATAGTTTGAACAGCATATGCTGGTTGATGAACTTGTTGAACATGAAATTAACACTGTAGGCATGATTTGACCTATTGCATCGCATCCTTAAGAACCCTGCCAAAAAGATTTTCTGACCAGCGTCTGATAGGATGCGTGTGCACCACACATGCCTCCACGAATTTCTCTCAGAAAGGATTTTCCCTCTTCTTGAGGTATACATCGCATAAGCAATCCTTGAGAACCTTTTCTGTATAGGGTTCCTTCGACCAATCTGTACATGCAGGCTTTTCTAACTAGCCAATCACTTTTGGTTTTGTCCTCGGGTAGGGTCCCATGCGCAAGATAGATTTTCAATGGTTGAATCCAATCTACTTCCTGCTCGAGGGCGGCGATGTTAGTCATCGCCTCAAGTGCCTCAATGATTGAGGGATGTTTTAAATGTTCAACGAACACTCTTGTCGGAACGGATGCGCGTGAGGAACCAATTTTTGATAATTTGTTTGTGAGAATATTGTCTCTTTGTGGAACAAATGGGACTTCAAAATTTCTGAAGTGTTTTTCCAATTTCCTCACTTCATCCAGGTATAGAGCCATTGTCTCATCGGAATAGCTATATTCTTTATTTACATGGTTTACGACTAGTTGTGAGTCTCCCCTCACCACTAATCGATGGACTCTGAGGAATTTGGCTACTCGAAGACCTGCTAGAAGACCTTCTTACTCTGCTCTATTATGAGTGGCAGCAAAGTGTAATTGTATGACATACTGGGGTTGGTTACCCTGAGGCGAAATTAAGACAATTCTAGCTCCCGAGTTTGAGAAACTTCGAGAGCCATCAAAATACATCGTCGAGTGGTCCGTATTTTCTAAATCCTCTGGTTCTTGTGCAGGTGGTTCGGGATTTGTCCATTCGACCACAAAATCTGCAAGGATTTGGGATTTGATTGCTACTCGTGCAACGAAATAGAGATTGAATGCTCTGAGTTCTACTGCCCACTTCGCAACATGACCAGTTACTTCCAGATTCTGAAGAATTTCCTCTAAGGTAAAGACGATGGTACGAAAATCTTGTGCGCTTGAAAGTAATGTCATAGCTTTCTAGAAGCCATTAAGAGAGAGTAAATTAGCTTTTGGACCTTAGGGTAATGCTCTTTTAATCCGTTAAGCACTTCACTTACAAAATAAACTGGTCGTTGCACACCTTCCCTCTCTGCGACCAGAACAGCGCTAACCGCATGAGGGGTAGCAACCATGTAAATGAGTAATTAATGGCTCTCCCGTCATCGGGGGAACCAACACTAGAGCACTTATTAAATATGCTTCGACTTCCTGAAAAGCTTTTTTGGCTTCGTCTGACCAATGAAAACCATTGTACTTATGTAGAACCTTAAAGAAAGTTAATCCACGTTCATGAGGACATCACTAGCTCGCACATGAACAAGGCTCCATCCACTCCATCCACTACTTCCACTACTTCCTTACCGCAATGAGAAGATCAAGGACAACGGCGAGTTGGCATGAATCCGTGTGCCAAGCTATTCACTACGCCCACATCGGAGGATCAGCGAGCTACATCAAAGGTGGAGCAACCCACGACGCATCAAGCCCAACTCGTTCACGAGTCCAGCTCGTCCATCCAGCAGCAATCCAACTTCAAACGGATGCCCAGGCCACATACAGAGTCCGTTTGGGGTGAATGAGCCCTTCCCGGAGAAGCCCACGACACCACTTTTCCAACAAATCTCACCCCACTGCTAAATTCCGTCTAGATCAACCACAATCGACAAAACAATTTGCTGACAGATTCTGCCTGGTACTGTGCCACCTCTACTTTGGGCCCAAGGCCCGTGTACCCCTAGGGTTTCACGTCCACCTCCTTGGCCGCCACCCCTATTACATATGGCTATCACCCTTCCCGTTCTTGCTGAGGTTTTGTTTAGATTAGTTTTCCCCATGTGTGAAACTTCATCCTTTTGTTCTTGTGTCAGCTAGACCAACAACTACAAGTTACACAACCTCAAATTTATAGTGTGCTTCATCCATATTTGCAATGTCAGATTGCTTTTATCTTGTTCTTGCTTGTTCTTGGTCTAGTTTTAATCTTTCATCTCGTCGCGGAGTCGAATTCCACATTGATCTCCTCGTCGCCACGTCCAATTCTAATCTGCCGCTGTCCAGTTCATTGTTTTCATCATATCTTCTTCATACAAACTCAGATTTTCACATTCTTAAACTTTCTGGAAACCTCAGATCGTGCTCTACAACTTTGCTGCTGAGGTCGAAGTCATATTCGGCTTCTATCTATGAGATATTGGGCCGTTAATGTCGATGGTGTAGAGTTTGAATCTAATAGATCTGTTTCGGTATTTTGATTATAATTCTTTCATCCGAACTCGGATTGGTATAAATTTATACTTTCTTGAATCGTTGTGAGAAATGCCACAAAACGTTAGTTGGGGTAATCTTCAAATTCTGCTGTTTTCATCACACTAAAATTTGGGCAAATTTAGTTGGGGTAATCTTCAAAGTTGTTGGGGTAATCTTCAAACTCTAGTCCAATTCGGATTCGAATTGCTCAATTTGAGACAACTTTGGTAAAACTACAATATCTTTTGATTTCCAACACTGTTTTTGATGTTCTTATACTTGTTGGAAAGATAAAATGATCCCCTACAACTTTTGTGTTCACCAGATCCTCTAATTTGGAGTTATTGGGGCCCAAAATTGCTAAACAACGTTTCTATCCTAGTTGTGCAGCCGAAAAGAAAAAGGCAAAGTGCAACAAAAGCCGCACTATTCATAAAAAGAAAAGACGTAAGAAAAAGGAAAGTGCAAAAAAAAGAGCCGCACAACAAAAAAAAGAATAAAAAAATCAGAGAAGAAAAATGTGTGTAGCAAAAGAGGAGACTTTTCTGTGGTGCATCTTTTGGTTCTAGTCCTTTGTGTTGCTAGTTGCTTGCTTAAGCTAGTTCTGAGTTTAGGCTAGTTCTAACACATTGACTATTATTTTGGAATAATTTTCAACCTTGCATTATTGATCTTGAATTGTTACTACACATATAATAGCCTTTCCAAGCTCCACCATCTACTAACCAAACAGGTACGACACCTTGCAATCACTTTGCTCACACTCGAGTTTAAGTTACCACGAACCAGCCACCGGTTGCACCACCTATTCGCTTCGGTAAGAACTTGTAAGAGCTAGGTAAGAAGCTTGAGCAAGAGTGACTTTTGTTCCTTGTCCGCCACCTAGTAAGAAAGTTCCGTTTTGCTAAGGAGAAAATTTTGTTCCCGGAGGAGGGTGAGCCCAATGACAGGTCTGAGTGTTTGAGGGGGGACTAGTCTCTCAAATTGACTCGATACCTCAGTCCTTGAGGGGTGATTGTAGGCCACCCTACGGGACCGGGGCTCCCGTCGTAGGGACACTTAGGCTGCAATAGCCTACGTCCTCACGGGGAGGGCATCCTCAACGGGAGGGCATCGTCTAAGAGACGGTAATGTAAGAACCTGCAATGAACTTGAGTCAAAGAAAAAGCCCAATTGTATGGATAGAACTTGAAATACAACACCTCCCCCCGCGGAGCTGCAGCATGGGAGGGCAAGCGAATACAACGTCCCCCCCCCCCCCCCCCCCGCGTAACCGCGGTGGGGGACAGTGCCTCCCCCTGCGAAGTCGCGACGGGGGAGGAAAAGGACCCAGAGGCTAGACATAGAACTTGCAAAGCAAGTCTACGTTCCATGTATGCTTTAGCTCTCGATCTTGGAGGTTCGAGACACTAGTACAGAAATGCAGTCTACTAACCCCTATATTCTATCGGTTATTAGCGCTTTAGTAGAAAACCGATAGAAAATGTGCCTCGCGGCCAAAAAAGGCCAACGGGTGGATTTTTCCTATCAGTTTGTAAGAAAATTACCGATAGAAGAAGCAATATGATTTACTCTAGCGGTGATGAACATATTTGCCGTTAGAAGAGATGCATAAGTACTGACGGGAGAATGTTGTGCGCCGATAGGACTGGTCGACTTCTTCAACTAGACTTATTCTATCAGTAATTTATTAGTATACCGACAGAATATCTCAAAAATTTCTATCGGCAATATGTAGTGTGCCGATAGAACCGTTCGCCTTCTACAAATATTTTTATTCTATCGGTAATGTATTCTTTTACTGTTAGAATATATCAAAAATTGCTTAGAACTGTTCGTCTTCAAATAGTTTTATTCTATCGGTAATGAATGTTTATACCGTTAGAATATAGAAAAAATATTTTAGAACTGTTCGCCTTCTACAATTAGTATGATTCTATCGGCAATGTACGTATATACCGACAGAGTGTGGACAAAAATTCCTATCGGTAATTTGTATTGTGCCGATAGAGCCATTCGACTTCTACAGATGTTTTTGTTCTATCGGTAATTGATTTTTACCGTTAGAATATATATAAAATGACTAACGGTATGCGGTGTTTGTACCGATAGAATTTATCTAGTACTATAAATACAGGGGTATGTCTCTTCATTCTCACAGTTCATCTGGGGCTTGTAGTCCTAACCCGTAAGCTCCATAGACGGCCGACGCACCTCTACAGGCGACCGCTGCATCTCCGCACCTCCATCGACGCCCTCTAGACTTCCGCATCCCAAGCAAGGTACGTAAATCATTCTAATCCGATTATGGCAATTATTCTGCTTTTTTTGTATCCTTCATTTTGATGTGTCTTCTTTTCAATATGATTATGATCTTTGCAGGTCCTTGGATGATGCTCATGAGGGGCAACGTATTTCACGGTTCTTCATCGCAGTACGCTGCCTACGTTGGCTTGTTGGCAAAAGAAACGGTGAAGATCACCGTCGAGAGCTGGAAGGACGTGAAATGCGAGATCTTGGTTGGCTCGGTCGAGAAGATCCTTAAGCCCTGCGTGTTTCTCAAATCAGGACCTATAGAAAGCATCTTACATTTTTTTGCATGCACCAGCTTGTGGCCAGATGCTTACCTGCTTGGAGAAGAAGAATTGTTGTTATTTGCACAGCCATTCTACACCATCACTACACAGAACAACATCTTGGAAGGTCGGTTCTTTTTGTTAATGGAGTTGACTTGAGGTGAGTTGATCGAGTTTGAGTCCGAGGAAATCACCAATACGTACAAATGTAAGTCGACGGCAGTTCCAGCTCCTCGGGCGTCTTCGAACTGAACTCCTATGGTTAAGTCCAATGTGGTTCAGACATTTGTTGTTTTGGATGAATGGATTTGTTATGTATCAGGTCTAACTTGTAGTCGCTAGCTACATTGTCGCAACCTGCAAAGGTTCTCTTTTATGTAAAATGTATAGGCCACTAGGTCCTCGTCGTGATCTGTTGTTAATTTCAGACGTGGCTTTTCTAATATACATCGAATGTGTGAATTGTTGTATTTGTATATTGTTGTATATTTGTGTATCATGTATTGCTAATTGGGACATGAACTTGAATGTGTAGGGAGTATTTGTGTATTTAATTGTATTGGTTGGCAGGTGTGTATTTGTACTGTTGTTTTAGACATGTACCTGAATTTGTATTGGTGAACTGGCATGTGTATGTTTGTACCTGAATTTGTGAACTGGCATGTGTAATTTCTTTGGCAAGATGAAGTCCCGAGTACCTAAGAAAAGTATTTTTGTGTCTCCAAGTTAATCCACAAATTAGCATTTCTTGAAATATTGCTTTATCTTGTAGTTAAGATCTGTTTGATGTTACATTGGTATGATTCCTTGGATGTGAGAACTGGTGTCATGTGCGTTACAAGTACTTCCTCTAACGGTAAATACACATATTTACCGATAGAAAACACATATATTTGCTCAGTCATGCATCATCTAACGGTAAATACACAAATCTACCGATAGAAAAACTCATGTTCGTGTGTCATGCATCATCTAACGGTTAATACACATATTTACCGCTAGAACAAAAACTGTGCTTGTTCTGTAATGTACATTCTCTAACGGTATATGTGTGTTTTTACCGATAGAATATGTGAGAGGCAAATTACCTTAGTTAGTCTAACGGTTATTTCATGTATTTACCGTTAGAAAAAGCTCCATTATAAGGAAAACCCCACTCGACCATTGCTGAGCTGCTCTGTAATTTGTTCTGTTGCACTCTTTGTCCCTCTGTTTGTGATGAAAGTTCCACGCTCGCAGCTACACTGCTAGGGTGATCACGCAAGCTGGAGGGAAGTTGATTGTGCCCCTCTCTTTAAGGTATGATTAATTGTCGACAGTTATCTCTCTCTCCCTCTAGATCTCCCTCCCTCTCTACTTGCAAGCTAGCTGTATTGTGTAGTTCTAATTAAGTTTGTAGCTGTAAGCTTGGGAGCTAGGTAGCTGGAAATGCGTCATGTTTTAGGAGCTAACTAGCTTGTATTGTGTAGTTAGCTAGGTTAATTAGTGTTAATTTTGTCAGGCTAGGGTTCAACACATCTGTTGTAAGAGGCTGTACATGTACATATACATAACTTAATCGGGCAGGTTTCATGCATGCATGGCTGACTTGTTAAATTTTGTTAATTGTAGATGGACAGGAAATATTGGATGTATGGAATAAAACGTACTACTTTTGAATATTTGGATGGTGTGAATGAGTTTATTAAATTTACTGAGCAACAAAAGGAGAGGAAGGGAGAGAAAAATATGCTCTGTCCTTGTACAGATTGTATGAACTTGAAGAGGTTTAGCAACTCTGATCAAATTAAGAGTCATTTGATTCGTCGTGGTTTTAACGCGCGATACACCCGTTGGATATGGCATGGCGAAGATCTTGAGGAAACAAGCACCACTACTACCAATCAGCAGGACTCGGATGTGGATTGCAATAATATCGATGATCATCCGAATTGTGATAATGTTCATTCCGATGTGCACGTAGATGATGATGATGATGACAATCTAGATGAGATGTTACGTCATGTAGAGGAAGATTACAACAAAAATGACTTCTGTGAATTTGAGAAACTGATTGCTGACTCTGAGAAGCCTTTGTTCCCTGGATGTGCAACATTTACAAAACTGTCTTCTGTGCTGAGATTATATAACTTGAAGGCAGGCAACGGTTGGAGTGATAAGAGTTTCACGGCACTATTAGATCTTCTAGCGGACATGCTTCCAGAGGGAAATGAGTTGCCAAGATCTACTTAGCAAGCCAAAAAACTGTTTTGTCCGTTGGGAATGGAAATCGAAAGAATACACGCATGCCCAAATGATTGTGTGTTGTACCGTAATGAGTACTCCAGTTTGCATGTTTGTCCAAGATGCGGCGCATTGAGGTATACGCGTAGGGACCGGATTGACAGTGAACGTCACGAGGTAAAAAAAGGACCTCCGGCGAAAACAGTGTGGTACTTGCCTGTGATACCTAGATTGAAGCGGCTGTTTGCAAATCCAAAAGTCGCGAAGCACTTGCGTTGGCATGCTGAAGCCCGGAAACAAGATGGAAAACTGAGACACCCAGCTGATTCTATTCAATGGAGAAACATCAACAGAACATTTGCTGAGTTCGGCGGCGAACTTAGGAATATAAGGTTCGGGCTGAGTACAGATGGTATGAACCCAGATGGTAATATGAGCAGTCGGCACAGCACTTGGCCGGTTCTTTTATGCATCTACAATCTTCCTCCTTGGTTATCCATGAAGCACAAGTACATCATGATGGCGTTACTAATCTCAGGACCCAGACAACCCGGAAATGATATTGACGTGTTTCTAGCGCCTTTAATCGAGGACTTACAGAAATTGTGGAGCAAGGGGGTGCAGGTGTGGGATGCATACAAGAAAGAGAATTTCATCTTGCGGGCCCTGATATTTTGCACCATAAATGATTTTCTGGCCTACGGCAATTTGTCGGGGTATAGTACGAAAGGAGCCAAGGCTTGCCCTATTTGCCTAGATGAAACTGAGAGCATGTGGATGCGAAACTGCTGGAAAACAGTGTACATGGGTCACCGTAGGTTTCTTGCGGTGCATCACACGTACCGTAAGAAGAGGAAATCATTTAACGGGAAGCCTGAGAAGGGATCAGCTCCAGTGTTTCTGACCGGTCAGGAGATTTACTCGCGCGTGAAGGACATCAAAGCTGAGTTCGGTAAGCATTCTAAACCTCGAGAAAAAAATGTTTGGAAGAAGAGATCGATTCTCTGGAATGTACCGTACTGGGAGCACTTACAAGTTCGACATTGCATTGACGTCATGCATGTAGAGAAAAATGTCTGTGACAGTTTGATTGGTTTGTTGTTGAACATTCCAGGAAAGACAAAGGATGGTGTGAAAGCTCGTCGTGACATGGTGGAAATGGGGATAAGGTCTGAGCTTGCACCTTTAGAGAATGGAAAGCGTACATACCTCCCTCCAGCCTGCTATACGTTGTCCAAGAGCGAAAAAACAGAACTCTGTCGGTGCCTGCACGGTGTTAAAGTTCCATGTGGGTACTCCGCGAACTTGAAAAAACTTGTGTCCATGAAGGACCTAAGACTAGTTGGCACGAAGTCCCACGACTGTCATGTCCTGATGTCACAAATGCTTCCCATTGCTATCAGAGGCATTCTCCCAGTTAAAGTCAGAGAGACAATCACAAACCTATGTTATTTCTTCAACGCAATATCTTGCAAGGTAAGTACGTGCACTCGTACTATAAGTTCATTACCTCCATCTGTGGAGCTTAATTAGAATATTTTTCTGATATGAATATTTGGCGCAACTGTTTCCTCATAGGTAATTGATCCGGATGGATTGGACGCTTTGCAACGCGACGTGGTTACAACTCTTTGTCAGCTCGAGATGTATTTCCCTCCATCCTTTTTTGATGTTATGGTCCATATGATTGTTCACCTTATCAGAGAAATTAAGTTTTGTGGACCCGTGTGCCTGCGCTACATGTATCCATTTGAGAGATTTATGGGTGTATTGAAGGGATACGTAAGGACTCGTCGTCGACCCGAGGGGAGTATCATGGAAGGTTATGCCGCCGAGGAGGTGATTGAATTTTGCACAGATTATATGGCCGGGGTTGACCCAATTGGAGTTCATAGGTCCCAACACGAGGGTAGGCTTCAGGGAATCGGAACGATTGGATTCAAAGCTATCGTCCCCGCTCGTGATGTGTACGCAAAATCACATTTTTGGGTCTTACAACACATGACGGAGGTCGAGCCATACATACACGAGCACAAGGTAATGTTACGGTCACAGAATCCTTCGAAGTCAGACGTTTGGGTCAGCGGAGAACATAACAGGAAATTTGCTGAGTGTATCCAAGAAAGAGTCACGCGAGCTGCCGAGGGCTCCGTAAGTGAAACTGTGACATGGTTGGCTAGATGCCCAAGATTCACTGTAGGGACTTGGCAGGGGTACGACATCAATGGGTATTCATTTTACACAAGAGCTCAAGACGCCAAGAGTAGCACGCAATGTAGCGGAGTGACACTGTTTGCTATTTCCGAGGATGCCAGGTCAGTAAGGGCGCTGAACTCATATTACGGTGCTATTGATGAAATATGGGAGCTCGATTACGGATTACTTAAGATTCCCCTGTTTCGATGCCAATGGGTCGAAATCCCTCGAGGTGTTCAAGTTGACAGTTACGGGTTTACTCTCGTCGATCTTGGTAGAGTCGGACACCAAGACGATCCATTAATACTTGCAAAGCAAGCAACACAGGTATTCTACATCGTTGACCCGGCTAATCCAAACTTGCATGTTGTCCTCCACAGTAAGAGACGTATTGTTGGGGTCGAAGATGCTGTCGACGAAGAGGAGTATAACCAATTCGATGAAATACCTCCATTTTTAGAGGACATTCAATCTATCCGTACTGAAGATATCGACGAAACAACGTATCTGCGAGATGACCACGAAGAAGGATTATGGGTTGAGAACCATTGATGATTAATTTCTATTTCAGGGATAAATACCAAGCAAACAGCCCACAAGTTCTGCCACAAGGTGAGGAACTTATCATTAATACATCAGGCAGTACATTTTTCTTTAGTACTTAATGATAAGCTAGTTCACAGCATTAATATATCTCAATTTTACTCCACAGCATGAGTTCTAACATGTACAGTACCTTTATCCTGTAAATACTTAATTCTTCCCTTCAAATAGCACTTGCAAAAATATCATCGCAGCCTCTTGCTTCTTCAAATTAAGCTCTCCAAAAATCAATTTTTCTGACGGTATTTTGTTATTTCGACCGATACAAAAGGACATCCGCTACTTTAATGTGTCTCAGGCACTTCGAAAGTTTCGCTGCGAAAGGTGTACTTATTCTATCGGTATTATTATATTGTACCGTTAGAATAAATTCGTTAGTCTCACGGTATTTGTTGTCTGACAGTGTCGCCTTGGAAATTATATAAGTACCTCGCCATGCGTCACGGTATTTTTTTGTTTTTCTAATCATCGAACGCTTCGACTCCTCATCTTCTCTTTCACAATGGCAACCTCCATGGGATCGTCAGCCACGCCCTCCCCGGTAAGAACTCTAAATCTCCTGGGTTTACCCCTATATTCTTAATCCATGTTCACTACATTCTTGACCTGTTGCTTTGCACAGGGAATGGGAGCCGTGGAAGACACTGGCAAAGTGAAGGCCAAACTGAGGGCCCTCCAGGAGGAGCACAAGCTCCTTACGGACAAGCACACTCAGCTACGGGTTGACCTTGACGATCTCTTCCAACGTATTCAGCGCATGAAGACGGATGGTGACAATGCTAGGGCGAGGATGAGGCGTCTTCGCAAGGAGAAGAAAGCCGCGGATATGACCATCGCTGGCTGCCGTTTGACTATGAAGGATACCATAGCGAAGCTGAGGGAGGTCGCAGGCCTTCTCGACGCGGTAGTAGTTGATCCTAGGGACAACTTGTCGCTAGAGGAGTTTTGTGTCCTGGCTGCAAGTCAAACTGACTCTATTCTACATGCAGCCAGGGCTAAGACCACCCCTTGACCTAGCATTTTGGGTTTTAATTTTTTTTAAGTGATAAAACAATAATGAATGAACAATTTCTTTTGATGTCAATTTTCCAATTTTCCGGCTATCTTCCCACTTTCTTTATCATTCTGCAGCTTCCAAGCACGGTCTGTTTGATGTTAAATTGTGTTTACCTTTTCATTTTCTGATGGTATTTTGTTGTTTTTACCGATAGAAAAATGGAACACAATACTATAATCTCGTAAACTTAATTAAAAAAATTTTCTGGGGAAAATTGGTCTCACGGGAATTTATTGTTTATACCGATAGAAAAAAGGTATCCACTAATTCAAATATTTTTCCGGGAAATTTAATTTTTCTATCTGTATTATTTTGTTGTACCGATAGAAACGGACATAATTCTATCGGTATTATTTTTGGTGTACCGATAGAAAATGTCATACACTACTTTATTACTCGTACACGGCCCTTGAGTTTCCCTCCAATCGAACAGTTCCAACCTATAGCACTGCGTCTCTTCGAGAGCGAAGAAAACCACAACCTCCGCCGTGACCACTCACTTCCTCTCTCCCACACGACAATCGCCGGCTGGACACTGGTTCGCCACTGCCACCGGTTCTTATTTTCGTCCTTCGCCGGCCGCCGCTGCGTTCAACACCCCCTCTCCATCACCAGCACTGATCGCCGTAAATACCCTAATTCGTCGTTCTATTTCCAGCATCTTCCTTATTTGATCCTAGTGTTTTGTACGTACTAATTCTTCGAGTTTTGCAATTACACTAGGGTTCCCTATTGTGTTGGATTATGTACATTCCGCGGGCAATGTTGATTTAAATTAGGGTTGACATAATATATTCCAGTGCTGTAATGAACCTATTTTGAGATTTTAACTTATCTATACTGCTGTATGTGTGATCAATTGTATGCAACTGCCATGTAATGCACATTATATGTTGGAGTTGTTAGTACACATATTCTATCGGTATCTCCTGTATTTGCCGATAGAAACAATTTGTCTGCTCTATCGGCAGCTCTTGTGTTTACCGATAGAAAATATTTCTGAACAACGTACTATTAAAACTTTGGATCTGGAAGGACATGAGGCATGCAATGTACGTACTAGTTTGGTTGGGAATTTTTACTCTCTTGGTATGAATATATGGCAATGTGGATGGGTCTTCGATGTATACGTTTCAAATGCATATCTAGCTCTTGGTTATCTTTTGCATTACCTGTATGTCACATATGACTTTTCCCAAACTAATAGATGTGATGAAGTCCTGATGACTTGCGTACAGGTAATGCAAAAGATAACCAAGAGAGGGTGCTATAGACCATATTATTCCTTTTTTGGTTGTGACCTACTTTCTGTGCTACTTCAATATCTTTATATTCCATTAGCATTAGGTTTGTCAGATTATGCACAGTGGCACTTAGATGCTTGTGTGCATATTTACGTGTGAAATAATAATGCTGGCCCATGAATATTAGTATAGAAAATCATTGAGAATGTTATGTGATGACAGTGAGTAGTGGCTTATCAACAAAATTTATTCATGTATTTCTGAATAGTTCAAGAAGTAATTTATTCATGTATTTCTTTTAGTATTATTTTGTTCGGACATCCCTTTTGCAGTCCTAATTAGATTCCAGTCCAGGGCTGAGTTATGGAACTCCAAGAAGAATTAATTGCCATATGTTGCCTGCTTCCTATATGAAAATGTGTAGACGAAAACGCTGAGAAATAGAATCTTATCTTGTATTAATTGCATGGTAGCATTTGTGTTTACAGATGGAAAAAATATTTAAAATAGGTCCTTTTTCTTTGTAAAATGATTTGGTTTGTGTTTCCATTAAATTTTTGATGGTTTGTTGATGGTTTTGTAGGGAAAGACATGTTGTCGTCTTCATTGGATGGTACCAGTGGTTCGACCAGGGCCAACACCAACATAACTGAAGATGCAGCTGTTACATCCCGGCGCAAGAGGGTGGGACGAGGCGCGACGACGTTGGGCCGTTTGGCCAAACGCACGGATCTTTCTTGTGAGTTCAACCAATTTGGGAGGCCGGTTGGAAAGAATGCTGGGAAGTACGCGGCCTACGTTGGGCTGTTGGCGAAAGAAAGGGTGAAGATCACCGTGCAGAGCTGGAAGGACGTGACGGCGGACGAGAGGGATAGGTTGTGGGCGGAAGTGAAGGTTAAATTAACTGAAATCGCTGAACTCTTTCGTAATCACGTTCTCTTGGCTTATACTAAAGTTTCACTAACTCGTGATTAATTGTATGCATTTTTTGAAAGCAGGCTAAGTGGAACATCCCCGACAATACACCTAGGACGGCCTGCTTGAAGGGCATGAACGGAACATGGAAAACCTTTAAGAGCTAGCTCGTCAGTAACTTCCTCGCTGCGGGGAAATCTCCTTGCGAGAAGTACCCCTTCATATCGGAGGAGGTATGGGAGGAATTCACCAAGCAGAAGGGGACTGAGGAGTTCAAGGCCCTTAGCGAGAAGAATAGGGCGATCCAGAAGAGGAACGACCACCCGCATCGGCTCGGATCCCGGGGCTATGCGGGGAAGGAGGAGCTGTGGAAGAAGGAAGACGGGCAAAATCCTGTCATCGACATCCCTGAGTTGCCGCTCTCCGAGATCCGGGATGAGAGGTGCAAGCGATGGTGGAGGGGGAGGGGGTCCGTGTCATCCACCGAGTCTGTGCAGTTCGCAACCCCTGGGGATGTCGACGTTGTGAGGCGAATGGTAAGTTGGCTAACCTCGTAAACTATGTGCGCACAAGTGTATATAAGGCAATTTGTCTCACAAGGTACCTTTAAATGTAACAGATCTCTTTTGAGAAGGAGGCAGTGGAGGGATTCTTTACCCCACAGAGGGAGAACGACATCCTCACCCGGGCTCTAGGAAATAAGGAGCATCCCGGGCGGACACGGGCCGTGGGAGCCATTGTGTCGTGGAAGGCCGGTTTCGCAGATCCGGCTCCACCGAGGAAGAAGGCCCGCTCCTGGAAGGAAAAGGAAGCGAAGCTCTCCGATAAGATACGGGCTGAGGTACGGGCAGAGATACGGGCTGAGGTGCAGTCTGAGGTCGCACAAATGAGGGAAGAGTTTGCACGGTTGAGAGATGCATTGCTGAGCAAGAGTGCAGATGCGGAACCCCAGGGCAACGGTACCCCGCGGGGTCGGATAAGCAGTTGCGCTTCGAAGGTCCTCGCGGATCTAGTGGATCTACTTGAGGTACTGCAAGCCTTCATCTGTGCACTTAAGTTGATGCCACTCCCATTCTGTTAGAGTTGTTTCGCTAACCTGTTTTAATATTTACAAATTTGCAGAAGCCGGAGGGTTGCATCCTACTGAATCACCCAGGCGACAGGCAGGAAGTGGTTGGACACGGCTTCGTATATCCGTCTGGGCCGGATGTCCGGGTCCATTGCGTACCTCTGCGGTTGGGGTTTGCAAAGGTACAGGTGGACATGGCCATGCCGGGCTACAATGATTCTCCGTTGGCAGTCCCAACAGAGGAACTGCAGACACTTGCTGAAGCAGTGGGCTCCTACGTACTGTGGCCCAAGAAGTGTCTTCTAATACAACCGGTAAATCCTACACATTTTAGATTACATCCTACTCAGTACACTCAACTTGCATAATCTAACATACGTGCTCATTAATTGAAGTGGCCTGCCTTTGGGCTACCAGGGGACTGCGCCCCCAGCTCGGGGCATGAGGCCCGATCTCGTGCGACCCTGGACACATCAAAGACGGCCTCGACCCCACCCAGCGCATCCACGCCTTCACCTCGGAAGAAAGCCGCCATCACCTCGCCCTTGCCTTCAAAGGTACGCGCTCAGTCCCCGGCAAAAGGCAAGGGCAAAGGCAAGGGAAAAGGGCGACAGGGACAGCCGGAGAGGTTCAGGAACGGGTTCCCACTCATGTCGGAGGCAGCTTTGCGCAAATTGGATCGATCAACCAGAGACCTCCACGAGTGGTACCTACACCGAGCTCGGCGCAATCTGAACTTCTTAGTTCCCTACAGGCCTGGGCAGTTCCACCGTGAGCCCGGGAGTATATCCGTGGCACACGAGGATCTGTTCGACTTCTACAACTGGTGGGAGCTCGATATGTCCATCATACGGACTGGAGTCCTGTGAGTTTGCTGATGCTATGTATTGCTGTTTTCTAACTCTGTTTGTTAACTCTGCATTGTTGTAGTTCATTTGAAATGTAGTAACTTTCTGTGCAATACTAATGTCGTCCTTTGCATGCAGGTGCATGTACAGGCTAGCATCGGAGGCTGCGTGTGACAAGGTGGGTTTCCTTGACCCAGAGAAAATAAGCCTCACGATGCTAGAGCATGACGCCGCGCACGCTGAGCAGTACATATCCAAGGCGCTGATGGCGCAGCAGGACAGGGAGTTCATTCTGGTGCCGTACCACTAAAGGTTATTGCATTTCGTACTAATTTAACTCGATCTTGTATGTTACACCTGAGATATACTTTGAGCTAGCGGTCCTCTTTTACGTACAATGCAGGGGCCACTGGATCCTCATCGTGATCTGTCCGCCGAGGAACGAGGTGTACTACTTCGATTCGATGCGTGACAGATTATCGATCCAATATGTGGTCAAGGGGAATATGGAGGCGTAAGTAACTTATATGTTTGATTTAAATTTTCACCTCACTAGCTAATGATAATACATTAACTGGCAATACTAACTGAAATGCAGGGCTTTTGATAAATATGTGTCCGCTGGAGGGAGGCATGCCGCACCGCAGGGCTCCCTACTAGCTTGGAAAGAATATGAGGTACTCACGAGACTTTTTGTTTATGCTTAATTAGTTTATGGAAACAATAGCTAACATGTCTTCGCATATGCAATTATCTCAGTGCCATCAGCAGCCGCAATCGTGGGAATGTGGGTTTTATGTGTTGCGCTACATGTACGACCTAGTGCAGACAAACTTTGCCCAATTCCCCCAGGTAAGCATCGATAGCTAACTCAAATTTGAAAATTGGGTGTCACGTTCTAAATTAGGAAGTTAGTTACTAAGTATTCACACATGCTTGCAGATCGCCATATCGAAAGACTCATACGAAAATGCAAAGATTAGAGATCTTCGACAAATCTGGGCTCAATATGTCATGGAGGAAGTTGCGCCCAACCATCCGCCATGATAATTTTCTCTTTTTCGTGTACTCTATCTGTGCATACACTGTTTATATACATGTGAATAAATATATATGTCAATAAATGTCCACATTGGATTGCAAATTGTATTTGTCCATATATATGTGAATAAATGTGAATAACTGTCTAATGTGTCAATCTGTTTTGTGAATTTACCCTTCTTTGCATCTGTACTGTATTGTGTATCCAATCTATAATGTATTGCATCTGTACTGTATATGTGAATGTAAATAACGTACTGTGTATGTGAATGTTCTATCGGTAAACTCATTCACAACCGACAGACTACCACCACTTTTCTATCGGTAAACTCATCCACAACCAAGAGACTACTGTAGTTTTTTCTATCGGTAAACTAGAAATTAACCGTCAGAATAGTGTGCCTTTTCCTGCCGGTGAACTCATCCACAACCGAGAGACTACTGTAGTTTTTTCTATCGGTAAACTTGAAATTAACTGTTAGAAGAGTATGATTTTTCCTGCCGGTGAACTCATACACAACCGAGAGAGTACTAAGATTTTTTCTATCGGTTATCTCATTTCCTGCCGAGAGAGTACTAAGGTTTTTTCTGTTGGTAAACTTGTAATTAACCGTTAGAATAGTGGTATTTTTCCCACCGCTACACGTCAGACTACGACGGGATTTCTATCGGTACACTCATAAGGTGCCGATAGAATAGTAAGCCTTTTGCTGTCGGTAATCTTGTAATTAACCGTTAGAATAGTGGTACTTTTCCCACTGCTAAACGTCAGACTACGATGGGTTTTCTATCGGTACATTCCTAATATGCCGATAGAATTGTGAAGTTCTTCTGTCGGCTATTTACCGATAGAAAATGTTCTGTCTTGTTCTATCGTGTCTATCTCTATCGGTACGAAAACCGATAGTAGAAGGGTGTTTTTTACTGATAGAAGAAAGCTTTTTTGTACTAGTGAGAGCTTGTAAGCCCCCGAGCCCAGGACTGCAGAGACCCTATAGGGGCCTTCCCACTTGGGGGAGAGTTTGCCTTGGGCTTGGGGGTTGGTCACGCTCTTGAGGACAAGATCCCCAAGGCGGAAAGATCTCGCGCGGACGCGTCGGTTGTATGCGCGTACCATTTCGCGCTCGTAGATGGCGTGGCGGAGGAGCGCTCGGTCACGTTCTTCTTCGATGAGGTCGACTTCTAGCCGTTGATTGGCTTCATTGTCTTGGTACGTCGCGGTCGTAGCTCCATCCAGGAGTTCGACCCGCAGTGACCGGAAGCTGATCTCCGAGGGGAGAACCGCTTCAGTCCCATACACGAGTGAGAAAGGCATACGCCCCATCCCTCGACTCGGCGTCGTGCGCATGGTGCAGAGGATGCTCGGGAGCTCCTCTGCCCACGCGCCCCGCCTGGAGGCAACTTGCTCGAGTCTTCGGTGTAACCCCTGTAGGATCACACCGTTGACCCTCTCGACAGCCCCGTTGCTCTGGGGGTGAGTGACAGAGGCGAAGTGGAGGGTAGCCCCCAAGCCGTTGCAGAATTCTCGGAAATATGCTGAGTCAAATTGGGTCCCGTTATCGACAGTGATTTCTCGGGGGACCCCAAAACGACACACGATATTCTTCCAGAAAAACCGCTACACCACTCGGGAGGTGATGCTGGCCAAGTGTTCGGCCTCCACTCACTTGGAGAAAATAATTGACCACGACCACCGCATACTTGTAGCCTCCGGGCGCCGGGGGGAAGGAACAAGGAGGTCCATCCCCCAGCGCGTGAACGGCCAAGTGATGGGGATGGTTTGTAGTGCTGTGGAAGGCAAATTGGAACCGTTGGCCATCTTCTGGCAGGCCTCGCACGAGGAGATAAGGTCTCACGCGTCGCGGACTACTGTGGGCCAATAGAAGCCCTGGCGAAGAACCTTTGCCGCGATGGGCGCATGGGGCCAGGTGAGACCCACAGCTCCCCGAGTGGATATCATCGAGGAGTTGAAGTCCTTCCGCCCGTGGAAGGCAACGGAGCAGGGCGGAGGCCCCCCGCTTCTAGTGCTTCCCTTCTAGCAGAAGGTATGCCCGTGCTTTGGCACGAAGCTGCTTTGCCTCAGTGTCACTGGGAGGGTCCCCTTCGCCCCTTATGAAGGAGACGAGGGGATCCATCCAAGACACCACCCGTGCGATCTCAGAGACCTCTGGGACACAGGACTTAGGATCCGTGTTCGGGGGGGGGGGTCATTGAGGGCTTCGCGATAATCTCTAGGAAGGCACCTCCGGGAAGAGGTTCCCGAGCGCTGGCTACTCGGGCTAAGGCATCGGCGCGGTCGGTTTCCCTTCGGGGGATATGCCGGGCCTCCAAGCCCTCGAAGTGTTTTTCCATCTTGCGCACTTCCCCCAAATAAAGACTCAGGTTCGCATCATGGCACAAGTAGGACTTGTCCATTTGGCAAACCATGAGTTGGGAATCTCCTTTGACGAGGAGGCGATGGATCCCTAGGGAGCACATGAGGTGCAATCCCAGAAGAAGGGCCTCGTACTCGGTGACGTTGTTGGTGGCGGGGAACTCGAGCCTCGTTGCGTACTCCAGCGTCCTGCCTTCGGGGCTTCGAAGGACCACCCCCACGCCAGCAACAGCAAGGCACAAGGAGCCGTCGAACATGAGCGTCCAATGGTCATTGCACTGGGGCAGCTCACGGAGAGTCTCCCCCTCTGTCCCGGGAGTGGGGGTCCATTCCGCCACGAAGTCAGCGAGGACTTGTGATTTGATGGCAGAACCTCCTGTGAGGGAGAGGGAGAAGGGAGCAAGCTTGGCCCCCCACTTCACGATCCGGCAGGTTGCCTCCTTGTTCCGCAACACCTTCCCCAATGGGAGGGACGACGAGACTGTGATCGGGTGTCCCAAGAAGTAGTGGCAAAGCTTTCGGGACGCCATGAGGAGGGCATAGCAGATCTTCTCCATTTTCGTGTACCGAGTCTTAGCCCCTTACCTAGACTTGATCGCATCAGATCGCAGTCTACGGTCTCAATGCTATTCTGAGACCAAAGATTGTTTTGTGATCGTTACTCTAGTTCTAATCGCAATCTACAGTTTTAATGCTATTCTGAGACCATAGAACTGTCTTGAGCCAGTTTCGGACAGAAACCAACTTGAGTATTTTTGGTCGCAGAAATATTCTTGTGTATCCATTTCTCATATAATATAAAGAACTTTAATTCGGATAATTAGTTTTGCATAATCCTTAAAAGAGATCAAGTATGTAAGGAAAAGAAATTCTTTATTTCTGACAGTCTTTACATACAAAAGGGACACATGCGACCAAAGCGTCAACCTGGTCCAGTAGTCTGTTACAAAGTTCTCCCAGGGATGTGTTAACATCAGTGGGATCAACACTGGCTGCACCTAGAGAACTGGCTATGTCTCTAAGCCTATCTACATCATCCCGAATCAAAGAAGCGCTGTTATTCTTTATCGTATCGGAGAGTTCTTGCTACTGCCGAGCATAGTCCCTCTCCAAGCAGAATTGGCACGCCTCTTCGCGGGAGTTGTCATAACATTCTGCCAGATGCAGAATGGCCGAAGACATCTCATCGGTCTTCTTCTCTAGAGCCTCTTTTTCTTTTTCAAGGGTTCGCTCGAGGGATACACTCTCACCAAAAAGAGGCTCGACTTCAGCAGGCTGGTCGCTGGGGGTCCATAGATTTTCGTCTCCTGCACATATATGTGTTAGTTTTAAAAGATAAAACGACCAGCAGAGAGAATGAAGATAATTACCAATCCTCGCAGTAAAGTTGGACGGGAGGATGAGGTACTTCCCCCGGGAAGTAGATCACCCGACAAAAGTCAGGGACTATCTGGTTGCGGGAGTGCAACCTTCCCACCAGAAAATTGATCACCCAACAAAAGTTGAGGATCGTCCGATCGCAAAGGTGTGGGACTTTCCCCAGAAGCAAATGGGAGCTTTGAATGATTATTATGGATCTCCAAAGGTGGAGATGAGGGTTCCACCTGCCGAGTTGCATGGACAGGGAGAATTACATGGGACAAGGAAAGAGAATACAATGATGCATCCCCAACCTTTGCACCCATTAATGAAGCTCCACTGGAGGATCCCTCGTCAACCTTCGATTTCTTCCTTGCAGGGAGTAGCTCCACAGTCACCTGCCAGTTCCCAAAATGCATTTGGAAACGATTAGGATGTAAAACGACGACCTGAACCAAAGTTCTAGAAAAGACTTACCTTCTAGAAGTCCTGGTCAAGTTCGGGTATCACTTCTTCCTCATCACTCTCAATCTGAATGATGTTCTTGGGGTCTTGATCTGCCATCGAAACAAGAACTGAGGTTTAGAGGGAGTAACTGGAGAGGAGAAGTAGCTCTGAAAATGACTTAGTCGTGGTGAAAAACTCGTGAGTTCAAAGAACCGAAAGGCTCTTCAATTTATAGAGCCTGAAGGCGTCGGTTCATTTCCACACACGTCTCGGGTTCTTAAAACGCACTTACGGTTGCCATCACGATGGGTCACTTAACTCATTATTACTTGTCAAGAAAAACTCAGGGTTTTTCTCGGGATATGAACCGTCACACCACAGAACAGTTTTGTTTGAAGTTGAAAGTCGGGTTCATAATTCGATGCAGGATAAAAATTTGAAGTAAATATGTCCTTTCATTTTCTTCAAATTTGGGGGCTAGCTGATGAGGATTATCACCCGAGCTGGTTCAAAATAATACACGTCTGGTTTAAGACATAATCGGATTAGACGTGTGTCTATACCGTCGCTGTGGTCTCAGACGACCAGAAGGGCGCGGATACAAAGATGGTTTATCATTGCAGCCCTTGCGCGATCAAGAGACCGTAGATAGTGCGCGGTGAGAAGACTGTAGACAATACGTGATCAGAACACTGTAGGCAGTGCGTGGTCAGAAGGTCGTTGACTATGTGTGACTAGAATGATTCGGGAAGGCCTAACTCTTTGAATAGGCATATCCCGAGAATCACAGGGATCTTTCCACGTATGAAGGCAACTGCCAGGAGGTTAACATGTGCGGTTATCCCTTGACTGCACGTGTTTAGCCTACGTGGAAGTTAAGTGCGGTTAACGAAACTGCATCCTAGTAACCATTCGAGGTCGTTTCGCGTTGGCGCCCTTTTGGTCAGTATAAAAGGGTGGTCAATGCACGTTCTAAGGGCGGGTAAGCATACAAGCACTACCAGGCATCCAACAAACCTGAAGATTTAGACATAGTTTGATAGATACTAACATAGAAGAGATCTTCGTCTCTGATCATCTCTACCTCCCTCTTGTAAACACTTTTCTCATATAGTGAAATCACAACAGGACGTAGGGCTATTACTCCCACCATCGAGGGCCCGAACTTGTATAAATTCTCTTGTGCGCATATAGACATTACTCATCCTACCTTCTCGGAGCACCGCCCTGAAAGGTCCCGCAACTCACAAATTTGCATAAGATCGACTAAAGACCCCGAGTCCAAATCATCGACAAGATAAGATTTTTCAGTAAACCCTATGTTGAATTTTTGTTTAAGAAACAACATGTAAAACAGGGTAATAACAATGTTGGGGAAATCCCATACCTCTGGGTAGTCTTCGAAGTGGGCTCCCGAGCACCCTCCGTGGCTCTGGGCCCCAGGTCCCACGAGGTGTTCGGAGCGCCTTGGTCCGTATGAACAAGGTCCCCGGCGGATCCCCGGGCCTCCGGGCCTTGGGTCCTGGGGGACCTCCGGAGTGCCTCGGCCCTTATTGCGGAGGTCCCCGGTGGGTCCACGGACATCCGGGCCTCGGGTCCCACGGGTCCCCGGAGTGCCTCGGCCCTTCGTGCGAGGAAGGTCCCCGGCGGGTCCCCGGGCCTTCGTGGGGTCTCTGGAGCATCTCGGGCCTTCGTACGCAGGGGGTCCCTATCGGGTCCCTGGCCTCTGGGACCCGAGTCCCGGGGGACTACTGGAGCACCTCTGCCCTTCGTGCGGAGAAGGTCCCCGGCTGGTCTCCGGGCCTCCGAGCCCTGGGTCCCAGGGGACTTCCGAAGTGCCTCGGCCCTTCGTGGGGAGAAGGTCCCTGGTGGGGCCCTGGGTCCCACAGGGTCTCCGGAGGGTCTCGGCCCTTCGTGCGGAGAAGGTCCATGTCGGCTCCCGGGGCCAGGCCCCGGGACCCGGGGAACTTCTGGAGCACCTCGGCCCTTCGTGTGGAGAAGGTCCCTGTAGGGTCCCAGGGCCTCCGGCCCCAGATCCCGCCCTTTGTGCGGAGAAGGTCCCTGGCGGGTCCCTGGGCCTCCGGGCTCGGGTCCCACGGGTCTCCGGAGCGTCTCGGCCCTTCGTGCAGAGAAGGTCCCAGGCGGGTCACAGGGCCTCTGGGCCCCATGTACCGGGGACTTCCGTAGTGCCTCGAGCCTTCGTGCGGAGAAGGTGCCCGTCGGGTCCCTGGGCCTCTAGGCCCTGGGTCCCGTGGGACTTCTGGAGTGACTTGGCCCTTCGTGCAGAGAAGGTCTCCATCGGGTCCCTGGCCCTCCGGGTCATGGGGTGCCCTGGGACTTCCGGAGCGCCTCGGCCCTTCGTGCGGAGAAGGTCCCCGTCGGGTCCCTAGGCCTCTGGGCCCCGGGTTCTGGGGGACTTCCTGAGGGCCTCGGCGCTTCGTGCGGACAAGGTCCCTGGTGGGTCCCGGGGTCTCTGGGCCCCGTGTTCTGGGGAACTTCCGGAGCGGCTCGACCCTTCGTGCGGAGAAGGTCCGCGGCGGGTCTCTGGGCCCCGGGTCCCAGGGGACTTCCGGAGTGCCTTCCGGAGCGCCTCGGCCCTTCGTGCGGAGAAGGGCCGAGGCGCTCGGGAAGTCCTTTGTCCCCGGCGGGTCCTTAGGCCTCCAGGCCCCGGGTCCCTCGGGAACTAGCGAGGACACTTGTCAAGCATCCAAGCCCTTCGGCCGGTGAAATGACACCAGCACCCCTCGATCCAACCGCCATAGCTAGGGCTTTTTGGTCTTTTGCGTGTTTTGGGGCCTATAAATACCCCCCTTTTGCCTCATTTGTAGGGGACTCCAATTCATTTCAACACACTCAAACAACAGGCTCTCTTGGAGACCTGTATCCCCGAGAGAGCTCCTCCCCAGCGAACTCGCGTCCAGAGGGTGCCAACAGGACTAGGGCCCCCACCGGGACACGAACCTGTACAAAAATCACCGTGTCAATTGCTGTGTTGCCCAGCGGGAGGTGACCGGTCACTCGGTCCGCTCGCGCCGCTGTTCGCGTGCCAAGTCTTTCCGTGAAATCTGCCGGTGGTATATTTTATACCATGACAGTTGGCGCCGTCTATTGGAACTTGTGACGAATCGCCATGGCTCCCCAAGAACGAGAGCTCAAGCTCTCTCCCTTTCCGGTGGTGCCGGTCCCAGCGACCTGGCACCGCCCCAGCAAGACGTCGCCGTCGCGACCCTACCGTCTGGGAACACCCGGAGAGAGGTGCCACCTTCTTCTCCCGAAATCTCTAGTAGAGGTGTTCCCATTTCCAGCTCAGCGACCGTGACCGGGATTACGGGACCTCGCGCCCTACCCGGTGACGCCGGTCCCAGTGACCTGGCGCCACCCCTCGAGACACGACCACCCCGACGCTTCCGACTGGAGGTGGCAAGACACAGGTACCACCTCTCACCTTTCCAATTACTTTCGGTGGGCTGACCTTCGGGTCAACCCTGGTGACCGCGGCCGCCTCGGCGGGGGGCTAGTCTCCCCCGATGGCACCCCCGGCTCCCCGGAACACCTTGCTCAAAGCTATGGTCGAAGGCCAACTCCATGCCTAGCGCACCTTGGAGGAGTTGTTGGGAGCCTGAGCGCGGCCACCGGCTCCCGTCTACTCGCCCTCATTCCCATTTATGGGGGCGCCTCCTCCATTTTTTGTGGGACACCCAGCGGCCTTCCTGGCGCCGAGCATGTTCACCACGCCGGGGGCACACCCCGCGCCGGGAGCTCTCCCAGTGCGGGGCCCTTTTTGCGCACCAGGGGCTCTCCCTGACCCCGCCCCACGGATGGTTGCAAGTTCGCTCGGAGCGGATCCTGGGCCGGTGGTTTCCATTGCTCCCGGGATGGCCTCGGTGCCTGTGGCGAGCCTCCCCGTCGAGGGTTCTCCCGCACCAGCTCTCGAGGCCGCCCCGGAGACACTCCCGGTGCCAAGCCTTGCCCGTGTGCCGGTAGCGTCCTCCGTACTGGCGGCCGACGCGCATCAGCTCCCTCCTCCCGTTAGGCTGCCCCCGTGGGCTCCCCCGGTGGATCAGACCCGACTCACTTAGTTGGAGGTGGAGCGCATGCTTGCTCTGAAGCCTAGTGAAGCTCCCTCCAGGCACAGGCCGGGGACGCCTCCCCAAACCAGTCGGGGAGGGATACCAGTCGACGAAGCCTCCGCCACCTCCGGGGGACACCTGGAGGTTCAAGTAGCCAGCTCCAACCCTGAGGTGAAGAGGCGCTACTGCTGTCAGGCGGAACGCTGGGGCCTCTCCCCGACTCCGATAACGAGCGTGTCTACCCGGCAAGGGGGAACAGCTACCGGGAACCTTCCCGCGGAGTTGAGGGGGCCAACCAGCTTTTATGCCGCCTGGTTTGACGTGTTCGATGGCCAAAGCCGTATAGCCCACCCCACATCAAGCACTATAATGGTGAGGCCGATCCTTATGAATTTGTGCAGGTGTACTCCATAGCCATCTCAGCGGCCAGGGGGGACGAGACGGTGCAATGCAATGTCTTCCCGCTCTACCTCACCGGGATCGCCCGTTCATAGTTTTACAACCTGAGATACGGTACCATCAAGTCCTTCGTGCAGCTCAAGCATGAGTTCTGTGCAAACTTCCAGGGGAACTATGTGCATCCCCTGGACTCATCGCAACTCTACACCGTTCGGCAGAAGACAGGGGAGACCATCTGGAGCTTCTTCAAGCGCTTTGCTCAGGTCAAGAGCAAGGTTGCGCACATCCCCGACTCCACAGTCATCGAGGTGTGCTAGAGCGGGATCCTCCCCGGAGAGCTCCATCAGAGGCTCTCCCGGAGCTGCCCCTCCTCCACCGATGAGCTCTCAACATACTTGAAAAGTACGCAAGGGCAGGGGAGGATGACCTCTGGAAGGAAGACCAAGGGGTCCGCCCCCCCCCACAAAGAGGGATGTTGGGGACTCACCCCGCAATTGTCTCAAGGAGGGACATCACAGCGAGTCGAGGTCTCAGGACGTCTTCATTCTTGAAGACGGAGGTGGCTCTCGCAAAGCCAATCGGGGCGGCCGCCCCTCCCCCAAGTCAAAAGGGGGGGAGGCCAGCCCTCCCATGCTCAGGACAATCCCGCGCTGGGAAGCAATGAGGTTGGGGCCGACTTATGGTGCGCCTTCCACCAGTCCACTTCCCATGTCACTTGAGAATGTAACGCACTTCGTCAACACTTCGCGGCATTCCTCGAGCAACATGAGCAGGGGGAGAGACTTGCATTGCCCCATCAGTCGGTACAGGCGCCCCCCCCCACTTCCTATGGGGGACACCAAGAGCTGACCCAAGAAAGGGGCTCAACCAATGTTCCCCCTTTCCAAAACTCCAAGGGACATGTCTCCTGACTTGGGGGGATCCTGTCCGTGAGCCCTGCGCTGGACCCTTGAAGAGAGGCCCTCCCCGCGAGGATGCCCTCACTTAGAGGATGCCCTCTCCACGGGGATGTTTGCACTTGGCCTCTGGGCCTCCCCCTCACCCTCTCGCGCTTCGCGGGTGGAGGAGTTGTATCAATTTACTTAATGAATGCAAATTAGTCATTCCCGTATGAATCTTCTCTTGCATGGTGTATTTTTTTACCGCCTCCAAGGCAATGCCCCCCCAGCGACGATGCCCTCACTTAGAGGATGCCCTCCCTGTGAGGATGATCTTTTGGGGTGTTCGAAGAAATCTCCGCCCGATAGATCCTGGTGACCCGCGTCCCAGGAGCCGCCACCAGCCCGGTGATAAGCGCCTCAGGGGTAGGTGTCCCCGTGTCCCGAGCGCCATCACTATCTCCCAGTGAGAGGCGTCCCAGTGACAGGCGTCCTCGCGTCCCAGATGTCGCCACCGTCCCAACAACGCAGGGTCTTTCCCCGTGCTAGGGGCTCACTCCATGGTGGGAGCCTTCCTCGCGCCAGGGCCTCCCCCCGCGCCGGGGGTTCACTCCATGCCGGGGGTTGACCCCATGCCATGGGTGGTTCTCCCAGGGAGGATGCCCTCCCCACAAGGATACCCTTAAGAGCATGCCCTCCCCGGAGGATGCCCCTCATAGGATGCCCTTGAATGAGGGTCACGCGCTCCTACTTAGCCCAAGTCCCAACGGCAGCAACCCTGCTCCCCTAGGGCAGCTTACAATCCCACTCGTAGACTGAGGGCGTAAGCGACAACCTGGTTCCCAGAAACCACGGTAACGAGGGTAGCGTACTACCCAGCGTTCTTTCCGATCGATCTCTCAAACTGGTTGAACTCACATGAAAGATCCATGCATTTGGCCAAACAGCACAACATCATCACACCTCGTGCCTTCCTCATGCACTGGGACGAAGCAGCGTCATCTACGTTGCCCCTCGTCAAATCACTACTATCAGACGAGGAAGATGATGACATGGCTTTACCTAAAATTCCATGAACAAACCATCAATTGATATGAAGAAAGGTAAATGAAAAAGTTTATAACTAAAATGGAATGGCAATGATGAACTACCACCTATTACCTCAATTCATTTCAAATTACATACAAATTTTAATAAGAACCACCTCTTTTTGTTAAAATGTCAAATTTTCAGTCAAAAGGCCAAAAATCATCAATTCCTATCAAAATGGTCTTCAAAATTCATTTAAAGGGTTTTTAGAGGCTTTCGACTATCTTCTTTTTTAACTAAATTGGTTTCGAGTGCTAATCAAAATCTATTTGAATTTTGCCAAAACTTGTTGTACAAAAGACCTATATATTATTACCCTGAAGAAGTTTGAAATTGAAAACTTTCTCAAAAGAGTTTCAATTTGAAACTTATGGGTGTTTGAATCTCACCGGAAAATTTGCTTTGACCCAAAATGTCTTATACATGCAAAACATGAGTTTAGCTATTTCTATGGGCTTTACTCGTGAGCTTCGACTCAAAATGATATGAACAACTCATGCAAGCTCTTTCATGTCAAAAATCTCATGAAAAACAAATTTGAACCCAATTTGCAAAAGGTTGTTGAACTTCAACCTTCTTTCTTAACATAAAGATCATTTCACCATAACTCTTGATTGTAAAATCCTATTTGGAAAATTCTTTTTGAAAAATATATTTCGTGCAATGAAAATCATTTTTGTAAATTTTTATTTCAATTGGATTTGATTTGAGCAATAATTGATTCTTTCACAAATCAAATATAAAATCTATAAAATTCAGACTTCGGGTGGTTTTGTGGCTGACTTGTCATTTTTATATCCTTAAATTGGTTGGCTATTTGAAGAAAGTTTCTACATGATATCTTATCTTCTATGCTTGGTTTGTACTGTTATTTTTTTTTAAATCGTTGGAAGCAATTTGCATGGATTTTCAGGCGCCTTTACAAGTGTAAAATAATATACTCAAAACTAAAATCTGAAACTTTCAATCTTGTCAACATTTGTCTTTTTCATATCTTATTGTTGGCTCCAATCTTGGCTTCATTGTAAAAGGCAATCTAGTTCCATTCTTGGCTCCAAATCGTTTGATCCAAATACTATTTTGTAAGAACTTCAAAAATTAAAGTAAATAAAATTTATGCCAAATAGTGTTCTCTTGCTTCTGGCATGACATGGCCTTCAATTGATTTCATTTCAATTATTCTTTCCTAAAGACTGGCTGGTTCTAATCGACTCCAATTGCAATTTAAGAAATGGAATATGAAGGACAATTTTTTTCCCTCTATGACGCGAGTTGAAAAAACTCTACAGCGCAAGTTCATCAAAAACACTTACAGTTGTGGAGTGGCCTACGATGGCGCGATGCAGTGGCCGGCAGCGGTGGAGAACCAAAATGCTGGTGGCGATGGTGGTCCAGGAGCGTAAAAGGGGATGTCGGCGAGGCTAGAGTTTTCCGTGTACGAGTAGAGAGTTAATTGGAAATGTGTTTGGTTCGACTGGAGGGAAAACTCCCACAGGTTTAACAATTAGAGTGGTCTTGTACTAACGGTTCAACACAACCAACTGCTTGTACACTGTCATTTTTCCTATCTGTTCACATTAAGAAACCGTAAGAATAAGTAACCTATCTACTAACGATGTTTTACTAACGGTTCAACACAACCAACCGTTAGTACAATGTAATTTTTTCTATCGGTTAACATTAAGAAACCGTAAGAATAAGTAACATTAAGAAACTATATTTTTTCTAATAACAGTTATTTAGTATAAACCGATAGAAGAGACTTATTTTCCTATCGGTTTGACAATTCGAACCGTTAGTACAACACAATTTTCCTTCTACTTCGCTGCATATTATGATAGCCTGCGATGCACTAACGGTTCATACAATCCACCCATTAGAATAGACTTTGTGAGATCCAGGCCGAAGTAGTGTTGGATTATTCTTTCATATCAGTAGTACTAAGGGTTTTTCCTGAGAACAGTTACAGATGGGTTTGAGTAATTCATTTTGCACTTGTAAAGGCATCTCAAAATCCATGCAAATGCCTTCTAATAGTTTTGAAAAAAATTAACAGTAAAGACCAATCATGGAAGATAAAGAATCATATAAAAACTTTCTTCAAATAGCCAATCAAGATAAAAATATGAAAATGACAAATTAGCCAAAAACCACGAGGAATCTGAACTTTGCGGTTTTCATATTGATTTGTGAAAAGAGTCAATTATTGCTCAAATCAAATCCAGTTGAAATGAAAATTTGCAGAAATGATTTTCAATGCATCAAATATGTTTTTCCCAAAGAATTTTCGAAAAATGATTCCCCCCGTGGAGTATCAGCCTATTTCATGGCCTCCCCTCCGTACCCCCCTTTCCGGGATATGCTAGGGTTTGACAATGAACATGCATGTGATTGGGTGCATAACCATAGTAATCACAATTTTCACACCATGATCAGCATATATATTAACTCTTCAATTAAAGCTCCATGTAATATACGTCACTTACATATTGCAAAATAGTCAAGAATGGCTGTCAACCCATAATCCTTCTTCATCCACAACGACTTCGACCCCAACAATACGTCTCTTACTGTGAAGGACAACGTGCAACTTTGGATTGACCTAGTCAACGATGTAGAATACTTTTGTGGCTTGCTCAACAAGTATAAATGGATCATCTTGGTGTGCGACTCTGCTGAGATCGACGAGAGTAAACCCATAATTGTCGACTTTAACACCTCGAGGGATTTCGACCCATTTGCATCTAAACAAAGGAATCTTAAGTAATACGTAATCGAGCTTCCATATTTCTTCGATAACACCGTAATATGAGTTGAGTGCCCTTACTACCCTGGCATCCTCTGAAATAGCAAGTAGTGTCACTCCACTACATTGCATAGTCTCATCCTGAGTTCTTGTGTAAAATGAATAGCCGTTGATGTCATACCCTGCCAAGTCCCTATAGTAAATCTTGGCCCTCTGGCCAACCATGTAACAACTTCACTTATGGAGCCCTCAAAAGCTCATAGGACTCTATTTTTGATCCACCCAGCAAACTTCCTGTTATGTTCTCTAGTGACCCAAATCTCTGGCTTCGAAGGATTATGTTTCCGTATCATTTCCTTGTGCTCGTGTATGTATGGTCCACCCCTGTCATGTGTTGTAAGACCCAAAAATGTGCTTTTGCATATAGATCACTGGAGGGGACGACTGCTTTAAATCCAATTGTTCCAATGCCCTGAAGCCTGCCCTCGTGTCGGGACGTAGGAACGCCAATTGGGTCAACCCCGACCATATAGTTGGTGCCAAATTCAATCACCTCCTCGGCGGCATAACCTTCAATGATACTGCCCTCATGCTGATGTCGATTCCTTACATATCCCTTCAAGATACCCATAAATCTCTCATATGGGTACATGTAGCACAGGAACATGAGTCCACAAAACTTAATTTCTCTGACAAGGTGAACAATTAGATGGACCATAACATCAAAAAAAAGATGGAGGGAAATACATCTCAAGCTGACAAAGAGTTGTAGTCACATCGCGTTGCAAATCATCTAGTCCATCCATATCAATTACATGCAAGGACACAGTTGCAGCAAATATTCAGATAAAAAAATCCGGCAAGTTCCATGAAAGAAGCTAATTAACTTACTAGGAATACACACTTACCTTGCCAGATATTGTGTTGAAGAAATAACATAGCTTTGTAATGTCTCTCTAACTTTGACTGAGAGAATGCTTCTGATAGCAATGTGAAGCATTTGTGACATCAGTACATGACAATCATGGGACTTCATACCAACTAGTTTCAAGTCCTTCATGGACACAAGTTTTTTCAGGTTCGCAGAATACCCGCACAGAACTTTGACACCATACAGGCACTGGCAGAGTTCTATTTTTTCCCTTTCTGACAAAGTATAGCAGGCCGGGGGGAGGTATGTACGCTTTCTCTTCTCCAATGGTGCAAACTCAGTTCTTATGCCCATTTCGAGCATGTCACGGTAAACTTTGATGCCACCTTTCATCTTTCCTGGAATGTTCAACAACAAACTAATCAAACTGTCACAAACATTTTTCTCTACATGCATGACACCAATGCAATGTCGAACTTGTAAGTGCCCCCAGTATGGCAGATCCCAAAGAATTGATCTCTTCTTCCAAACATTTTTTTCTAGAGGTTTAGAACATTTACCGAACTCAACTTTGATGTCCTTCACGCGCAAATAAAGCTCCTTACCAGTCACAAACACTGGGGCTGATCCTTTCTCAGGCTTCCCATTAAATGACTTCCTCTTCTTACGATAGGCGTGATGCATCGGAAGGAATCTGCAGTGACCCATGTACACTGTTTTTCTGTAGTTCGGTAACCACATGCTTTTAGTTTCATCCAAGAAAATAGGACAAGCCTTGCCTCCTTTCGTACTATACCCCGACAAATTTTCGTAGGCCAGAAAATCATTTATGGTGAAAAATATCATGGCCCGCAATATGAAATTCTCTCGCTTATATGCATCCCACACCCGCACCCCATCACTGCACAATTTATGTAAGTCCTCGATTAACGGTGATAGAAACACGTCAATATCATTCCCGGGTTGTCTGGGTCCTGAGATTAGTAACGACATCATGATGTACTTGCGCTTCATACATAACCAAGGAGGAAGGTTGTAGATGCATAAAAGAACCGGCCAAGTGCTATGCCGACTTCTCATATTTCCGTGTGGATTCATACCATCCATACTCAGGCCAAACCTTATATTCCTCACTTCGCCGCCAAACTCAGCAAATGTTCTGTTAATGTTTCTCCATTGAATTGAATCAGCTGGATTTCTTAGTTTTCCGTCTTTTTTCCGACCTTCAACATGCCAACGCAAGTACTTCACATCTTTCGGATTTGCAAACGGCCATTTCAATCTAGAAATCACAGGCAAATACCACACAGTTTTGGCTGAAGGCCCTTTCTTTACCTCATCACATCCATTGTGATAAGTTCGGTCCCCACGCTTATACCGGGATGCACCGCATCTAGGACAAACATGCAAATCCTCATACTCGTTACGGTACATAACACAATCATTTGGCATGCATGTATTCTTTCGATTTACCGAACCTGACATGTGTTAATCTAACTAGCTCGGGTGATAATCCTCGTCAGTCGTCAATGCCAGCTAGCCCCAAACCTCCACTATAATCAAATTGCTCGCTCCAGAACCATCTGTGCAGTCCCAGGAGCATAAAACTTTCATCAAACCATCGCCTGTAGATCCTTGTCACCGTACTCGCCCTTGTTCCTGAAAATCGACGAGTTCGACCTCGCCGTTCGCCACCGTCTCGCCGCTGTTGTTCAATCCACTTCACCAGCAGGTTCTTCTTGAGCTGCCTACATGTTTGACAAGGTTGGCAAAGCAACGCGCTAGTAAATCGATCAAACATCGAAGCCCTAGCTTTTGACCGTGCACTGGCACTCAGTTTTTTGTGCCAAGGTTCTTTTGCAAATTCCTTGATTTCTCGGACTTTTATGTAAAAACCAGTTTGTCAAATAGTTTCCTTATTCCATTGTGCACCCAATGCTATGATCCAAACTTGTTTTCCCCACTGGAAATCTTCTAAACTACTCCCATGCCATTCTCTGACATTGCCAGCCCTTGTCAAGCTGTGTCAGCTTTATGTCAGCCAATGGCATTGGCTCAGTTCGACCACTTTTATATGTGCAAATTGAAATCCACTTTTCCTACATTTTCTTCAACTGCCATATCTTGAGAAAAGCTCTCTAAGGCCTTCCTTTCATTAGGAGGAAGGTTAGCACTTATTAATTCAGTGCTTTCTTCCCTTCCCATGTTCCTATTGTCAACCCTGAGAATCCCATTTTCTTTCATCAATAAAATTGACAAGATCAGAAGAGCTTTTTTATGGAAAGGTCATTCTAGTTGTTTGGGAGGTCACTGTCTGATTGCTTGGGACAAAATTTGTAGACCTAAGAAGAATGGTGGTCTTGGAGTTATTAACTTGAGATCTCAGAATATGGCTCTTCTTCTGAAATTTTTGTTTAAATCTTTTAATAAGGATTCAGCTCCTTGGGTTTATCTTCTTTGGAATGCTTACTACTTTCAAAATTTGCCTTCAGATTCTCAGATGATTGGGTCCTTTTGCTGGAAAGACATTTTGCATCTTTTGGTCATTTTTAAAGGTCTCTTTTCTTGCTCTTTGGGGAAAGAAGATACCTGTGATTTCTGGAATGATTTTTGGAGTTCAAAAATTCTATCTCACAAATGGCCAAAATCATTCTCTTTCTCTTCCAGAAATTTCAAAGTTCAGGATTTTTGGAATTTAAACTTGGATGTTGATTGTTTTCATCTCCCCCTATCTGAATTGGCTTTCTCTCAATTTCAGCAAATGCTCTTGCTTTCAGCAGAGTCATGTGGAAAATAATCAATCAAATGATGGTTGGTTCATGCTATCTAACAGCTCCTTGTCTTTTCAAACAAGCAAGTTTTACAGACGTTTGATGGGTGTTTGTCCTATTCATCCCATTTTTAAAGACTGTTGGAAGAATCGTTGTTCTATAAAACTCAAAGTTTTTTTTCTAGATCTTCCTTTGGGAATGCTTGAATACTAGAGAGAGGTTAATTAGGATGAGGAACTTGGTTATTCCTTCTTTGGACTGTGAATTATGCAAGGAGGGATGTATTGAAACTCAAACTCATATCTTTTTTAAATGTAGTTTTGCTAAACAATGTTGGTCTTTCATTGGAATAAACTGGATGGTGAACTGGACGGGGAGCTTCTCTCTTTTGGACATTATTGGAAATTTTTGAGATTATTTCGTTCCCTTTAGGGATTTTTTCTTGGAGATCTTTATTATTGCCATATGGAACATCAGGAAGATTAGAAACAAGAAAATTTTCCAATCTTAGTCTCCAAGTTTTCTGATTTGGAAATTGGCCTTCAGGGATGATTTGTTTCTTTTGGCTCAAAGAGTCCTGGAAAGAATTAGATTTCAAATCTTTTCTTGGTTGAATCTCATGTAATCTGTTTTTTCTTTGGACTATTGTAACCTTTTATTACTTTATCTTGATATATATATATATATAAATATATATTATAGCAGTGGGCTTCTTGCCTACTGCCTTCCATTCAAAAAAAAAGGCCAACCAAAGCCATATCAGGCCATGAACCGAATGTCAATCGGCTGACATTCACTGTTTTTGAGAAAACCAGCCACGAACCCAATGTCGATTTTGATGCCTCAAAACCCTAAGAGCCTCTAACACCCATCCTTAGCCCAGATGCTATAGAGTTTAGAGTTCCGACCCAATTCCAGCTTCCAAATCCTATCTAAGTCAGCATCGCCAAGATCGTTTGTTCTAAAGCATGTTTGCATATAGATTTTTAAAGCATTTAAAATGGTTTGTGATCCTTGTGTGCTTTGTTTGTTGGTGACTAGAACAAGAGTCAAAGTTCGAAGACTTCATCGCCGACCTGACATCGACAACTGTTTCTTACGACGCGGAAGGCAAGTCATATTTTGAACATCTTGAACATATGTTTTATGAATTGTTAAGATATTACCTTGACTATAAGTAGTATTGCATATGATGGAATGAGAAAAGTATGATGTGGCAGTACTAGGCTGGATGCCTGAGAAATGTGAAATATGGTAGTAAGCCATAACTAATATATAAGTATATATTTATATTCATGAAATAAAACCTCTAGCCGTGACCAAAATTTGGTATGGAATGATGGTAGCACTGGATGTGCAGGATTGTGAAATGATCTGGTCACTGGCATATAAGGACTAGAACCTTGTGTTGTGTTTCTAGTGGCATGAAAAACGTGCTAACCGCAAGCCTGGTATGGGACAGGCCTGAACAAGTAGTATGCAGATCACACATGAAACCCCTGCATGAGATGTACATGATTGACATGGAGTGCGGTCCAACACATATAACTGGATGTGATGATGCACGCTGACCCTGGATTGGGAAGATGCAAATTGAGTGGGGGTGGTGTAGCCCACCACAACTGTGGGTTGTTTGACCATAGGGTCAGGGGTGAATTGTGTGTGAACCATGAAAAAAGTTCTTGTTATCTCCACCTTACCACTCAGTTTGAAGTGAGGAAAGTGTCTAATCATCTTGATAAGATGGGCATGAAAGTGGAATATCTTGCGGGTAAATTAGTACCCTTCTGCAGAGTTAAAAACATATTCGAATACTCCGAGCTCCCGGGTTTACAGGAGTCTACTGTGGTGGATTAAATCCACAAGTATATTTTCTAAATAAAATTTGATAAGTCAAGATTACCCAAATGACATGTGTCGTCATGATAAGGGGTGCTGCCGTGGGCTATCGTGTGTCGACGTGTCGTGGTAGTACTATAAATAGTGAACATGAATAGCAATGCTATGTTATGAAAAGTGCTGCCATGAGCATGAGATGTGAAAAAAAAAAGAAAAAGTATTTTGAAACTTTTCCCTCTTTCCCTATTAGCATAGGATTCATATCATCCCTACTATATGTATATCTACTCTTACCCCATGACTTGCTTAGTACGAAAGTGCTCACCCTTGCAATCTATTATCAAATAGATGGAGTGCCCCTGACCAAGATGAATGCCTAGAAGAGTTCGTGGATCCAGAAGGAGGAGAGCCAATTCCACCAGAATCCTGAAGAGTGTTGTTCTATTGTCAACTTCCTGCTGTGGTGGTTCGCCTAGCTTCCACCGAGTAGTTGTTATTTTGTTTTTAATTAGACCATTTGTGCCATGAAGGCATTGTAATTTCTAGTGATGTACTAAGGCCAGCAAGCCATACTACTTATGTATTTTGTAAGTTGCTCTGCTGCATGAAATCCTGTGCTTGACTTATCTTGGGAAGTCAATGGTATGTATGTATGGGTCCAGCTACAGTGAGTTGGGTCCCCACGGGAGTAGTCGTAGTCCCCCATGGCGGGGTGCGACACAAAAATTGGTATCAGAGCAGCATGAGAACTTGACTGTAGGATGACACCTTTAGGAGTTGGCTGCGCTAGGAAGGCATAGTTTATCTAGAAACTATTCTAAAAATCCTATTTTTGAAAAGGAGCTTTGTAGCTTCTATAAATTTTGATTTCAAAGTATTATTTGGTTTTTCTAAAAATTCGGTAGCTGGCGAGAGTGCGTTTTTCTTTCATAGAGTGCCTTAGGGGTTGGGCTACGTTGCTTCGGCACATAGCTAGTTCTTGGGGATAGAGCCCTATTCTAGTAGTTAGCCAACCGTTAAGGGGGTTTAGCCAGGGGATAGTGTAGATAGAGCTGGTGGATGCTCTTGGTAGCTTTTGTGCTTCGCTGTTTCTTTTGCAATGGTTAACTTGTGTATTATGGCTAGAAGCCTAAGTATTTATGCATTAATGTAGCTTGCATTAATTTATGCACTAGTATCTTAGTTGTTCTTAGTTAGTTCAGATCTGCCTGGATTCTCTTCAGAGTCACCATGGTTTTTACAAGAAGAAGGTCCCGAAACAGCCAGGAAGAAATAGAGCAAACACCACCAGGAGAAGATCCTATCAGGAGAGGATCCTTATTTCGACAAGGAGCACAGAGTTCCAACCCTTCCCAAGGAGAGCAACCTAGTTTGCAAGAAATTCTTCTATGGAGAAGAATCGAGAGGAAGCCCAAGTGGCCCATACCCAATTGGTAGCCCAGATAGTGCAGAGATTGCCTACGGGAACAACTGAGGGAACCACTATAGGTGATAGACTAACAAACTTCCAGAAAACTCGCCCACCAACTTTATCAAGTGTGACTGACCCCATGGTTGCTGACGACTGGTTAAGGAACATAGAGAGAAAGCTGGACATAGTTTGATGTGGTGACAGAGAAAAAGTCTTGTTTGGATCACACCAGTTATCAGGGGCCGCGTAGCATGGTGGATGAACTATCAGGAAGCCCACCTGGATAGAGACAACATGACTTGTACAGAGTTCAAGGACCAATTCAGGAAGGTTCACATACCTACGGGTGTTATGGCAGCAAAGTGCTGGGAATTTCGTAATTTGGTTCAAGGAAATAAGATGGTCACCAAATACCTGCGTCAATTCAACCACTTAGCTCGCTATGCACCAGGAGACATCGATACTGAAGAAAAGAAGATTGAATGCTTCGTGGAGGGACTCCAGCACTACTTGCAATATCAGATAGCCTCCCATGAGTTCACAGAATTTCAAACATTGGTGAACCGAGCCTTAAAGGTAAAGGAGAGGAGGAACATTGGGGAAGAGAGCCGAAAGCGAAGGATGCTTCAACAAGCACGACCACAGACAAAACCAGTCAGAGGGAGAGCCCCTATAACCTCCAGTTTTCAAATGACCTATCAGATTGCTAGACCAGCAACAACGTTGTGCCCCAACTGCAAAGGAAACCACCTTCAGAAGGATTGTCCTCGTCCCCGTGTCCAGTGCTTCCACTGTGGACAATATGGACACCGCTGAGATTGCTGCCCATGGATTCAACTCCCAATGTCCATAGCTAGATCTCAAGCAGGGACGCAGCCGGTAGCACCCAAAGCATTGTCATCACCACCACAAAACCTCAGAGGAAACTCACCAGGAAGAGGAGGAGCCATGGCCAACCTAGGAAGAGGAAGAGGAAGAGCGCCAATTGCAGCCCGAGGAGGCAGATTGAATTACACCTCTATCCAAGAAGCAGGCAACGCCACCGACATTCTTCTAGGTAGATTTCTGATCCTGTCTGCATCTGCCTTAATACTGTTTGATCCTCGAGCAACAAATTCCTTCATGTCAAAAGAATTTGCATTGGAGGTTGGAATGGATATAGCACCCTTAGACACTACCACAGAAACAAACATCCAGGATGGCACATCACAGACGGTTATGAACTTTTCAATAGAAAACCATCTATGAAGGCCTGTCGGGAGAAAATGTTAAGTTATCACAGACGGTTTTGAGATTAGAACCGACCATGATAATTCGACAAATGGTTTTGACCTTGGAACCGTCTGTGATATTCTAATTATCACAGACGATTCTAAGCTCAAAATCGTCTGTGATAGTGCTGGACTATCACAATCGGTTCTGACCTCAGAACCGTCACTGATAATCATTATCACAGATGGTTCTGAGCTCAGAACCGTCTGTGATAATCATAGACTATTTTCAGCTCAGAACCGTCACTGATAATGATTATCAAGACAGTTCTGAGATCAGAACCGTCTATGATAATGATTATCAGAGACGGTTTTCAGCTCAGAACCATCTCTGATAATGATTATCAGTGACGATTCTGAGCTCAAAACCGTCTGTGATAATGATTATCAGTGACGGTTCAAAACCGTCAGTGATAGTCTCGAACTATCACTGACTCGAATATCACTGACGGTTCAGAACAGTCTGTGATGACTGTTTTGAACCGACTGTGATGTTGTATTCTGTAGTAGTGAGAGTACCCTATGGTTATACAAACTCCAGGGGCTAGATTACCGGTCCACTCGATTTGCCAAGATATAACCTTCAATATATAAGGGGTAGAATTCACGGCAAATCTGCTAGTTTTTGAACTATAAGGCCTAGACATTATATTGGTCATGGATTGGTTGTCCCAACATAAAGGTCTAGTAGACTGTGAGGAGAAAACCATAAGCCTTATCAGTAACCATGGTGATCCGTTTGAGACCTAGCCTTGGTTTTCGCACTAAGCTCATCCAGATTCTAATATGCAAAAAAATGGGATGTTATTCGGAAATACCGAAACCCAAAGATTGACTGAAAATACAGCTCAAAGTAATTGCACAACTCTTTATTTCAAAGAGGGCTTTACAAGTCAAACGTTAGGTCGGACTTGCCTACGTCGAGGGAACTATGTGTCTAAGACTTCAATCTAGGTTCGATGATTTAAACTAGACCTATTACAAGGTATTTATAGTCCAATCGTATGAATACATATTAGACTCAAGAACCTAAAACGTATTAGACTCATATAACTAACTAACCCTAAACAGATAAGCTTAGTTATATCTATTCGGATCGGATTACAATTCCGAATAGAGAACGAATTCCTTTTCAAGGTCGTGAACCAAACCTTGGTCACGAAACCTTTCCGAACACGGTTATGATCATGAAGCCTTATGCAATCAAGACCTGAAGATCCTTCCGGATCATGACTCCTTTGTTGAGAAGGAGCCAACCCCTGTTGCGACCCCTCGATTAAACAGGAGATGTAGAAATTGGGGCTGTCCATCTTCTCTGGTGTACCACTTTGCCACACGTGCTCGTTGATCCTTTTGACCAATTCGAAAAGTCTCCTTTGTGCTACTGCTGGTGGTAGTCACCTTCTTCTCCAGAATCACATGTTCACGTAGAGGTTCGTCTCGTTGATAGACCAAGTCTTCAACAGATGGTACTATGTATCTGGCTCATCATCCAGCATTGAAGCCTCGAAGAGTTTGAGGTGCTCAACATTGACAATCGAGTAAATATCCATGTATGGAGGTAACTCGAGCTGACAAGCATTATTACTCACTTTCCGCAAAATCTGAAAAGGACCATAACGAATGGGTTTGAGTTTCTTACCTTCACCTTTAAGTCTCTGCTTACTCAGATGTAACCCCAATCGTCCAAGAGGGCGAGTTGGTGGTTTCTGAGGAATACCTGCTGTAACATCCCTATTTTTTGGCTATCTTTTCTGCTTACGAGTCAGCATATCTTCTTTGGAATCCCTGATGTCTCAACCCTATCTTGATCTTAGGTATGCCACCACCTTAACCTAAAAAGTTGGCAGCTAAACTTCATCTCACAGATCATTTTCACATTTCAGTCCAAAAGTGTTTCAGTTTAGTTCTTTTCAGAATTTTCAAAAAGCCCAAAAAGGCTAAAAGTCCCAGATCATCTCCAAATTCAAATCTGATCAAGTGATTATATTTCTTTCATTTTTTTGAACGTTTTTCCCTTCTGGGGGAACTCAAAAATCTCAACCGAAACCCTAGTTTCAGCCCCGACAAAAGTTCCAAACCCTAATTACCCTGTTTTCGATTTTTGTCAAAACCACCAGATCTTATCGAATTTTACCATTTTTCCTGCTGGATGAGTCTAAGACATTTAGTAACACTCATCCGCAAAACCAGATTTCAGATCAGCCCCTCGGATCTTCAGAATTGCAAATAGGCCCAAGTTCTCGAGCCAAAACCCTCGCAGTTTAGTCCAAACCTTCGCAAATCAGCCCAAAGTTTGCAACCAGGCCCCTGTGCCATTTTCGACCACGACTAGAGCAATTCGACCAGAGCCCCACCATTTTGCCTCGCCGTTGAACTCGTCGCCGGCGAAGTTCCCCGCGCTGCCACCATCGCAGCCACGTAGCCACCACCTGCGCACAACCGTGCCGCCACCGTGGAGCACCTCACCCGCGCTGAGCCGTGTTCTTCCCCCCGCGCGCGTGCCGGTTGTTGTCAGGAGCTTTACGCCACATGGTTGCCATCCCGGAGATCACTACCTCATCGTCCTGACAAAATCCCGATTCCGCGCGATACCCCGTCTCTGGCAGAGCTCCCGCCATGTCCCGATATGCCTCGTTGACCGCTCCAGCGCCAGAAGATATCTCACCGGCGATTGCTGCAACTCCCGAGAGCTCAACCCCGCGGCTATATAAAGGCCCCCTTGCCCAGCATCTCTTCACACACCATCCCGCAACTGCAAGCCTTAGTCTCCACCACCAGAGAGCAACCAAGCTACTCAGCGCCGCCGCGAAGACCTTCTTCCCCGGCGAGCAACTTCTGAAGCTCACGGCGCCAGCTTCGCCCGCAGCTTCCCCCTGCAAACCAACTTCACCAGTAAGACCCCCTTAACCCCCTGTATGTGCCATAGCCGTTAATTGACCCCCGGTGAACCTCAACGCCGGCAATCACCAGAAAAGCCGTAATCCCCTGTTTCCCTAATGCCAAGTGATTCAAGCCAAATTGATCCTCGTGCCAGTAGAGAATATTGATCAGTGAGCTAGGAGGAACAAGCCTGCAAGTTTGGAATCGACGATTTTGCCCCGAGCGTCGAATCCCCATGTTCGAGCCTCAGCAGTTCGCCGGAGAACGCCGCCGTGCTTCTCCAGCCATTCTCTGGCAAAATTGAGTGCACCAATAGCTTCGTGATGACCCCTAGATGCTTCTCGAGCGTGGAATTAAGTTCAAACGCCCTGGAACGAAAACACCCAAATCGGTGCCTTCGTCTTCGGCCCCGATCGCCAGAGTTCATTTTCCAGCCAAACCAGCCAATGAAACCTTATCATCTAGCTAGGCCTCAACCCCCTGAGCAATTTACTCCACTGGCTCGGACCCTGAATCGGCCTAGATCAAAAGTTATGATCATGCCAAGATTACTATCCAGTAGTTCAGGCCACCGTGTTTGCTCACCAGATTTGGCCACCTTCCGGCCACTTTCTGCCCTTGAGCCTGTTGAGAGTTTTGTAGCTGTTATTAAGGCCTAAACCCCAGATAAAGTTGTGCACCAATTGGAGTCCTGAGTCAAAAGTTATGCAATGCCCTAGTTTCTGGCCATGTCTAGCACTATGTCAGTGCATGTCCACCAGTGGCATTGGATGATTTAGACTTGTTACATATGAGCAATTGAAATGCCACTTTGTCCACTAAGCCTTTTGAACCATGCTCTACAATATTCCCTATTGTCACATCTCCAGAAAACAGACCTAGAACCAATTTAGGGCTATGTCAAGCCATGAGCCGAATGTCAGCCCTTCGACATTCAAGTCCTTTTGAGCCCATCTCTTCATTCAATGTCAAGTGACCTTGTCCAAACCCTTATCCCTGCATGCATTATATATTTATATAGTATTTTCTAGTGCTTGTATGCTTATATAGTGTGTATGTGTTGTTTGTATCCGCCGTGGAACCAGACGTTGAAGGAATAGAGGAGATCTTCGAGGATTCATCTGAGCAGCTAGACCCATCACAGCAAGGCAAGTCTCAAACCCTTGATCATGTCTAGCCTATTATTTTGAAATGAAGTATGTTAACTGTTTTCAAGTATATGCATGCCTTATATTCAAATAAGAACTATATTCAAATAAAGTGATTAGATATGACCTAAATAACTGTGAAGCCCCTTTTGACATTGAATATCCCTGCACCCTTGTTACCCTAGATTATCATGCTTAGGTTATGCTATGCTTAAAGATTATATGATAAATGTTGAATGGTCACATATGAGGAAAGCATATTCAAAACCCCTTTTTGTGAAAGAAAATGTGATTGGAATCGATAGTGAGGATGGTTTGATTGGATGGTGCTGTGTGTGCACTGGGAATGTGAAAGACTCCTCACTAGAGATTCATAAGGACTAGAACCTTGTGTGGTGCTTCTATGCGGCATGAAAAACGTACCAACCACTTGCCCGGTTATGGGACGGGCGCAACTTAGTAGCTTTCTTTAGTATTAGCTCTTCCCTGCAATGGTTGTCGATCCAGTGTCTTACGAGAACTGGTGGGCCGCAGAAGGCCATGAGTGATGTGAGTTCAGAAAAATCATGAGAGGAAAAGGTGGAAAGAAGGAAGGCGCCCTATGCCAGATTAAGTCGTGCGCGACTGTAATCAAGAGAGGCTATGTGTCTTGCGAGAACATAGACCCAGGATAGGAAGTGAGGCAGTGGGGAGGACCCACAACGGTACTTGAGACTTGACTGTCTATTTACCGGGCAGGGAATAGTTAATGCTAGGACTGTAAACTGTTGTGTCATCTCGGCCTTGTCACATGCGTGAGAGTCGCATGGAGAGGTACCGACTTGAAAGCTGAATGATCGGTGGATTAAGGTGGTACACCTTTGCAAAGTTTAAAAAGTATCGGATACTCTGAGCTCCCAGGTTATGGAGTCTGCGCGCTGTGGATTCTATTCACGTCGATGCAGCACAAGTAGCTTTTGGAAAGTTTTTCATAAAATCTGAATAAAGTGGTGACTCATGAAAGACCGCCACACACAACATTTTCTGAAAACCTAGCTTAGGATTTCAAAAGCACCGCTTTCGAAAATAAAGATCTTTTCTTCAAAATCAAGTGCGAAAATCTATTCTATATACATATATAAGGCCAAAGAGCTATTCCTTGAGAAATTTCCCCCTCATCTATACATACTTGCATTCTTATTTGGGGCTTGTTGAGCACCATGTGGACAATGTGCTCACCCTTGCTTTTACAAACAAATTTAGAAGAAGGATTCGTCGACCCCGAATCTTATGGTCTTGAACCCAATGTGGAACAAGCAGAAGAAACTGAAGACCCAGCTTGCTAGAGGGTTATGTACCAAGGTGGAGTCAGATGTGGAAAAGGCCCATACAACACCGCTGCTGCAGAAGAAGAAGACTGATGAAGTCTTTTCGTTTGTTATTGTTATTTTATTTTGTGCCGACCTCTGTGTCAAAAACTCCTTAATTTGTATCAACATTTAAATGCGTCATTTTGGCGCTAAGTTATTGTAATACTGGTCCTTGTGATCAGCACTTGTTTTCAATTACTCGCATTTTTATATAATGCATCTTGTTGCTGTGAGCTGCAATGTACCTTTTCTGAGTGCAACCCACTTGGGCGGTTGCCACCGGATTCCTCAAATGAGGGTCCCACACATGCGATGCGGATTTCGATTCCCTGAGAGCAGGTTCCTGAAGGCGAGCTTGGAGCATTACGGGTTGGAGTTGGTGAATCTCCACCCGAATGCTGTCCTGATCTTGGTGATTTTCCAGCACTTGTGCGAAGCTTTCGTCGGAGTGTTCCCAAGCGTGGAGCTCTTCCGGTGTTTCTACTATTCGGCGTGGTCAAAGAGCGCCAACGCCCGCGGATACATTTACTTCCGGATAAGAGAGAAGAAGGAGTACCCATTCCCACCCCTGCGAGATTCCGTGCACGGGTGGTATCATAAGTGGTTCTACTGCACCCCACCATCCGAGAGCGGGTTGTGGTTTGAGAATTCCCGGCCAGAGAAGTTCAGCAGAAGAAACAGGCCCAGGTGTTTCTTCATCTAGTCCAGGAGGGACTAACTGCTCGCGACATTATTCATGACTTTGTGAAGAATCGGGTGAGCCCCCTGCGTGAAAGGGCTCATCCGGCTTGGGAGATACAATCCATGGCGGATAGCACCTTGGACTATAATAATGGTATATCTTCCAGCTAACAAAAACACAAATTTCTTCCAAAAAATTGCATTTGTTAACTTGTTTGTTTGTGATGTAGCTCTGAGTTCGTCCGAAATCAAAAAACAGACGAACTACCTCCTCAAGGCGTACAGTGCCAATGTGGAGGGAGCTAAAGGGTCACCTCGCCCACAGAGCCTGATCAATGCCGGGGATGACCTTAGACAGGAACGCCGAAAGGTACAGACTTTCTTGCCAAGCTCCATTTGTAGACCATCCACTGATTTGGTATTAACGAGAACAGCTCGAATGATATAGCTCCTGGGAAAGTTCGGTGAGGCAACATGCCCAGTCGAAGATGTTGGCTTCCTAGGAAAGCCGACTCCGAAGAGAATAAGAAGATCTCTTCGAAGCGCGGAACAAAGGAAAATGTTCCTAAGAAGTCGAAGGGACTTCTGGGAGAGGCTTCCTCTGCAAAGGCTCCTTCTACCACAAAGAAAACCGCAGTAAGATACTCAATGCCTTTTATTCCCCTAGGTACAAACCAGAATCACTTCTTCATCATACAGGGCGAAGCGAGCGAGGAGGAAGAAGAGGACGTCCCTTTGATCTGCCGTAAGAGGAAGACAATTACCTCCCTGCCCAGCAAAATCTTGTCTCCGCCCGCGAGACCAGAAAGGACCACAGCGGGCCCCACGACCACCGATAACCTTGTGGTTGCGGGTGAAGTTCCAGTGCTTGAAGCCCAAGAAGCTTCGGGGCTTGCTACACCTCTCCCCCTGACAGAAGGGGTGACCGTGGTAAGATCCTTCACAGCTTTCATGGTCGTTATTCATTTGTGAACGTCAACTGAGTAGTTTTCGCGCAGGAGGAAGAAAATATTCCCTCCATCCACCACGAAATGGTTGCGGCCAGCCCTGGGGCGGCGAGCACTCCGCTCCTAACGCCTGGGGCGGAAACAACAGAACAGGACACCGCGACTGCCAGCAATCCCGCGGTCGCAGATGAGGACCTAACGCCTATGGTCCAAGAGACACCTGGTCCAACGGCTGTATCCTTACCAACCGAAGAGGCCACCCAGGTAAGGATCATCCCAGTCTCAGTCTTTATCGTTCCTCAGGCGCACGTTCATGATTTTGCACACACAGGGAGAAAAAGACAGGATCCTCTTTACGAAGAGGAAGACCAGGACAAATGACGACTGTCCCCTTTTCCTTGGGGAACCCTCCTCAAAATCCCAAAAATTAGAGGGAGTTCGAATAAGGTAAGAAATCTTCCTTGTATGGACAAGGTTAGCTCTCAATGGTTACTCATAGAAATCTCAACTGACAACGTTTTCTATTGCTCAGGCACAGAAGTTCGGTGCCAAGCCCTTCGGTGGCCTCGGCCAATGTTGGGGCTTCCCCTACGACCGAGGTCTCCTGGGAGCAAAGTTCCATCCCTTCGGTCCGAGAAGTCGTTCGGGCCCTGGTGGATAGGGTTTCTGCAGAAGTCCAATCAGATATATTGGAATCTGCAGCCTTAGCCAAGAATAAAGGCCAGCGGGGAGGAACATCCGCTGTCCCTGCTGGGGATAAGGTGAACCCAGCGGTTCAACCTTCAGTAGCACCAAGAAAACTCTCACTCCGAGAGTATGCTGAGGTACGTCGATCACCCCTTATGGGTTTTGTGCTTGCATAAGAGCATCTATGTTTCAAAACCAATCTCCTTTCTTGTCATAGGAAATGACCCGCATGGCGACCATGTCGATGGCTATGATAGATAGCATCGAGGCTGCAGAAGAAGAAACTGGTCGCCTACAGCGGTAAGGAAGATATTTTCTTTACTCATTCAAATGCAAGCCCTTATCTTGATAACCATCCATTCTGTCATAGAGAAAATGCTTATCTAATGAAGAGCCTCGCTGACTGGGAAAATCAAGAATTCCGGGCAGCCACCCACATCTCGTTCCGAGAGAGCGAACTCCGGAAATTGCGATCACAACTCTCTTGTAAGCATATCTCTGTTCAGAATAAATTAACTTCTTTGTATGAATTGCTCATAATGGCCTTTTGTCGCAGCGCGAGATGAACAAATAAGCCGGCTCGATCAGGAGAAGACAACCCTCCAGGCGACCCTTGACTCTGTTCACAGAGAGAATAAAGATTTGAACACATCACTCTCATCCTGCAGTAGTGCTCAAGGAGACATCTTTGAAAATTGAAGATGGTGGCCAGTTTGCTGAGGGCTGATGTTGTCGAAACCGCGGTGGACGACCTCAGCCTTAGCGACTGGACCACACTGGTCACGACCCAAGCAGAGTCACTCCTCAAGTATCTTCTTGAAGATACTAGGTGGCAAAAAGAGGCGATCAAATCCAGGGTTCGATCAACTGCTTCCGCCATCCTCTGCCGACTTCGTCTTCGCCACGGCCCAAATCTGAATCTGAACGCAGCGGCGGAAGAGGCAGAGGTCGAGAGTGAAGACCAACTTAGGTCTATCATGGAGGAAGTTAAACCTCTGGTCGAGAAACTCTTGAACGATTTCGGCTTACTGTAAATTCTTGTGTCTATTCAAACATAATTTATACAATGCAAATGTATGCATTTTTAAAGAAGGAAAACACTTTTCTTTGTTTCATGTTTCGACCATATTCCCCTAGCCCCCGCCTGTGATTATGTATACTGAAAACTTAGTATTATGAGCACAGGAGAAAATATATATGAGTGACAACAAGGGATACCCGACCGGACTGACAATCATACTAAACACAATATCCAATCTTATTGCGAACCGGCGGCCACTCTGATGACCAAGGACATGCCAACAAGCCCCTTGTGCGTTAAGAAATGGCTTATTGAGGGGGGTCTTGTCTAGAAGTGGTCATGAGATCGGCCAGCGAATCCGATCAAGATACTGTGACAATATAACCATCAGCGACTAGCCCCCGAGCCAGACTCGTTATATACACGGGCAAAAGAGGAATAATCCACATATGAAACTAAAAAGCCTGTTTTGTTAAATCATGCTAATGGAACAGGAAAAATGAATTGGGCACTTACACATAAAACTTGCGTAGTTGGTCGATATTCCATGTATTAGACAAGATCCGACCATCCTCCATCGCTAACTGAGCCGATCCTGGTCGCGGCACCGAAACAACAGTGTACGGGCCTTCCCATTGCGGGGAGAACTTATGGCGACTAGATGCTACGTAAAACCAGATCGCCCACGTGAAGACTGCGTGGTCGCACCCTTTTGTTATGGTACTTGCACAGAGCTTGTAAGTACACCGCGGACTTGATCAAAGCTCGATCACGCTTCTCTTCTAAGAGGATGAGGTCTCGTAACCGCTGCCCGTTCTAATCAACTTGTTCAAATTGATCTGTTCGGACAGAGCCAATACTGATTTCCATAGGCAACACGGCCTTAGCTCCATATACCAAATGGAATGGCGTCTCACCGGTGGCTCGACTAGAAGTAGTACGTAGTGCCCATAGAACGGAATAGAGCTCGTCTACCCAAGCCCCCGAGTGTGTCTTAAGGCGATCGAAAACATGTTTCTTAATGCCTTGCAATATTTGCCCGTTGGCACGTTCAACGGCACCATTGCTCTGCGGATGAGCTACAGAAGCAAAGCGCACCTTGGTTCCAACCTGATCGCAGTAATCCAGAAAAAGACCACTGGCGAATTGGGAACCGTTATCAGTGATGAGACGATTTGGAACACCGAATCGAGCCAAAATGTTCTTATGAAAGAACTTTTGTGCGGCTGTAGCAGTAATGTTGGATACTAGTTCGGCCTCAATCCACTTTGTAAACGTGTCAATGGCTACGAACAAGAACTTGTATCCATTGGCCGCTTGTGGCATAGGACCGACAATGTCCATCCCCCAGACCGCGAAGGGCCATGAAAGGGAATGGTTTGTAGGGCATAGGCAGGTTGATGAACCTGTCTCGCATGAAACTGACACTGAGGACATGTTTTGACCATATTCTTAGCATCATCAAGTGCCGAAGGCCAATAAAATCCTTGTCGAAAAACTTTGCCAACCAGTAACACGTGCGCACCGCATACACCGTCATGAATTTCTTTAAAGAGGGATTTGCCTTCCTCTTGGGATACACAGCGCATGAATACTCCTTGAGTACCTTTTCTATACAAAACTCCTTCTATGTGCTTGTATAGACACGCCTTTCGAACTAACCGATTGCTTTCGGTTTCATCCTCGGGCAGGGTCCCGTCTTCGAGATAGACCCTCAATGGATGAGTCCAATCTCGTTCCTGTCCAACGTTGGTAACGCAGACTGTTACTGGATCATCCTCGACCGTAGTCATGATCGATGGATGTTCTAAGTGTTCGACGAACACTCCTGCGTTACCAACCTTGGACACCTAGCTTACTGTAGCTAGTCCCATATAAGCATACCATTGACTTCCCAGGAAAAGTCAAGCACAGGAGTATATTCACATTGCAGCAGAAAAACTTACAAAATATTAAGCAGTGTGGCCTGCTGGCCTTAATATTACATAAAAAGATTACAATACCTTCGCGGCATTCAAGGTTTAGTTAAAGCAAAATAAAACTTCTACACAGCGGATGATGGGTGTCCTTCCACAGTAAGAAGTTGACGGCAGAAAAACACATCAGGGATCTGGCGGAACTGGCTCTCCTTCATCTTGTTCCAAGAAGTTCTCCACACCTTCTTCTTGATCATGGTACGTTCCTTCTTCTGGGTTGTAAGTTGCAAGGGTGAGTACTTACGTACTCAGCAAGTCATAGGTAAGAGTAGATACATATAGTAGTGTTGTTATGAACCTAGACTAGTCAAGAATTATGGATGTTTGTAAAATAATATTTTCTTTCATATCTCATCTCATTCCTGGTAGCACTTTTCATAACATAGCATCGCTATTTATGTTCACTAAATTATAGCACTACCGCGACATGTCGACACACGACAGCCCACGGCAGCACCCCTTATCATGACAACACATGTCATTTGGGTAATCTTGACTTATCAAATTTTATTTAGAAAACATACTTGTGCCACACCCCGTGGATTTAATCCACCGCAGTAGACTCCTATAAACCGGGGAGCTCGTAGTATTCGAATACGTTTTTAACTCTGCAGAGAGGTACCATTTTACCCGCAAGATATTCCACTTTCATGCCCTTCCTATCAAAATGACTGGACCCCTGGCTCATTTCATACTGTGAGTGGCAAGGTGGAGATAACAAGAACTTTTATTATGTTTCACACACAAGTCACCCCCGACCCTGTGGATCTCTCGCGAACCACAGTTGTGGCGGGTTGTATCCAAACCCCCACCCCTATGCATATTCCCATTACTGGGTCAGCGTGCAAGATCACCTTCAGTGATATGTGTGGGAGTCGTACTCCGTGTAAATCGTGCATCACCTCGCATCTCCTGCAGGGGTTTCATGTGCGATCCGCATAAGTACTTGTTCAGGCCTGTCCCATACCAGGCTTGCGGTTAGCACGTGTTTCATGCCACGAGACGCACAACACAAGGTTCTAGTCCTTATATGCCAATGACCAGACCATCCACAACCATGCACCTTATGTGCCTGCTATCCTCTGCAATTAAGCACCTCCAGTGCTACAGCCATCCATACCAAAATTCTGGTCACGGCTAAGGGTTTTATTTCATGAATATATATAAGTACATATAATAGTGCATGGCTCACTAATTGATCTTTTCACATTTCATAGGCATCCATCCTAGTACTGCCAATTCACAATTCAACCATTCTCATGCAATACTATTTATATTCAAGGTCTTATCATAGCAATTTATAAAATATATGTTCAAGATGATCAAGACTATGACTTGCCTTCCGTGTCGTAAGAGACAGCAGTTGATGTCGGGTCAGCAGTGAAGTCCTCGAACTCTGGCTCCGACTCTGAGCAAAGATCAAACAAGCAACCAAGAATCATAACCTTTTCAATACATTATTATACTACATGCAATGATGCAAAGATGAAATGTCTCGATGATTCTGAAATGATTGGGTTTAGATACCATAGAAGCTGATTAGGACTAACTCACAGAATTAGGGCTGAAAGTAAGTGCTAGGGACTTTTAGGGTTTTAGGGTAAGGAAATGACATTAAGTCTGCAGTTGCTTTGCCCAAAATCGACGAATGTCTTCAGGTTGACATTCAGTTCAAGGCGTCGATGAAGGATTAATAGTTGATAGAGGGCTCATCTCAAGTTGTGACAGAAGAAGAAATTGTAGATCACAACATCAGGAGTCTAAAGGACAAAGTCATGCTCAAAATGCACATCTGGAAGGAAGTGAAAAGGGCTAATGCCACTGGCTGGCACAGACTGACATGGCCAGAAACTAGGGCTTGCCATAACTTTTGATCTACTGCTCCAATTGATGCACCACTTTGTTTGGGAGGTAGGCCTTGATAACATAAACAATTCACTCAACAGGATCTAGGGCAGAAGATGGCCGAAAAATGATGAAAACCAGCGATGAACTCGTGGCTGAAGTTTCAAATCACAACACTGGACAGGAATTAGGGCATAGCTATAACTTCTGATTTAGACCGAATTGGGAGTCAAGCTAGAAGACAAAAGTACTCAGGAGATTGAGGCACATCTAGTGGACAAGGTTGCCGGAGCTGGATCGGCCGTAATCATTTTTCCGGTGAACGGCACCGGAGAAGATGACACGGGAATTGGGTATTTCTAATACAGGTTGATTGAACTTGATTCCTTGCTCAAGGACTATGTAAGAGGTAAAAGGAAGTTGTTGGCACGGTTAATTTGGCTGGAGCATCACCGGAGAATCCTGGCGACGAGCTCCAGCGACTGGTGGAGCTCGAACTTGGGAAATGCTTTGATTCGAGTTCAATTTTGAAATCTGGATTCACGGGCTTGCTAAGTAATGCTCACTAATCATTTTACTCTACTGGATCGAACGCTAAATCGGATTAAATTGAGTTGTGTAGCTGGAATAGGACATTTTTGAAATTCGGCAATTGCCGGCGATAAGATGCATAATAACTCAATTCAAAGCTATAGCACAATGAGGGAGATGGGAGAACCTTGCTGGTGGCTTCAATTTGGGAATTGATGCAGTGGGTGAAGCTGGCACCGAGAGCCTCCGTGCTGGACTCGCCGGAGAAGAAGACGACAACAGGGAAGAAGTACAGTTTAATTGCTTGAGGGCTTTGGAGAGCACTGCTAAAGATGAAGAAGCTGCTCTGGGGTTGCTATTGATAGGCAAAGCAAAGCGAAGCAAAGCTCACTGCTTGCTTGCGCCGGTGAAGACTTCGGGTTGAAGCAACGGCGAGCAGCGAAGCTTCTCTCTGGCGTGTAGCTGCTGTTGTGCTGGACAGGAATCACCACGGCATTAATTGAGATGCAAACACGTGTGCGTGTGCAAAGGCGGTTGCGAAAAACACGAGCTAGAGCGGCGCTGATTGGCGGCAACGGCGTGGTGACACAGCGCAATGCGCACTGGTCGCGGTCGCACGGCACTGTTCAAAGCTATGCAGGTTGTGGTCGAAGTCGATGACGAGTACTGTACACCACTAGCCGAGGTCGAAGATGAGCACTGGTCTCAAGCAACTCCTCTAGTCATGAACTGTTGCTGAGGTCGAACCAGGGACCTAATTGCAAGAATCTTTGGTTGCAACTTGGACTGATTTGTAATTTCTGATTTAGAGATAGTTGATCTGCAATCTGATTTCACAGATGAGTGTAAACTTATACCTTATACTCATCTAGCAAGAGATTTGGTAAAATTTGGCATGATTTGATGATTTTTGATATGAACCGAAAATAGGGTACTTTAGGGTAAATTAAGATCTGAGTTTTGTCGATTTCGAATTCTGGCATCTAGGATGAGATTTTGGAATCCGGTCAGAAGGGAAAATTGTATCAAATAGCATTTAGAAGAGATTTGCTGAAGAAATTCTGAATTTGAAGTTAATCTGAAGATTTCAGCCTTTTTGGGTTTCCAGATATCAGATAAAGGACTAAATTGCGATATAATTTGGACTGATATGTGAAAAAGGCTTAGATGATATAATTTGGCTGCCAACTTTCTGGATTAAGGTATTGGCATACCCATGATCATAATCCAAGAATAATCTGATCTGGATTAGGTCAAGATTTGGCTAAATCTGAGTTCAGAGTATTTAGGGTAATTAGAATATTAAGTAAAATCCTGTTTTCGAAAACAGAAAAGAATTGATAGATCTGGGAGTTAGAGATGGAATTGAATCTGGCTGTTGAAGGCTTTTATGTTTAGAGTAACTGATAGATCATATCTGAGTAATCTGATCTTGATTTGGGTTCACTGGATAGATTATGAAATTTTAGGGTTTGAGATAGATGCTAATCTGGCTACTACTATAGATACATGCATGCAGGATGTTGATGAAAAAGGAAGTTTTTACCCCTAAACGCAGGGTGTTACAGGATGTGCGTGAGGACCCAATTTTGGATAATTGGTCTGCAAGAATGTTGTCCTTTCGCGGGATGTATTGGACTTTGAAATGACTGAAGTGTTTTTCCAATCTCCTCACTTCCCCCAGGTAATGAGCCATTGTCTCATCGGAGGTGCTGTACTCCTTGTTTACTGGTTTACGACCAGCTGTGAGTCTCCCCTCACCACTAATCGATGGACTCCGAGGAATTTTGCTGCCCGGAGCCCTGCAAGAAGACCTTCATACTCCGCTGCGTTGTTGGTCGCAACAAAGTGTAGTTGAAAGACAAACTTCAACTGTTCGCCCTGAGGCGTAACTAAGACCACTCCAGCCCCCGAGTGTTGAAAACTGTGAGAGCTGTCAAAGTACATTGTCCAGTGATCTGGGGATTCCAATTCTTTGGGCGCCAGCGCGGGTGGCTCAGGGTTAGTCTATTCTACCACGAAATCGGCCAGGACCTGAGACTTGACCGCGGTGCGAGGCGTGAAATAGATGTCAAACACTCCGAGTTCGATAGCCCATTTGGCGATCCAACAGGATTTCTCTGGATTGTGGACAATGTCCCCCAATGGAAAAGATGAGGGTACTGTGATCTTATGTGCTTGGAAGTAATGTTGTAGCTTACGGGAAGCCATCAGAAGTACGTAAAGTATCTTCTGGACCTCAGGGTATTGTTCCTTAGGACCATGAAGTACTTCGCTTACATAGTAGACGGGTCTATGCACACCTTCTCTATCTACAATCAGGACAGCGCTGACCGCGTGTGGTGTGGCCGCCAAGTAGAGAAGTAATGGTTCCTCCTTCTCGGGGGAAACCAAAACCGGCGGACTGGAAAGATATGCCTTTACCTCCTGAAATGCCTTTTCGGCCTCATCGGACCATGTAAAGTTGTGATGTTTGCGCAGGGCTTTGAAGAAAGGTAGTCCCCTTTCGCCTAGTCGCGATATGAACCGGCTTAATGCCGCCATGCGACCTACTAAGCGCTGAACATCCTTGACGGTCAGGGAGACCTCATCTATTCGATAGCTCTGATTTTCTCAGGATTGACCTCAATTCCTCTGGAACAAACCAGAAAACCAAGAAGTTTTCCCGATGAAACCCCAAAAGGACATTTCTCCGGGTTTAATTTTATTTCATATCGATTTAAATTACAGAAAGTTTCGGCAAGATCATCTAAATGCGACGATCTTTTCAAACTTTTTACAACCAAGTCGTCTACGTAAGCTTCCAAATTACGCCCCATCTAGGAAAGAAAGGACTTTCACATCAAGCGCTGGTATGTGGAACCTGCGTTGTTGAGACCAAACGGCATTCTGACGTAGCAGTAAGTGCCGAATGGGGTGATGAAGGTAGTCATCTCTTCATCTTCTTCTACCATGCTAATTTGATGGTACCCTGAATAAGCGTCTAGGAAACTCATCAGTTCACAGCCCGCAGTAGAACTGACCAGCTGGTCAATGTGGGGAAGGGGAAGTCGTCCTTCGGATAGGAACTATTGAGGCTGGTGTAGTCGACGCTCATGCGCCACTTACCATTTGACTTGCGGACCATGACCGGATTTGCAAGCCATTCCGGGTGGTCGACCTCGCGAATAAACCCAGCTTTTAGGAGTTTATCCAACTCTTCTCGGATGGCTTCCTGCCGATCAACGGCAAAACACCGGAGCTTCTGCTTTATCGGTCGCTGCCCAGGTCGAATAGCTAACCTGTGCTCAATTACTTCCCTTGGGACACAGGGCATGTCGGATGGTTTCCACACAAACACATCTGCGTTACCCCGGAGGAAAGCAATGAGCTCGTGTTCCTATTTGTCATCCAGGCCTGACCCAACCCGAATTGTCCTGGACGGATCATCTGGGTACAATGGAACCAGTTTAAGTGTTCCGTCCGGTCGAGGAGCAGCCTTGATCCTATCAGTGGACACCGTGGCGATCTGAGCGTCTCGGAGGGGAATTTGATCTTCCATCTCCAGGGATAGCCGATCACACGTCAGTGCCACATTGCGACTGCCTCGGACTGAGATAACACCCTTGAGGCCAGGCAACTTGCCGCACTGGTAGGAATAGTGCGTAGCCATCATGAACTTAGCAAGAGTTGGCCTGCCAAAGATGGCGTTATAAGCCGAATCACAATCAATTACATCAAAAGTAACAATTCTGTTCAGAAATTATCCGGTTCTCCCAGCGTGACCGGGAGCACCACCTGTCCCAATGGCATCATAGAGGGACAAGGAATTATCCCATAAAATGGATGGATTATGGGCTTGATTTTCGAATGAGGAATCTGCATCTCGTTGAGCGCCTTGACCAATAAGATGTCCAAGGAGCTACCTCCGTCGATCAGAACCCTCTCGACTCTCGCATTGCTGATAATCAGGGTAATGACCAGAGGAAGCCTCAATGGTCGCGTAAGCCCCGCAGGATAGTCAGAGTGATCAAATGTCAAAGGTGTATCCGACCAATGGGGGTACTGAGGTTCACCAAGGGAAGTCTCCGTCTGGTTGACCTCTCCGTAAAAGGCTTTAAATTGCCTCTTAGAAACAAAAGAGGAGGAACCTTCGAAAATAACATTAACATGATTACGAGGTACCTGGTAAGACACCTCTTCGTCCCCGTCGGCGTCTCTTAGCCCACAAGCTTTTTCCTTGGTTGGTAAGGTCGGCATAGGTCCTATCCCCTAGTAGAAGTCATCTAGCTGCTTCAACCAACTCCTACAGTTCTTGAGGTCATGGCCTGCGGAGTTGTGGAGAGGACACCACTTCTTGCCCTCCTGCGGGTTAGTCGATTTCTCTGGCTGGTCGGCACTACGACCACCAGAAACAGTTTTATTCTTAAACGACGGCTTGTTACCTTTGGTCGATGGAGGCTTCTCTGCGACCGTGACCTCTCGGTATTGTCGAGATCGACTCCTTTTTGACTTCTTCGACCTGCCGCCTGATGAAGATTCTGGCTTCTTGCTTGAATCTTCCCTCTTAATGTCCTTTAGACCCGGTTGGGGCGGTAGATTGCCTTTATCCACCATCCGATTCCATTCAACAGCCTCAGCTGCGTCTGAATATCGATCAGCCATAACAAAGAGATAGGCTACTGATCAAGGAGGATGGATAAGCAAATCCTCGGTGAATCTTCGATACTGGACGACATGTTTAAATGCCCTGATAACAGAGCTATCAGATATGTTCGGGATGGTATTTCTCACCCCAACAAATCCCTTGACAAACTGACGAAGGGTTTCGGTCGAAGTTTGGCTTAGTCGATGGAGGTCGTCCTCTATACCCGGCTTCTAATAACAATTTTGGAAATTGTTGAGGATGGCATCACAGAATATTTCCCAATTATAGATCGAACCCTCAGGTTGATTGAGCGGCCAGGTTCTTGCCGGTCCTTCGAGGACTGTAGGTAGATAGTTGGCCATGACCCTGTCATCGCCGCCTGCTGCCTGGATGGCAGTAATGTAGATTTGGAGGAACTCGGATGGGTTCTGAGTTCCATCAAATCTCTCTATGGTCCTTGGTTTAAACTTGTCTGGCCAAACGACCGCACGAAGGCCGGGTGAGAAAGCTTTACAACCCACATAAGGGCCATAAATTGACCTGCGGCTTTCGATCTGATCGTGGGCGACCTCACGCAAAGGAGAGTCCACTCGTGGTCCTAGGTGAGAGTGGACAAGAATGCGTTCCCTATTCCGAGAATCCTCTACTCATCTAGCTTTATCGAGCCGAGACGGGACTGGTGGTGGACGATTGCGTCTACCAGAACCAGAGTGAGAATACTCTCGGTTATGAGAACGTGTCGCCGACCGCGAAGAGGCCGTTGGGGTTGCTTCAGATGTGACCTCGTCCAACCTCTCTGCCAGAATTCTGGCGAAAGCCGGCTTCTGCGCATCTGTGACCGTAGGAGGAAAATTACACAAGACCTCCGCGATAGATCGGAGCCGGCCATGCGTACTTCTCCTTGGGGCACCTGGTGTTATCGTCTCTTCATCCACCAGGAAACGCTCTGGGGGTAAAGATGGTGTCTGGTCGCGTCTGCGACCACGTGATCGCCGAGAAGAACTAGGAGCAGCATCGTAACGAGCCTGCGCATTTTGAAGAGCCTCTAGGGCTGTTCTGCGAAGTTCGTTGTCTTGTTGCTCGCGATCTTGGTCTTCCTTCTGTTTGCATTCCTGTTCTTCCCTAGCAGCCCGTTGATCGGGAGTTTCTTCCGATAAGGCAGTGAACTGTTTAGGGAGCGAGGTCGCCGATGGAGAAAACATCTCCGTTTGTTCCGAGTCAGACTCGAAATCAAAGAGACAATGGAGGTTGTCACGGTCAAACCTCCCCGGGCTGATTTCCTGGTCCACATCGTTCTTACCCTCAGCAGGGTCATACGATGGACCGGATTCAACCTCCAACGCATTAAGAAGCTTAGTAGGTTCTGATTCTGCATTGGTCGCTTCCTGGTCGATAGACATGACCTGAGTGGTCGAATCGACCTCCAGGACATCTTCGCCTCCGGTTTCCTCCATCGGAACAGGATCACTGAGTGAAGGCATCTGGATGTGGGCGTAATCCTTGAGATCGAAGTCGTTCTCAGAATCATATGCTCCAGCCATGATTCAGCGAACCTCCGGACAGAAATTAGGACGCCTTGAGAAAGGCCCCACGGTGGGCGCCAGCTGTCGACGATTCGGACTCGGGGTCCTTAGTCGAACTTATGCAGAATTTGTGAGTTGTGAGACCTTTCAGGGTGTCCCTCTGGGAAGGGATGATGAACCAAAGTTAACTGAAGCACAGAGAGATTTAGACAGGTTCGGGCCCTCGATGGTGGGAGTAACAACCCTAAGTCCTGTTAAGATTTACTCTGTGTAAGAAAAAGAGTTACAAGACTATGGAAAGAATCCTCACAGGCGAGGATCTTTCCTGTGTGTTTATACAAGACAATGCCAAGAAGGCTTATGAAAGCTAACTGACTTAAACTAATGTCTTATGTTGATTTTCTGATCTCTCTCTATATTTCTATCTCCTTCTGTTTGATGCATTGGCTTACCCTTTTATACGGGTCGAAAGGGTGTCAAGGCATAATGGCTTCGAACAGTTGCTCGGGTGCAGTTTTAGTAACTGCCCTTAACCTCCACACGGGCTTAACACGTGTAATTAAGGAATAACTGTACGTATTAACCTTTTGACGGTTATCCCTGTACGTGGAGGAATCTTCGGGATACTCGGGATATACCTGTTGTAAGGTCTAAGCAACCCTGCGTTTCTCTGGTCGAGGATGTTCTGACCGCGCATTGCTTGCAATCATCTGACCGCGCGCTATCTGCAGCCTTCTATCCATGTATTCCCATAAGGGCTTTTGACCGCGCACTATCTGCGGCGTGATTGCGCAGAACCTGCGACCATGTGTCCGCGCTTCCCAGGACAGCTTGAGATCATATCAACGGACAATCGCCTGGTTCGAATCTATCTTGAACCATACATGCATTTATTTTGAACTAGCTCGGGTAACAATCCTCGTTAGCGCCCTACGCCTGGATTATGAGTCGTGCGCGGCTGATTCCACAGGCTATGTGTCTCGTGGGACCATAGACCAAGGCTAGGTAGAATTGGCTGTGGGGAGTACCCACAACGGTAATAGGGACTGGATTGTCCATTTACCGAGCAAGGAATTGTTAATGCTAGGATTGCGAACTGTTTTGTGATCTCACCCTTGTCACATGCGTAAAAGTCGCGTGGAGAGGTCCCGACTTGAAAGCTGAGTGATCAGTGGATTAAAGCGGTACACCTTTGCAGAGTTAAAAACGTATTCGAATACTCCGAGCTCCCGGGTCTACAGGAGCCTGCGCGCGGTGGATTCTATCCACGTCAATGTGACACAAGTGTGTTTTCCAAATAAAATTGGTTAGACGTAGCACATATGTGCTCGACATGTGTTGTCATGAAATGAGGTGCTACATGGGTAGACATGTGTTGTCGTGCTATGGCAGTACTTCTAAGAGTTTATAAAAGGTATTAATGATAAGTTATGATAAGAAATGCCATCATAAGTTGTGAGGAGAAAAAGTATTTTGCAACCTTCCCATTTTCCATACTAGCATAGGTTCATGTCATCACTATTTTATGCATATACTCTTATATACTATGACTTGCTGAGTGCGTAAGTGCTCACCCTTGGAATCCACTATCCAATAGATGGAGTGTTCCGTGATCAAGACGAATGCCTGGAAAACTTTTTGGATTCACCAAGGAGAAGAGCCAGTTCCGCTTGAGCCCTGAAGAGTGTTGATCTGCTTTCAACTTCTTGCTATGGGGATTCACTTAGCTTCTGATGAGTAGTTGTTCCTCTCAACCAGACTTATTTATACCGTAATGGCTTTGCAATTTATTATGTTGTATTAAGGCCAACAGGACATACTGCTCAAAGTAATGTTAGTTAAACTGATGCAATATACTCCTGTGTTTGACTCATCCTGGGAAGTCAAAAGTTATGGGATCAGCTGTAGCGAGCCGGGTCCCCACGGGAGTAGTCGTGGTCCCCTATGAAGGTGGGGCGTGAAAAAACATGATATCAGAGCAGTACAAGAACTTGACTGTAGGGCGACACCATTAAGAATTGGCTGTGCCAGGACAGCGTAATTTATCTAAAAACTATTTCTCTGAAAACCCTATTTTTGTAAAAGGGAGCTTTGTAGCTTTTAGAAATTTTGATTTCAAAAATCTTATTTGGTTTTTCTAAAATTTTGGCGAGAGCATGTTTTGCTTTCATCGAGAGCCTTGTGGGTTGGGCTACGTTGCTTTGGCACATAGTTCAGTTCTTGGGGATAGAACTTGTTCGAGTAGTTAGACGACCGTTAAGAGGGTTTAGCAGGGGGATAGTGTAGATAAGAGCTGGTGAATGCCCTTGGTAGCTTTTGTGCTTCGCTGTTGCTTTTGCAATGGTTAACCTATGTGTTATGGCTAGAAGCCTGAATATCTAAGTATTTTATGCATTGATGTAGCTTGCATTAATTTTTGCACTAGTATCTTAGTTGTTCTTGGTTAGTTTAGATCCGTCTGGATTCCCTTCAGAGCCACCATGGTCGACACAAGGAGAAGGTGTTGAAACAGCCAAGAAGATAGGTTGCAACTCCAGGGGCTAGATTACCTGTCCACTCGATTTGCCAAGATGTTACCTTTAGTATAAAAGGGATAGAATTCGCAGCAAATCTGCTAGTATTAGAGCTGCAGGGTCTAGACGTTATATTGGGCATAGATTGGTTGTCCCAACATAAAGGTCTAGTAGACTGTTAGGAGAAAACCATAGTCCTTGTCAGTAACCATGGGGAGAGAGTTCTATTCTATGCGGAAAGATCATCAGCCAAGCAACCGCTAGGATCTATTCAAGCACTACAGAAGTTATGCCTGGAAGAAGTACCCATAGTGCAACTATACCCCGATGTGTTTCCAGAAGAACTTCCGGGAATGATACCTGATAGGAATATAGAGTTTCTCTATTGAGCTTAAATCAGGAGCGGCACCCATAGCGAAACGACCTTATCGGATACTAGTCACAAATTTGAAAGAGCTCAAGAGTCAATTGGAAGATTTAGAAAGCAAAGGATTCATCAGACCCAGTGCTTCACCATTGGGAGCCTAGTATTGTTCGTGAGGAAGAAGGATGGAGCTCTACGGATGTGCGTGGATTATCGAGCCTTAAATGAGGTGACCATAAAGAACAAGTATCCATTGCCTCCAATCGACAACTTGTTTGACCAGCTTCGAGGGGCTAAGGTATTTTCCAGGATAGACTTGAAGTCTGGATACCATCAATTGAAGATCAAGGAAGAAGATATACCAAAGACCGCCTTCACTACCAGATATGGATTGTACGAGTTTACAGTAGTACCATTTGACTTGACCAATGCCCCAGCCGCTTTCATGAATGTCATGAACAGCACATTTATGGATTTTCTAGATCAGTTTGTCATAGTGTTCATAGATGACATTCTGATATACTCCAAGAGCCCGGAAGAGCATGAGCAACATCTGCACCTAGTCTTAGGAAGACTACAATTTTATGCCAAGTTTGACAAATGTGAATTTTGGATAATGAGGATTGCATTTCTTGGACATGTCTTAACAGAAGAAGGAATTTCGGTGGATTCAGCTAAGATTACTGCAATCAAAGAGTGGGAACAGCCCACAACAGTTCCAGAAATTAGAAGTTTCTTGGGTTTAGTAGACTATTATAGGAGATTCATTGAAGGATTCTGCCAAATTGCCAAACCTCTCACTAACCTACTAAAGAAGGACGCTGAATTTGAATGGACCGCCAAGTGCGAAGAAAGCTTTCAGAAGCTAAAACAGAAATTGGCAAAACACCAGTCCTCACATTGCAAGATAGCAACGAAGACTTTGTAGTTTATTGTGATGCTTCGAAGCAAGGGATAGGCTGTGTGTTGATGCAGAAAGGCCAAGTAGTGACTTATGCTTCACGTCAACTGAAGCCACATGGGGAGAATTATCCCACGCATGACTTGGAATTAGTAGTAGTAGTCCATGCGTTGAAAATATGGCAACACCATTTAATTGGAAACAAGTGTAAAATATACACTGATCATAAGAGCCACAAGTACATTTTCACACAAGTAGAGCTCAACATGCATCAACGACGATAACTAGAATTGATCAAGGACTATGATCTTAGTATTCATTGCCATCTAGGAAAGGCTAAAATAGCAGTAGACGCCTTGAGCAGGAAGGCTTAAAGCTTACAAGAAAGAGTCATGCCAAGTAATCCATACTTGCAGCAAGAGATACAGGATCTTTAGGTGGAAATGATATCGCAAGGGATGTTAGCCACTTTGGTAGTAGAACCCCAATTCGAAGAACAAATGGGGAATGCCTAGAAAGAGAGTGAAGAGATTTGCAAGATTAAGAGCCGAATCAAGTTGGGAAAGCTCAAGATTTTACTGAAGACGAGCAAGGAATTGCATGGTATCGGGTAAGGATCTTTGTTCCCCAAAGCACAGACCTTAAGGAATCAATTCTCCATGAGGCACATAAAACCCCGTACTCAATTCACCCAAAAAGCACTAATATGTACTGAGATATGAAGAAACGATTTTGGTGGGATAATATAAAGAAAGAGATCACATAATACGTTGCAAATTGTGACACCTGTCAGCAAGTTAAAGCAGAACATCAGAAGATAGTCGGGAAGTTACAACCTTTGCCAATACCACTATGGAAATGGGAAGAGATCAAAATGGATTTTATCACAGGACTCCCAAAAGCTCAAGGAGGATATGACTCCATATGGATCATCATTGACAGACTCACCAAAGTAGCACACTTCATCCTAGTTAAAAAGAACTACGATGGGAGTAAATTAACTAAGTTGTATATGCAAAGAATAGTGACACTGCATGGTAACCCTGAGAAGATCATTTCAGATAGTGGAGCACAGTTTACATCAAAATTTTGGAGCGGACTCCATGAAACACTAAGAACTCAATTGAATTTTAGCACTGCATATCACGCTCAAACAGGAGGACAGACAAAGAGAGTAAATCAAATTTTGGAAGATCTTCTAAGAGCTTGCGCACTAGATTATGGGACATCATGGGATAAATGATTGCCATTTGCAGAATTTGCTGACAACAATAGCTATCAGTCTAGTGTACAAATGGCACCATTTGAAGCTCTATACGAATGAAAATGCAGAACCCCATTGCATTGGAATGAGCCAGGAGAACGAAGGATCATAGGACTAGAGATAGTGGAAAAAGCAGAAGCTCAAGTCAAACTCATCAGAGAAAGACTAAAGACAGCGCAGTCATGACAACAGAATTATGTGAACAATCGGCGAAGAGAACTATCATTTGAACCAGGTGATCTGGTCTACCTTAAAGTCACACCATTCAAGGGATTGCGAAGATTTCAAGTGAAAGGAAAGTTATCTCCTAGGTATATTGGACCATTCAAAATACTTAAGAGAAAAAGGAGAAGTGGCCTATAAGTTGGAGTTACCCTCAGAATTAGCAGGAGTACATGATGTATTCCACGTTTCATAACTCGGGAAATGTTTGAGAGAACCAACCGACCGAGTAGAAGTTCACGAAGTATCTTTGCAGAAGAACCATTCAAATTTCAAGCACCCAATCCAAATTGTGGACACTGACGAGTGAAGAAGATTAAGTTATGCAAGGTTCAGTGGGAAAACCATTCAGAACAAGAAGCCACTTGAGAGAAAGAAGAAGGTCTTCAGCAAGAGTACCCCCCCCCCTATCTTTTCTTGTCTTAGGTAAATCTCGGGGACGAGATTTCTTTAAGGAGGGTAGATTTGTAACACCCTAGTTTTGGGGGTGAAAATTTCTTTTCATGAAAATCATGCATGCATATGTCTCTTTAGAAGTAGCAAGATCAGTTCAACTCTAATCTATCCTAAGCCCCAAAATCTCAAAATCTTCTCTGTAAACCCAAATCAAGATCAGGTTATCCAAATATAATCTACTATCTATCCCAAGTATAAAAGCCTTCAGAAGCCAGATCAAATGTGATGTCTAACTCCCAGAAATTTCAATCTCAATCTGGTTTCGAAAACAGAATTAATTGTATATCCTAATTACCCTAAATACCCTGAGTTTCAAAATTCGGATTTAACCAAATCTTAACCTAATCTAGACCAAATTATTCTTGGATTGTAATCATGGGTATGCCAATACCTTAATCCAAAAAGTTGGCAACCATATTCCATCATTTAAGCCCTTTCACAAGTCAATCCAAATTGTATCGCAGATTAGTCCTTTTCTGATTTCCCAGAAGTCCTAAAAGGCTAAAAGTCACAAATTAGCTCCAAATCTTAATCTGATTCAGGGAATACCTCCCAAATGCTATTCAATACAAAATCTCCTTCTGTGAAGATCTCAAAATCATATCCTAGGTCTTAAATTTTCAACCTCGACCGAAACCCAGATTTGAAATACCCTAATTACCCTATTTCCACCTCAGTGCAAACTTGATCAAAAGTCTCCAGATTTTATCAGATCTTCTCTCAAATCATCTGTTGAATAAAGTTTGCCAGATCTGTGAAGTCAAAATCAGCCATAATATTAAAATTCTTAGATTTTACAGATTAGTCCAAAATCAGAAAGCTGAAATTGTAATCGGGTCCAGCCTCTTGTTTCGACCAGCAACACTACTTTCGACCAGCGCAGCTTCGACCAGCGACTAGTGCCCATTTCACCATGATTCTTCGCCGCCGGTGAAGCCCCACCGTCGCCAGTTGTACCATAGCCTGGCCAACATGTGTCCGCGCCGGAGCGGCCACCGTGGCAGCAGCAACAGCACCAACAGCTGGGCACGTGCCTGCAGCCGTGTCAAAAGCTTTACACCACGACGACGCCATGCAGAGGTCAATCTTCACCTCCGCATCTGCACCAGCTTGGAGCTAGAGTGCACACCAGCTGACAAAGCCGAAGAAACTGCTGCACGCCGCTGTGCTGTCGCGTCGTCACCGTTGTCACCGGCCCGGCCAGTCGCTTCAGCAGCACAAGTTCTGTGATTTCCGCCCTTGCATCTCCATTCCGTGCCTATTAATAGCTGCCCAAGACCGGTGTTGTCTTCATACTTCTCTCCAGAGCTTCCTTAGCCTTTGAATCCATCTTCTTCCCTGTTTCTTCTTCGTCTCTGGCAAGCCGCCGAGGAGGAGCACGACGTCGGGACAATCTACTCCACCAATCTTCAAATTGATTCAACCAACAAGTACCTTGTGCTCACCTCATCATTCTGTAGCCTTTGATTGAACTCCGGTGGACCTCATCGCCGGCGATGGCCGCAGATTGGATTTGCCCTATTCGTGCTATCAAACTCATTCTAGCCAAAATCAATACCCTTTTCAGTAGAACAAATTGATCTCCCGAGCTTCTTGAACAAACCTGTTTATCCATAATTCAAATTGGAGCCCGAATTGAAGTTCTTCATTTCTTCGCGTGCCATCGAGGGCAGCTCACGTCGCCAGCCCACACCACCTTACCTCCGACCAATTTGACTACACCTACACACTCCCTAGATCCCGTAGATGGTGTAGCCTAGCCAGATTGATCAGCATTGGTATAGAACAATGGCACGTCTTTTGCCGTCTTCTTCGAGTCCGGTGTCAACGCCGGTGAGCTCCAGTACTTGATTGCAACCCAATTCCTCGCTGGAGAACGATCAGCACCACTCCAGGAGTAAAAGCCCTCATCCAATTTCTTGATTCATTCACCCTGGCTCGTTATCACCGTAGCTCGCCTTTGTTTCTGTAACCAATGAGTTCGACCTCACCGTTCGTCGTCGTCTGACCGCCATCATCCAACCCACCTCACCAGTAGATCAGCCTTGACCTCCTAAGCATATTACTCCACTGCATCGCCCTTCGATGCTGTGCCAAATCACAAGTTATCCCTATGCCATGATCTGTCCAGTACCTTTGTCTTGCCGTGTCGCCACCGTGGTTTCTCGTCGCCGTTCATCACCGTCCAGCCATCTCAGTTCCTGAAACCACCACCATTGGATTCCTGTTGTCTTTGCCTATCTCCTAGAGATAGTTGGCGAAGCAATTAAAGACTTGAACCACTTCCACAGTTGTGCCCTAGTTCTTGACAGTGCACAGACATTCAGTTCACTGTGTCTAGGGGTGTTTTTGCAAAATCCTTGAACTTTTGAACTTTCCTGAGAAAACCTTGTTGTCAAATAGTTGCCTTGTTCAATTGTGTACCCAATGCTTTGATCAAAACACATTTTTCCCACTGGAAATCATACAAAATATGTCAATGCCATTCTTGGACATTGTCAGCCCTTGTCAGCCCTATGTCAGCCAGTGGCATTAGCCCAATTCGACCACTTCTGAATGTGCAAATTGTAATATACTTTGTCAACCAAGTTGGTAGAACCATGTTCTACATTTTCTTCAACTACCATGTCTTGAGAAAAGATCTCTAAGGCCAGCCAAAATCAATGTCAGGCCGTGAACCGAATGTCGACCAATTGACATTCGCCTTTTTTGAGCAAACCAGCCATGAACCCAATGTGAAAAGCTTTTATCTTGAAACCCTAAGAGCCTCTAACATCCAATATTGGTCCAAATCCTCCTGATTCCATCATTTCGACCCAGCTTCAACATATAGATGCATTTGATCCCTTTATCGCCAATCCTTCTCTAAAGCAAGCATGCATGTAGGTTATAAAGCACTTAATATAGCTAGTGATCATTGTGTGTTTGATTTATTGCTGAGTAGACCCAGAGTCAGAGTTCAAGAACTTCAGTGCTGACTCGACACCGGCAGCTGATTCTTACGACGCGGAAGGCAACTCATATCCTTGAACATCTTGAACCTATATTTTATGAATTGCTAAGATATTGCCTTGACTATAAGTAATATTGCATGTGATGTGGCAGTACTAGGCTTTATGCCGATGAAATATGAGGAGATTCTTTGTAAAATGATCAAACTGTGAGCCATAACTAATATATATGTATATATGTATATTCATGAAATAAAACCCAAGCCGTGACCAGAGTTTGGTATGAAATGGTGGTATGGCACTGTTGAGTGTATGGGTTGTGGTATGATCTGGTCACTGGCATATAAAGACTAGAACCTTGTGTTGTACTTCTATGCGGCATGAAAAACATACTAACCACTTGCCCGGTATGGGATGGGCGCAACATAGTAGTTTTCTCGTTATTAACTTTTCCCTGCAATGGTTGTCAGTCCGGTTTATCGAGAGGAAACTCGTGGGCCACAGAGGGCCACGAGTGGTGTGAGTTAATGAGTGAATCAGGTGTTAGAAGGAAGGCACCCTACACCTGGATTATGAGTCGTGCGCGGCTGAATCCACAGGCTATGTGTCTCGCGGGACCATAGACCAAGGCTAGGTAGAATTGGCTGTGGGGAGTACCCACAATGGTAATAGGGACTGGATTGTCCATTTACTGGGCAGGGAATTGTTAATGCTAGGATTGCAAACTGTTGTGTGATCTCAACCTTGTCACATGCGTAAAAGTCGAGTGGAGATGTCCCGACATGAAAACTGAGTGATCGGTGGATTAAAGTGGTACATCTCTGCAGAGTTAAAAACGTATTCGAATACTCCAAGCTCCCGGGTGTATAGGAGCCTGCGAGCGGTGGATTCTATCCACGTCGATGTGAAATAAGTATGTTTTCCAAATAAAATTGGTTAGACGTAGCTCATGTGTGCTTGACATGTGTTGTCATAAAATGAGGTGCTGACATGGGCAGACATGTGTTGTCGTGCTATGGTAGTACTTCTAAAAGTTTATAAAAGGTATTAATGATAAGTTATGATAAGAACTGCCATCATAAGTTGTGAGGAGAAAAAGTATTTTGCAACCTTCGCCTTTTCCTTACTAGCAAAGGTTCATGTCATCACTATTATATGCATATACTCTTATATACTATGACTTGCTGAGTGCGTAAGTGCTCACCCTTGCAATCCACTATCCAATAGATGGAGTGTTCCGTGATCAAGGCGAATGCCTGGAGAACTTTTTGGATTCACCAAGGAGAAGAGCCAGTTCCGCTTGAGCCTTGAAGAGTGTTGCTCTGCTTTCAACTTCTTGCTGTGGGGGTTCACTTAGCTTCTGACGAGTAGTTGTTCCTCTCAACCAGACTTATTTATACTGTAATGGCTTTGCAATTTATTATGTTGTATTAAGGCCAACAGGCCATACTGCTCAAAGTAATGTAAGTTAAATTGATACAATATACTCCTGTGTTTGACTCATCCCGGGAAGTCAAAAGGTATGGGATCAGCTATAGCGAGCCGGGTCCCCACGGGAGTAGTCGTGGTCCCCTATGAAGGCGGGGCGCGACATAGATGCAATCTAAGAAAAAACCGTTTGTTTGTGACAGATAAGGGGAGTATTTGAGGGGTACACAACCCTAGGGACGCGCCCCTAATGGGCTCAACTTGATACAAGGCCCATCGGCCCAAGTTAAGGTGGCGCAGCACCGTTTCCAGGAAGGAATGCGGACTCTTTTGATGATTGCGGCTGAATCAGGTAGAATTTGGAGATGAGGCTAGATCTGTTAAAAATTACACTTGATAAGCTTTCCATGAAGTCCAAGAACGTCCTAAACGGAGTCCGTATGAGGATGTTACGGCCATGCGAATTCAGTGCTGTCGCAGCAGTCCGAATCCGAATCCAGCACGAACACAACTCAAACTCTAGCTTCCCTTGGGCCCAATGTGACGCGGGGATCTTGTGGAAACATTGATGAAAGTATGGGGCAGGTGGTTGCAGGTTTAAGCCCATGTCCGGCTTCACTTGTGGCGCCATGCATCCCTCCTTGATCAACCGAAAGGTGATTTCTTGAGGCAGCACTTGTCACGTTCCTCTCTTCCCCTACTCCCGCGTTCCTGATCACAAGTAGATCACAAGAGTCAGGTAGTAATCCATTCTGAAAATCCAAAGTATTAAACCCAAGGAAAGAGTCACCCTGATAGTTTAATTGTAGTGCCCAAGCTCTAGTCATAGGTCCAAGTAATTGTTCCAGATCAGCTTCATCTAGAAAAGTAGTCTTGCGTGTATCCAAGGTTGTTATGTCCTCATCACCCTCCCCTCTTGAAATGGGGTCGTACTCGACTCTAACTCATCTTCTTCGCCTACATACGGCTTCAAATCTAAAATGTTAAATGTGGGACTAACCCCAAAATCTGCAGGCAAATCAAGCTTGTAGGCATTATCATTAATCTTTGCTAAAACTTTAAATGGGCCATCAGCTCGAGGCATTAGTTTTGACTTTCTCAACTTTGGAAACCTATCTTTTCACAAATGTAACCAAACAAGATCACTAGTTTCAAAAAATAAATGTTTTCTACCCTGGCTACCAGCAATCTTGTATTTCTCAGTCATCTTCTCAATGTTTTCCTTAGTATTTTCATGAATTTTCAGAATCAGTTCAGCCCGCTTTTTAGCATCCAAATTCAACCTTTCAGATGTAGGTAACGGTATAAGATCAATCGGAGCATGGGGATTAAACCCATATACTACCTGAAACGGACTTACCTTGGTGGTGGAGTGTACCCACCTGTTATAAGCAAATTCAACATGCGGTAGGCACTCTTCCCACATCTTCAAGTTCTTCTTTAGCACGGCCCGCAACATTGTAGACAAGGTACAGTTGACAACTTCAATTTGTCCGTCTGTTTGAGGATTACATGTAGTAGAGAATAGCAGCTTCGTCCCCAACTTGTTCCAAAGTGACCTCCAAAACTGACTCAAAAATTTCGCATCGCGATCCGAGACAATAGTATTGGGCACTCCATGTAAGCGTATGATTTCCCTGAAAAACAAATCAGCTGTGTTTGTGGTATCATCACTCTTGTGGCAAGATATAAAATGTGCCATTTTAGATAAACGATCCACAACCACAAAAATACTATCCCCCCCCTCTTTGTCCTAGGCAGTCCTAAAACGAAGTCCATAGATATATCCTCCCAAGGTGCACTAGAAATAGGAAGAGGCATATAGAGTCCATGTGGATTGAGATGAGACTTAGCTTTGTTGCATGTAGTGCAGCGTGCCACGTAGCACTCGATGTCGCGTCTCATCTTAGGCAAAAAGAAATGAGCGGTCAACACATCTTCAGTTTTCGTCACTCCAAATTGCCCCATTAATCCTCCTTCATGCGCCTCCTGCAAAAACAAAAGATGAACAGAGTTAGCTGGAACGCATAACTTGTTAGCACAATATAGCAAACCATCATTCAGCACATACCTATTCCATGTTCTTCCTTCTCTACAATTATCAAAAGCTTCTTAAAGTCCAAATCAGTAGCATACAATTCTTTTATTGTTTCTAATCCAAAAATCTTATGATCAAGTTTAGATAACAGGGTATAGCATCTAGACAGAGCATCAACAATCACATTGCCTTTGCCTTTGCCTTTCTTATTCTTAATGATATATGGAAATGACTCAATAAATTCCACCCATTTAGCATGTCGTTTATTCAGTTTAGCTTGACTTCTAATATGTTTCAACGATTCATGATTAGAATGTATAATAAATTCTTTTGGCCATAAATAGTGTTGCCAAATTTCTATTGTTCGAACCAAAGCATACAATTCTTTGTCATAAGTGGAATAGTTCAAACTAGGCCCTGACAACTTCTCACTAAAATATGCAATCAGCTTACCTTCTTGAATCAGTACGCCTCCAATCCCAATTCGACTAGCATCGCATTCTAGTTAAAAAATCTTACCAAAGTCTGGGAGTTGGAGTAGTGGTGCATGAGTCAACTTCTCTTTAAGCAAATTAAAGGCATCTTCTTGTGCTTGTCCCCATTGGAAAGGAACGCCTTTCTTCGTTAGCTCATTCATGGGTGCGGCAATGGTGCTAAAATCCCTCACAAAGCGGCGATAGAATCCAGCCAGCCTAAGGAAGTGCCGCACCTGTGTAACCGATTGAGGAGTCGGCCAACTCTTGATTGCCTCGATCTTGGTCTCATCAACCTCTATTCTCTGTGGAGTCACAACATAACCAAGAAACGAAACTCGATCCGTGCAAAAAGTGCACTTCTCGATGTTACCAAACAAACATGCTTCTCTCAAAGCAAGAAAAATAGCACATAAATGTTCTTTATGCTCATCTATAGACTTGTTGTAAATCAGGATATCATCAAAATAAACTATCACAAATTTTCCAATGAAAGTGCGTAAAACTTCCTTCATGAGACGCATAAAAGTACTAGGTGCATTAGTTAAGTCAAAAGGCATCACTAACCACTCATACAAGCCAAATTTAGTTTTAAATGATGTCTTCCATTCATCACCTAATTTCATCCTAATCTGGTGGTAGCCACTACGCAAGTCTACTTTAGAGAACGAGAGCCACTTAATTCATCAAGCATATCATCTAACCTAGGGATACGATGGCGATATCGAATAGTAATATTATTAATGGCTCTACAATCAACAGACATACGCCATGATCCATCTTTCTTAGATACCAAAATAATAGGAACAGCACAAGGACTAAGGCTCTCACGTACGTACCCTTTCGCAAGCAATTCTTGCACCTATAAGGAGCACGGTTTGGCAAAAAAGCTCCCAGGATCAAATCAATTTGATGCTCGATTCCACTCATAGGTGGCAACCCGGGGGTATGTCACTTGGAAACACATCAGCAAACTCCTACAAAAGATTAGCAACAGCAGGAGGCAAAGAGCAAGGCAACTCCGCAAGTGTAAACAAGCCCTCTTTGCAAATCAAAGCATAGCAGATAGAATCATGTGCACTTAGCTCAAAAATGTCAGATTTAGTAGCTAACAGGGCAGCACCTTTCAACTTAATTGTGTCTTTCCTAGCATGTGGTTCTTTCTTCTCCCTTTTAGGTGGAAAAATATCTTGAGCTACTTGCTGATTTTCAGATTTAGATTCATTTACTTTTCTCTCATTTTCAGCACGTTCTACATCATCCTTCAAAATTTCAACAGGGATCATTGGTAGCAACTCTATCTTTTTACCCTTACGTGTGAAAGTGTATATGTTAGCTCTACCAAGGTGCAAGACATCTCTATCATATTCCCAAGGTCTACCTAGAAATAAAGAACATGCTTGCATAGGCACCACATCAAAGTCTAAACTATCATGATAGTTGCCTACTGAAAATGCACTCTTACAACTTTGCTTACCTTCAACTTAGCACAAGAGTTGAACCATTGGATGTAGTAAGGATGTGGGTGCGGCTGCGTGGTCAAGCGAAGTTTCTCGACCAGATCTGAACTAGCAAGGTTGTTGCAGCTTCCTCCATCAATGATGACACGGCATGCTCTCTCCTTCACGACGAACCTCGATTGGAACAAATTGTGGAGCTGATTGTGCTCCGCTCGCGCCATTTGAGCACTTAGCACTCGTTGTGCCACAATGCTCATGTATTTTGCCGTATCTACAGCACCTATTTGGTCCACTCCATTATCCACATCACCATCAGTCTCATAGTCTTCACCTGCATGGTTAGCTGCAAGTACTAGTTTGTCGTCAACATCACTAGCACTAGTGTACTCACCATTGTCGTTAGCAATAAATGCTCACTGACTTGTGCAATCCTTCATTACATGGCCCATTGCTTTGCAACGATGACAAATAATCTCACGTGATCGACCCGTGGACGTAACCGATGAAGAGTTCTTCGTTGGTGCCTGCACACTAGTGGATTTGCTCACCTCGGGTGCACGTGGTGGTGTCGACGGTGCTGCTGAACGCGCCCTACTAAAGGAGGGGGCAGCAGACCGAAAAGCAGTAGGAGGTGTGTATTTGGCTTGCCCCTGCGTCGCTCTTAGTGTAGAAGTACTCCCAAAAGTGTTCCTTGTCCATTGTTGCTTTCCCTGCAATTTTGTTTTTGCCAACATAGCAAGATGGAACAATCTATTGATAGTATTATATTCCTTATAATTAATAATGTCCTGAATTTCACGTCGTAAACCCCCATAAAAACGTGCCATTTTACCCTCCTCATCCTCCTCTAGCCCACAATGCAGCATGCCTATTTGGAGCTCCTGATAGTACTCCTCTATAGATCTGTTACCTTGGTTGAAGTGCTGAAATTTCTGACGCAAATCACATTTGAAAGAAGGAGGAATAAATCTACTACGCATAGCTCGCTTTAATCTATCCCACGTGTCAGGTTCTAGGCTAGATTTAACTAGTTCATTCCACCAAAGGATAGCAAAACCCGTGAACTCACTAGTTGCTTGCCTAACTCTGTGTATTTCAGGGACTAAATGGGAGTTAAACTTCTGCTCAACCGTCATCTCCCAATTTAAATAAATTTCAGGATCATACGTACCAGCAAAGGAAGGTATGGTAAATTTAACTTTAGGAAAAGGATCATCATTACCACGACCATTGCGATTAGCATTATTACTTCTCATACCGTGACGGTTGTTGTTCAATCATTGCTGTAGGCGTGCATCTCGTGTAGAAGGGTGGTCAATATGGGCATCGCGATCTTCTCTATCAATATCATCTCCTACGATGGATCCTTCATTCTCTGGTGCTACACCATGGTGAAGCGGTTGGTTTCTTGCTGTTCCATCAATGCGTGTAGTGAGCATTGCAATGCTATCGGTGAGTGCCTCAATATTCCGTTGCAAGGTGTTTATGGTAGCCGCATTAGCTTCGAGCTTCTTGTTTAGCTAGTCATGTCGCTCATTCATGGCATGTTGTTGTTCATCCATATGCCATGTGAGCTCATTCCTCGAAACACACTCCTCCCCATCATGATCTCTAATTTGTGGGCCTGTCATTGTTAGTAGGAAACAAAAGAGAACACGAGAGTATTATCCCTATCAACTACTAAGTTGTGGAAAGGTGGAAACACACACCCTCGAGCGTCTTACCACGCTCTTATGAAATTCTTACCAACTGCCGTAGGTGGTACAACCAAAGAGGTGGGACGTATGACGGGGGTGGTGACCGATTGCAAGGATCCAACCTGAAATGACTAGAAGAATGTGGAGCTCGGAAGGAAATTTATGAGTAGCAAGGATTAGCAACAATTCAATTCAGAAATTATGAGACTAAAAAGTAGTCCCAAGCTAGTCTATGTCGTCGTTGGCCTAAACTTGTTTGTGACCCAGTTCAAGCAACATGAAGCACACAACTCAGCAAAGGACTCAAAAGAGGCAATCACTTCACTTCTTTTTTTTTCTTTTTTTTTTTGCAATTCGACCAAGGAATCACAGGCTTAAGGTTGAGAAACAAAGATTACACAACTTTGAAGTAAGAAAAACTCAAACTAGATGCAAAAGATCGACAAAAATGGTTGCCAAAACATCAGAGGCTGTTTTGAGGCCCTAAACGTATTTTGGGGTTCGTTCGGCTGCGCGTACATGGCCGTGAGTTTGCTGTCAAAAGAACACTGATTTTGGACTTATGGATTTTCAAAATTAACTTTTTGTAAGCTTTCCAATGGTCCAAAGAACGCCCCGATTGGAGCTCTTATGCAAAAGTTATGGTTGTTTTACTGTTGGGTGGTCGAATTCCATCGTGGAATGGAAAAATCCGCCGAAAAACTCGACGACAAGACCTAAACCAGCAACTTTGACACAACCATATGGCTAGGGACAAAATTTCAGAAAAGCAAACTGAAAACAAAAAATTGCAAAAGACTCAAATGGTTTGGACAGCGGAGAACGGATATATATATAACTATATATTTTTTTTTTTGGGCGATTTTCTGGACTCTAGGGCGAAGAATAGATTTAAACTAAAGGAAAAAAATGTTCATACCTAACGAGCAACGCGGCTCTAATACCACTTGATGAGGCAGCGGCCCAATCTTCCGATAGGTTCGATTAATCGACTTGTGGATGTTGGTGTTTTGAGGCTTCCGATCAGCGGATCATCACCTCGCAATCGCTACACCCGCGCGTCTTGTCGTTATCAACCACGCTAGTACATGGCCAACCTTACCACGAAGGTAATTGTTCCTGCAAAAATCAAGAAATTCACAAGAACAAGGAAGAAGCAATCTGGAATTGCAAATAAAGATGAAGCACACGAATTGGGGTTCCACAAATTAATGCAGCAGCCTAGTCGGTTCGGTGCAGAGGCGAAAAGAATCTACAAAATGTCGTGTAGATGCAATCTAAGCAAAACCCGTTTGTTTGTGATGGCTAAGGGGAGTATTTGAGGGGTACACAACCCTAGGGACGCGCCCCTAATGGGCTCTACTTTATACAAGGCCCATCGGCACAAGTTAAGGTGGCGCAGCACTGTTTCCTGGAAGGAACGCGGACTCCTTCGACAATTACGGCCTGCTCAGGTAGAATTTGGAGATGAGGCTAGATCTGTTAAAAAGTAGACTTGATAATATTTCCATGAAGTCCAAGAACGTCCTAAACGGAGTCCGTATGAGGAAGTTACGCTCATTCGAATTCAGTGCTGTCGCAGCAGTCCGAATCCGAATCCAGCGTGAACACAACTCAAACTCTAGCTTCCCTTGGGCCCAAAGTGACGCGGGGATCTTGTGGAAACATTGATGAAAGTATGGGGCAGGTGGTTGCAGGTCTAAGCCCATGTCCGGCTTCACTTTTGGCGCCATGCATCCCTCCTTGATCAACCGAAAGGTGATGTCTTGAGGCAGCACTTGTTGAGTTCCTCTCTTCCCCTATTCCTGCGTTCCTGATCACTAGTAGACCACAAGAGTCATGTATTAATCCATTCTGAAAATCCAAAGTATTAAACCTGAGGAAAGAGTCACCCTGATAGTTTAGTTGCCATGCCCGAGCTCTTGTTATACGTCCAAGTAATTGTTCTGGTTCAGCTTCATCTAGAAAAGTAGTCGTGCGTGTATCCAAGGTTGTTATGTCCTCATCAAAAAGTTCCATATAATCTACCCCCCATACATCAAAGATATCAATTTCAAGAATGTTGGTTAAGGGTGTTTCATGTCTTTTACTCAAATTTCTGGAACGTTGGCAAGGATTGCATTTTTGCACAAAGTCATAAGCATCTTTAAATAAAGAAGGCCAAAACAAACCTAATTGCAATACCTTAGCCGCTGTTTTTGAAGCTCCGGTGTGTCCACCACATGGAGATAAATGACAGTGTTCAAGAACGCTTTGGATCTCATGGTAGGGCACGCATCTTCGAAATATGTTATCAACTCCTTTTTGGAAAAGGTTCGGATCGTCCCAGTAGTAGCGTCAGATGTCATGGAGGAAGCGCTTTTGTTGTCTACTTGTCAACCCTAGAGAAAGTTCATGGCTAAATAAGTAATTTTCAATATCAGCATACCATGGTTCTTGTTGAATCAAGTAAAGGTGCTCATCGGGTAAAGCGTCATTGATGTGAACGTTGGCAGTGTTGGTCAAGAGTTGCAAGAGATGATTGGCGACGACGTTCTCAGCACCTTCTTTATCTTTGATCTCTAAATCAAATTCCTACAATAATAGGATCCATCTTGCAAGCCGTGGCTTGGTTTCTATCTTGGTCAAAAGATACTTAAGAGCAACATGATTAATATGCACAATAACTTTTGAACCAATTAAATATGGACAAAATTTATCTAGGCCATATACTCTGGCAAGCAATTCTTTTTCAGTCGTAGTGTAATTACTTTGAGCATCATCCAAAGTTTTGCTTACATGGTATATAGCATGTAAAACCTTATTTGTTGTCTGCCCTAGAACAGTGCCAATTGCATAATCACTAGCATCACACATCAATTCAAAAGTTCATTCCAATTTGGAGGTTGTATGATGGGAGCACTAGTCAATGCATATTTCGGTTGATTAAAGGCATCAAGACATTTATCATCAAAATCAAAAGGCACATCATTACCAAGAAATGAGTGAGGTTTAGCAGTTTTGGAAAAATCCTTAATGAAACGACGGTAGAAACCTGCATGTCACAAGAAACTGCATATGCCATTCACGTTCCTTGGTGGTGGAAGACTTACTATGACTTCGATTTTTGCCTTGTAGACTTCAATCCCTCGTTTAGAGATCACAAGACCAAGTACCACACCTTCTTGAACCATGAATTGGCACTTTTCCCAATTTAGCACAAGGTTGACTTCTTCATACCTGCTCAAGGCTTGAGAAAGATTTTGTAGACAGGCATCGAAAGAGGAACCATAAACGCTAAAATCATCCATAAAAATTCCATTATTTCCTCAATTAAATCCAAAAAGATAGCCATCATACATCTTTGAAAGATTGCAGGTGTGTTACACAGCCCAAACGGCATTCGCCGATAAGCAAAGGTAACGAAAGGACATGTGAATATCGTCTTATCTTGATCATCGGGATGAATTTTAATTTGAAAGAATCCCGAATACCCGTCAAGAAAACAAAAATATGCATGCTTGGCTAGCCTTTCCAACATTTGATCAATGAAAGGTAATGGAAAGTGATCCTTTCTAGTGGCGCTATTCAATTTACAATAATCTATGCACATGCACCATCCAGTAACAAGTATAGTAGGGATCAACTCATTGTTAGCATTCTTGTCCATAGTCATACCCCCTTCCTTTGGAACCACATGAACATTACTAACCCAATTACTATCAGAGGTTGGATAAATGATACCCACATCTAATAGTTTAGAAATTTCAGCTTTGACAGTTTCTTTCAAATTTGGGTTTAGTCAATGTTGATGCTCAATGGAGGTTTTATTGTCATCAACTAGAGCTATCCTATGCATGCAAATTTCAGGGCTAATCCCTTTGATATCATCAATTCAATAACGTAGAGCATTGCGATGCATACGAAGTAAAGAGATCAATTTTTCTAGCTATGAATCGGTCAAGTTTGCATTAATAATGACAGGTTGCATCTCATCACCATCCAAGAACACATATTTCAGTGAAGAAGGAAGAGTTTTGAGTGTAGGTTTATTTACCTTTTCCTTACCTGTGATGTTGGAATCCGAGATGTCCTGTTTGGATGTTTCTTTTGTTGGTTCGTCGCTGTTTTGTTCATCTTCTTCGCTACTATCCATTTTTTCATTATCGAATATTTCATCCGTTCCTTCTCCAAAAGTGAGTCGAAGTGGCTACTCCTCTTCTAGGACTTCTTCTATATCCTCCATGCTGCAAATTTTCTCCTCATACATAGGGCAGTTAACAAGGTTAGACATTTTAAATAAAATTTTCTCCTCTCCTATGTGAAAGTAATTTTCCCTCACAAACATCAATGAGGGCACCTGCTGTCCGGAGCATTGGTCATCCCAATATAATAGGTATAGCAACATCTTCATCCATATCGAGAATGACAAAATCTTCCAGGATTCCTTCCGGATGCTTTACCAAACGATCAGCAAGTTGAAGAACCATGCGTGTAGGCTTGATCTCACCCATGCTCAAGCATTGTGGATGGTTAAGGGCATCACACTAACGCTTGTGCCTAGGTTGCAAAGAGTTCAATTTATGTGTACCATACCTATGTTGCAAGGGATGGAGAAGCTCCCTTGATCCCACAGCTTTACTGGCATCCTATTCTAAATTAGAGCACTACAATTTTTGGTTAAGCCAACAATCTGAAATTCACTCAAATCCGTCTTTTTAGGTATATCTTCAAGAATTTCCCATAAGAAGGCATTTGAGTTACTAAGTCAGTAAAAGGCACAATCACATTAAGCTTTTTCAAGATTTCAACAAATTTTTCAAATTGCTTATCGAGATTTACTTTTACGTACCTTCCCGGAAAAGGTGGAGTTGGATTATAAATACGTATTACCTGTTTTTTTCCACTTTCCTTTTGTTGTGGTTTCACAACCTTGTCATCATCCTTAGCTAGTTGTGATGGTGTTTCTTCAATTTCACTTGCCAACGAGGTTTGATTGGTGGTGTCTGTTCCGGTAGCTTTGCTCCACTCCTTAGGATCACTGCATTGGAAACAAGAGGTTTAGAACAAGCTATAGAATTAATATGCTCAGAATTGCGAGGATTGATAGGTTGAGAAGGAAGAGGGTTATTGTTTTTCGGTGCAGGAATCACCAATTGCGCGATTCGAGTCTCAAGCATGAGGACGTGAGTCAATATGGAGTCTATCTTTTGGCTCATGGACGTCTTCTCTTTCTCTTGATTTGCTAGAAAATTTTCTAGCATGCTCTCCATGTTCGACTGCTCAGGTTGTCGTTCATTTGGCGGTTGATAAGGTTGCTAATTTTGTGGTTGGAACGGCGGCCTTTGAGTTTGATATTGGGGGTTTTGTTGCTGTAGTTGCTGCTGTCCAAAATTTTGTTGTTGACACTGAGGTTGCTGATTTTGTCCTTACCATGCAAAATTTTGATTGTTGCGCCATCCAGAGTTATATGAGTTAGGAAAAGTATTTTCTTGCCGTTGTTGCATACCCTGAAAAGCATTTGCCTGCTCCATGGATGAGTTAAATTGGCATTCATGGACATAGTGGCTTTGTACACCGCACAATTCACATATAGGTGTAATCGCATTAACAGATGAAGTAGCATTTGATCCAATAATAGCAAGTTTATTGGTTAAAAGTGCTACCTGTTTGGTTAATTGCGACATTACACTTACATCCATGCTATTGGTCGAAGCTTGTTGAGCAGCTCATTCGGTTCCCCATTGTGTGTAGTTCTGAGTTATACCTTTGATGAGATCGTATGCTTCGTCTACACTTTTGTTCATTAGTGCGCCGCCAGCTGCGGCGTCTATGGCCATCTCTGCACTGTAGTTCAATTCGCTATAGAACGTTTGAACTATTAGCCACTTCTCTAGTCCGTGATGCGGACATTTCATCAGCAAGTCCTTGTACCGACCACAACGTCGAAAAGTGATTCACCTACTGCTGAGAAAAAGATACAATCTGGTTGTGAATTTGAACAGTTTTAGCAGGAGGGAAAAACTTACCAAGAAAAGCTCACGACAGTTCGTCCCAAGTAGTGATTGACATAGGAGGAAGAGTGTATAGCCATGCCCTCACCTTCTCACGAAGCGAGAAAGGAAAGAGCCTCAAACGAAGCGCATCCTGTGTTACTCCATGAATCTTGAAAGTATCACAATGGTCAAGAAACATATGTAAATGTAGTGATGGATCTATAGCGGCATGACTGCTGAATTGGTATTGTTGAAACAAATTCAAAAGCACAGGTTTTATCTCAAAATTATTTGATTCAATCAGTGGTCTAAGAATACCTAATTGTAATCCCATACTGAGTGGGGTTGCATAATCCTTGAGTCTCTTTTGGTCCTCCATTGTTGCTTTTTCTTCGATGTCTGCAAAAGTGTGCTAATTGTCCTCAGATCTTGCCTCTCTTGCCTCGTACCTTAGTTGGTACGCGGTTTTGACAGGCTCATCCGAGCTATCCAGCTTTGTACTACTTCCCTGAAATGTTCACTAGTACAGAAAAGCTTTCTTCTATCGGTAAAAAAAAACCCTTCTATTATCGGTTTTCGTACCGATAGAGATAGACACGATAGAACAAGACAGAACATTTTCTATCGGTAAATAACCGACAGAAGAAATTAACAATTCTATCGGCATCTTAGGAGTGTACCGATAGCAAACTCGTCGTAGTCTGACGATTAATGGTGGGAAAAGTACCACTATTCTAACGGTTAATTACATGATTACCGACAGGAAAATATTACTATTCTATCGGCACCTTATGATTGTACCGATAGAAAACCCGTCGTCGTCTAACGTTTAGCGTTGGGAAAAATACCCATATTCTAACGGTTAATTATAAGTTTACCGACAGAAAAAAGTGTAGCACTCTCTCGGTTGGAAATGACATTATCGATAAAAAAAATCACAGTAGTCTCTCGGTTGTGGATGAGTTCACCGGCAGGAAAAGTCACTCTATTCTGACGGTTAATTTCAAGTTTACTGATAGAAAAATGGGTAGTAGTCTCTCGGTTGTGGATGAGTTTACCGATAGAAAAAACCACAGTAGTCTCTCGGTTGTGGATGAGTTCACCGGCAGGAAAAGTCACACTATTCTGACGGTTAATTTCAAGTTTACCGATAGAAAAAACTACAGTAGTCTCTCGGTTGTGGATGAGTTTACCGATAGAAAATTTGTAGTGGTCTGTCAGCTGTGAATGAATTTGCCGATAGAACATTCACATATACAGTACATTATTTGCATTCACAATACAGTACATTCACATATACAGTACAGATGCAATACATTGTAGATTGGATACACAATACAGTACAGATTGACACATTAGACAGTTATTCACATTTATTCACATATATATGGACAAATACAAACTGCAATCCAATGTGGACATCTATTGACATATATATTTATTCACATGTATATAAACAGTCTATGCACAGAGTACACGAAAAAGAGAAAATTATCATGGCGGATAGTTGGGTGCAACTTCCTCCATGACATATTGAGCCCAGATTTGTCGAAGATCTGTAATCTTTGCATTTTCGTATGAGTCTTTCGACATGGCGATTTGCAAGCATGTGTGAATACTTAGTAACTAACTTCCTAATTTAGAACGTGACACCCAATTTTCAAATTTGAGTTAGCTATCGATGCTTACCTGGGGGAATTGGGCAAAGTTTGTCTGCACTAGGTCGTACATGTAGCGCAACACATAAAACCTGCATTCCCACGATTGCGGCTGCTGATGGCACTGAGATAATTGCATATGCGAAGACATGTTAGCTATTGTTTCCATAAACTAGTTAAGCATAAACAAAAAGTCTCGTGTGTACCTCATATTCTTTCCAAGCTAGTAGGAAGCCCTGCGGTGCGGCATGCCTCCCTCCAGCGGACGCATATTTATCAAAAGCCCTGCATTTCAGTTAGTATTGCCCGTTAATGTATTATCATGAGCTAGTGAGGTGAAAATTTAAATCAAACATATAAGTTACTTACGCCTCCATATTCCCCTTGACCACATATTCCATTGATAATTTGTCACGCATCGAATCGAGGTAGTACACCTCGTTCCTCGGCGGACAGATCACGATGAGGATCCAGTGGACCCTGCATTGTACGTAAAAGAGGACCGCGTGCTCAAAGTATATCTCAGGTGTAACATACAAGATCGAGTTAAATTAGTACGAAATGCACTAACCTTTGGTGGTACGGCACCAAAATGAACTCCCTGTCCTGCTGCGCCATCAGCGCCTTGGATATGTACTGCTCAGCGTGCGCGGCGTCGTGCTCTAGCATCGTGAGGCTTATTTTCTCTGGGTCGAGGAAACCCACCTTGTCACACGCAGCCCCCGATGCTAGCCTGTACATGCACCTGCATGCAAAGGACGACATTAGTATTGCACAGAAAGTTACTACATTTCAAATGAACTACAACAATGCAGAGTTAGCAAACAGAGTTAGAAAACAGCAATACATAGCATCAGCAAACTCACAGGACTCCAGTCCGTATGATGGACATATCGAGCTCCCGCCAGTTGTAGAGGTCGAACAGATCCTCGTGTGCCACGGATATACTCCCGGGCTCACGGTGGAACTGCCCAGGCCTGTAGGGAACTAAGAAGTTCAGATTGCGCTGAGCTCGGTGTAGGTACCACGCGTGGAGGTCTCTGGTTGATCGATCCAATTTGCGCAAAGCTACCTCTGACATGAGTGGGAACCCGTTCGTGAACCTCTCTGGCTGTCCCTGTCGCCCTTTTCCCTTGCCTTTGCCCTTGCCTTTTGCCGGGGACTGAGCGCGTACCTTCGAAGGCAAGGGCGAGGTGATGGCAGCTTTCTTCCGAGGTGAAGGCGTGGATGCGCTGGGTGGGGTGGAGGCCGTCTTTGATGTGTCCAGGGTCGCACGAGATCAGGCCTCATGCCCCGAGCTGGGGGCGCAGTCCCCTGGTAGCCCAGCGGCAGGCCACTTCAATTAATGAGCACGTATGTTAGATTATGCAAGTTGAGTGTACTGAGTAGGATGTAATCTAAAATGTGTAGGATTTACCGGTTGTATTACAAGACACTTCTTGGGCCACTGTACGTAGGAGCCCACTGCCTCAGCAAGTGTCTGCAGTTCCTCTGTTGGGACTGGCAACGGAGAATCGTTGTAGCCCGGCATGGCCATGTCCACCTGTACCTTTGCGAAACCCAACCGCAGAGGTACACAGTGGACCCGGACATCCGGCCCAGACGGATATACGAAGCCGTGTCCAACCACATCCTGCCCGGCGCCTACGTGATTCTGTAGGATGCAGCCCTCCGGCCCCTGCAAATTTGTAACAATTAAAATAGGTTAGCGAAACAACTCTAACAGAATGGGAGTGACATCAACTTAAGTGCACAGATGAAGGCTTGCAGTACCTCAAGTAGATCCACTGGATCCGCGAGTACCTTCGAAGCGCAACTGCTTATCCGACCCCGCGGGGTACCGTCGTCCTGGGGATCTGCATCTGCACTCTTGGCCAGCAATGCTTCTCTCAACCGTGCAAACTCTTCCCTCATTTGTGCGACCTCGGTCTGCACCTCAGACTGTACCTCAGCCCGTATCTCAGCCCGCATCTCCGCCCGTATCTCCTCCCGTACCTCAGCCCGTATCTTATCGGAGAGGTCAACTTCCTTTTCCTTCCAGGAGCGGGCCTTCTTCCTCGGTGGAGCCGGATCTACGAAACCGGCCTTCCACGACACAATGGATCCCACGGCCCGTGTCCGCCCGGGATGCTCCTTATTTCCTAGAGCCCAGGTGAGGATGTCGTTCTCCCTCTGCAGGGTAAACAATCCCTCCTCTGCCTCCTTCTCAAAAGAGATCTGTTACATTTAAAGGTACCTTGTGAGACAAATTGCCTTATATACACTTGTGCGCACACAGTTTATGAGGTTGGCCAACTTACCATTCGCCTCACAACGTCGGCGTCCCCAGGGGTTGCGAACTGCACAGACCCCATGGACGACACGGACCCCCTCCCCCTCCACCATCGCTTGCACCTCTCATCCCGGATCTCGGAGAGCGGCAACTCAAGGGTGTCGATGACAGGATTTTGCTCATCTTCCTTCTTCCACTGCTCCTCCTTCCCCGCATAGCCCCGGGATCCAAGCCGATGCAGGTGGTCGTTCCTCTTCTGGATCGCCCTATTCTTCTCGCTAAGGGCCTTGAACTCCTCAGTCCCCTTCTGCTTGGTGAATTCCTCCCATACCTCCTCCGATATGAAGGGGTACTTCTCGCAAGGAGATTTCCCTGCAGCGAGGAAGTTACTGACGAGCCAGCTCTTAAAGGTTTTCAATGTTCCGTTCATGTCCTTCAAGCAGGCAGTCCTAGGTGTATCGTCGGGGATGTTCCACTTAGCCTGTTTCTGAAAAATGTATACAATTAATCACGAGTTAGTTAAACTTTAGTATAAGCCAAGAGAACGTGATTACGAAAGAGTTCAGCGATTTCAGTTCATTTAACCTTCACTTCCGCCCACAACGTATCCCTCTCGTCCGCCGTCACGTCCTTCCAGCTCTGGACGGTGATCTTCACCCTTTCTTTCACCAACAACCCAACGTAGGCCGCGCACCTCCCAGCATTCTTTCCAATCGGCCTCCCAAATTGGTTGAACTCACAAGAAAGATCTGTGCGTTTGGCCAAACGCCCCAACGTCGTCGCGCCTCGCCCCACCCTCTTGCGCTGGGATGTAACAGCTGCATCTTCAGTAGTTACGATGGGGTTGGCCCTAGTCGAACCACTAGTACCATCCGATGAAGACGACGACATGTCTTCCCCTACAAAACCTTCAACAAACCATATATATGGCAATTAATTCGCCTTGGAGTTCCATAACTCAGCCCAGGACTGGAGACTAACTAGGGCGGCAAAAGGGAAAATAATACAAAAAGAAAGACATGCATAAATTACTTCCTGAACTGTTCAGAAATATTTTCTATCGGTAAACACATGAGCTGCCGATAGACCATAACAATTACCTCCACAGAAGACAATTTTTCTATCGGCAAACCCGTGAGATACCGATAGAACATAACAATGTTCTCTACATATGGAATTTTGTTGACAAGCCACCATTCACTGTCATCACATAACATTCTCGATGATTTGCTATACTAATATTCATGGGCCAGCATTATTATTTCACACGTAAATATGCACACAAGCATCTAAGTACCACTGTGCATAATCTTTAGTCTAGCCTGTATGTGAGTCATCAGGACTTCACATCTATTAGGTTGGGAAAAGTCATGTATAGGCATTTGAAACATATACATCGAAGACCCATCCATATTGCCATATATTCATACGAAGTGAGTAAAAATTCCCAACCAAACTAGTACATTGCATGGCTCATGTCCTTCCAGATCCAAATTAAGTTTTACTACTTGTGCAGAAATATTTTCTATCGATAAACACATGAGCTGCCGATAGAATATGTGTATATAATCTGCATTACATGGCAGTTGGATACAATTGATCACACATACAGCAGTATAGATAAGTTAAAATATCAAAACAGGTTCATTACAGCACTGGAACATATTATGTAAACCCTAATTTAAATCAACATTGCCTGCGGAATGTACATAAGCCAACACAATAGGGAACCCTAGTGTAATTGCAAAACTCGAAGAATTAGTACGTACAAAACACTAGGATCAAATAAAGAAGATGCTGGAAATAGAACGACGAATTAGGGTATTTACGGCGGTGATCAGTTCTGGTGATGGAGAGGCGGTGTAGAACGCAGCGGCGGCCGGCGAAGGACAAAAATAAGAACCGGTGGCAGTGGCGAACCAGTGTCCAGCCGGCGATCGTCGTGTGGGAGAGAGGAAGTGAGTGGTCACGGCGGAGGTTGTGGTTTTCTTCGCTCTCGAAGAGACGCAATGCTCTAAGGTGGAACTGTTCGAGTGGAGGAACTTTTCTATCGGTATAACAAAATGATACCGATAGACTTATGTACTTTTCTATCGGTACAACAAAATAATACCGATAGAAAAAGTAAATTTCCCGGAAAAATATTTGAAGTAGTGGATGCCTTTTTCTATCGGTATAAACAATAAAATCCCGTGAGACCAATTTTCCACAGAAAATTTTTTTAAAGTGCTTGAGATTATAGTATTGGGTGCCATTTTTCTATCGGTAAAAACAACAAAATACCGTGAGAGTGATGAAAAGGTGCATTTTTCTATCGGTATAAAAAATAAAATCCCGTTAGACCAATTTTCCCCAGAAAAATTTTTTAAAGTGCTTAAGATTATAGTTTCTATCGGTAAAAACAACAAAATACCGTCAGAGTAATGAAAAGGTGCCTTTTTCTATCGGTATAAACAATAAAATCCCGTGAGACCAATTTTCCCCAGAAAAATTTTTTGATTAAGTGCTTGAGATTATAGTATTGTGTGCCCTTTTTCTATCGGTAAAAACAACAAAATACCGTCAGAGTAATGAAAAGGTACACACAATTTAACATCAAACAGACCGTGGTTGAAAGCTGCAGAATGATAAAGAAAGAGGGAAGATAGCCGGAAAATTGGAAAATTGACATAAAAAGAAATAGTTCATTCATTGTTGTTTTATCACTTAAAAAAAAAATAAAACCCAAAATGCTAGGTCAAGGGGTGGTCTTAGCCCTGGCTGCATGTAGAATAGAGTCAGTCAGACTTGCAGCCAGGACGCAGGACTCCTCTAGCGACAAGTTGTCCCTAGGATCAACTACTACCGCGTCGAGAAGGCCTGCGACCTCCCTCAGCTTCGCTATGGTATCCTTCATAGTCAAACCGCAGCCAGCGATGGTCATATCCGCGGCTTTCTTCTCCTCGCGAGGACGCCTCGTCCTCGCCCTAGCATTGTCACCATCCGTCTTCATGCGCTTAATGCGCTGGAAGAGATCGTCAAGGTCAAGCCGTAGCTGAGTGTGCTTGTCTGTAAGGAGCTTGTGCTCCTCCTGGAGGGCCCTCAGGTCGGCCTTCACTTTGGCAGTGTCTTCCACGGCTACCATTCCCTGTGCAAATCAACAGGTCAAGAATGAACTGAACATGGATTAACAATACAGGGGTAAACCGAGGAGATTTAGAGTTCTTACCGGGGAGGGCGTGGCTGACGATCCCATGGAGGTTGCCATTGTGAAAGAGAAGATGAGGAGTCGAACCGTTCGAGAATTAGAAAAACAACAAAATACCGCGACGCATGGCGAGGTACTTATAGAGTTTCCAAGGCGACGCATGGCGACACGGTTGAGAATTCAAAGCGGCAGAGTATTCTTCTATCGGTAAAAACAGGAAAAAACCGTCAGGCAACAAATACCGTGAGACTAACGAATTTATTCTAACGGTAAAATAGAACAATACCGATAGAAAACGTTTTGAAGTGCCTGAGAGAAGATGTCCTTTTCTATCGGTATAAATAACAAAATACCGTCAGAAAAAAGGGATTTTTGCAGAACTTAATTTGAAGAAGCAAGAGGCTGCGATGAGATTTTTGCAAGTGCTATTTGAAGGGAAGAATTAAGTATTTACAGGATAAAGGTACTGTACATGTTAGAACTCATGCTGTGGAGGAAAATTGAGATGTATTAATGCTGTGAACTAGCTTATCATTAAATTCTAAAAAAAAATGTACTGCCTGATGTATTAATGATAAGTTCCTCACCTTGCTGCAGAACTTGTGGGCTATTTGCTTGGCATTTATCCCTGAAATAGAAATTAATCATCAATGGTTCTCAACCCATAATCCTTCTTCGTGGTCATCTCGCAGATACGTTGTTTCGTCGATATCTTCAGTACGGATAGATTGAATGTCCTCTAAAAATGGAGGTATTTCATCGAATTGGTTATACTCCTCTTCGTCGACAACATCTTCGACCCCAACAATACGTCTCTTGCTGTGGAGGACAACATGCAAGTTTGGATTGGCCGGGTCAACGATGTAGAATACCTGTGTGGCTTGCTTTGCAAGTATGAATGGATCGTCTTGGTGTCCGACTCTACCAAGATCGACGAGAGTAAACCCGTAACTGTCAACTTGAACACCTCGAGGGATTTCGACCCATTGGCATCGAAACAGGGGAATCTTAAGTAATCCGTAATCGAGCTCTCATATTTCGTCAATAACACCGTAATATGAGTTCAGCGCCCTTATTGACCTGGCATCCTCGGAAATAGCAAACAGTGTCACTCCGCTACATTGCGTGCTACTCTTGGCGTCTTGAGCTCTTGTGTAAAATGAATACCCATTGATGTCGTACCCCTGCCAAGTCCCTACAGTGAATCTTGGGCCTCTAGCCAACCATGTCACAGTTTCACTTACGGAGCCCTCGGCAGCTCGCGTGACTCTTTCTTGGATCCACTCAGCAAATTTCCTGTTATGTTCTCTGCTGACCCAAACGTCTGACTTCGAAGGATTCTGTGACCGTAACATTACCTTGTGCTCGTGTATGTATGGCTCGACCTCCGTCATGTGTTGTAAGACCCAAAAATGTGATTTTGCGTACACATCACGAGCGGGGACGATAGCTTTGAATCCAATCGTTCCGATTCCCTCAAGCCTACCCTCGTGTCGGGACCTAGGAACACCAATTGGGTCAACCCCGGCCATATAATCTGTGCAAAATTCAATCACCTCCTCGGCGGCATAACCTTCCATGATACTCCCCTCGGGTCGACGACGAGTCCTTACATATCCCTTCAATACGCCCATAAATCTCTCAAATAGATACATGTAGCGCAGGCACACGGGTCCACAAAATTTAATTTCTCTGATAAGGTGAACAATCAGATGGACCATAACATCAAAAAAGGATGGAGGGAAATACATCTCGAGCTGACAAAGAGTTGTAACCACGTCGCGTTGCAAAGCGTCCAGTCCATCGGGATCAATTACCTACGAGGACACAGTTGCGCCAAATATTCATATCAGAAAAATCTTCTAATTAAGCTCCACAAATGGAGGTAGTGAACTTATAGTACGAGTGCACGTACTTACCTTGCAAGATATTGCGTTGAAGAAATAACATAGGTTTGTGATTGTCTCTCTGACTTTAACTGGGAGAATGCCTCTAATAGCAATGGGAAGCATCTGTGACATCCAGACATGACAGTCATGGGACTTCATGCCAACCAGTCTTAGGTCCTTCATAGACACAAGTTTTTTCAAGTTCACGGAGTACCCACATGGAACTTTAACACCTTGCAGGCACCAACAGAGTTCTATTTTTTCGCTCTTGGACAACGTATAGCAGGCCGGCGGGAGGTATGTACGCTTTCCATTCTCTAAAGGTGCAAGCTCAGTCCTTATCCCCATTTCCACCATGTCACGACGAGCTTTCACACCATCCTTTGTCTTTCCCGGAATGTTCAACAACAAACCAATCAAACTGTCACAGACATTTTTCTCTACATGCATGACGTCAATGCAATGTCGAACTTATAAGTGCTCCCAGTACGGTAGATCCCAGAGAATCGATCTCTTCTTCCAAACATTTTTTTCTCGAGGTTTAGAATTGTCAGGGGAAATCTCCGCGGGACTAAGTCCAGGTAAGTTGTGTCACGATTGCCCGGGGACCGGGCCTCCGGTGCCCTCCCGGGCGCTGCCATTTGCCCGGGGACGTGGCCTCCGGCCCCTCCCCGGGCGCCGCCTTTTGGCTCCGGGGACGCGGACTCCGGCCCCTCCCCGGGCGCCGCCTTTTGGCCCCCGGGACGCGGCCCCCGGTGCCGTCCCGGGCGCCGCCATTCGCCCGGGGACGCGGCCTCCGGCCCCTACCCGGGCGCCACCTTTTGGCCCCCGGGACGGGGCCTCCGGTGCCCTCCCGGGCGCCGCCATTTGGCGCCCGGGACGCGGCCTCCAGTGCCGTCCCGGGCGCCGCCATTTGCCCGGGGACGCGGCCTCCGGCCCCTCCCCGGGCCCCGCCTCTTGGCCCCCAGGACGGGCCTCCAATGCCGTCCCGGGCGCCGCCATTTGCCCGGGGACGTGGCCTCCGGCCCCTCCCCGGGTGCCGCCTTTTGGCCCCCGGGACGGGGCCTCCGGTGCCCTCCCGGGCGCCGCCATTTGGCTCCCGGGACGCGGCCTCCGGTGCCGTCCTGGGAGCCGCCATTTGCCCGGGGACGTGGCCTCCGGCCCCTCCCCGAGCGCCGCCTTTTGGCCCTCGGGACCTGGCCTCCGGCGCCGTCCCGGGCCTCATCGCCCTCCTAAAGGTAAAACCTCGAACTGTTTATCACGTGCAGGTCACGCGAGAAGCGCCTCGGGAACTAGCGACCACCTGTCAAGCATCCAAGGCGTTTGACCTGGAGAAGGACGGTCCTACCCTTCAATCCGACGGTGGCTTCCGGGGTAGTTTAGGTTTTTTCCTTCTTTTTGGGGCTATAAATAGCCCTTGTACCCCTCAGTTGTAAAGGATCGGTTCTTTTGTTGGAATAGCTAAACTCACAGACGTGCTCCGGAAGCCTCTCCCCCGGAGAGAGCCTCCCCAGCCGACTCCGGTCGGGAGCGCGTCGACAGGACTAGGGCCCCCACCGGGACCCGAACCTGTATAAACCCGTGTGTCATTTTTTGTGCTTGTCCGGCGGGGGAGGACCGGTCAACCCGCGTCGCGTAATCTTCGCTAGGAACACTCTCCAAACCTGCCGAGGTATTCGCAATACCACGACAGTTGGCGCCGTCCGTGGGGACTCGTGACAAGACGCCATGGCTCCCCCAAGAACAAGGGCTCGCACCCTTCCCGGTGACCCGGGTCTCGGAGACAGGGCACCGTCCGCCCGGGACACTGCAGTCCCGGCGGTCCCTCCCGGAGGCGACCTGGCCCAGGTACCGCCTCCCTCCTTTCCTCTTAACTTAGGTGCTTCCACCTCCAGGTCGTTCCCGGTGGCCGCGGGGACCTCGGCCGGGACCAGTCTCCCCTCAACGGCTCCCCCGGCTCCCCGGGACGCCCTGCTCGAAGCTCTCGTGGAAGGCCAGCTCCGCTCTCAGCGCTCTATGGACGAGCTCCTTAGCGTGTTGGCGCGGCCTCCGGCCCCCACATTTGCGTCACACCCGTATCCGGGGAGCATGCCCCTGTTTATGGGTTACCCGGCGGCCCCTCTGGCCTCCGGGGGGTTGTCCGCCCCGTATGATCTTGCCGGGGGGTTTCCTCCCCCTGCGGGATATACGTCCGGACCTTTCCCGGCACCCGGGCCCGTCCCGGTGCCGGGAGGTTATTTCATGCCGGGGCCCTTCGTGGCACCAGGGGGGTACCCCGTCCCCGGCCTATTCCCGGGGCCGGGAGCCCACTTCTTGCCGGGGGTTTACCCTGCGCCGGGAGCCAGTCCCGCCCCCCGCGTCGCGTTTACCGCACCGGGGACGGTTGACAGAGCAGCCCCCGTGCTGCAGCGGACTTCCCCCGCATGGGCTCCCCGGTTCCGGACGTTGCCGCGGAGGCTCCCCCCTCGCCGGTTCCGGGTGTTACAGGGCCTGCCCCCTTCCCGGTTCCGGTCGTGGCCACTGGGGCCCCCTCCACTTCGATTCCAGGCGTCGCCGCGGGTGCCCCCTCTCCGGTTCCGGATGATACAGGGGATTCCCCCTTTCTGGTCCCGGGGGTCGTCGCAGGGGGCTCGCCTCAACCGGCTCCGGAAGCTACAGCGCACGAGCTCCCTCCCTCGGCGGGATAGGTCCGTTTCGCCCCGAGGGAGGTCGAGCGAATGCGTTCACCAGAGCGCGGGGAAGAACTTCCCCCCGACCGCGGGCGCGGGGAGCCTCGCTCTCGCACCGGCCGGGGGAAGAGACGCGCTGAAGAGCCAACCTCTCCGGCGGAGAGCCCGGACGCCCGAGAATTCAGTCTCGGTCCGGAGGAAAAGCGTCGCCACCGCCATTCTGGCGGACCTCTCGGACCGCTCCCAGACTCGGACAACGAAGGTCCCGTGAAAGAAGACAGCGACCGGGGCTCCCCCCGGGAAGTGCAGGGGGCTAACCAGCCCCTGTGCCGAAGACTTCGCAGCATCCGGTGGCCGTGGCCTTACCGCCCTCCGCACATCGAGCACTATAACGGTGAGACAAACCCTTACGAGTTCGTGCAGGTCTACTCCACTGCCATCTCCGCGGCCGGGGGCGACGAGACATGTAACACCCTGAGTTTAGGGGTAACCACTTTCTTTTCATGAACACCATGCATGCATGATACCATGTATCTGTAATAGTAGCCAGATCAGTATCTATCTCAAACCCTAAAATCTCAAAATTTTCCCTGTGAATCCAAATCAAGATCAGATTACTCAGATATGATCTATCAGTTACTCTGAACATAAAAGTCTTCAGAAGTCAGATTCAACTCCATCTCTAACTTCCAGATCTATCAATTCTTTTCTGTTTTCGAAAACAGGATTCTAATTACTATTTTAATTACCCCAAATATTCTAAACTCAGATTTAGTCAAGTCTTGACCTAATTCAGATCAGATTACTCTTGGACTATAATCATGGGTGTGCCAATACCTTAATCCCGAAAGTTGGCAGCCAAATTATATCATTTAAGTCTTTTTCACATATCAGTCCAAATTATATTGCAAATTAGTCCTTTATCTGATATCTAGAAACCCAAAAAGGCTAAAATCTTCAGATCAATTCCAAATTCAAGATTTCTTCAGTAAATCATTTCTAAATGATATTTGATACAAATTTCCCTTCTGTCCAGATTACAAAATCTCATCCTAGATGCCAGAATTCGAAATCGACAAAACTCAGAACTTATTTTACCCTAAAGTACCCTATTTTTAGTTTATATCGAAAAACATCAAATCATGCCAGATTTTACCAAATCTCTCACTAGATGAGTATAAGGTATAAGTTTATACTCAGCTGTGAAATCAGATTGCATATTACCCCTCTCTAAATCAGAAATTACAATTCAGTCCACAGCCAATTTTCAGAATTTGCAAATCAGTCCAAATGGCTGTTTCGATCATCAGCCACCAGCTGCTGCGACCAGGGAAGCTGCAGTTTGACCAGTGCTTGCCATCGACCTCGACCACAGCCGGCACAGTGCACAGCGTGGCTTCGATCACGACCTCGGCTAGCGTTGAACAGTGCCGTGCCTTGCGACCGCGACCACGCCGTGTTTCGCCGCTGATCAGCGCCGCTCAAGCCCGAGTTGTTTGCAACCGTGTTTGCATGTACACACGTGTTTGCACCTCAGTTGTTGCTGTGGCCATCTCTACCCAGCTCACCAGCTGCTGCACGCCAGAGAGGAGCTTCGCTGTTTGCCGTTGCTGCAACCCGAAGCTTCCTTCTTCACCAGCGCAAGTAAGCAGTGAACTTTGTTGTACCTTGCTTCGCCCATAAATAGCAACTCCAGAGCAACCTATTCACCTTTAGCAAAGCTCTCCAAAGCTCTTAAGCAATTAAGCATAAACAGTACTTTTCCTTGCTGCAGTCGTCTTCTCCGGCGAGCCGCCGAGGAGGTCAACGACGCCAGCCTTAACCGCAGCCTCAATCCTCAAATTGACAGCATCAGTGAGTTTCTCCTACCTACCTCATCGTGCTGTAGTATTTAATTGAACTCTTATGCACTTCATCGCCGGTGATCGCCGGAAATTGCTGAAATCAGTGAAATGCCCTGTTCCAGTTGCACAAGTCAAATTAGCCCGAATTAGCCTTCGATTCAATAGACAAAAATGATCAGTGAGCTATTTTAAGCAAGCCTGTGAAGTTGAATGGTGAAATTGACCAAGAACTGGAGTTTTTCGCTAGCCCGAGCTTCACCAGCCGCCGGCGAACGTCACCAGCCTTCTCCGGTGATTCTCCGGCCAATTCAATCGTGCCAGAAGCTTTCTTATACCTTCTAGATGCTCTCCAAGCAAGGAATCAAGTTCAAACATCGTGTAGCCAAAACCCCCAATATCAGTGTCTTCTTCTCCGGCGCCGGCCACCGGAAAACCATTCCCGGCCGATCCAGCTCCAGAAACCTTGTCCACCAGATGCGCCTTGATCTCCTAAGCAACTTTGCCTACTAGCTCGACTTCCAATTCGGCCTAAATCAGAAGATATAGCTATGCCCTAATTCCTGTCCAGTGCTGTGAATTGAAATTTCAGCCACCGAGTTCATCGCCGGTTTTCATCACTCTCCGGCCACCTCCTGCCCTAGGTCCAGTTGAATGAATTGTTCCTGTTACTGAGGCCTACATCCCAGACAAAGTGGTGCATCAATTGGAGCCCTAGATCAAAAGTTGTGGCAAACCCTAGTTTCTAGCTATGTCAGTGCAATGCCAGGCTATGTCAGTCAGTGGCATTAGCCCATTTCACTTCCTTCCAGATGTGTATTTTGAGCATGACTTTGTCCCTTAGACTCCTGAGGTTGTGATCTACAATTTCTTCTTCTATCACAACTTGACTTGAGCCCTTGAACTGTATTTTATGCTTAGCCCTAGATTATGACATTGTCAGCCCTATGTCAGAGCATGTCAGTCAGTGGCATTAGCTCATTTCACCTCCTTCCAGTTATGTAAATTGAAAATAACTTTGTCCATTAGACTTGTGGAGTTGTAATCTACATTTCATTCTACTGCCACAAGTTGAGATAATCCTTCTACCATTCATTAACCCTATATCGATGCCTTGAACCGAATGTCGATCTAAAGACATTCATCGATTTTGGGCAAACCAGCTGCGGACTTAATGTCAATTCCTATATCCTGGAACCCTAGAAGTTCCTAGCACTCATTTTCAGCCCTAATTCTATGATTTAGCCCTAATCAGCTTCTATGGTACCTAAATCCAATTATTTCAGAATCATCAAGACATTCATCTTTGCATTATTGCACGTAGTATAATAATGTATTGAAAAGGTTGTGATTCTTGGTTGCATGTTTGATCTTTGCTCAGAGTCGGAGCTAGAGTTCGAGGACTTCACTGCTGACCCGACATCAACTGCTGTCTTTCACGACGCGGAAGGCAAGTCATATCCTTGGTCATCTTGAACCTATATTTTAAATGTTGCTAAAACACGACCTTGAATATAGGCAATATTGCATGTGAAAGATTGAGAATGGTTGATTTATCAATTGGCAGTACTAGACTGGTTATCTGTGAAATGTGAAATAAACAAGTTTTGAGCCATGAACTATTATATGTATTTATATACTTATATTCATGAAATAAAATCCCTAGCCGTGACCAGAAAAATGGTATGGATGGCTGTAGCACTGGAGGTGCTAGACTGCAAAGGAATGCAGGCACTGAAGGTGCAGGGTTGTGGATGGTCTGGTCATTGGCATATAAGGACTAGAACCTTGTGTTGTGCGTCTAGTGGCATGAACAACGTGCTAACCGCAAACCTGGTATGGGACAGGCCTGAACAAGTACTTATGTGGATCGTACATGAAACCCCTGCATGAGATGTGTTGTGATGATTGACTTGGAGGCTGACTCCTACTATCACTGAAGGTGATCTGATATTTGACCCAGTAATGGGAAAATGAGGTGGGGTGGAGGTTATGATACAGCCTACCACAACTGTGTTTCGCTGAGAGCCACAGGGTCAGGGGTGAATTGTAAGTGATGCATAACAAAAGTTCTTGTTATCTCCACCTTGCCACTCACACATGGTTGTGAGGAGGGGTCTAATCATTTTGATAGGATGGGCTTGAAAGTGGAATATCTTGCGGGTAAATTGGTACCTCTCTGCAGAGTTAAAAACGTATTCGAATACTCCGAGCTCCCGGGTTTTATAGGAGTCTGCTGCGGTGGATTAAATCCACGGGGTGTGACACAAGTACTATTTTCTAAATAAAATATGTTTAAATCAAGATTACCCAAATGACATGTGTTGTCATGATAAGGAGTGCTGCCATGGGCTGTCGTGTGTCGACGTGTCGCGGTAGTGCTATAATCTAGTGAACATGAATGATGATGTTATATTATGAAAAGTGCTGCCATAAGATGAGATAAGAAAGGAAAAGATTATTTTACAAATATCCATAATTCTTGACTAGTCTAGGTTCATGTCATCACTACTATATGTATCTACTCTTACCTATGACTTGCTGAGTACGTAAGTGCTCACTCTTGCAACCTACAAATCAATAGACGGAGCAATCAACAATCAAGATGAAGGAGTGGAGTACTTCGTGGATCCAGATGGAGGAGCGTCAGTCCCGTCATTTCCCTGATGTGTGTTGTTCTACCGTCCACTTCTCTTTGTGGGTGGGTCACCTACCTTCTGCTGTGTAGATGTTATTTTGCTAAACCATGTATGCCGTGAAGGCATTGTAATCTCCTTATGTAATATCAAGGCCGGCAGGCCACACTGCTTAACTATTTTGTAAGTTACTCTGTTGCAATGTGATATACTCCTGTGCTTGACTTATCCTGGGAAGTCAAGGGTATGTGTATGCTATGCATATAAGGGACTAGCTGCAGCGAGCTAGGTCTCTACAGGAGTAGTCGTAGTCCCAGTCTCGGGGCGCGACAAGACAGTACAGTGCAACGTCTTCCCCCTCTACCTCTCCGGCATTGCCCGCTCCTGGTTCTACACCCTGAAGGCCGGCTCCATCAAGCCTTTCTTGCAGCTCAAGCGGGAGTTCTGTGCCAACTTCCAGGGGAACTACGTGCGTCCCCTGGACTCCTCGCAGCTGTACACTGTCCAGCAGAGGACTGGGGAAACCATCAGAAGCTTCTTCAAGCTCTTTGCTCAGGTGAAGAGCAAATTGGCCCACGTCCCCGACTCTACGGTCATCGAAGCCTGCAAAAGTGGTATCCTCCCGGGGGAGCTCCACCGAAGGCTCTCCCGGAGCTGCCCCTCTTCCGCCGACGAGCTCTTCAACGTGCTCGAAAAGTACGCTCGGGCGGAGGAAGACGATATCTGAAAGAAGACCCAGGGGGCTCCCGCCCCCGTCGACCGGGGGGCCAGGGATCCCCCCCAAACGCTCCAGGCAGGGGGGCCGTAGCGAGCCACGGCCTCGGGACACCTTTGTCCTCGAGGGCGGAGGAGGCTCGCGCGACCCCCCGAGGGCCAACCGCCCCTTCCCCAAACCGAAGGGCCACGAGGGAGGACAGTCTTCGCGCGGACGGGAAGGCCCCGCGGGGAGAAGGCGGGAAGGACCATGGTGCAGCCTCCACAGGTCCAATACCCACGCTACCCGAGATTGTAGCCAGCTGCTGCAGCACTTCGCGGACTTCCTCGACTAGCGCGGGCAGGGGGGGACTCCGGCCTCCTTGCCCCCTCGGCCTGCTGTTCCGGCCCTTCCCGCTCCCACGGGGGAGCCTTCAGAAGCTCTCCCCTTTCAAACTTCGCAGCGGCACATCAACGTCATCGTGGGAGGATCTGCCTCCGGGCGGGACTCTAAGCGCCAGCGTAAGGAGTACGCGCGCGAGGTCAAGGTTGTGGGGGTGCTGCACACGTCCCCGCCACCGAAGTGGTCGGACGTCCCCCTCACCTTCACGGCAGAAGATGCGCGGGGGGTTCGCTTCCCCCACGACGACGCGCTCATTGTCTCTGCGACCATCTACAACTGCCACATGGCCCGTATCCTGGTGGACGGCGGGAGCTCCGCCGATGTCCTATTCCTGAAGGCCTTCAAAGAAATGCAGGTGGATGAGAAGCTCCTGCAGCCCGCTGCCGGGCCCCTGCAAGGTTTTGTCCTGGGGAAGGCAATCCGCCCCGTGGGCAAGGTAGATCTTCCAATGACCTTCGGCACCCCGGAGAACTACCGGACCGAGCTGGTCCGCTACGATGTAGTGGACCTCCCCTCCTCCTACAACGCAATTATGGGGAGGACGACAATCAACCGGCTGGGGACTGCCACCCATCAAAACTATCTCTGCATGAAGATCCCCGGGCCGCATGGTGTGATCAACGTCATAATCGGAAGCGTCAACCTCATAAAGACGCCCGGGGGGGAGGCTTCTCCCCCGGAACTAGATGCTGCTGCGCCACCGCCCGGGAGGCCCCTCCTCAAGCCGCGTCCGGAAGGGGGCCTCCGGAAGGTCCTGTTGTCCCCGGGCAACGAAGACAAGACCGTCCGGATCGGGGCGGAACTCCCCGAGGAGCATGCAGCGCAACTTGCGGCTTTTCTGCGCAAAAACTCCGATGTTTTTGCGTGGAAGCCTTCGGACATGCGGGGTGTTGCTCGGGAGGTCATTGAGCACAAGCTTGCCGTGGCCCCCGGTGAAACAGAAGCTGCGGAAACTCTCCCTCGAGCGCCAAGAGGCAATCAAGGCGGAGATCACCCGGCTCCGAGAGGCGGGGTTCATTCGGGAGGTCCTGCACCCCGAGTGGCTCGCGAACCCCGTCCTCGTGAAGAAATCAACCGGCAGGTGGCGGATGTGCGTGGACTTCACCGACCTTAACCGCGCCTGCCCCAAAGACAACTTCCCGCTCCCGCGGATTGATCAGCTCGTCGACTCCACTGCGGGGTGCGAGCTCATGAGCTTCCTAGACGCCTACTCTGGCTACCATCAAGTCCGGATGGCGGAAGGGGACGAGGAAAAGACGAGTTTTATTACTCCCCTCAGAACCTTCTGCTACGTCCATATGCCCTTCGGGCTCAAGAACGCGGGGGCGACCTTCCAGCGCCTCATGACATTGGGTTTCAAAGAGCAAGTCGGCCGCAATGTTGAAGTCTACGTAGACGACGCGGTTGTCAAGAGTCCCCGCGTAGCCTCCCACATCGACGACCTGGCTGAAACCTTCCGCAACCTCCGCGCATTCGGGGTCAAACTCAACCCGGAGAAGTGCGCCTTCGGGGTGCGCGGGGGGAAGCTCCTAGGTTTCCTCGTGTCCCAGCGGGGCATTGAGGCAAACCCCGAGAAGATCCGGGCGTTCCTAGATATGCCCCCGCCGCGCTCCGTCAAGGATGTCCAGCGGCTCTCCGGCTCCTAGCCGCACTCAGCCGTTTTGTCTCCCGGTCGGGGGAGCGGGGCCTCCAGTTCTTCAAGATCCTCCGAGGGCTCGAGGGGTTCCGCTGGACCCCCGAGGCCCAGGAGGCGTTCGGCGACCTCAAGAAGTACCTCACGAGCCCTCCAATGCTCGTGTGTCCGTCTCCGGAAGAACCCTTGCTCCTTTACCTCGCCACGACCCCAGTCGCCGTCAACGCGGTTTTGGTGAAGGAGCAAGGGGGCAGCAGCGTCCCGTGTACTACGTGAGTGAGGCCCTCCAAGGGGCCAAAACTCGGTACACGGAGATGGAGAAAATCTGCTACGCCCTCCTCATGGCGTCCCGGAAGCTTCGGCATTACTTCCTGGGGCACCGCATCACCGTCCCGTCGTCCCTCCCCCTCGGGGAGGTACTGCGGAACAAAGAAGCCACCTGCCGGATCAGGAAGTGGGGGGCTGAGCTCGCCCCCTTCTCCCTGTCCCTTACCGGCCACTCCGCCATCAAGTCGCAGGTCCTCGCCGACTTCGTCGCAGAGTGGACTACCGCCTCTGGGTCCGGGGACGAAGATCTCCCTGTGCCGCCCCGACGCAGTGATCATTGGACCCTTATGTTCGACGGGTCGCTGTGTCTCACCGGGGCTGGTGCGGGAGTAGTCCTCCGGAGCCTCGAGGGGAAGGAACTCGAGTACGCCACGCGGCTCGAGTTCCCCGCAACCAACAACGTCGCCGAATACGAGGCTTTGCTCCTCGGGATGCGCCTCGCGCGCTCCCTGGGGATCCGACGCCTCCTAGTCAAGGGAGATTCTCAGCTCGTAGTTTGCCAAGTGGACAAGTCTTACCTGTGCCATGACGCAAACTTAAGTCTTTATTTGCAGGAAGTGCGAAAGATGGAGAGGCATTTCGACGGCCTCGAGGCCCGACATATCCCACGTAGGGACAATGACCGGGCCGACGCCTTGGCCCGGGCGGCAAGTGCCCGGGAATCGCTCCCCAAGGGGGCTTTCCTGGAGATCATCACGAAGCCTTCGGTGGCCTCCCCGGACACGGGCGACGAGCCTCATGTCCCGGAGGTCGCCGAGATCACCCGGACTCCGTCTTGGATGGACCCCCTCATCTCCTTCATCAAGGGGGAGGGGGACCCTCCTAGTGAGACCGAGGCTAAACACCTCCGGGCTAAAGCCCGGGCATATCTCCTGCTGGAGGGGAGGCTCTACAAGCGGGGGGCTTCCGTCCTCCTGCGCTGCCTCCCCCGGTCGGAGGGACTTCAACTTCTCGAAGACATCCACGCGGGGAGCTGTGGTTCTCACCTAGCCCCGCGTGCCATCGCGGCCAAGGCCCTCCGGCAGGGCTTCTACTGGCCCACGGTCATGCGCAACGCGCGAGACCTTGTCTCCGCGTGCGAGGCGTGCCAGAAGATGGCCAAGGGCTCGAACCTCCCCCCTATAGCGCTGCAGACGATCCCCATCACTTGGCCCTTTGTGCGCTGGGGGATGGACCTCTTAGGGCCCTTCCCCCCAGCGCCCGGGGGATACAAGTATGCGGTAGTCGCTGTTGGCTATTTTACAAAGTGGGTTGAGGCGGAGCCTTTGGCCAGCATCACGTCCCGGGCCGTTCAGCGGTTTTTCTGGAAAAATGTCGTATGTCGTTTTGGTGTCCCCCGGGAAATCACCGTGGACAACGGAACCCAATTCGACTCGGCTTATTTCCGGGAATTCTGCGAAGGCCTGGGGCTCGTCATCCACTTCGCCTCGGTGGCCCATCCCCGGAGCAATGGGGCTGTCGAGAGGGTCAACGGCGTGATCCTACAGGGATTGCGCCGGAGACTCGAGCAAACCGCTTCTAAGCGGGGCGCATGGGCGGAGGAGCTCCCTAGCATCCTCTGCTCCATGCGAACGACCCCGTCCCGGGCAACGGGGCGCACTCCCTTCTCTCTGGTCTACGGGGCGGAGGCAGTCCTCCCCCCGGAGATCGGCTTCTGGTCACTGCGGGTTGAGCTCCTGGAGGGAGCCACGCCCGCAGCGTACCAGGCCAACGAGGCCAATCAGCGCCTGGAGATCGACCTCGTGGAGGAGGAACGCGACCGAGCGCTCCTCCGCCACGCCATCTACGAGCAGGAGATGGCGCGCGCGTACAATCAGCGCGTGCGCGAGAGAGCTTTCCGCCTTGGGGACCTTGTCCTCAAGCGCGTGACGGACCCCCAGGCCCAGGGTAAGCTCTCCCCCAAGTGGGAGGGCCCCTACAGGATCTCCACGGTCCTGGGCTCGGGGGCCTACAAGCTCTCCAACCTTCAAGGGCAGGAGCTGAAGCACACGTGGAACTTGCATTTACTTCGCAAGTTCTATGTTTAGCCTTACGGGCCTGTCCCCTCCCCCGGAGCGTTCACGCCGGAGGGGCAGGAGGGACACTGTATTTTCCTCCCCTTTCGCAGCTTCGCAGGGGGAGGCCCTGTACTTCATTTTATTAGCAATACATAGGTCTTGCTTTTCAAACTGTCTCATTGCAGGTCTCTCTCATTACCGCCCCTAGCGGTGATGCCCTCCCCATGAGGAAGCCCTCCCCGTGAGGATGCCCTCCCCGCGAGGAAGCCCTCCCCGTGAGGATACCCTCCCCGCGAGGAAGTGGGCCAGGGCCAACAAGTCCCTACAACGGGAGTCCCACTCCCGTAGGGCGGCTTACGATCAGCCCTCGTGGACTGAGGGTGTAAGCGGCAACCCGGTCACAGTGGCCGCGGTAACGAGTCACTTTGGGAGACTAGTCCCCTGCCCAAACACTCAAGACCCGTCTTCGGGCACTTCCTCCTCCGGGAGTCGATGTTATTCCCGGCTCCCCGTTTTCACGGCGACCGGAAGATCGGCCCCTTGCGGCTTGATTGGATCTATCTTCCTCCTCCGGGAGTCGACGTTATTCCCGGCTCCCCGTTTTCACGGCGACCGGACAATTGGTCCCCGGCGACCTTATTCCCGGCTCCCCGTTCTCACGGCGACCGGATGAATGCCTCCCGGAGACCCTATTCCCGGCTCCCCGTTCTCACGGCGACCGAACGATTGTCTCCCGGAAGGTCTTCTCCTTGAAAACCTCGTCTTAAAGTTTTCTAACTTAGAAAATTTCCTATCCTACAGGTGACTTCTATCCCGGGGGCCTTGTTACCCCCACAGCGCGTGGAGCTATTCTCTGGCCCGCTGTGGGCGGGGGGGATAAGGAACCCCCGGGTGTCGGCCGCACCACCCACGAGAAAACTTAGCTCATCCTTGTTAAGATGAGTCGTCCAGACCATCCAAGAAGAAGAAAATAAAGAGGCAATGAAAGGAAATGACAACAGCTTTATTGATTCTCAAACCCGGAGGACATCTTCCCCCTCCGGTGGGCTTCGGAAACGATACAACCCGGGTTCTAACCCGGGGGATTCTCTAAGCCCTAAGGTTCCTATGCCTAATACTCCCGGTGGCTCTCCGCTAGCTCCCGGGTCAAGTCCCGGTACAACGCCCGTACGCGGCGCCGAGCGTCCCGGAGCACATCTTCAGGCCAGAACTAGTATCCCGCCGGTGGAAGTATCCGGAGGGGAGGGATCATCCGGAGCCCCGGTCGCGGAGGGGACAATTCGGCACGATGATTATCGAAGTTGTCCAAGTGCCACTCCGGACGCCACCTCAACCAGATCGGCTCCCGGACACTATCCTCGCCGCGATTCCCGGAGATAAGGCATAGCAAAATTAAAGCCGCTTGGGCGTCCCCCGGGGAACCCCTCCCGGACCTTCGCCCGGGAGCAACCTCCCGGGAACCCTGGTAACAGTAAATTCAATTCAAAGACTTAGAAAAAATTCTAACTTCATTGCATTCAAAATGTTTCTGTACAAGTGTCCGGGGCTTCTTCTAAGAAGCTACCGAAATCAAAAAGTCCTAAAACAAAAAAGGGCCATAGCCAAGACCCGGGGGGAGGCTCATACATGTTCGTTGGCGTCCTCCCCCCGGGGGGCTTCTTCCAAGGCAGGGGCTGGGACGTCTCCCGCCAGAGGCGCCGGAGCCGGGAACCACGCCCGGATGATCCAGTCGTAGAACCCCCCGGCAAGCTGCTCGACCTCCCGGCGCGAAGGCTCGAAGGAGTCCGGGAAGCTTCGGGGGATGCGGCCCCCGATCGCCCGGGCGCCGACCCCCCGGAATTCGACGAGCTCCGCAGCGGCCGCGACGACAGGGATCGCGCGGCCCCGCGCCCGAACGTCAGCAGCCTCCGGGATGGCGGAGACCTGTGCGTTGAGAAAACGCACAGCCTCCGCGAGGGTCGCCGGCGGCACCTCCCTACTCCCGGAGCCTAGGCTTACGCCAAGGCCCTCGAAGGCCGACCGGATGGAGCGGCCCGCATCAGCCACCGCCCGGACGCTCGAGCTCTCCAGCTCTCGGAGCGCCTCCTCCCTCGCCTTGGCCTCCTCCCGGAGACGGCCGTTGACGACCTCGGAAATATGGACCTGGGCCCGGACCCGGGTCAATTCCGCGAGGGCTTCGTCGCGTTCCCGAAGGGCCTCCTCGCGCTGCCCTACGGAGGTCGCGGCCCGGCCCTCCGCCTCCTTAAGCAGCCGGGCGACCCACTGCTCAAGGCCCCAGGTAACAGCTGCCACCTACAAAATACATAAGAGTTAGAAAAATTTCAAAGTGCAGGGGATGAACGAAGGCGTTATCGACTCAGGTTACCTTGGCCCCGAGGGACTGAAGCCCCTCGAAACGCTCATGGAGCGTCCCTCCCGCGACGAAGGCCTGCACCTTCCGGGTATGCAGGCCCTCCGAGTAGCGGGCGACCTCCCTCGCGGGAAGCAAAGGGGTCTCCCGCCCGGCGCCGCCAGCGCGGCCGGCGGGGGGTCCCCGGACCTCAAGGTCCGGTAACGCGGCCGGCGTCACCGGCATCTTCGTCGATGAGGTAGTGCCCCCCGAAGACGTGGCCGAGGAGCTCTCGGCGGGAGCCCCCGCCCGGGGGGGAACCATCAGGCCTTTCCCTGCCCCGGGCCGGAAGGTCCTCGGGGCTTTCTTCTCCGGAGGAACCTCGTAGACCAAGGGGCTCCCCCCCTCGTCCACCGGCCAAACCCGCGGAGGCGAGGCCTCCGCGAATCTCACCTCCAGCCTCTCCGGCTCCAAAGATGCCGGAAGGGGCAGGAGGGGCTCCACCTGGGGCGGCGACGGGGCGTAGTTCGCCGAGTCGGACGCCGCCCAGCCCGCGGTCGCCTCCTTCCCCCGCGCCTCGACGGGGTCCTTCGGGGGAGGAGGTGTCGCTTCCTTCCGGGCCGGTGCCCGGGCACGCTCGCTCCCGGGGGTCTCGTCCCGGGGCTTCGTCGGTGTCGCCGCCGGCGTCGTCGATGGGCCGGGGGTCTTTTGAACCAGGGCCTTCTTGGGCTCCGAGCCCCCAGCCGCCTCGTTCCCCCGTTTGTGCGACCCGGGGGTGGGGAGAGGCTTCCTCTCCGGCAGCTTTAGCCCGTAGACCACCGCTACCAAGTTCTTGGGAGGGCCCTGACGAGGATTGACACCCGGGTCACTTCTAATAAACTTTTGGTTCAAGACAGGTTCGAACCAGACATGTATCTGGTGATGCGAATTCAAGCTATTCTGAGGGGCATCACCATGAGGTCGCAAGCTTTACGCGATCAGGTCGCAGCTTTACGCGGTTAGACCGTAAGCCTTGCGCGGTCAGAAGTTCGTAGGCTGTACGCGAACTACACATTCGGGATATTGCGCGCTCAGCTAATATCCCGCGGTCAGAACATCTACCGATCAAGATACTTGAGATCTATTTATTCGGTTGCCCATACAACAGGATATTCTAAGTATCCCGAAGATTCCTACACGTGGAGAATCAACCGTCAGAAGGTTAACACATACAGTTATCCGTGAATAACACGTGTTTAACCTGCGTGGAGGTTAAGAGCAGTTCCAAAAAACCGCATCCAACCGTCCGTGCAACCGTTTGATGCAGTTTCCTCTACATGGCACCCTTTCAAACAGTACAAAAGGATGGCATGGAGCATCAATCAGGAGGGGGGATCATCCGAAACATCAACCGAGAGATCGGAAGATCAAGAAACCCAAAATCATCCAAGTTAGCCAAGTCTACGGTACACCTCATATAGCATTTTAGTAAGCCTTCTTTGGCTTATCCTTGTACACTCTTACAGGGAAAATCCTCGCCTGTGAGGACTTTTCCCTCCATTTGTAAACCTTTTACCACACTTAGTGAAATCTCAACAGGACGTAGGGCTTTTACTCCCACCATCGAGGGCCCGAACCTGTCTAAACTCTCTGTGCTCCTGTTCACTATTGTTCAGCATACCTTCCCGAAGGGTCATCTTGAAAGGTCTCACAATTACAAATTCTGCATAAGTTCGGCTGAGGACTCCGAGTCCGAATCGTCGACAGCTGGCGCCCACCGTGGGGCCTTTCTCAAGGCGTCCTAATTGAAATTCGGAGGTTCGCCGAAACATGGCTGGAGCATATGATTCCGAGAACGATTTTGATCTCGAGGATTATGCCCATATACCCATGCCTTCTCCAAGCGATCCTGTTCCGATGGAAGAGGTCGAAGGCCAGAATCTTCCACAGGTTGAATCATCTCCCCAAGTCATGTTAATCGACCAGGAGGTAACTGGCACAAGGTCAGAACCCGCAGAGGTTCTTAATGTGCTAGGTGATGAATCCGGTCCGTCATACGATCCCGCTGAGGGAAAATATGATGGTGACCCTGATATTAGCCCAGGAAGGTTCGACCCTGATAACCTCCACCGTCTCTTTGATTTCGAGTCTGACTCGGAACAAACCGAGATGTTCTCCCCATCGGTGACCTCTCTCCCTAGGCAGTTTGCTGCGTTGTCGGAGCAAACTCCCGATCAACAGGCTGCCAGGGAAGAACAAGATCGCAAACAGAAGGAGGAGCAAGATCTCGAGCAACAGAACAACGAACTACGCAGAACTGCCCTAGAGGCTCTTCAAGATGCGCAGGCTCGTTACGATGCTGCCCCGAGTTCTTCTCGACGGTCGCGTGGTCGTAGACGTGACCAGACTCCTTCCTTACCACTGGAGCATTTCCCAGTGGACGAAGAAACAGTAACACCTGGTGCCCCTAGGAGAAGTACCCATGGTCGACTGCGATCTATCGCGGAGGTCATGCGTAATTTTCCTCCTACGGTCACGGATGCGCAGAGACCGGCCTTTTTCAGGATCCTGGCGGAAAGACTGGACGAGGTCGCATCCGAGGCGACCCCAACAGCCTCTTCCCGCTCAGTGACACATTCCCGTGAACGAGATGGTCCTCATTTTGGCTCTGGTCGATGGAGTTACCCGCCACCTCTACCGTCCCGACAGGACAAATATCGGCGAATCCAGGACTCTCGTAGTAGGGATCGAGTTCCCGTTCACTCTCGTTTGGGACCCCGAGTAACCTCGCCATTAAGTGAGTTTGCTCGAAACCCGACCGAAAGTCGCAGGACGGTTCACGGTCCTTACGTTGGTTGCAAAGCTTTCTCGCCTGGCCTACGAGCAGTCGTTTGGCCCGATAAGTTTCGACCAGGGGCCATTGAGAGGTTTGATGGAACTCAAAACCCATCTGAGTTCCTTCAGATCTATATTACTGCCATCCAAGCAGCAGGAGGCGATGACAAGGTCATGGCCAACTACCTGCCAACAGTCCTCGCAGGACCGGCTAGAACCTGGTTGTTCAATCAGCCTGAGGGTTCTATCTATAATTGGGAAATGCTATGCAATGCCATCCTCAGCAATTTCCAAAACTGTTACCAAAAGCCGGGTAAGGAGGACGACTTGCATAGACTGCGGCAAACTTCGACCGAAACGCTTCGGCAGTTTGTCAAGAGGTTTGTCGGGGTAAGAAATACCATCCCGAACATATCTGATAGCTCCGTAATCAGGGCATTTAAGCATGCCGTTCGATACCGGAGATTCACTGAAGACTTGCTTATCCACCCTCCTCGATCAGTGGCCGATCTGTTCGATATGGCTGATCGATACTCTGATGCAGCCGAGGCAGTCGAATCGAACCGAATGGTTGATAAGGGGGACCTACCGCCCCAACCAGGCTTCAAGGACGCCAAGAAAGAAGATTCAAGCAAAAAGCCGGAGTCTTCACCGGGTGGGAAGTCAAAAAAGTCGAAGAGGAACCGCTCTGAACAGTACTGTGAGGTCGCAGTCGCGGAGAAACCACCTTCGACCAAAGGTAATAAGTCTTCTTTTAAAAGTAAAACTGCTTCTGGCGGCCTGGATTCCGACCAGCCAGAAAAATCAACTAATCCGCAGGAGGGCAAGAGGTGGTGTCCACTCCACAACTCTGCAGGCCACGACCTCAAAAACTGCAGGAGTTGGTTGAAACAGCTGGATGATTTCTACCAAGGAGCTGGGCCAATGCCAACCTTACCGCCTAAAGAGCAGGCGTGCGGGGTTAGAGACGTCGACGGAGACGAAGAAATGGCTTACCAGGTACCTCAAAATCATGTTAATGTCATTTTCGGAGGTTCCTCCTCTTTCGTTTCCAAAAGGCAGTTTAAAACCTTTTGCCGAGAGGTTAACCAAACGGAGACATCCCTTGGCGAACCTCAATATCCCCGTTGGTCGGATATGCCTTTGACGTTCGATCGCGCTGACTATCCTGTGGGGCTAACTCGACCATTGAGGCTACCTCTGGTTATTACCCCAATCATCAGTAACGCGAGAGTCGAAAGGGTCCTGATTGATGGGGGAAGTTCCCTTGATCTTTTATTGGTCAAGACACTCGACGAGATGCAAATTCCTCGTTCGAAGATCAAGCCCATAATCCATCCGTTTTATGGGATAATCCCAGGCCCCTCCATGATGCCATTGGGACAAGTGGTCCTCCCGGTCACTCTGGGAGAACCAGATAACTTCCGAACAGAATTGGTTACTTTCGATGTAATCGATTGTGATTCAGCTTATAATGCAATCTTTGGCAGGCCGACTCTTGCTAAGTTCATGATGGCAACGCACTATGCTTATCAGTGCGGGAAATTGCCTGGCCCCAAAGGTGTCATTTCGGTCCGAGGAAGTCGCAACGTGGCACTCACGTGCGACCGGCTATCTTTGGAGATGGTCGATCAACTTCCCCTCCGGGATGCTCAGGTCGCCACCGTCGCCACCGATGCGATCAGGGCTGCTCCTCGACCAGATGAGAAACTCAAACAAGTTCCTTTGTACCCAGATGACCCATCCAAGACAATTCGGGTTGGGTCAGCCCTGGATGATAAATAGGAACTCGACCTCGTTGCTTTCCTCCGGGCTAACGCAGACGTGTTTGCGTGGAAACCGTCCGACATGCCCGGTGTCCCAAGGGAAGTAATTGAGCACAGGTTAGCAATTCGACCTGGACAACGACCAATAAAGCAAAAGCTCAGGCGTTTTGCCACCGACCGACAGGAAGCCATCCGAGAAGAGTTAGACAAACTCTTACAAGCCGGGTTTATCCGCGAAGTGAATCACCCGGACTGGCTCGCCAATCCGGTCATGGTCCGCAAGTCAAATGGCAAGTGGCGCATGTGCGTCGACTACACTAGCCTCAACAGTGCCTGTCCGAAGGATGACTTTCCCCTTCCCCGCATCGACCAGCTGGTTGACTCCACTGCGGGTTGCGAACTGATGAGTTTTCTGGATGCCTACTCAGGATATCATCAAATTAGCATGGCAGAAGATGATGAAGAGAAAACTGCCTTCATCACCCCGTTCGGCACATACTACTACGTCAGAATGCCGTTCGGTCTCAAGAACGCAGGTTCCACATACCAGCGCTTGATGCAAAAGACCTTTCTTTCCCAGATAGGGCGTAATCTCGAAGCATATGTAGACGACTTGGTTGTAAAGAGCACCAAAAGATTGTCTCATTTAGACGATCTTGCTGAAACCTTCTGTAACTTGAATCACTTTGGAATAAAATTGAACCCGGAGAAATGTTCTTTCGGGGTTTCTTCAGGGAAGCTTCTTGGTTTCCTTGTGTGTTCCAGGGGCATTGAGGTTAATCCTGAGAAAATCAGAGCTATCGAACAAATGAGGTCGCCCTCGACCATGAAGGATGTTCAACGCCTGGCTGGTCGCATGGCGGCTTTAAGTCGCTTTATATCGCGATTAGGCGAAAGGGGACTACCTTTCTTTAAAGCCTTGCAGAAACATCATAACTTCACGTGGCCCGATGAGGCCGAAAAAGCGTTTCAGGAGGTAAAAATATATCTGTCCAGTCCGCCAGTATTGGTGTCTCCTGAAAAGGAAGAACCATTACTTTTGTATTTGGCGGCCACCCCACACGCGGTCAGCGCAGTTCTGATCGCGGAAAGGGAAGGAGTACACAGACCCGTCTACTATGTGAGCGAAGTACTTCATGGTCCTAAGGAGCGCTACCCTGAGGTCCAGAAGATACTTTACGCGCTACTGATGGCTTCCCGTAAGCTACGACATTACTTTCAAGCACACAAGATCACAGTACCCTCCTCTTTTCCTTTAGGGGATATTGTCCGAAATCCAGAAAAATCTGGTCGAATCGCCAAATGGGCGGTCGAATTCGGTGCCTTCGAGATCCATTTCACCCCTCGCACGGCGGTTAAGTCTCAGGTTTTGGCCGACTTTGTGGTCGAATGGACCAACCCTGAGCCACCCGTGCAGTCGGCAAAGGAACTGGAGTACCCCGATTATTGGACAATGTACTTTGACGGCTCCCGTAGTTTTCAACACTCGGGGGCTGGAGTGGTCTTAGTTACGCCTCAGGGCGAACAGCTTAAGTATGTCATTCAACTTCACTTTGTTGCAACCAACAATGCAGCAGAGTATGAAGGTCTTCTTGCAGGGCTCCGGGCAGCAAAATTCCTCGGAGTCCGTCGATTAGTGGTGAGGGGGGACTCACAGCTAGTCGTAAACCAGGTAAACAAGGAGTACAGCACCTCCGATGAGACAATGGCTCATTACCTGGGGGAAGTGAGGAGATTGGAAAAACACTTCAGTCACTTCGAAGTCCAATACGTCCCGCGAAAGGACAATATTCTCGCAGACCAATTATCCAAAATTGGATCCTCACGCTCATCCGCTCCGGCAGGAGTGTTCACTGAACACTTGGACCATCCTTCGATCATGACTTCGGTGGAGGATGATCCGGCAATAGCCTTCGTTGCCAACCTCGGTCAGGAACAAGATTGGACTCATCCATTGAGGGTCTATCTTGAACATGGGACCCTACCCGAGGACGAAACCAAAAGCGATCGATTAATTCGAAAGGCGCGTCTGTACAAACTCATAGATGGGGTTATGTACAGAAAGGGTACTCAAGGAGTATTCATGCGCTGCATATCTCAGGAGGAAGGAAAATCCCTCTTGAAAGAAATACATGACGATGTATGCGGTGCACACGCGTCATACCGAACACTGGTCGGAAAAGTTTTTCGACAGGGATTCTACTGGCCTTCGGCACTCGATGATGCCAAGTTTATGGTCAAGATGTGTCCACAGTGTCAGTTTCATGCAAGACAGGTTCATCAACCTGCTTATGCATTGCAAACTATTCCTCTCGCATGGCCCTTCGCGATCTGGGGAATGGACATCGTCGGTCCTATGCCACAAGCGGTCAATGGGTACAAGTTTCTGTTCGTAGCCATTGACACGTTCACAAAGTGGATTGAGGCCGAACCAGTACGAAATATTACTGCATCAGCCGCACAAAAGTTCTTTCACAAGAACATTGTGGCACGATTTGGTGTTCCAAACCGTCTCATCACAGACACCGGTTCTCAGTTCGCTAGCGGTCTCTTCCTAGACTACTGCGATCAGATTGGGACCAAGGTGTGCTTTGCTTCCGTGGCACATCCACAAAGCAATGGTGCCGTAGAACGGGCCAATGGGCAAGTATTGCAAGGCATCAAAAAACATGTTTTTGATCGCCTCAAGACCCGCTCGGGGGCTTGGGCAGACGAGCTCTATACTGTTCTATGGGCACTACGGACTACCTCTAGTCGAGCCACCGGTGAGACACCTTTCCATTTGGTCTATGGGGCCGAGGCTGTGTTGCCTATGAAGTTAGTATTGGATCTGTTCGCACGAATCAATTCGAACAGGTCAATCAATCCGAACAGCGATCGCAAGATCTCATCCTCCTGGAAGAACGGCGTGATCGCGCCCTGATCAAGTCCGCGGTATACTTGCAGGCTCTACGCAAGTATCACAGTAAAAAGGTGCGACCACGTGATCTCACCGTTGGCGACTTGGTTTTACGAAAAATTCAAGACCAGTCTAACCGCAATAAATTCTCCCCAAAGTGGGAAGGGCCATACACTGTCGTCTCAGTGCCGCGGCCAGGATCTGCGCGGTTAGCCATGGAGGATGGTCGGATTTTGTCCAATACTTGGAACATCGATCAACTTCGCAAGTTTTACGTGTAAGTATTCCAATCACTTTTTCCCTGTTCAATTAGCATCTTTTCATAAAAAGCATGTCTTATTTTCATACAATGAGTGTTTTCTTTAAGCCCAAATTATACAAATTCGACCTGGGGCTGATCGCCGGCGGTTAGGTTACTACAGCATTTTTTAACCGGATTCGCTGGTCGATCTCATGATCACTTCCAGATAAGTCGCTCCTAAATAAGCCGTTTCTCAACGCACACGGGACTATCTGGCTAGTCTTCGGTCATCTGGGTGGCTACCAGTTTGCAATAAGGTTAAAATGTTACTTTAATCTTGACCATCGGCTTGAAGCGCATATCCCTGGTCATCATACTTATGTTTTCCCCTCTGCTTAAAATACTAAGGCTCCAGTATTCACAAAACAGAGGAGGGGCTAGAGGAATATACTTATAGTATGAAACTTATGATGTGAATATGCACTTTCTTTTGAAAAAAAAATATAGTTTTACATACATTGCATTGTAATTACAATTGTTTGGTTACAAAAATAAGGATCATTCGATCCCCAGCTCAGTCAGGAATCTATCTACTAGGGGCTGGACTTCCTCTATGACTGCATCGAGCAGCTCTTCACTCTCGACCTCAACCGGACCCACCAATGCGTTCAGATCTGCATCTGGGCCATGGTGAAGTCGAACCCGGCTGAGTACGGCTGCTGCGGCTGATCGAACCCTGGTTCTGATCGCCTCTTCGCGTCGCCGTGTATCTCCAGGGAGATACTCAAGCAGTGAATCCGCCTGGGCAGTAAGCAGCGATGTCTAGTCATTTATACTGAGGTTGTCTTGCCTCAGTTCTACCACATCGGTCTTCAAAAGATCAGCCACGGCCTTTAGTTTTTCGAAGATCTGGAGGCTCAGTTCTTTGATTGCCCGATCGGTGTGGCGAATCGAGGATTCAAGAATCTCCTTGTCTCGACTGAGCTGCGTAATTCGACCTGCTTGCGCTGTACAGAGAGAGAAGATTATTCGCATATTATGGATTCAAGTCTTCCTAGTCAGGAATCAGCTTACCAGCATTCTCTGATCGAAGTCTGTTGAGTTCAGTTTCTTGTTTCTTAAGCATTGAGACTGAACCGGCCACCTCCTTCTTCAAGAATGCAACCTCTCTGCAACAAAATCAAGGCAGTCACAACCAAGATGTACCCATGTTAACCAGAGGGTAATGGTACTCACCTGCGCAAGCTATCGCGTTCTTTTTGAATGGCTTCTGTACTAGCCATCACAACACGCGAATGGCTTGTTAGCCAGGACAATCCCTGTGGTGCCAAAGAAGAAGGTCAAAGGTGTCCTAAGTATAATTCAGGCACGGAAGCAGAGTCTTATTATACCTTCATAAACTTTTGTAAAACGGCATCATTCAGTTCAACGGGAATCCTCACTAGAGCCTCCGACGTGCTCACTACAGGGATAGTTGGCGGGAGTGCCGGCCGGACGCCACCCCCAGAGGCCACTGGTTGTGACCCGGTCCCTATACTTGTTTCACCTCCCGCGGTCCGGACGACTTCCTGAACCACGGGAGCAGAGCGCTCTTCATTAGAGGCTCCCTCATCAGCCATAATTTCAACCTCCCCAGTGGCGGTTGAAGGGTTAGGCGCTGTCTTCTTTTGCCTAATAGGAAGAATGGGTCAGGCAACTTTTATTTAAGATTACTGTCAAGTAAGAGCTCTTACCTTATTTGAAATCCCATTCGTTCCTGGGACTTCTGGGAAAATTCCCCTTGCGAAGGAGAGCCGTCTCCGGTTCTCGCCTTCCTTATGGTAAACAAGGCAGCACCCCCCTGGAAATGTCATGTTATAGGCATATTCTTAGGGAACAGGTAAAAACACATAAAAAGATCTTTACCTGGGCCACCGGGCTAACTGGTGGGGCTGCATCTGAAGGCCTTGGCGATTCCAGAGTTGCTGGAACCATCATAGCTGGCCTTTGTTCATCCACCTCCTCCTCTGTCCGCAGAGGAGGAGGATTTTCCTCCCTGGAACCCCCAGTGGTCCCAGGGGGAAGCTCTCCTCCCTGTATATACATTAACTTGACAAATGTGCAGAAAGAGTCATAGAAGGAACGGCCGAAAAAGATTCCTTACCTTGGTCGTCCCTTCAACCAGGGAAGCAGAAATAATTGACCCTGAAACCTCGGGGGCTTCAGGAATTGAAGGGTCACCCGCAACCACAAGATTTTCGGTGGTCGCAGGATCTTCCACGACCACCTCTTCGGTAGTAGTGGTCTCTGCGGGGCAGCTTGGGGCATCGCTGGATGGAAGATCCGCGATCTTCCTCCTTCGAAGGATCAGAGGAACGTCATCCTCTTCCTCCTCGCTCCCCTCTCCCTGTACGACGAAGAAGTGATTCCATGTCGCGCCTGAAAAAGTAGCAGGAATGCGATATCTTACCGCAGTCTTTCTTGCGGGACGAGGAATGCTTCGTGAAGACCCCTCCCCAGGGTTCAGCTTGGTCTTCTTAGGGGCAGGACTCTTTGTCCTGGGTCTCTGAGAGACCTTCTTCACATTCTTCGCCGTCGGCTTCTTCGGAGAGCCGACATTTTCACTTGGGAACGTCGCATCTGCAAACTTCCCTAGGAGCTGGTTCGCAGTCCATTACAAGGGATTAGCACTGGACACACACAAGACCTGCAGAGCCAAAGCTGGACAAGGAAATTACCTTTCGGCACTCCTGTCTGAGGTCATCACCAGCGTGAATCAAGCTCTGCGGGCGAGGTGATCCCTTAGGGCCCTCTACATCGGAATTGTAGGTCCTAAGGAGGGAGTTGGTCCGCCTTTCAATCTCGGATGAAGGCAAGACTGTTCCCAAACTCAAGTCAGAATTTGTACAATTCAAAAAGGAGAAAGTTCAGCACCAAAGAAATAAATACCTTGACTGTAGTCCAGGGTGCTATCACCCATGGACCTAATCTCCCACGCCGGATGAGCCCTTTCACGCAGAGGACTCACCCGGTTCTTCACGAAGTCTCGAATGATATCTCGAGCCGTCAATCCTTCATTGACCAAGTGAAGAATCACCTCGGCATGCTTCGAAAGCTCCGAGTTCATCGCCGGGGGAATGTCTAACTCGCTCGACTTTTCCGGTCGCGAGTTTTCAAACCATAAACTGCTTTCGGATGGTGGAGAGCAGTAAAACCACCTTTGGTGCCACCCATGCACAGAATCTCGTAGGGGTGGGGAGGGATACTCCTTTTTATCCCTCAGCCGGAAGTAGATGCATCCGGCGGCGTTGGTACTCTTCGACCACGCCGAAAAGTAAAATCGTCGGAAAAGATCCACGCTGGGATATATTCCGACGAAGGCTTCACAAAGGTGCTGGAATACTGCAAGGATCAGCATCGCGTTGGGGTGGAGGTTGATCAGTTCCCACCCGTAATGTTCAAGGACATCCTTAAGGAACCAACTCTCAGGGAATCGGAACCCGCAACGCAAATACTCCTCAAAAACCACCAACTCGCCTTCTTGGACAGTTGGGGTTTCTTGGTCCTTCTCCGCAGGTCGCCAGTTAATGAGCAGCCGCGGAGAAAGGATCTCCTCCTTCTCTAACGCCATCAGGCTCTCCTCAGAATGGTGAATGGATCTGCTCCAGGACGCCATCTTTGGTGTAGAATCAAAGGGGAAGCTGGCGATTTGGGGAAAATGAAGGCTGAAGAAAATGAGGGTTTTGAGCGGCGGGAATAATGAGGGTTTTTAGCTGTGTGGCTTCTTTGAGAAGACATCTGCTCTTTTTATAGACCCAAGGCGACGCATTAATGAGTAAACGGCTCATTTCAAACGTTCCATTGAATGCTTTATTCATTTCCCATAATGGATACTGTCTCTGATGGACCCGATAAAGTACTCAGGCGTCGGATCTGAAACAAAAAGACTTCTTTGTTTTGGAAACTGAAAGCGTAAAAGGACTGAAAAATTTTCAGTACTTTTCAGAGGATGTTTTTCCTTTTTATACTTTGAACATTTTATTCGAAAAAATCATGTAACCCAATTTTTAACGTACTGGAGTGTTTCTAATTGGGTTATGGTTTTATCGAAATCGTGTTTTAGGCTAAAACTTCGATTCTAATCGAAGTGACATCCTGACCGAGTCCCAACTCTGGTCGAACCTTAGTTCTGACCGCGGCTTTGAAACTGATCGCGGAATCAGGGCAGGTCACGGTGCTTTTTTCTTAAAAGTGATTTTGATCGTAGAACTAAAATTTCCTGTGTATGAATGGTCGCGAACGTAAAGTTCATGGCTATATTTTCGCACAGAAGATGTGGAGAACATTTCATGAGAAATAAAGAACTTTTATTTCTTACATTCTTTACATACAAAAGGGATGCAGTCGATCAAAACATCGACTTGCTCCGAAAGAAGTTTACAAAGTTCCCCAAGGGACATGTTGTTGTCAGTAGGATCTACACTGACAACCCCCAGGGAACTAGCAACTACCCTAAGTCTATCTATATCGTCCCTAACAACAGACGCACTATTGTCCCTAATCAAGTCAGAGAGTTCTCGCTGTTGCTGAGCGAAGTCCCTCTCTCGACGGAAATGGTGCGCCTCTTCTCGGGATCGATCAAAACATTCTGCTAAACGCAGAATCTTCGAGGCCATCTCCTCGGTCTTCTTCTCCAGGGCATTCTTCTCCTCCAGAAGGGTCTGTCCGGAAGGAAGAGATGGAGCAGCAGAAGGCTGATCGCTGGGGCCTCCTACCTCCTGCATTTTGCAAAAGTTAGTCATACTAACTAAAATTATCAGCAAAAAGGGAGAAGAATTGTTACCTGTCCCGGTGCATAACCCGTTGATACACCCATCTTGGGAGGAAGATCATCATATGGTGGAAGAGCAACCTTCCCAGAGGAAGATTGCTTCGCCAACCCAATATGGCCATCATCTGGTCGAGGGATAGTCACCGCTTGCCGACCAGGATGTTGATCACCCAAAAGGATGGGAGAATTGGACGTGATGGGATCTTTCTCTAAGGATAAAGGCCTAACTTGCCGAGAGGCATGAACGGGGAGGGTCAAAGGAACTGAAGGAAGAAAGAAACTCGCTACGTTCTTCACCTTTGTTCCACTGGAAGATCCTTCGTCAACCTTGGGTTTCTTCCTTAAGGGAGACAGGACTTCATTCGTTTGAGACCCTTGTTCGACAATTTCCCCTTCATCGCTCTCAATCTCGATGATTTCATGATCTGCCATTGGGACGGGTATGTGAAAAGGAAGGAGGCAGGATAACAAGAAAAAGACTTAGACGTGAGAGGGAAATTGTAGATCTTTACATGTCCAGGCGTCTGGTATTTATAGCCACCAGGGCGACGGTTCGCCTCCCAGACACCTCGGGTTTTGTTAAGACATTTACAATTTTACCTTGAGATAAAAACAATTCTACGGCGCTATCATTGCCCGTCACGTAATGTCAGAACCCGTCTTGAAAAACCAACCATTTTCACTTAGTACGCCACTAAGTGGAGAAGTTAAAGGGCCGGGTTAAAAATCCAATGCACGGTTTTTTTTTAAAAAAAAAAAAAAATTCGAAATAAACACGTCTCTTCGTTTTCTTCGAATTTGGGGGCTAGCTGACGAGGATTGACACCCGGGTCACTTCTAATAAACTTTTGGTTCAAGACAGGTTCGAACCAGACATGTATCTGGTGATGCGAATTCAAGCTATTCTGAGGGGCATCACCATGAGGTCGCAAGCTTTACGCGATCAGGTCGCAAGCTTTACGCGATCAGGTCGCAGCTTTACGCGGTCAGACCGTAAGCCTTGCGCGGTCAGAAGTTCGTAGGCTGTACGCGAACTACACATTCGGGATATTGCGCGCTCAGCTAATATCCCGCGGTCAGAACATCTACCGATCAAGATACTTGAGATCTATTTATTCGGTTGCCCATACAACAGGATATTCTAAGTATCCCGAAGATTCCTACACGTGGAGAATCAACCGTCAGAAGGTTAACACATACAGTTATCCGTGAATAACACGTGTTTAACCTGCGTGGAGGTTAAGAGCAGTTCCAAAAAACCGCATCCAACCGTCCGTGCAACCGTTTGATGCAGTTTCCTCTACATGGCACCCTTTCAAACAGTACAAAAGGATGGCATGGAGCATCAATCAGGAGGGGGGATCATCCGAAACATCAACCGAGAGATCGGAAGATCAAGAAACCCAAAATCATCCAAGTTAGCCAAGTCTACGGCACACCTCATATAGCATTTTAGTAAGCCTTCTTTGGCTTATCCTTGTACACTCTTACAGGGAAAATCCTCGCCTGTGAGGACTTTTCCCTCCATTTGTAAACCTTTTACCACACTTAGTGAAATCTCAACAGGACGTAGGGCTTTTACTCCCACCATCGAGGGCCCGAACCTGTCTAAACTCTCTGTGCTCCTGTTCACTATTGTTCAGCATACCTTCCCGAAGGGTCATCTTGAAAGGTCTCACAATTACAAATTCTGCATAAGTTCGGCTGAGGACTCCGAGTCCGAATCGTCGACAGGCCCTCTCCCACGGCGCGCAGACGCGCTCGTGCTCATCGGCGAAGTACCTCCCCAGGAGGTTCTCCGCCTTCTCCCGCGACGCCGGGTACGCCCGGACTGAAAGAGGTAAAGAGTTAGTCAAATTCTTAAAAATTCGTAAATACAATGCGCAGGTTCCCGGAGCTTACGTCGCGTCACCGGCTTCACCGGGGGCCGCTGCTTGGGGCCCATGCCGATACCCCTCTTCCCACCGGTGAAGGGGGAGATCCGGAGGAGGGCCATCTCCTCGGCGGCGTCCCGCATCGAGCGGGTCTTCTTGGAGAGGATCACCTTGCCGAGGAGCTCGAACTCCTCGTCCGTCCACACCGGAGGCTTCGGCGCGGACGACCAGCTATAGGTGGGAGGCTCCGGGGCCTACACCACCGCCTCGTCCCGGACCCGGAGGTAAAACCACCTCCGGACCCAATCCCCCCAGTGGTCCCGGGAGGCCGCCGCCGGGTAGTCGATTACCCGGGACGGCAACATCTGGACCATCACCGAACCAAAGGGGGACTTGGGGCCCCCCTTCACCAGGTGGGAGGTCCGCACCGCCGGTTCGTAGAAATACCGGAAGGCGCGAAGGGTGGGCTCCCGCCCGGTCGCTATCTCGTAGAGCCAGATAAAGAGGCCCATCCGGACAAGCGCGTTCGGGGTGAGGTGGTTGAGAGCCACCCCGTACTCCTTGAGAAACTCCCGGAGCATGGGATGCACCAGGAGCTGGAGCCCCGCCTCCAGAAAGGCCTCGAAGGCCACGACCTCTCCGGGCCTGGGGCGGGGGGCTCCGTCCTTCCTCACGGGGACTCGGATGTCCCCGTCCGCGACGATGCATCTTTCGACCAAGGACTCGGCGTCCTCGGCCGTGAACTCCGACGCCTAGAGGAAATCCGAGGGGATTTCCTCCGGGGGCACTACTGTGGTCTTCGCTCGACCCTTGGGTGCCATGAGGTTAGTCTTCTTTTTCGGTGGCTAACTTTGCAGGAGGCTACTACTAAAAACTCCCAGACATCTGCTACCGGAAAGGGCTACCGGAAAGAGATACCGGGAGAGGGCTGCCGGGAGAGGGCTACCGGGAGAGCAAAAATCGTTGAGGCTGAAAATTTGGAATGAGCTTCCGGGCCCCCCAAGGTCCTATTTATAGGGGCGGGACGTGGTCTAGATGCACGCCATGTGGCACCCACGGATCAATCTGGACAGTAGAAGTTCAAACCGTGCGCGGGAAACGAAGGGACGGGAGCGCGAATCGAGGCGCCGATTCGAACCGCGCGCGCATTTATGGCGAAACGGCGCGGCCTTAAGCGTGGGGCACGGAAACCGAAGCGCCGCGGCTCCGGTGACTTGGCCCGGAGATCTTCCCGGTGACGTGTGCCATGCCCACCAGGGACTCGACCATCGTCCCCGGCGTGCATGGGGGGCTGCTATCGGGGGAAATCTCCGCGGGACTAAGTCTAGGTAAGTTGTGTCACGATTGCCCGGGGACCGGGCCTCCGGTGCCCTCCCGGGCGCCACCATTTGCCCGGGGACGCGGCCTCCGGCCCCTCCCCGGGCGCTGCCTTTTGGCCCCCAGGACGGGCCTCCGGCGCCCTCCCGGGCGCCGCCATTTGCCCGGGGACGCGGCCTCCGGCCCCTCCCCGGGTGCCGCCTTTTGGCTCCGGGGACACGGCCTCCGGCCCCTCCCCGGGCGCCGCCTTTTGGCCCCCGGGACGTGGCCTCCGGTGCCCTCTCGGGCGCCGCCATTTGGCTCCCGGGACGCGGCCCCTGGTGCCGTCCCGGGCGCCGCCATTTGCCCGAAGACGCGGCCTCCGGCCCCTCCCGGGCGCCGCCTTTTGGCCCCCGGGACGGGGCCTCCGGTGCCCTCCCGGGCGCCGCCATTTGGCGCACGGGACGTGGCCTCCGGTGCAGTCCCGGGCGCCGCCATTTGCCCTGGGACGCGGCCTCCGGCCCCTCCCCGGAAGCAGCCTCTTGGCCCCCGGGACGGGCCTCCGGTGCCGTTCCGGGCGCCTCCTTTTGGCTCCAGGGACGCGGCCTCCGGCCCCTCCCTGGGCGCCGCCTTTTGGCCCCCGGGACGGGGCCTCCGGTGCCCTCCTGGGCGCCGCCATTTGGCTCCCGGGATGCGGCCTCCGGTGCCGTCCCGGGCGCCGCCATTTGCCCGGGGACGCGGCCTCCGGCCCCTCCCCGGGAGCCGCCTTTTGGCCCCCGGGACCTGGCCTCCGGCGCCGTCCCGGGCCTCATCGTCCTCCTAAAGGTAAAACCTCGAACTGTTTATCACGTGCAGGTCACGCGAGGAGCGCCTCGGGAACTAGCGACCACCTGTCAAGCATCCAAGGCGTTTGACCGGGAGAAGGACGGTCCTACCCTTCAATCCGACGGTGGCTTCCGGGGTAGTTTAGGTTTTTTCCTTCTTTTTGGGGCTATAAATAGCCCTTGTACCCCTCAGTTGTAAAGGATCGGTTCTTTTATTGGAATAGCTAAACTCACAGACGTGCTCCGGAAGCCTCTCCCCCGGAGAGAGCCTCCCCAGCCGACTCCGGTCGGGAGCGCGTCGACAGGACTAGGGCCCCCACCGGGACCCGAACCTGTATAAACCCGTGTGTCATTTTTTGTGCTTGTCCGGCGGGGGAGGACCGGTCATCCGGTCAACCCGCGTCACGTAATCTTCGCTAGGAACACTCTCCAAACCTGCCGAGGTATTCGCAATACCACGACAAGAATGCTTACCGAACTCAACTTTGATGTCGTTCACGCGCGAGTAAATCTCCTTACCGGTCAGAAACACTGGAGCTGATCCCTTCTCAGGCTTCCCGTTAAATGATTTCCTCTTCTTACGGTACGTGTGATGCACCGGAAGAAACCTGCGGTGACCCATGTACACAGTTTTCCGGCAGTTTCGCAGCCACATGCTCTCAGTTTCAGCTAGGCAAATAGGGCAAGCCTTGGCTCCTTTCGTACTATACCCCGACAAATTGCCGTAGGCCGGAAAATCATTTATGGTGCAAAATATCAGGGCCCGCAAATTGAAATTCTCTTTCTTGTATGCATCCCACACCTGCACACCCTCGCTCCACAATTTCTGTAAGTCCTCGATTAAAGGCGCTAGAAACACGTCAATATCATTTCCGGGTTGTCTGGGTCCTGAGATTAGTAACGCCATCATGATGTACTTGCGCTTCATGCATAACCAAGGAGGAAGATTGTAGATGCATAAAAGAACCGGCCAAGTGCTGTGCCGGCTGCTCATATTAACATGTGGGTTCACACCATCTGTACTCAGCCCGAACCTTACATTCCTAAGTTCGCCGCCAAACTCAGCAAATGCTCTGTTGATGTTTCTCCATTGAATAGAATCAGCTGGGTATCTCAGTTTTCCGTCTTGTTTCCGGGCTTCAGCATGCCAACGCAAGTGCTTCGCGACTTTCGGATTTGCAAACAGCCGCTTCAATCTAGGTATCACAGGCAAGTACCACACAGTTTTTGCCGGGGGCCCTTTCCTTACCTCGTGACGTTCACTGTCAATCCGGTCCCTACGCGTATACCTCGATGCGCCGCATCTTGGACAAACATGCAAACTGGAGTACTCGTTACGGTACAACACACAATCATTTGGGCATGCGTGTATTCTTTCGATTTCCATTCCCAACGGACACAACAGTTTTTTGGCTTGGTAAGTAGATCTTGGCAACTCATTTCCCTCTGGAAGCATGTCCGCTAGAAGATCTAATAGTGCCGTGAAACTCTTATCACTCCAACCGTTTCCTGCCTTCAAGTTATATAATCTCAGCACAGAAAACAGTTTTGTAAATGTTGCACATCCAGGGAACAAAGGCTTCTCAGAGTCAGCAATCAGTTTCTCAAATTCACAGAAGTCATTTTCGTTGTAATCTTCCTCTACATCACGTAACATCTCATCTAGATTGTCATCATCATCATCTACGTGCACATCGGAATGAACATTACCAAAATTGGGATGATCATCGATATTATTGCAATCCACATCCGAGTCGTGCTGATTGGTAGTAGTGGTGCTTGTTTCCTCAAGATCTTCGCCATGCCATATCCAACGGGTGTATCGCGCGTTAAAACCACGACGAATCAAATGACTCTTAATTTGATCAGAGTTGCTAAACCTCTTCAAGTTCATACAATCTGTACAAGGACAAAGCATATTTTTCTCTCCCTTTCTCTCCTTTTGTTGCTCAGCAAATTTAATAAACTCATTCACACCATCCAAATATTCAAGAGTAGTACGTTTTATTCCATACATCCAATATTTCCTGTCGATCTACAATTAACAAAATTTAACGAGTAAGCCATGCATGAAACCTGCCCGATTAAGTTATGTATATGTACATGTACAGCCTCTTACAACAGATACATGTGTTGAACCCTAGCCTGACGAAATTAATACTAATTAACCTAGCTAACTACACAATACAAGCTAGTTAGCTCCTAAAACATGACGCATTTCCAGCTACCAAGCTCCCAAGCTTAGAGCTACAAACTTGGAACTACACAATACAGCTAGCTTGCAAGTAGAGAGGAAGGGAGATCTAGAGGGAGAGAGAGATAAGTGTCGACGATTGAGCGTACCTTAAAGAGAGGGGCGCAATCAACTTCCCTCCAGCCTGCGCTGATCACCCTAGCAGTGTGGCTGGAACTTTCGTCACAAACAGAGGGACACAGAGTGCAACAGAACAAATTAAAGAGCAGCTCAGCAATGGTCGAGTGGGGTTTTCCTTATAATGGACATTTTTCTAACGGTAAATACATGAAATAACCGTCAGACTAACTTAGGTAATTTGCCGCTCACATATTCTATCGGTAAAAACACACACATACCGTTAGATAATGTGCATTACCGAGCAAGTACAAGACTTCTTCTTTCGGTAAATATGTGTATTGACCGTTAGATCATGCATGACACAACACGCACATGAGTTTTTCTATCGGTAGATATGTGTACGAACCGTTAGATGATGCATGACACTCGAGCATGAGTTTTTCTATCGGTAAATATGTGTATTTACCGTTAGAATATGCATGACTGAGCAAATATATGTGTTTTCCTATCGGTAAATATGTGTACTTATCATTAGATCATGCATGACACAGCACGCACATGAGTTTTTCTATCGGTAGATATGTGTATGAACCGTTAGATGATGCATGACACTCGAGCATGATTCTTCTATCGGTAAATATGTGTATTTACCGTTAGAATATGCATGACTGAGCAAATATATGTGTTTTCTTATCGGTAAATATGTGTATTTACCGTTAGAATATGCATGACTGAGCAAATATATGTGTTTTCCTATCGGTAAATATGTGTACTTACCGTTAGAGGAGGTACTGGTACCAAACTGGGACAAACATGCACATGCCATTTCTCACATTCAAGGAATCATATCAATGTAACATCAAACAGATCTTACATCAAACGGATCTTAACTAGAAGATAAAGCAATATATTTCAAGAAATGCTAATTTGTGGATTAACTAGGAGACACAAAAATACTTCTCGTAGGTACTTGGGACTTCATCTTGCCAAAGAAATTACAGATGCCAGTTCACAAATTCAGGTACAAACATACACATGCCAGTTCACCAATATAAATTCAGGAACAAACATACACATGCCAGTTCACAAATTGAAGTGCATGTCTGAAACAGCAGTACAAATACACACCTACCTACCAATACAATTAAATACACAAATACTCCCTGCACATTCAAGTTCATGTCCCAATTAGCAATACATGATACACAAATATACAACAATATACAAATACAACACTTCACACATTCGATGTATATTACAAAAGCCGCGTCTGAAATTAACAACAGATCACGACGAGGACCCAGTGGCCCATACATGCATTTTACATAAAAGGGAACCTTTGCAGGTTGCCACAATGCAACTACCGACTACAAGTTAGACCTGATACATCACAAATCCATTCATCCAAAACAGCAAATGTCTGAACCACATTGGACTTAACCATAGGAGTTCAGTTCGAAGACGCCCGAGGAGCTGGAACTGCCATCGACATACATTTGTACGTATTGGTGATTTCCTCGGACTCAAACTTGATCAACTCAACTCAACTCAACTCAACTCCATTAACAAAAAGAACCTACCTTCCAAGATGTTGTTCTGTGTAGTGATGGTGTAGAATGGCTGTGCAAATAACAACAATTCTTCTTCTCCAAGCAGGTAAGCATCTGGCCACAAGCTGGTGCATGCAAAAAAATGTAAGATGCTTTCTATAGGTCCTGATTTGAGAAACACGCCGGGCTTAAGTATCTTCTCGACCGAGCCAACCAAGATCTCGCCCTTCACGTCCTTCCAGCTCTCGACGGTGATCTTCACCATTTCTTTCGCCAACAAGCCAACGTAGGCAGCGTACTGCGATGAAGAACCGTGAAATACGTTGCCCCTCACGAGCATCATCCAAGGACCTGAACAGATCATAATCATATTGAAAAGAAGACACATCAAAATGAAGGATACAAAAAAAGCAGAATTATTGCCATAATTGGATTAGAATAATCTAACAATATTGCAGAAATTTTACGTACCTTCCTTGGGATGCCGACGTCTAGAGGGCATCGATGGAGGTGCGGAGGTGCAGCGGTCCCCTGTAGAGGTGCGCCGGCCGTCCATGGAGCTTACGGGTTAGGACTACGAGCCTCAGATGAACTGTGAGAATGAAAGAGACATACCCGTGTATTTATACAACTATATATTTTCTATCGGTACGAAAAAAGAATACCGTTAGTAATAAAAACATCTGTAGAAGGCGAATGGTTCTATCGGCACAATAAATATTACCGATAGGAATTTTTGTACATACTCTATCGGTGTGTACGTACATTGCCGATAGAATATTACTAGTTGTAGAAGGCCAACAGTTCTAAGATATTTTTTGCAATATTCTACCGGTATAAACATTCATTACCGATAGAATAAAACTATTTGAAGACGAACAGTTCTAAGCAATTTTCTATATATTCTAACGGTAAAAGAATCCATTACCGATAGAATAAAAATATTTGTAGAAGGCCAACTATTCTATCGGCGCACTACATATTGCCGATAGGAATTTTTAATATATTCTGTCGGTATATTCATACAGTAGCGATAGAATAAGTCTAGTTGTTGAAGTCGACCAGTCCTATCGGCGCACAACATTCTTCCGTCAGTACTTATGCATCTCTTCTAACGGCAAATATGTTCATCACCACTAGAGTAAATCATACTATTTATTCTATCGGTAAGTTTCTTATAAACCGATAGGGAAAATACATCCGTCGGGCTTTTATGACCACGAGGCACATTTTCTATCGGTTTTCTGCTGTTTCGCTAAGAACCGATAGAAGATAGGGGTTAGTAGACTGCATTTCTGTACTAGTGGTTAGTGGTGCAGAGAAAAGAAGAAAAAAAGAAAATAGAAGCAAGATTGAGGTGTGAGACTGACTTATGTCAGTGAAAATTAATCTAAAAAGATGAATTACCGTTGTTCCCCGGCAACGGCGCCAAAAACTTGATTGCACCCGAAAGGGTCAAGCGCGATTGTATAGTAATAACCGCAAATGGACAGTTGAATATTGAGCACTTGAGGGTCGAATTCCACGAGGAACAAGCGTATTCATCCTTCTAACTTAATGGATCACTGGTTAAGTCGAAACGATTTTTGGGGCTGTTGTTTTTCTATAATTAAGTCTAACAATCTAGGGTTTGCAAGCTAGAATGAAAATCTAGGGTTTCAGGAATTCCATAACCATCTAGCGTAATTCTATCTAAGGTCCATGGATTGTAAGCTAAATTCAATTGTTTTCCAAGACAAATTAAGCTTCCAATTCGGGGCGCTGGGTCAACAGTCAGAGGATCTCTTCCACTGTCATGTTTGGCGAGATCCTCTCTCCTATTCAGGGTTCCGTGTTAAAGCGCTAAGAACTCAAGAACTCCCCTAAATTTTTGTTGCACTGACGAAGGATGGTCTAAGCCTAGAGCCCTCTTTCACAAGTTGAGAAGGATTTGGTAAGACTCAACTGTTACGTCTGTTATCGAAACGAGAATTTAGAGTTTAGAGGAAGAAAACATTATGAAATTACTCCAAAACTTGAAATAAAGACCGAGGGAAGAATCACGCCTTTAGGATTAGGTCATCCCTAACCTTAGAGGGGATCTACTTGCTAAAAGCCATAATAATGTAGAAATAACGATAAGAAATAAATAAAAGCTTACTTGATTTCTTGAAAACTGAAGTTGTCGTGCTTGTTGGCTTACAAAAGCAATAAAATAGAGAAGGGGGCTCTTCTAAACTAAGCTAAGCCCTAATGGCTTCTAAAACCTAAGAAAAAGTGATTAAAAAGCATAAAAAGTATGATTAATTGAGCCAAAAGCTTCTCTATTTATAATACATAGGAAAGCATGTACAAAAATAACTCCTTGATGCGCAGGCCATGAAGTCTACTTTCAAACGGTGCAAGAACAAACAAATCTGAGTCAAAATCAACCAGATTCAACCAGTTCTGATCCAATACACCTAAAAACTGACCAAATCTGGTTAAAACCAACCAAACTCGACCACTTTGAGTCAAAACCGGATCAAAACAGCCACAAAAGACTAGTTTGGATCAAACCTACTTCAAATCATCTTATCCACGACCAATCCAGGTCAAAACCGCCTCACAACGTCCAGTTTGGATTGAAACCGGTCAAACTGCGCCGAGGAAACCAATTTGAACAAGACCGGGATACGTGGCACAATGGCAGCCAGACACATGGCGCGACCGAGACTGAGCGGGAATCTTTTTTGATCTTGACCCGGTCTTCTTTTGCAAGCAAGAGTTCTTTTCAAGTCTTTTTTCGCCCGATTTCATACGGATTGGATCTTTTACCCACCAATTCGGCTTCGACCAGGACTCTTTTGCTTCTTCAGATGGTTTTCTTGGTTGTTGGAGGCTGAAATTTGGTCAAAATTTCTTCAAATTTAGAGGATTTGATCTTTGAAACATGATGAATACAACTGGGAAAGAAATTTATGAAAATAATTAAATTTTTCACATAAAATGTCGCATCAGAGGAGTTTTAAGAATGATTTTTCATGTTTTCAATACTAAACTTAGGATAAAAGTGCTACCAACTTAGCACTTATCAATGAGCATCTCATTTATGTCGAAAAGGTGTTTGAACAGCTTCAGCAACATCGACTTCACCTCAATCGTAAGAAGTGTGAGTTCAGCCAACAAACTCTACTTTACCTAGGATTCATGGTCGGCAACGGTTCATTGCAAATCAACCCGGATAAGGTAAAAGTGATTCAGGAGTGGCCTCGACTGCGAATAGTTATGGAAGTGCGTAGTTTGTGGGTGCATGCCAATACCTTCGAAAGTTCATACGACACTTCTCGATTGTGACTTCTCCATTTCATGCATTAACTAGGATCGACCAGAAGTTCGAGTGGACAGGAAAACATGAGGACACGTTTCTCTTGCTGAAGAAGAAGATCAGTGAAGCTCCTGTTTTAGCTTTGCTAAACCTGCAAAAACCATTTGAGCTAGACACTGATGCCTCAGGTTATGCAATGGACTCAGTGCTCATGCAAGAAGGTCGACCAGTGGCATATCACTCTGAGTTATTCCAGGGAGCTCAGAAGAACTATCCGACTTACAACAAGGAGTTGTGTGCACTGCATCAGGCCGTAAAACAATGACAGTGTTACCTTCTGGGTAAAGAGACTGTTGTCCACACCGACCACCAACCTTTGAAATATTTGCAAACTCAATCGAAGCTATTGCATGCTCAACATATGAAATGGATGTCGTATCTGCAACAATTTAATCTGGTGATTAAGTAAAAGAAGGGCGTACACAATAAACTGGCTGACATGTTGTCACGACCACCAGTTAGGACCCTCTGTTTATCAGCATTTATGCAGATCGAGCCCTCATGTCATGATCACTATGCCACAATGTACAGTGAAGATCATGATTTTCGATCAGCATTGGCTGAGCTCAAAACAGGGAAAACTACAGAGTTTGTTCGGTGAGGACTCTTGTACAAGGGCAATTTACTTTATTTACCTGATGGAGCACCTTGAATTCACTGTCTACGAGAAGCGCATACATCGAAGGTTGCTTGTCACTTTGGGGTTACCAAGACTTTGCAAAATCTTCATCAACATGTGTTCTGGCCACGTATGCAGCAAGATATGGCTAGTTTTGTTCAAGGCTGTGGTCTTTGCAACATGTCGAAACCAACAAACTAAAAATTAGGTTTGTACACTCCTCTACCTGATCCATCACAACCATGCGAGAGCATATCCATGAATTTATTGGGAGGATTGCCTAAGACCTGACGTGGCAACGACTATCTCTTTGTGGTCGTTGATCGGTTCTCCAAAATGATAATTCTCATACCTTGTCGAAAGACTATCATAGGAGAAGAAGCGGCTTGGGTATTCTTTCAACACATTTGGACACATTTTGGCGATCGCTCTGGACGATGATGGACACAAAGATAAAGAGGAGTATTGCTTTTAATCCTCAAACTGATGGTCAAACCGAGGTGGTAAATCGACTAGTTGGTCATATCTTAAGGGGCTTTAACTCTAAGCATCCGAAGACCTGGGATGAAAGCATACCGTATCTGTAGTTTACTTTTAATCGAGCAGTGCATGGTTCGACTGGAAAGTCTCCTTTTGAGTTATGTTTGGGATTTCTACCACCAAGTCCATTCGACATGGAGTTTTCGATCCGTACCTTAGCGCAAAATAGCAAGGAAGTATCTGATCAGGATCGAGCACAAATGTTTTTGGAAGGTATTAACCGGCTCCATGGTGAGGTTGAACAGAACTTGCTGAAAGCTCAACTCAAGTATAAGGCGCGACATGATCGGCACCGAGTTGATGCTCAATTTCAAGAAGGTGATATGGTATGGCTACATTTGAGTAAGGAGAGACTAAAGGGTGAAGGTAAAAAGTTTAAACCAATTTGTTATGGTCCTTTTTGGATTTTGTGGAAAATTAGTAATAATTCTTGTCAGCTCGAGTTACCTCCGTACATGGATATTTACTCGTTTGTCAATGTTGAGAACCTCAAAACCTTTGAGCCTTCAATGTTGGATGATGAGCCAGATACCATAGTACCATCTGTTGAAGCCTTGGTCTATCAATGAGAAGAACCTCTACCTGATGACATGATCTTGGAGAAGAAGATTACGACCACCCGTAGTGGCACACGAGAGTCTTTTCGAATCAGACGGAAAGATCAACGAGCGCATGCGGCAAAGTGGTACACCTGAGACGATGGTGAATCTCAATTTCCACATCTCCAGTTTTGATCAAATGGTCGCCAACGGGGGTTGGCTCCTTCTCAACATGGAGTCATGATCCAGGAGGATCTTTGGCTCTTTCAGGTCGAGTTCAGAAAAGATTCGCAACCTCAGGAAGGATTCGATCTCTGGTCGGATTGTATGCCGAACTGAGTCCTATATGTTTGGGTTTAGTGAGTGTCCAAGTCTAATACATTTGGGTTATTGTGTCTGATACATATTCATATGATTAGACTATAAATACTTTGTAATAGTTAAAGTTTAGACACTACCACAGAAATAGACATCCAGGATGACACATCATAGACGGTTATGAACTTTTTAATGGAACACCGTCTGCGAAGGCCTTTCGGGAGAATATGTTAAGTTATCACAGTTGGTTCTGATGTCAAAACCAACTGTGATAGTCAACCAGACGGTTTTGAACACAAAATCATCTGTAATAGTCTACTTATCACAGACGGTTTTAAACTAAAACCCGACTGTGATAGATACAATCTGTTCTCAACTGAGAACCGTCTGTGATAACTAGGATATCACAGACGGTTCCGTTATCAAAACCGACTGTGATATATACAATCGGTTCTGAACTCAGAACTAACTGTGATAGTGTAGTATTAGAGACGGTTCTAATATCAGAACCGACAGTTCTAAACAGTGCCGGTGCTTTGAATTCTCAACTGTGTTCATTTCGGTCTCTGATCTTCACGCCGCGCCTAGGCGAACATGAAAAGTCGCCTTGGAAATTCAATAAATAGCTTGACAGTGGAATAATTGCCATTTACTTTACAAGTTTTTATAATTCTCGAACTGTTTGACTCCTTGGCTTCTCTACGCCAATGGCATCCACAATGGCATCGTCAACCTCGCACTCCCCAATAAGAATTCTCAATCTTTTGGACTTACCCCTGTATTGTTAATCCCTGTTCAGTACATTCTTCACCTGTTGATTTGCACTGGGAAGGGGAGCCATCAAAGACTTGGGCAAGGTGAAAGCCAAGCTGAGGGCCCTCCAGGAGGAGCACAAGCTCCTTACGGAGAAGCACACTCAGCTACGGCTTGACCTGGACGATCTCTTCCAACGCATTCAGCGCATGAAGACGGATCGTGACAATGCTAGGGTGAGGATGAGGCGCCTTCGCGAGGAGAAGCAAGCCACAGATATGACCATCGTTGGCTGCGGTTTGACTATGAAGGATACCATCGCGAAGCTGAGGGAGGTCGCAGGCCTTCTCGACATAGTAGTAGTTGATCCTAAGGAGGACAACTTGTCGCTGGAGGAGTCTTGCGTCCTGGCTGCAAGTCAAACTGACTTTATTCTAGATGTAGCCAAGGCTAAGACCACTCCTTGACCTAGCATTTTGTATTTTTTTTTTTTGTAAGTGATGAAAAAAATTAATGAAAAATTTGTTCTTATGTCAATTTTCCAACACGTTCTTAGACAGCATGCTATCTTCCATCTTTCTTTAGCTTTTGGCGAACATTCGACCATAGAAAGGTATGTGCACTGTGTGAGATCAAGGAATGACTATCGCGATCATATACATAGAAGAAGCAATCTTTGGCACGTGAGGGTAGTCCTTCGGAGCCCTGCAAATAATATAGAAACAATATAGAAGTCACAGGTCCCATGCAAAAAATATAGAAAGAATATAGAAGTTGGGCTTATGTGGCTGGATGGCATTGTGGCATGCCAAACGCGAGTGTGGTGCAACATATTTTTTATGGTGAACAAAAAAAATTTAGAAACAATACTGAAGTTGGGCCTATTTGGTTGGATAGTCCCAAAAGTGTCCGACGCTTTGAGTTCTCAACGTGCTTTGAATATCACAAATGGTTCTGAGGTAGAAAAACGTCTGTGATAGTCACATTATAGAAGCTTTTTATGTAAGCACCGACTGTGATAGTCCCAACAGTGTTCGACGCTTCGAATTCTCAACGTTCTTTCAATATCACAGACGGTTTTCAACTCAAAACCGTCTGTGATAGTCACATTACAGATGGTTTTTATGTAAGGACTGACTGTGATAATCCCAACAGTGTCCGACGCTTCAAATTCTCAAAATTCTTTCAATATCATAGACGGTTTTTAACTCAAAACCGTCTATGATAGTAACATTAGAGACGGTTTTTATGTCAGGACCGACTGTGATAGTCCCAACAGTGTCCGACGCTTCGAATTCTCAACATACAATCGTGGATAACAGCACATGATAACTGCGCAGATGAAGAGACTTAATTATTTACTTCAAATTTAATTTGCTTCGAATTATGTAATCTGACGCTTCAACTTCTTAAGTGGGAACTATTCCGTCGTGTGGCAGTTTATCTCCCGAGAAATATATTGACCTTGAAAACCAGTAGTGCGCTTTTTAAAACTCGAGGCACCCGCGCATCTGAACCATCACCTTCTGGTTCTATAAATAGCTAGGCTCTTCAATCCTTAAGACTTACAAATTCTTGGCTAAATCTTTTAGGAATTCTACTTCTAAATCTCTGTCTTTATTCCCTCCTCAACTCCCACCTTGATGGCGAGTCAAGATTCCAATGAGGTTATTGAAATTGAGAGTGATGAGGAAGAGATAAGGAATGAACTCGATCAGGATGTTCAGAAAGTAATTCCTCTCTGAAACTCTAATGCAAATCTTTCTTTTATGACTTGATTACCTCCAAACAAATGCATTTCGAAATCCACAGGTGCATGAGGAAATGCTCCCTCCAAAGAAGAGACTCAGAAATGATGAAAAATCCTCCAGTGGAGCTACAGTGAAGACTCTAGAGGGTGCTGAGGCCTGTGTTGCCACATTGCCCCTTGCAACCCCTCCAGTTGCATCTTCATCTCCACCTTTGGAGATCCACAACAATCCTTCTAATATCCCCTCTTCAACACCTTTGGATCATCAGCTTTTATTGGGTGATCGACTTTCTGGGGTAAGTCGCACACTTCCACGTCCAAATCCACTACGAAGCTTGGCAATCATCTTCACCCTCTCTGCTGGTCGTTATGTCTTTCAAAACTAACCCATGCATATGCAGGAGGAGAAAGCTGCCTTGTGCTGAACTCTCCAAGAAGAAAAAGAGGCGCTGGAGAAGCGTTCTAAGGAGATGACTTCTACCATTGTGCACTTGGCAGACTTCTATGAGGGTTCTCACGAAGAATCGTGCAGGTTCCGGTCAGAGAGAGATTACACTCGACAACAGCGAGAACTCTCCGATACAATAAGGAACAGCAGCACTCCTTTGCTGAGAGATGGTGTAGATAGGCTTAGAGGTATTGCTAGTTCTCTTGGGGTGGCCAGTGTAGATCCTACTGATGCCAAGACGTCCCTAGTAGTACTTTGTAAATTACTTTCGGATCAGGTTGACGCTTTGGTCTCTTGTATCCCTTGTGAATGCAAAGATTATAAGAAATAAGAAATTTCTTTTCCTTATATACCTGGCTTTTCGAATGATTATGTATAACTGATAATCACCAACTGATGTTCTCTGTGTGAAAATGTTAACAAGAAAATACTTCTATGATCAAGACGGTTTTTAACTCAAAACCGTCTCTGATAGTAACATTACAGACGGTTTTGATGTCAGGACCGACTGTAATAGTCTCAACATTCTTTGAACATCCACAGACATATATATACACCATAACACCATAATATATCATTTTTTTTAATACTAACATTGAAAATAAGATAAAACCAAATATGAAAAACATTTTATTCAATCATTTGGTCACGTTTCTAATATTATTGCTACTCGTCCGATTGGTATTGGTGGCTCTTATATGCAGATTCATCATCATATACTTGGACTTGATTCACCAGAGAAACTAGTGGCCGTCGATGGAGTTGCGGCGGCCATCAATGGAGGTTACGGGTTAGGGCTTGTCGTGCCCAAGGAGAAAAATAAGTGGAACAATTCAACTAGAAGCAAAACTCCAGGGAGGGAAATATTTATAGAAGTCGAACGGTACGTTCGACTGCAAGCAAAATTCCAGGATATTATAGACTGTTCGGACCTTATCACCGTCTGTGATAGAGAGCAAACTGTTGATTTTATAATTATCACAGATGGTTATGAAGTAAACACCAACGGTGATAGTAAAGCGGACGGTTTTGAGCTTGGAACCGTCTGTGATATTCTAATTATTACCGACGGTTGGGATGTCAAAACCATCTGTGATATTTCTGTCATAGTTCTACACAAATGCACCGATATTACCGATGGTTTAAAGTGAAACCCGTCAGTGATAGTTTATGTGATATTCTGTTCTACAAAAATGCACCGATATTACCAACGGTATTATATAGAACCGTCTGTATTGAACCTAGACAGTCTTTTGGTGGATGTTTTGAGCTAGTCATACACTCTTGCTTGACATACTGTCCAGTTGGAAGAGATCTGGGGCAAGGAAGAGCAATATCTCAAAAGGGGAGCATTTGGGGCAACAAATTTGAAGATCCAAGGATGGTACTTGCTCCTATGGCATACACATTACTTGATTTCATCATCAATATCGATCTCCATTGATTGATCAAATTAGAGGGAGAGGGAGGGGAAGCTACAGTAGCAAATCCTAGTTGTAACTCATTTTCGACCTATAGCTATTTAATTGCTTTATGATGTGTGTTATCCACGCCCCCAATTAGTTACTAACTAATTGCTTGCAGTTCAAGTAGTAGTTAACTAGTTATACCACAAACTCCACATCAAACACTAGCTAGCTAGATTTATAATTTATTGCGTGTCGACCGTACGTAGAGTATTACTAATTAGCATGTGTATGAATTTAATTAATTGCAGATGGTCCATCGAGACTGGATATATAATGACAACCTAGTGAGTGAGGAATACATGAATGGTGTTTTAGATTTCCAAAAAGTTGCTGAGCAAGGCATGGCGAAGAAGGGTTTACCATATATGTACTGTCCTTGCAAAGACTGCCAGAATCTTAAGATGTTCACCAACTCATCTCAAATTGTCGCCCACTTATCCGACGTGGTTTCAAAAAGGGGTACACGTGTTGGGTCCACCATGGAGAAGAGCCAACTACAGAAACTGGTTGTAAAACTCTATATATTGCGTAGAAGACGTTCAGAGTTAAGGTTCTAAAGTTACGTGCATTTGTGCAGTCATAGTCGGTTATGAAGTCAAAACCGTCTGTAATAATCTCTCTAGAGATTATCACTAGAGAGATTATCACAGACGGTTATTAACTTAGGACAGACTGTGATAATCTCTCTACATGGTACATAGTTCAAGGCGGGTTTTATCCCACTCATTTCCAGACTTCGCGATTGTTCACTTGCCCTAGCTCTCTCCACCCTTGCACCGTCCGGCGCGATCACCTCCATCGCCTCCCCACCATCCGTCGCGATCACCTCCATCACCTTTCCACCGTCAGGCGCGATCACCTCCATCTCCCTCCCACCTTCCGGCGCGATCACCTCCGTCGCCTCCCCACCGTTTCTGCCATTCTTGGTTAATTATAAGTATATGGGTTTTGTTATAGAATTATTAGTTTCAGATTTTCTTAAACTGTTCTTTCTTTCACTTATGTTAGGAACTAATATGTCTGGTGACGAAATGAACCAGTCGGGGAGTCAGAGTGACCTCGCTGGCAATGAGATGCCTGGGCCAAAGGTCGCCGCATCCACCGTGACCCAGTCGCAGAAGAGAAAGGGGCGAGGACGGACGACATGCGCGCGTCTCGACAAGCGGGAAAAGCAGCACGTACAATTCGACGATAATGGTGTGCCGGAAGCTCCGAACAAACTTGTCGGTCAGCACCGCTCATTATGCGGCAAAGTGGAAAGGGAGCGAGTGCCCATCAAAGTGCAAGGATGCGCTGTGGGAAGAAGTGTAGGCGGTGTTTCACATTCCCGAGAATCGCTAGTTCACCGTCCGTCGGACGACACTGATGTCAATAAACAAGGTGTGGAGGAACTTCAAGAGCCTCCTTGTCAGGCACTATGTGAAGGAGTCGAAGACCCCCTTCAATGACTACCCTTTCATGACTCCCGAGGCATGGCAGCAGTTCATGGAGATGAAGGGCAAGCCTGAGTTCCAGGAGCTTAGTGTGAAGGACCAGGTTAACCAGGCCAAGAATACCCACCCACACAGACTAGGCACCGGTGGGTATGTGGGGAAGAAGCGATTGTGGAGGAAGCAGGACGAGGAGGCTTCCCAGTCTTCAGCTGCCGCTCCTTATGCGGGCATAACAGACGTGCGCGCCCGCAATTGGTGCCGAGAAAGATCGACGATGACCTCCTCCGGAAGCGTCTTTGTGAATAACCTTGCGGACAAGGAAGTGATCGACCGACTGGTAAGATTGTAGGATCACGTACTATCCTCGTAACACGCATGCAATGGGTAGTATTGCTAAGTTCTCCTGTTGCAGGCGACGCTAAGTGCGCAGGAGGCATCCAGAGAGTTCAACCCTAGGAGGGATAGGGATATCCTCACGACGGTGCTAGGAAACAAGGAGCATCCAGGCCGCGGGAGCGGCCTCGGTGCCACTTGTGCCCTGGAGGGATGGTTTCCCTGATGATGAGGAGGCGGCTAAGAGGAGAAAGAGATCCCACAAAGCCCGCGACGAACGGCTCAAGGAGGAGATGTGATCGAAGTTCGCTGTTCAGGACAAAGCACTCCTGCAGCAGTTGGCAAAGATGCGGGCCATGTATGACGAGCTAAAACAGGCGACCTAGGGCACCCCCCTTGTAGCAGCGGAATTACCAAGCCCCAATGTTGGCCACCGTAGTAGCTGCGCATCCGCGCCAGAGTCTTCGCAGTCGGAGCCCTCTCCACAGTATCCGGTGGACTTTCTGCAGATAATGACCATTTTTCTATGTTAATTCATTCGAAAGTGAAAAGCGGTGAAATTCAATATGTTAATGCGCACTGTTTGTAGGAACCCACCTCCTGCAAGCTTATGGTGCTGGCCGGTCTCTTCCTGATCGAGGCTGCCCGTGGGATGGTGCAACCATGCACGGCGGGGGCCACAATCCACAGTGTCCCTCTATCTGAGGGTTTTTCACAAGTCCAGGTGGATAGTGTCTCTGACTATTGCAAGGGTTTTCTGTTGGACAAGCCGCCGAACGACAAGATTACCACCCTCGGGGATGCTGTGCACATGTTCGTGCAATGGCCGAAGAAAGACATCATCCTGGATGAGGTAATTCCCCCACTAGTTTCATAATTCGTATTGTAATAATAGCCCTCAGAGTTAATGGCCATTACTATATGTAGGTTCTTACATCACAGAAGGACACTGACACTCGGCCTACTAGCCAGCCGACCCCTCCGAGAAGCCAACCAACGGGTCTGATGACAAAGCTGACTCCGACTAGGAGGCAACCATTCAAGAAGCTGGCTAGTAGGGGAAAAGAAAAGAAGAGACCGGCGAAGGAGACTGAGAAGAGTGCGTCAGCTCTCATGCCGTTCACTCTGGGGGTGCCCATGGCCTCCAATGCCGCAATTTCTAGCATGGAGTTAGCATGCCAGAGTCTGCATGGATGGTACATGAAGAGGACAAACAAGACCAGGACGCAGCGTCCGACGCACATCATGGTCAAGTACACCGTGGCAGTGTTCCATAATGACGTCGGGACCTACTCGATGACCTTCGAAGACCTGCACAATTTACTCAATAAAGATGCGCTCGACTTGTCAATCCTACAGTCTTGGGTGCTGTAAGTATCCTACTATCCTACGCCTGTTCGTGCATATACGGATATATGTCATTTATTAATTGGTTACTTCCGTGCAGTTGCATGACCAGATATGCCAAAGCTAAGGAGGAACCTGTCGGTTTCTTGGACCCCCAGATGGTCGCTCAGGTGATGTTTAGGACCAACGCGGACTTCATTGTCGACTACATCAAAAAGGGTTGCTTGCTCAGGTCGACAAGGAGTACATACTTGTACCCTACAACCAGAAGTGAGTGCTTTCATCAATACTTCACCTGTAGATTAGTGTCTCCATATGCACACCACCAAACTTGGATTAAATTATTAATTCTTTACGTGTAACATGTAGCTACCACTGGATCCTACTAGTACTTATTCTGAAAAGGAACAAGGTGTTCTACCTTGATTCATTGCAGAAAAAAGGGTACGAGTATTGCGGTGCACGAGATGTATTCAAAAGGTTAACATATTTTATGATATTCATATGGACTTGTCTTGCATCAAGATTAACTGTCCTCAAATTGTCAATTTCGACTATCCTCAAACTGTCAATTTGACTATCTGCAGGGCTTTCACGAACTACTTTGCCTAGGGAGGGCGACAACACGAGCGGCGAGCCGATAAGTTTCAGTGGTTATAATTTTCGGTACAAATTTCAACTGGCATCTATTTTACTTTATAACATGTCCCCGGCTAACTCTTGGTCTGTAAATTGGTAGTGCCATCAGCAGTCGGACGACAATACATGTGGGTTCTATGTGATGTGCCACATGTATGACCTCATCACCCCTCACCGGCCAGATTTCCCTGAGGTATACAACTGCTCCCCTTTGTATCAATTTGGCAGAATTTACAACTGCATTGAGCTAATTTTTTCTGTACCAACTCTTGCTGCAGGGGTTCGACTTCCCTTCGGAAAGCTTTGAACGTCGGCAGATTGGTATAGTCCAAGGGATGCTCGCTGAGTTTTTCCTTACGGAGGTCATATCAACCAAGGGGAAGTTTAGGGACCCACAAAGTTCGTATTAGTGCGGCCTTACTAATTTAGATTATCTGCAGGGCATCTAACTGAGAAATAGGTACAGATAGTATAGTACATCTAACATACTGACTTTAATTGTCGATTACATTTATTTGTTCAATCTCAATTGTACATATTTCTGAGTTCTATGCTGTATATATGAAATGCATGCTATTGTACATGTTTCTAAGTTCTGTGCATGTATGAGATGAACTGTATATATTTGAGTACTGTGCATGTATGAAATGGACTGTATATATGAAATGCTATTGTACAGAGGGCATGGCTAGCATGATTCCTGAGGCTAGCCACAAAAAAAAGAAATTTATTAAAAAAATATTAATATGCACAGACGGTTTTGATCTTATAAACCATCTGTGATAGATCGAACTATGTACGTATCATAGAGTATCACAGACGGTTCTGAGCTTATAACAAACCATTCTGAGCTAATAACCGTCTCCGATAATGAAACTATTCCAGATGGTTTTGACCTGAAAACCGTCTATGATACTAACCGTCTGTGATAATATGAGTATCACAGACTGTTATAAGATCAAAACCTCTGTGATACTCATACTATCACAAACGGTTCTGAGATTATAACCATTGCCGATAATGACACTATCCCAGATGGTTTTGACCTCAAAACTGTCTGCAATACTCATACTATCACTGACGGTTCTGACATTATAACCGTCTGTGATAGTATGAGTATCACAGACTGTTATAAGATAAAAATCATCTGTGATACTCATACTATCACAGACGGTTCTGAGTTTATAACCCGTCGCCGATAATGACACTATCCCAGATGGTTTTGACCTCAAAACCGTCTATGATATTCATACTATTACTGACGGTTCTGAGCTTATAATCGTCTGTGGTAATATGAGTATCACAGACGGCTTTGATCTTATAACAGTCTGTCTAGTAAGAGTATCAGAGACGGTTTTGATGTTATAACAGTCTGTGTAGTATGAGTATCACAAACGGTTTTGATATTATAACAGTCTGTGAAGGGAAAAATCACAGACGGTTCAAAACAGTCAGTGATAGTACTCGATTATCACTGACGGGTCAGAACCGTCTGTGATTACTGTTTTGACCCGACTGTGATAATGAATTCTGTAGTAGTGAGATCATCGAGTTATCTAACACATAGGCATAGACCTTATAGTTCATTGATCGACGTAGGCGAGTGCGTCCTAACGTTCGACGTGCACAACATCCCTCTTTTCAATAAAGAGTAGTGCTATTTTTGAACTGTGTTTTCGATCAACTTGGGTTTCGGTAATTCCGAGTAAGATCCCATTTTTTCACATATTAGCATATGATCGAGTATGATCAAAGCCCGTCTATACTTCAATCAGAGCAAATTAGTATCTGGTCGAGTATAGCCAAAACTTGGTCTATATTGTAATCAGATCATCCGAGGAGACTCTTGAGCAACATATTTCTAGGGAGGAAGGAGAGTGCATACGGGAAGAAGATGAAGCTCGCAAGCGGCGAGAGGCTGAGGTTCGCAAGACCACAGAGGAAGCTCTGCGCTTTGCGCAATTTCGCCATGATACCGCCACCCGTGACTTTGTACCTAGAATGTCTTGTCAATGACATCTTGATGGTCGTAGGCGCGACCAATCGCCGTTCTCATCCCCAAAGTGCACCACGATTGTTGAGGCAACGATGGCAAAAACTCCTCTGGCCCACAGGAGTACACAGGATCGCATTCCTGTGATTGTGGAGGCACTTTGTAGTCCTCCCTCTGGCTTTGCAAACGATGACGGGGTAACATTCGCATGGGTACTTGCGGAGAACCTCGATGGGGTTGCCTCAGATGTCACTCCAACTGCATCATCGCAATCAGTAACTTATTCCCGGGAGAGGGATAGTGCTTACCAAAGCCCGAGATGACTCAATCGTGTTTACACTACTTCAGCCCGACATGAAAAATTCCGATGAATTGGTAGTTCTCATGAACGCAACCATGAACCGATGCACTCTTGCTTGGGACCACGTCATGAGTTTCCTCAAGCTAATTCTTCCCATGACCATGGAGATAGATGCAATGATCGACAACTGCATGTTTCATATGTGGGTTGCAAGGCTTTCTCGCCAGGATTGCGTGTCATGATCTGGCCTGATAAGTTCAAGTCTGGCATGATCGAGAGTTTCGATGGTACTCAAAATCCATCTAAATTCCTCCAAATATATGTCACTGCCATTCAAGTGGCAGGGGGAAACGACCGGGTTATGGCGAATTATTTGCCAATGGTCCTTGAGGGTCCAGCACAGACCTGGTTGTTTAATTAGCCAAAAGGATCAACTTACAACTGAGAAATGTTGTGTGACACTATCCTCAACAATTTCCAAAACTTCTATGAGAAGCCTGGCAAAGAAGATGATCTTCATTGACTGCGCTAGACTTCGAATGAAACCCTTCGATAGTTCGTCAAGAGGTTCGTGGGAGTAAGAAATACTATTCCCAATATATTTGACAATTCAGTTATCAGGGCCTTTAAAGGCATTCGATACCGAAGATTCACTGAAGATCTGAGTATTCATCCAACAAGATCAGTGTCAGAACTTTTTGACATGGCTGATTGATATTCCGACGTAGTCGAGGCTGTGGAATGGAATAGGATGGTGGATAAGGGTAACTTACCCCCTCAACCTGGTCTCAATTCTGGGAAGAAGGATGTTTCTAACAAGAAATCTGAATCATCTGCGAGCGAAAAATCCATGAAATCCAAAAAAGATGGAGAAAACCAATTCTGAGAGGTCGCAATCATGGAAAAGCAACCATAGGGAAAAGGTAAAAAAGTTCCATTAAAAAATAAGAAACCTCCTTCTAGTGGTCGCAACAAGGACCATATAGAAAAATAGACTAACCCACAGGAAGGCAAGAAATGGTGTCCGTTGCATAATGTCTCTGGGCACAAAGAATTGTCGTAACTGGTTGAAATGCATGGAAGATTTTTACCAAGGTAATGCACCTATGCCAACTATACCAAAACAGGGACAATCCTATGGGACTAAGAACACTGATGGAGACGATGACATGCCATACCAGGTACCAAATAATCATGTCAATATAATTTTTGGTGGTTCTTCGTCTTATTGTTCTAAGTGTCATTTTAAGTCTGTTCGCCGAGGGGTGAATAACGTTGAAGCTCCCCCAGGAGAGCCTCAATTTCCCCACTGGTCAGAGACTTCCCTGACCTTCAACCGAGAAGATTGCCCTAAGAGATTATTGCGACCACAGTGACTCCCTCTAGTGATATTTCCCACAATTAGCAATGCTAAAGTGGGTAGAGTACTAGTCGATGGAGGCAGTTCTCTAGACTTACTCATTGCAAAAGCACTTGACGAGATGCAAATATCTCATTCAAAGATTAAACCTGTGGTTCACCCATTTTTTGGGATAATACCTGGTCCTTCGATGATGCCTATCGGCCAGATTGTACTACCAGTAACACTCGGAGAAGTAGAGAACTTTCGAAAAAAAATTAATTACTTTTGATGTAATTGATTTTGATTCTGCATATAATGCTTTTTTTGATAGGCCTTCACTCGCTAAGTTCATGGTGGCAACGCATTATGCTTATCATTGCGTTAAAGTGCCAGTACCAAAAGGCATGATCACAATCAGAGGTAGTCAAAATACAGCTCTCACATGTAATCGAATATCCATAGAATTGATCGATCAACTTCCCCTTCAGGATGTCAAGGCTGTGACCAAGGAACCAGATGCGATCAAAGTAACTCCACGACCACATGAAAAACTCAAGCAAGTTCCTTTATTCCTAGATGTAGTCCAGAACTATTCGGATTGGGTCAGGACTAGAAGATAAATAGGAACTCGCGCTCATTACTTTCCTCCAAGCTAACACAGATGTGTTTGTGTGGAAACCATCTGACATGCCTGGAGTCCCAAGAGAAGTGATCGAGCACAGGCTAGTAATTCGGCCTGGACAGCGATCATAAAGCAAAAGCTCAGATGCTTTGCTCCTAGTCAACAAGAAGCCATTCGTTTACAGCAGGTGATTACTTCCATTATTCATAGCAATCAATATGGTTTTATTAAACCTATAACTATACAAGATTGTGTAGCTTGGGCTTATGAGTACATTAATATTTGTAAGACTATGCCTAGCAGAACAGTTTTTTATTGAAATTGGATATTGAGAAACCCTTTGATATGATTGAACATTCTTCCATTCTTGAGGTTCTTAAGGCTAAGGGATTTGGAGATAAATGGTTAAGTTGGATCAAATTAATTTTGTAATCAAGAACTTCAAAAATCCTAGTAAATGGAATTCCTGGTAAACAAATTTGGTGTAAGAGAGGTGTTAGCCAGGGTGGTCCTTTGTCGCCTTTGCTTTTTGTGCTTGTGGCAGATTTATTGCAATCGATCTTAAACTCTACAAAGGATAAGGGTCGTCTTAATCTCCCAGTCTTGAATGTGTGTAATGAGGATTTTTCTATTGTTTAATATGCTGATGATACTCTTATCATAACTAAAGCGGATGCGAAGGAAGTTTTTCTATTAAAAGCCCTTCTTCATTCCTTTGCTGTCTCTACAGGTTTAAGAGTAAACTTTCATAAATCCTTCATGGTTCCTATTAATTGTTCAAATGATTTATCCTTGAATTTGGATGGGATTCTTGGCTGTCAAGTATGTTTTTTTCCTTTTAACTATCTGGGGCTCCCACTTAGCTTATCTAAACCAAAGGTGTAATGCTTTGATAGGATGATTGAAAGAATTGAAAGAAGACTTACTGGTTGGCAGTTTTCTTTTCTCTCTATGGGAGGAAGGTTAACTTTAATTAATTTAGTGTTTTCTTCCTTGCCGATGTTTCTTATGTCTACGCTTAAAATTCCTCTTTCTGTCGTTGGAAGAATTGATAAACTTAGAAGATCTTTCTTTTGGAAAGGGAAATCAACTTTCTTTGGAAGCCATTGTTTGATTGCTTGGGATAAAGTTTGTAGACCAAAAACTAATGTTGGGCTAGGGATTATTAATTTAAAAACTCAGAATTTGGCTCTTCTGTTGAAATTCTTGTTTAAATTCTTTAATAAGGGCTCATCTTCCTGGGTTCAATTGATTTGGTCACATCATTATTCTCATAATCTTCCTATGGAGTCTCAATTGGTTGGTTCTTTTTGGTGGAAAGACATTCTTCATCTTTTAACCATTTTCGAAGGCATCTCCAAGTGCATGATTAGGTTGGGAGATACTTGTGATTTGTGTAAGATCTTTAGCATTAAGAGATTTTATCTCAAAAATGGGCTGATTTGTTCTCCTTTTCACAAGATTTTTAAACACTCAGCAATTTTGGACTCTTGTAACACCCTGGTTTTGGGGGTGAAAATTTTCTTTTCCATAAAAATCATGCATGCATATATCTCTGTAGTAATAGCCAGATCCTTCAGCTTTAATCTATCCTAAGCCCCAAAAATCTCAAAATCTATTCTGTAGACCCAAATCAAGTTCAAATTATCCAGATACACTCTATTATCTATCCTGAGTATAAAAGCCTTCAGAAACCAGATCAAATTCAATCTCTTACTCTCAGAATTATCAGCTCTTTTCTGTTTTGAAAACAGAATTAATTTAATTACCCTAAGTATTCTGTAAATCATAAAGTTGATTCGATCACATCTTGACCTAATCCAGACTAGATTATTCTTGGATTATGATCATGGGTATGCCAATACTTTAATCCAAAAAGTTGGCAACCAGATTCCATCATCTAGACCATTTTCGCAAATCAGTCCAAATTGTATCACAGATTAGTTCTTTTTCAGATTTTCCATAAGCCTGAAAAGACTAAAAGTCACAAATCAACTCCAAATCTTAATCTGATTCAGGGAATATCTCCCAACTGCTATTCAATACAAAATCTCCTTTTACGAGGATATCAAAATCTTACCCTAAGTCTTAGAATTCTAGTTTCGACAAAACTCAGATTTGAAACCCTAAATTACCCTATTTTCACTTCAGTGCAAATTCGATCAAAAGTTTCCAGATTTTATTAGATCTTATCTCAAATTATTTGCTGAGAAAAGTTTTCCAGAATTTTGAAGTCAAAATCAGCCCTAATCCTCTAAATCTCAGAATTTGCAATTCAGTCCAAGCCAAAAACCAGATTTTGCAATCAGGTCCAGCCTGCTATTTCGACCAGCCCACCAACACGACCAGCGACCAGTGCCTCGTCTCGCCGTGATTCTTCGCCGCCGGTGAAGTCCAGCTCGTCGCCAGTGCTTGTAGCCGTTGGAGACGCATGTTGGACACGCATAACGCCGGAGCCAGCCACCGTGGCAGCAGCAGCAGCAACACGACCAGCGCCGTCCCATTGCCTCGCGCGCGCGCCAGCAGGCCGTTTTAGGACTTCTTCACCATGTCTTCGCCATGCTGAGGCCGCAAGTCACCTCGCCGCTGCACCACCCAGAGCCAGCCAGAGACCTTGTTGTAAAGCCATTGTGGTCGTTGCAACACGTCGCGTCGCCATTGCCACCGCCGTCCAGTCACCTCACCGTCGCTTCAACCGCTCCAATTCTCCAGATTTTCCAGCCGTTGCAAGCCTCATCTGTGCCTATTTAATCATCCCCGTAGCCAGGAGCAACTTCACTTCCCTCCAGAACCAGCCAAATCCCAATCTCCTTCGTCCTTGTCTTCTTCCCGGCGAGCCGTCGAGGAGGAGCACGACGACAGAGAGATCCGCAGCTCCAAGCTCAAAATTAACATTGCTGGTATGATCCCCCAGCCTATCTCCTCGTGCTTTAGCTTTTAATTTGCTTCCAGTACACCACATCGTCGGTGATCTTCGGAATTCTAAAAATGCCCTGTTCCGGCAATTGACCTCGTTCCAGCCCGAATTAGCTTACCTTTTAATGGAATAAAATGATCACTCGAACCTCCTGAGCAAACATATTAATCCAGAATTTAAATTGAAGCTTGATTTGCTGATTTCTTGTTCTTCGCGCGCTGCCGTGACCGCTGCACGTCGCCGGCACTCCTCGCTGAGTCTCCGACCAAACTAGCTACACCAAATCGTTTCTTGTATCCCGTAGATGGTGTAGCCAAGCTAAATTGACCAGCACTGCTTCATAGCAGTTGTGCCGACCTCACCGTCTTCTTCGAGTCCGGCGTTAGCACCGGCGAGCTCCTACACTCAACCGCAGCCAAATTTCTTGCTCCAGCACCATCTGTGCAGTCCCAGGAGCATAAGCCCTCATTCAATTTTGTGATTCTTTAGCCCTAGCTTGCTACCACCATAGCTCGCCGTTGCTTCTAGAATCGGTGATTTTGACCTCGCCGTTCATCGTCGTCTCGCCGCCGTTGTTCAATCCACCTTGTCCAGTAGATCCGCCTTAACCTCTTGAGCGTATCACTACAATGAATCGACCTTTGATTCTGTGCAAATCGCAAGTTATCGCTGTGCCAAGATCTTGTCCAGTGGTTGTACCTTGCCGTGTCGCCACAGTGTTTCCTCACCGCCGTTCGCCGCCGTCCGGCCATCCCAGTGATCGAAACCAACTTCTTTGTGTTCCTGTTTCTTTCGCCTACCTCCTAGACATAGTTGGCGAAGCAATCAAAGCCCTAAATTGATAAAAAAACTGAAGCCCTAGTTTCTGACAGTGCACAGACACTCAATTCACTGTGCACAGGGACCTTTTTGCTATTTCCTCTAATCCTTGAACTTTTCTGTAAAGATCAGCTTGTCAAACAGATGCCTTGTTCAATTATGCACCCAATGCATTGCTCTAAACTTGTTTTTCCCACTGGAAATCTTCTAAACCACTCCTATGCCAATCTTTGACATTGTTAGCCCTTGTCAATTTATGTCAGCCAGTGGCATTGCCTCATTTCAACCACTTTTGTTTGTGCAAATTGAAATCCACCTTGTCCACTAGATTTGTAGGTTCATGTTGTACATTTTCTTCCACTGCCCCATCTTGAGAAAAGCACTCTAAAGCCATGTCAGGCCATGAACTGAATGTCAATCTATTGACATTCACCATTTTCGAGCAAACCATCCGCGGACTCGATGTCCATATTGATGACCTGAAACCCTAAGGGCTTCTAATGCCCATTCTTAGCCCAAATTATCCAGACTCTAAGTTTAGCCCTATTCCAGATTCCAAATCCAATCCGTTTAAGCATCGCCAAGATCATTTTTCTTAGAGCATGTTTGCATATACATTTTTAAAGCATTTGGAATGGTTTGTGATCTTTGTGTGCTTTGTTTGTTGGTGAGTAGATCAAGAGCCCGAGTTCGAAGACTTCGTCGTTGACCCGACATCGACTGCTATTTCTTACGATGCTGAAGGCAAGTCATATTCTTGAACATCTTGAACCTATATTTTAAGAATTGTTAAGATCTTACCTTGATTATAAAGTAGTATTGCATTTGATGAGAAAAGAATGATGTGGCAGTACTAGGCTGGATGCTTGAGAAAATGTGAAATAATATGGCAGAGAGCCATAACTAATATATAAGTATATATTTATATTCATGAAATAAAACCCCTAGCCGTAACTAGGGTTTTGGTATGGAATTGTGGTAGCACTGGATGTGCATGGGTTGTGATATGACCTGGTCACTGGCATATAAGGACTAGAACCTTGTGTTGTGCGTCTAGTGGCATGAAAAACGTACTGACCGCAATCCTGGTATGGGACAGGCCTGAACAAGTAGTATGCGGATCACACATGAAACCCCTACATGACATGTACACGATTGACACGGAGTGCGGCTCCAACACATATCACTGGATGTGATGATGCACGTTGACCCTGGATGGGAAGATGCAAATTTGGTAGGGGTGGTGTAGCCGCCACAACTGTGGTTTGAGTGAAACCACAGGGTCAGGGGTGAATTGTGTGTGAAACATGGCAAAAGTTCTTGTTATCTCTACCTTGCCACTCGCACATGGCTGTGAGGAAGGGCCTAATCATCTTGATAGGATGGGAATGAAAGTGAAATATCTTGCGGATAAATTGGTACCTCTTTGCAGAGTTAAAAATGTATTCGAATACTCCGAGCTCCTGGGTTTATAGGAGTCTGCTACGGTGGATTAAATCCACGTGGTGTGGCACAAGTATGTTTTCTAAATAAAATTTGATAAGTCAAGATTACCCAAATGACATATGTTGTCATGACAAGGGGTGCTGCCGTGGGCTGTCGTGTGTCGGCGTGTCACGGTAGTACCATAATTAGTGAACATGAATAGCAATGCTATGTTATGAAAAGTGCTGCCATTAGCATGAGATGTGAAAAGAAAGAAAGAAAAGTATTTTGAATCGATCCTTTCCCTCTTCTCCCTAATAGCATAGGTTCATAAAATCTCTACTATATGTATATACTCTTACCTATGACTTGCTGAGTACAAAAGTGCTCACCCTTGCATTCTATAATCAAATAGATGGAGCTCTTCATGACCAAGACGATTGCCTGGAAGATTTCGTGGATCCAGAAGAAGGAGAGCCAATTCCACCGAAGCCCTGATGTGTGTTGTTCTGCTGTCAACTTCTTGTTGTGGGGGTTCGCCTAACTTCCGCCGAGTAGTTGTTATTTTGTTTTAATTAGACCATTTGTGCCACGAAGGCATTGTAATACCTCTTGATGTATCAAGGCCAGCAGGCCATACTGCTTATGTAATTTGTAAGTTACTCTACTGCAATGAACTCATGTGCTTAACTCATCCTGGGAAGTCAATGGTATGTATGTATGGGACCAACCACAGCGAGCTGGGTCTCCACGGGAGTTGTCATGGTCCCCTCTTTGGGGCGCGACAACTCTAAACAGAATGGAAACTATCTTTCATTTGCCTTTATCTGAGTTGGCTCATAGACAATATCAGAATCTTCTGCTTCTTCATCAAGACACTAGGGGAGTTTCAAACATAAATGATTGCTAGATTATCTTGGAGAGCAATTTTCATAATTATAAAACTAATAAGGTTTATAAAAGGTTAATGGGTGTTTTTTTCACACACCCCATTTTGAAACGGTGCTGGAAGACCAAGTGTATGCCCAAAATCAAGGTTTTTTCTAGATCTTTCTTTGGGAAAGTTTAAATATTAGAGAGAGATTATGTAGAAGAAATTTAGTGATACCCTCTTATGATTGTGAGCTTTGCTCTTAAGGCCTTATTGAATCGCAATTTCACTTGTTCTTTGAATGTGTTTTTTCTATTCAATGCTGGAACTTGGTGGGCATTAACTGGATATGGAATTTGACAAATTCTCCCATGTCTGATATTATTTGGAAGCTCAAAGAAGGTAAGTTGATGTTCAAAGATTTTTTCATGGAGGTTATTATTTTGACTCTGTGGAACATCTGGAAAATAAAAAATTCCAGGATTTTTAATCATCGGGTGGGGAATCTCATTAAGTGGAAAAAAGCTTTCATATCGGATCTGAAGTTAGTAGCCTTTCGAGCTACTGAAGAAACTAGAGTGAAAATTTTTAGATGGACTGATCTATTGTAAAACTTTGTTTTTTGTTTTCTTGTTGCTTTCCTTGCCTTTTGTACCTTGCTACTTTGGTTACTCTTTATTTATTATTATTATTATTATTAGCAGTAGACTTCTTGCCTACTGTCTTCCCTTCAAAAAAGAAGCCATTCATTCAGAGTTAGATAAACTCCAGGAAGCTGGCTTCATTTGCGAGGTTGACCATCCAGAGTGACTCGCGAACCTGGTCATGGTCTTGAAATCTAATGGTAAGTGGCGCATGTGTGTCAATTACACCAGTCTTAATAATGCCCGCCCAAAGGATGACTTTCCCCTCCCTGCATTGATCAATTAATCAATTCAACAACGGGTTGTGAATTGATGAGCTTCCTGGATGCCTACTCAGGGTACGATCAAATTAGCATGGCAGAGGTGGATGAAGAGAAAACTGCCTTCATCACACCATTTAGCACATACTGCTACGTCAGAATGCCATTTGGGCTCAAGAATGCTGGTTCCACGTACCAGCACTTGATGCAGAAGACCTTTTTATCTCAATTAGGGTGTAATTTAGAAGCTTATGTAGATGATCTAGTTGTAAAGAGTTTGAAAAGCTCTAGTCATATAGATGACCTCACTGAGACTTTCTGTAATTTGAACAAATACGGGATCAAGTTGAATCCTGAAAAGTGCTCGTTTGGAGTTTCTTCTGGTAAACTTTTTGGTTTCCTTGTTTGTTCACAAGGTATCGAGGTTAATCTCGAGAAAATTTGGGCCATTGAGCAAATGCAATCTCCTTCGACCACGAAGGAGGTACAAAGCCTAATCGGTTGACTGGCGGCCTTGAGTCGTTTCATCTCGCAGTTGGGTGAATGTGGGTTACCTTTTTTAAATTCTATGTAAGCAAAATGGTTTCCAGTGGTCGGACGAAGCCGAAAAAGCCTGTCAGAAAGTTACAGCATATTTATCAAGTGCTCTAGTGTTGGTTTCCCCGATCGCGGAAGAACCATTACTCATCTATTTAGCTGCTACCCCCTACGCAGTCAATGTTGTTCTGTTCGCAGAAAGGAAAGGTGTGCAATAACCAGTTTATTATGTAAGTGAAGTACTGAATGGACCAAAGGAGCGTTACCCTGAAGTCCAAAAATAACTTTATGCTCTATTAATGGCTTCCAGAAAGCTATGACATTACTTTCAAGCACACAAGATTTCCTGCCCTCGTCCTTTCCCTTACGGGATATTCTCCAAAATCCGAAAGAAACTGGTGACGAGGATTATCACCCGAGCTAGTTTGAGTAACACATATTGAGTTCAAGTCAGGTTCGAATATGATATGTGTCTATAGTAACCACTATGGTCGCTGATGGGCACATAATTAGTTTATGATCGCAGCCCTTGCGCGATCATAAGACTGCAGACAGTGCACAGTCAGAGGGTCACTGACTATACGTGACCAAGGTAACTTGGGGGTGTTCAAGTCTCTACTGGACACTTTCTCAGGCACAAGGAAACTTCTCCCACATGTGAAGACAACCGCCAGGAGGTTGACATGTGCGGTTATCCATGATTTCACATGCTTAACCGGCGAAGGAGATGAGTGCGGTTATACGAACTGCACCAGGACAACCATCCCAAACCGCTTCGCATTTGACGTCCTTTCATTCAATATAAAAGGATGGTCGATGCACGATGCAAAGGGTGGTTAAATAGCAAGACAACGAGTCAACAAAGCTTGAAGACTTAGACATAGTTAGATAGACAAAAATATAGAAGAGATCATCTCCTATGATAATCTCTTCTCCCTGTAAACTGTTTTACTCCCATAGTGAAATCACAACAGGACGTTGGGCTGTTACTCCCACCATCAAGGGCCGAACCTGTATAAATCTTTGCGTCCTTATCATCATTGCTTACCCTAACTTACCTGAGGGCACATTGAAAGGTATCACATACAACACACAAATCTGTGTAAGATCGACAGGGGACCCCGAGTCCAAATCATCGACAGCTGGCACCCACCGTGGGGCCTTTCTCAAGGCGTTCTTCTTTTATCAGGAGATTCGGTAAGTCATGTCTGGGGCGTATAATTCCAAGAACGATTTCGATCTCGATGATTATGCCCATATACGAATGCCCTTGCCTAGTGATCCTGTTCCAATGGAAGAGGTTGATCGCGAAGATGTTCTTGAGGAATATCACGAGGATGCATGTTCTTCCATCCAGGTCATGTCTATTGACCAGGGGACAGAGAAGACAGATTAGGAACCCCATGTGAGTTCTACCGCTTTGGAGATTGAGTCTATAGCACAACACGTTACTGTGGGGGATACATGTAACGATAACCTGGAGCTTAGCCCTGGGAGGTTTGATCCTGATAACCTCCAGTCGCTTTTTGATTTTGAATCTGATTCGGAACCAACGGAGTTGTTTTCCCCTTCTGTGACCTCGCTCCCCCGAGAATTTGCTACTTTCTCGGATGAAACTCCTGAACAGCGAGTTGCTAGGGAGGAGCAAGAGCGTAAACAAAAGGAAGAACAGGAGCGCAAGTAAAAGAAAGATCAAGATCGTGAGTAGAAAGATAACGAACTTCGCAAGACTACACTGGAAGCTTTGTAGCTCGCGCAGTCTTGTTATGATGCCGCTCCAAGTTCTTCTCATCGTCCTCGCGGTCGCAGATGCGACCAGACACCTTCCTTGGCCCCGGATTATCCACCGGTGGCTGAAGACACGGTAACACCTGGTGCGCCCAGGAGAAGCATGCATGGGCAACTTCGTTCTATCACAGAGATCCTGCGTAATTTTCCTCCTAATGTTGAAGACGCGGACAAGCCGGCTTTTGCCAGAATCCTGGCGGATAAGTTAGATGAAGTTGCATCTGATGCAACTCCAACTGCTTCATCCTGGTCTACGATTCGCTCCCATGAGAGGGAGTATTCTTACTCTAGTCATGGTAGGTGTAATCGACTACCACCAGGATCTGATCGGCACAACAAATCCAGGCGAGTTGGAAATTCCCGCGATCGAGATCGCGTTCTTGTCCATTCTCGTCCAGCATCCCGCGATAAGGTTGAAAGCCGCAGAACTCTCCACAGTTCCTATGTTAGCTGCAAAGCATTCTCGCCAGGCCTCCGTGCGGTGGTCTGGCTAGACAAGTTCAAGCCAGGGACAATTGAAAGATTTGATGGAACTCAGAATCCATCTGAATTTCTTCAGATCTACATCACCGCTATTCAATCAGTGAGTGGGGATGATCGTGTCATGGAAAATTACTTGCCAATGGTCATTGAGGGACCAGCAAGAACTTGGTTGTTCAACCAACCAGTGGGTTCGATTTATAATTGGGAAATGTTATGTGACGCTATACTCAACAATTTCCAGAATTGCTACCAGAAGCCTGGTAAAGAGGATGATCTTCAATATCTACGCCAGACCACTACAGAGACTCTTCGGCAATTTTTCAAGAGATTTGTCAGAGTGAGGAATATCATTCCGAAAATATCTAACAACTCTGTTATTAGGGCATTTAAACATGTCGTGCGATATCGGAGATTTACCGAAGATCTACTCATCCACCCACCTCGGTCAGGAGCCGATCTCTTCGGCATGGTTGACCAATATTCCGATGCGGCTGAGGCCATGGAATGGAATAGGATGGTGGATAAAGGAAATTTACCACCTCAGTCAGGTCTTAAAGATGTTAAGAAAGAGGATTCAAGCAAGAAGCCGAAATCTTCATCAGGCGGAAAATCGAAAAAGTCCAAGAAAACCGAATTGGACAATACCGGGAGGTCGCCATTGCGGAGAAACCACCACCAGGAAAAGGTAAAAAGTTTCCATTCAAGAATAAAACCACTTCTGGTGGCCGCGATAGTGACCAGCCGGGAAAACAAACTAACTCACAGGGAAACAAGAAGTGGTGTCAGTTCCACAATTCTTCGAGACATGATCTCAAGAACTACCGAAATTGGTTGAAGCAACTAGATGACTTCTACCAAGGTATTGGGCCGATGCCAACTTTGCCGCCGAATGATCAGGCCTGCGGACTTAGTGACGCTGATGGAGATGAAGAGATGTCCTATCAGGTACCCCATAATCATGTTAATGTTATTTTTGGGGTTCCTACTCTTTTGCTTCTAAGTGTCAGTTTAAGACGTTTTATCGCGAGGTAAATCAAGCAAAGGCTCCCCTTGGTGAGCCTCAATACCCCCGTTGGTCAGAAACTCCTTTAACTTTTGATCGAGCTGATTGTCCTATCAGGATTACGCGACTATTGAGACTGCCTTTGGTCATTACCCCAATTCTCAGCAATGCTCGAGTTGGAAGGGTTCTAATCGACGGGGGGAGTTCCTTGGATATTCTGTTGGTTAAGGCTTTGGATGAGATGCAGATTCTGAGTTCAAAAATTAAGCCCATAATTCATCCATTTTATGGGATAATTCCTGGTCCCTCCATGCTGCCGATGGGACAGGCGGTGCTTCCAGTAACACTGGGCGAACCTAATAATTTCCGAACAGAATTGATTACCTTTGATGTAATTGATTGTGATTCAGCTTATAACGCAATTTTTGGCAGGCCAACTCTCACTAAATTCATGATGGCGACGCACTATGGTTATCAGTGTAGCAAGTTGCTGGGCCCCAAAGGCGTTATCTCAATCCGAGGCAGCCAAAACACGGCGCTAACTTGTGATCGGTTATCCCTGGAACTAGTGGATTAGCTTCCCCTTCGGGATGTCAAGATTGCGACCACGGCTTCGAATACGATCAAAGTTGCCCCGCGGCCAGATGAAAAGTTAAAACTGGTTCCATTGTACCTGGATGATCCATCTAGAACCATTCGGATCGGATCAAGCCAGGATGACAAATAGGAACTCGAGCTCATTACTTTCCTCTGGGCTAATGCAGCTGTGTTTGCGTGGAAACCGTCCGACATGCCTGGAGTCCCAAGGGAGGTAATTGAGCACAGGTTAGCAATTCGACCTGGACAGCGACCTGTAAAGCAAAAGCTCAGACGCTTTGTGTTGATCGGCAAGAAGCCATCCGAGTGGTGTTGGATAAACTTCAGAAGGTAGGATTTATTCGTGAGGTCGATCATCCTGAGTGGCTTGTGAACCCGATCATGGTCCTAAAGTCAAATGGTAAGTGGCACATGTGCATCGATTACACCAGCCTAAATAGTGCCTATCCGAAGGATGATTTTCCCCTTCCTCGCATCGACCAGTTGGTCGATTCCACAACGGGTTGCGAACTGATGAGCTTCCTAGATTCATACTCAGGGTACCATCAAATTAGCATGGTAGAAGAAGATGAAGAGAAAACTGCCTTCATCACACCATTTGGCACCTACTGCTACATCAGAATGCCATTTGGTATCAATAACACCGGTTCCACATATCAGCGCTTGACGCAAAAGACCTTTCTTTCCCAGATGGGGCTTAATCTTGAAGCTTACGTTGATGATTTGGTTTTAAAAAGCTTGAAAAGCTTGAATCACTTAGATGATCTTGTTGAAACCTTTTGTAATCTAAACAAGCATGGAAAAAAATTAAACCCGGAAAAATGTTCCTTCGGGGTTTCTTCTGGCAAACTTTTGGGTTTCCTTGTTTGTTCAAGAGGAATAGAGGTTAATCTCGAAAAAATAAGGGTCATTGAGCAAATGAGATCTCCTTCGACCATGAAGGTCATCCAGAGCCTAACAGGTCGCATGGCGGCTCTCAATTGATTCATATCGAGGCTAGGCGAACGAGGCCTGCCTTTCTTCAAGGCTCTTCGCAAACATAATGGTTTTACCTGGTCAGATGAAGCCAAACAAGCTTTTTAAGAGCTTAAAAAGTATTTGTCTAGCCCGCCAGTACTAGTCTCTCCGAATTTGGGGGAACCACTACTTCTTTATTTGGTGGCCACCCCTCATGCGGTCAGCACCGTTATGATCGCCGAAAGAGAAGGTGTACAACAACCAATCTATTACGTGAGTGAGGTGCTTCATGGTCCAAAGGAGCGATATCCTAAGCTCCAAAAAATACTTTACGCACTTCTGATGGCTTCCCGTAAGCTACAACATTACTTTCAGGCTCACAAAATTATTGTGCCCTCGTCCTTCCCGTTGGGAGATATAATCCACAACTCAAAGAAATCTGGCCGCATCGTGAAGTGGACAGTGGATCTGAGAGCGTTTGACATCCATTTCACCCCTCGTACAACAGTTCAATCCCAGATCCTTGCAAACTTTGTGGTCGAATGAACTAATCCTGACCCTCCCATGCAAGAATCCAAAGATTTACCATGAATCGACCATTGGACTATGTATTTTGACGGCTCTCGTAGTTTTCAACACTCGGGGGTTGGAGTGGTCTTAATCACACCTCAGGGTGACCAACTCAAGTATGTCATTCAATTACACTTTGTTGCGACCGACAACACAGTAGAGTATGAAGGTCCTATTGCAGGGCTCCAGGCAACTAAGTTCCTCGGAGTCCATAGCTAGTCATAAACTAGGCAAACAAGGAGTACAACACCTCCGATGAGACAATGGCTCATTACCTGGGGAAGTGAGGAGATTGGAAAAACACTTCAATCATTTCGAAGTCCAATACATCCCGCGAAAGGACAATATTCTCGTAGACCAATTATCTAAAATTGGGTCCTCACGCACATCTGCTCTGGCAGGAGTGTTAATTGAACACTTAGAACATCCTTCGATCATGACTTCGATCAAAGACGACCCGGTGACAGTCTGCGTCACCAATCTCGGGCATGAAGGAGATTGGACCCATTCATTGAGGGTCTATCTCGAACATGGGACCTTGCCCCAAGGATGAAACCGAGAGTGATCGGTTAGTTCGAAAAGCGCGCTTGTACAAACTCATAGGAGGGGTCTTGTACAGGAAGGGTACTTAAGGAGTATTCATGTGTTGCATATCTCAAGGGGAAGGCAAGTCCCTCTTGAAAGAAATCCATGACGATGTATGTGGTGCACACGCATCATTTCACACACTGGTCAGAAAAGCTTTCCGAAAAGATTTTTATTGGCCTTCAGCACTTGATGATGCCAAACATTTGGTCAAGACATGCCCACAGTGTCAATTTCATGCGAGACAGGCTCATCAGCCCGCATATACCTTTCAAACTATCCCTCTAAAATGGCCCTTTGCGGTCTGGGGGATAGACATTGTGGGTCCTATGCCCCAAGCGGTCAGTGGGTAGAAGTTTTTGTTCGTAGCCATTGATACGTTTACAAAATGGATTGAGGCTGAACCAGTCCGCAACGTTACCGCTGTTGCAGCGAAGAAATTCTTCCATAAGAACATTGTCACGCGATTCGGTGCTCCAAGTCGTCTCATTACCGACAATGGTTCCCAATTTGTTTGTGGTCTCTTTCTGGACTATTGCGACGATATTGGAACCAAAGTATGCTTTGCTTCTGTACCTCATCCACAGAGCAATGGTGCTGTTGAACGTGCCAATGGGCAGATATTACAAGGCATAAAGAAACATGTTTTCGATCGCCTTAAGGTACGCTCGGTGGCTTGGGTAGACAAACTCTACTCCGTTTTATCGGCATTGCATACCACTTGCAGTCGGGCTATGGGTGAGACACCTTGCCAACAGGTATATGGCGCCGAGGCCGTATTACCTACGAAAATTCATATTGGTTCTGTTCGGGTAGATCATTTCGATCAGAATGATCAACTTGAACAATGTACCCAAGACCTAACCCTCCTCGAGGAAAACCGTGATCAGGCGTTGATCAAATCCGCAGTATATTTACAAGCTTTGCATTAATATCATAGTAAACGGGTGCGACCTCGTAGTCTCCACGTGGGTGACTTGGTTTTATGAAAAATACAAAACCAATCTAACCGCAATAAATTCTCTCCTCAGTGGGAAAGCCCTTATAATGTAGTTTCAGTACTGCGGCCAGGATCGGCCCGATTAGCTATGGAGGACGGAAGGATCTTGTCCAATTCTTGGAACATAGATCAATTACGCAAGTTCTATGTGTAAGTTTCTCATTTCTTTTTTCCTTTTCAATTAGCATGATTTGTCAAAAAATTGTGTACTTCCCTTCGAATTATGCTATGGTTTCTTTCTCTTTCGCCACACTCATACCGAGCTACGCTCGGGGGCTGGTCGCCGACGACCATCTTACTATAATAACTATGATGGAATCACGGGCCGATGTCATGGTTGCACCTAGATAAGACATCATTAAATAAGCTGTTTCTAAACACACATGAGACTTACTAGTGTTTTGCTATCTATTCGAGTGGCTATCTATTCGTAATAGGACTTGGTATTATACTAAGATTAGTGTCGTTTTGACCAGATGATAGTATATAAGTGGAGTCATTTCTTTATAAACCTTTTCTAAATGTATAAGAAACTCACTAGATATTTCTGATCATCAAAAACCCATATTTTTCCTGAGATGATAACACTAAGTCTCTAGTACTTATGATCTCAGGAGGGAATATGGCTGTAATGTAAAACGGAATCAAGTACACCCTTTCAAAACAAAACCTAAGGCATGCATTTGCATAGTATAAATGTATATTTACAGGTACCGTAAAAAATCAGAGGATCATTGTTCATTACAATGAGTCATGATAAGCCCATTTCTTTCAAGAGACCTTCGATAAGAGGCTTGACTTCTTCGGAAATGACTTCAAGCTGATTTTCACTTTCGAACTCTGCATCTCCCACCACTGGATCCAAATTCAGATTGGCCCGTGGTGAAGTCTCAATTTGCAAAGAATGGCATAGGCTACAGATCTTACATTGGTCTTCATTGCCTCTTCCTGCCATTTTATATCTTCAGGGAGGTACTCAAGAAGTGATTCAGCCTGAGCCGCGACTAATGTGGCTAACTCGCTAAAGCTGGGGTTGACCTTTTGAGATTCGACCACATCAGCCTTGAGCAAAGTCGCCACCATCTTTACTTTTTCGAAGATGACTAATTGAGCACTACTGTAGGATGAAATCATTGCCTTTAAGGTTCCATTCTCCTCACAGACAGTGTCAATTTTTGAGCTTTGAAGCCCAATGGTCGCCCGAAGGTCATCTCTCTCCTTTGAAATAAGGCTTATTAGATCCTCTTGTACTGCATGAACACGGTAATCGATTTTACAGCAGTTCATGTAACAAAATAATTTCTCCTGGTCGGAAGTAAACTCACAGGAAAGCTTTGACTGCGCCTCGTGGAGTTCCTTCTCTAGAGAAGAAAATCTCGCAGCTGCAGATTCTTCCTGGTTTTCTCAATCAGCCATGCTCTTGTTCAAAAAGGCATTTTCCCTACGACAAGAAAGACAATAGTTATACTTAGATAAGAATTCAAGTTGGTATTGACAAGATGCATTACACTTACAATTGTAGTCAGCTGATCTCCCGTTGTGTGACCTCAATATGCTTCGCTAAAGCTTTTGACTTGGTCACTACCTGGGTCAAATCTTGAAACACAGTAAGACATTGCCCTTAAGACTTGAACGTTCCTAAGTTCTATAATTTCAGAAACTATAAGAGAGTTTACTTGCCTCTACAAAATGGCTGAGTGAGCTCCTCACTGTATTCTCTAATTCAGCTAAAGGTTGAACCTCGAGACTTGTTTTTTCCTTGGCAACAGGGCAAACAGATGTTTTTTCTTGCTAATCCACCCCTGTGGTCAGGATTGCGGTTTCCATCTCCTGAGATTGGATGTCCGCTATTATTTCCTCCACAATGGCCTGAGAGGATTCCTCAGCCATGAGAGTGGGACCTGTCTCGCCCGCAACCTCTACAGTAGTTGATGCGTCGACGTTTGGCAAGGTCGCCGGGGCACTATGTATAGGATCCCTACGCCTAAGTATCATAAATTAGAAAACCTCTTGTTGATAACATAGAATTGACAAGAGATGATATTATTACTTTATACAAAATCCTATCCAAGGTTTTGATTTCGAAGATGAGCTCTGGGGAGAAAGAAGCCCACTGGGTGCCCCTGCTGAAGTGTCATCAACATTGGTCCTTGTTTTCCTTTTCTTGAACAGGATAGTATCTTTTTCTCCACGCATGTTCACAACACGATTGGTATATACAGGGAAGTAGGAATTTAAAGATTGTCAAGTTCTTCCCACAACTGTCCCTTCGATAATCGGAGGAGGGATTGCCAGCCCTGGGGTTTCTTGGGCCTCAGGATTGGGAGTTGATAAGAATTATCACGCGAGCTAGTTTAATTAGCACATGTTGGGTTCAACTCAAGTTTGAATATGACGTGTGTCTATGTGTCTTGTTAGCCGCTATGGTCGTCGACGGACAAATAAAGTTCATGATCGCAGCCCTTGCGCAATCATGGGGCCGCAGATAGTGCGCGGTCAGAGGGTCGCTGACTATACGCGACCAGGATAATTCGGAGGTGTTTGAGTCTTTACTAAACACGTTCCCAGGCACGAAGCAACTTATTCCACATGTAAAAACAACCGCCGAGGAGTTAACATGTGCAGTTATCCACGATTGCACATGCTTAACCTGCGAAAGAGATGAGTGCGGTTATACAAACTGCACCAAGACAACCATCACAAACCGCTTTGCATTTGACATCCTTTCATTCAGTATAAAAGGATGGTCGATGCACGATGCAAAAGGCGGATAACAAGCAAGACAACGAGTCAAAAAAGCTTGAAGACTTAGGTATAGATTAGATAGACAAATATATAGAAGAGATCATCCCTGTGATAATCTCTTCCCATTGTAAATTGTTTGATTCCCATAGTGAAATCGTAACAGGACGTAGGGCTATTACTCCCACCATCGAGGGCCCGAACCTGTATAAATCTTTGCGTTCCTATTGTCATTGCTTACCCTAACTTACCAGATGGCACATTGAAAGGTCTCACATACAACTCACAAATCTGCATAAGATCGACAAAGGACCCCAAGTCCAAATTGTTGACAGCTGGCGCCCACCGTGGGGCCTTTCTCAAGGTGTTCTTCTTTCATCAGGAGATTTGGTAAGTCATGTCTGGGGTATACAATTCTGAGAATGATTTCGATCTCGATGATTACGCCCATATACGAATGCCCTCACCTAGTGATCCTGTTCCAATGGAAGAGGTTGATCGTGAAGATGTTCTTGAGGAATATCATGGGGATGTGTCTTCTCCCATCCAGGTCATGTCTATTGACTAGGAGACAGAGAAGATAGATCAAGAATCCCATGTGAGTTCTACCACTTTGGAGGTTGAGTCTATACCACAACATGTTACTATGGGGGACACGGGTAACGATAACCTGTAGCTTAGCCCTGGGAGGTTTGATCCTGATAACCTCCAGTCGCTTTTTGATTTCGAATCCAATTCCAAACCAACGGAGATGCTTTCTCCTTCTGTGACCTCGCTCCCCCGAAAATCTGCTGCTTTGTCGGAGGAAACTCCTGAACAGCGAGTTGCTAGGGAGGAGCAAGAGCATAAACAAAAGGAGGAACAGGAGTGCAAGAAAAAGGAAGATCAAGATCGCGAGCAGCGAGATAACAAACTTCACAAGACTTCACTGGAAGCTTTGAAGCTCGCGCAGTCTCGTTATGATGCCGCTCCAAGTTCTTCTCGTCGTCCTCGCGGTCGCAGACGTGACCAAACACCTTCCTTGGCCCCGGATTATCCACCGGTGGACAAAGAAACGGTAACACCTAGTGCGCCCAGGAGGAGCACGCATGCGCTACTTCGTTCTATCGCGGAGGTCCTGTGTATTTTTCCTCCTAATGTTGAAGACACGGACAAGTCGGCTTTAGCCGGAATCCTGGCGGATAAGTTAGATGAAGTTGCATCTGATGCAACTCAACTACTTCATCCCTGTCTACGATTCGCTCCCATGAGAGGGAGTATTCTTACTCTAGTCATGGTAGGCATAATCGACTACCACCAGGATCAGATCGGCACGACAAATCCAGGTGAGTTGGAAATTCCCGCGATCGAGATCGCGTTCCTATCCATTCTCATCTAGGATCGCGGGGCGTATCCCCACAGTGTGAGGTCGCCCGCGATCATGTTGAAAGCCGTAGAACTCTCCACAGTTCCTATATTGGCTGCAAAGCTTTCTCGCCAGGCCTCCGTGCGGTGGTCTGGCCAGACAAGTTCAAGCCAGGGACAATTGAAAGGTTTGATGGAACTCAGAATCCATCCGAATTCCTTCCGATCTACATCACCTCTATTCAAGCAGTGTGTGGGGATGATCGTGTCATGGCAAATTACTTGCCAACTGTCCTTGGGGGACCAACGAGAACCTGGTTGTTCAACCAACCAGCGGGTTCGATTTATAACTGGGAAATGTTGGGTGACGCTATACTCAACAATTTCCAGAACTGCTACCAGAAGCCTGGTAAAGAGGATGATCTTCATCGTCTACGCCAGACCTCTACAGAGACTCTCCGGTAGTTTGTCAAGAGATTTGTCAGAGTGAGGGATACCATTCTGAATATATCTGACAACTCAGTTATTAAGGTATTTAAACACGCCGTGCAATATCAGAGATTTACCGAAGATCTACTCATCCACCCACCTCGGTCCGTAGCCGATATCCTACTGACTGTGGCCATGGAATGGAATAGAATGGTGGATAAAGGGAATTTACTGCCTCAGCCAAGTCTTAAAGATGTTAAGAAAGAGGATTCAAGCAAGAAGCTGGAATCGTCATCAGGAAAAAAATCAAATAAGTTCAAGAAAAATCAGACTGGACAATACCGGGAGGTTGCAGTTGCAGAGAAGCCACCACCTGGAAATGGTAATAAGTTTCCATTTAAGAATAAAACCTCTTCTAGTGGCCACGATAGCGACCAGTTGGGAAAACAAACTAACCCGCAGGGAAACAAGAAGTGGTGTCAGTTCCACAATTCTTCGGGACACGATCTCAAGAACTGCCGAAATTGGTTGAACCAACTAGATGACTTCTACCAAGGTATTGGGCTGATGCCAACTTTGCCGCTGAAAGATCAGGCCTGCGGACTTAGAGACGCCGATGGAGACAAAGAGATGTCCTATCATGTACCACATAATCATGTTAATGTTATTTTTGAAGATTCCACCTCTTTTGCTTCTAAGCGTCAGTTTAAGACGTTTTACCGTGAGGTAAATCAAGCAGAGGCTCCCCTTGGTAAGCCTCAATACCCCCATTGGTCGGAAACTCCTTTAACTTTTGATCGAGTTGATTGTCCTGTTGGGCTTACGCGACCATTGAGACTGCCTTTGGTCATTACCCCAATTATCAGCAATGCTCGAGTTGAAAGGGTTCTAATCGACGAGGGGAGTTCCTTGGACTTTCTGTTGGTCAAGGCTCTGGATCAGATGCAGATTCCTCGTTCAAAAATTAAGCCCATAATTCATCCATTTTATGGGATAATTCCTGGTCCCTCCATGATGCCGATGGGACAGGTGGTGCTTCCAGTAACAGTGGGAGAACCAGATAATTTCCAAACAGAATTGATTACCTTTGATGTAATTGATTGTGATTCGGCTTATAACACAATTTTTGGCAGCCAACTCTCGCTAAATTCATGATGGCGACGCACTACACTTATCAGTGCGGCAATTTGCCAGGCCCCAAAGGCGTTATCTTGGTCTGAGGCAGCCGTAACACGACGCCAACTTGTGATCGGTTATCCCTAGAACTAGTGGATCAGCTTCCCCTTCAGGATGTCAAGATTGCGACCACGGCTTCAGATACGATCAAATTTACCCCGTGGCCAGACAAAAGTTAAAACTAGTTCCATTGTACCTAGATGATCCATCTAGAACCATTCGGATTCGATCAAGCCTGGACGGTGAATAGGAACTCGAGCTCATTACTTTCCTCCAGGCTAATGCAAATGTGTTTGCGTGGAATCCATCCGACATGCCTGGAGTCCCAAGGGAGGTAATTGAGCACAGGTTAGCAATTTGACCTAGACAGCGATCTATAAAGCAAAAGCTCAGACGCTTTGCTATTGATCGGCAAGAAGCCATCCGAGTGGAGTTGGATAAACTTCATAAGGCAGGATTTATTTACGAGGTCGATCATCCTTAGTGGCTTGCGAACCCGGTCATGGTCCTAAAGTCAAATGGTAAGTGGCGCATGCGCGTCGATTACACCAACCTAGATAGTGCATGTCCAAAGGATGATTTTCCCTTTCCTCACATCGACCAGTTGGTCGATTCTACAGCAGATTGCGAACTGATGAGCTTCCTGGATGCTTACTCAGAGTACCATCAAATTAGCATGGTAGAAGAAGATGAAGAGAAAATTTCCTTCATCACACCATTTGGCACCTACTGCTACGTCAGCATGCCATTTGGTCTCAATAACACCGGTTCCACGTACCAGCGCTTGATGCAAAAAACCTTTCTTTCCCATATGGGGCGTAATCTTGAAGCTTACGTTGATGATTTGGTTGTAAAAAGCTTGAAAAACTCGAATCACTTACATGATCTTGCTGAAAACTTTTGTAATCTAAACAAGCATGGAATAAAATTAAACCCAGAAAAATGTTCCTTTGGGGTTTCTTCTGGAAAAGTTTTGGGTTTCCTTGTTTGTTCAAGAGGAATAGAGGTTAATCCCGAAAAAATAAGGGCCATTGAGCAAATGAGATCTCCTTTGACCATGAAGGACATCCAAAGCCTAACAGGTCACATGGCAGCTCTCAGTCGTTTCATATCGAGGCTAGGCGAATGAGGCCTGCCTTTCTTCAAGGCTCTTCGCAAACACAGTGGTTTTACCTGGTCAGATGAAGCCAAACAAGCTTTTCAAGAGCTTAAAAAGTATTTGTCTAGCCCGCCAGTTCTGATCTCTACGAATTTAGGGGAGCCACTACTCTTTATCTGGCAGCAACTCCTCACGCGGTCAGCACAGTTCTGTTCGAAGAAATAGAGTGTGTACAACAACCAATCTATTACATAAGCGAAGTGCTTCATGGTCCAAAGGAGTGCTACCCTGAGGTCCACAAAATACTTTACGCACTTCTGATGGCTTCCCATAAGCTACGACATTACTTTCAGGCACACAAAATTATTGTGCCATCGTCCTTCCCATTGGGAGATATAATCCGCAACCCAGAGAAATTTGGCCACATCGTGAAGTGGACAGTGGAACTGGGAGCGTTTGACATCCATTTCACCCCTCGCACAGCAGTTAAATCCCATATCCTTGCAGACTTTGTGGTCGAATGGACTAATCCTGACCCTCCCGTGCAAGAATCCAAAGATTTACAATGCACCGACCATTGGACAATGTATTTTGACGGCCCTCGTAGTTTTCAACACTTAGGGGCTGGAGTGGCCTTAATCACGCCCCAGGGAGACCAACTCAAGTATGTCATTCAATTACAATTTGTTGCGATCAACAAGGCAGCAGAGTATGAAGGTATTATTGCAGGGCTCCAGGCAGCTAAGTTCCTCGAAGTCGGTCAATTAGTGGTGAGGGGAGACTCACAGCTAGTCGTAAACCAGGTAAACAAGGAGTACAACACCTCCAATGAGACAATGGCGTATTATCTGGGGCAAGTGAGGAGATTGGAAAAGCACTTCAGTCATTTCGAACTCCAATATATCCCACGAAAGGACAATATTCTCGCAGACCAATTATCTAAAATTGGGTCCTCACGGACATCCACTCCAGCTAGAGTGTTCGTTAAACACTTAGAACATCCTTCGATCATGACTTCGATCGAAGACGACCAGGTGACAGTTTGCGTCACCAACCTCGGGCATGAAGGAGATTGGACCCATCCATTGAGGGTCTATCTCGAACATGGGACTTTGCCCAAAGATGAAACCGAGAGTGATCGGTTAGTTCAAAAAGCGCGCTTGTACAAACTCATAGAAGGGGTCTTGTACAGGAAGGGTACTCAAGGAGTATTCATGCATTGCATATCTAAAGAGGAAGGTAAGTCCCCCTTGAAAGAAATCCATGATGGTGTATGTGGTGCACACACGTCATTTTGCACACTGGTCGGAAATGCTTTCCGACAGGGTTTTTATTGGCCGTCGGCACTTGATGATGCCAAACATTTGGTCAAGACATGCCCATAATGTCAATTTCACATGAGACAGGTTCATCAGCCCCGCATATACTTTACAAACTATTCCTCTAACATGGCCTTTTGCGGTCTGGGGGATAGACATTATGGGTCCTATGCCCCAAGCGGTCAATGGGTACAACTTTTTGTTCATAGGCATTGATACGTTTACAAAATGGATTGAGGCTGAACCAGTCCACAACGTTACCGTTGTTGCAGCAAAGAAATTCTGCCTTAAGAACATTGTCACGTGATTCGGTGTTCCAAGTCATCTCATTACCGACAATGGTTCTGTTGTGTCTGACTGTGACATCACCTGTGAGGAGCCCAGCTCGGTAAAGCTGGTCCCATACACCACTTGACTTCCCAGGATGAGTCAATCATAGGAATATATTGAAGCAGCAAAATATTACAGTAGACGTAATTGTTTGGCCATCAGTCCTTAATACAATACGGGGTACAGTGCCTTACAAGGCACAATGGTGCAACAAAATAGAACATCTAATCGGCGGAAGCTAGGGGCCAAAAGCAATCCACAGGAAACAGAGATTGACAGCAAGACAGCACCACATCAGGGCTCATGAGGAATCTGCTGATCTCCTTCTGTATCTGCAGTGTCTTTGGGATAATCACCAAGGTCATAGAGCGCTCCATCCACTAGTACAGAAATGCAGTCTAGTAACCCCTATCTTCTATCGGTTATTAGCGAAACAGCAGAAAACCGATAGAAAATGTGCCTCGCGGTCATAAAAGCCCGACGGATGTATTTTCCCTATCGGTTTCTAAGAAACTTACCGATAGAATAAATAGTATGATTTACTCTAGCGGTGATGAACATATTTGCCGTTAGAAGAGATGCATAAGTACTGACGGAAGAATGTTGTGCGCCGATAGGACTGGTCGACTTCAACAACTAGACTTATTCTATCGCTACTATATGAATATACCTACAGAGTATATTAAAAATTCCTATCGGCAATATGTAGTGCGCCGATAGAATAGTTGGCCTTCTACAAATATTTTTATTCTATCGGTAATGGATTCTTTTACCGTTAGAATATATAGAAAATTGCTTAGAACTGTTCGTCTTCAAATAGTTTTATTCTATCGGTAATGAATGTTTATACCGGTAGAATATTACAAAAAATATCTTAGAACTGTTGGCCTTCTACAACTAGTAATATTCTATCGGCAATGTACGTACACACCGATAGAGTATGTACAAAAATTCCTATCGGTAATATTTATTGTGCCGATAGAACCATTCGCCTTCTATAGATGTTTTTATTACTAACGGTGTTCTGTTTTCATACCGATAGAAAATATATATTTGTATAAATACACGGGTATGTCTCTTTCATTCTCACAGTTCATCTGGGGCTCGTAGTCCTAACCTGTAAGCTCCATGGACGGCCGGCGCACCTCTACAGGGGACCGCTGCACCTCCGCACCTCCATCGACGCCCTCTAGACATCGGCATCCCAAGGAAGGTACGTAAAATTTCTGCAATATTGTTAGATTATTCTAATCCGATTATGGCAATAATTCTGCTTTTTTTGTATCCTTCATTTTGATGTGTCTTCTTTTCAATATGATTGTGATCTGTTCAGGTCCTTGGATGATGCTCGTGAGGGGCAACGTATTTCACGGTTCTTCATCGCAGTACGCTGCCTACGTTGGCTTGTTGGCGAAAGAAATGGTGAAGATCACCGTCGAGAGCTGGAAGGACGTGAAGGGCGAGATCTTGGTTGGCTCGGTCGAGAAGATGCTTAAGCCCGGCGTGTTTCTCAAATCAGGACCTATAGAAAGCATCTTACATTTTTTTGCATGCACCAGCTTGTGGCCAGATGCTTACCTGCTTGGAGAAGAAGAATTGTTGTTATTTGCACAGCCATTCTACACCATCACTACACAGAACAACATCTTGGAAGGTAGGTTCTTTTTGTTAATGGAGTTGAGTTGAGTTGAGTTGAGTTGATCGAGTTTGAGTTCGAGGAAATCACCAATACGTACAAATGTATGTCGACGGCAGTTCCAGCTCCTCGGGCGTCTTCGAACTGAACTCCTATGGTTAAGTCCAATGTGGTTCAGACATTTGCTGTTTTGGATGAATGGATTTGTGATGTATCAGGTTTAACTTGTAGTCGGTAGTTGCATTGTGGCAACCTGCAAAGATTCCCTTTTATGTAAAATGCATGTATGGGCCACTGGGTCCTCGTCGTCATCTGTTGTTAATTTCAGACGTGGCTTTTATAATATACATCGAATGTGCGAATTGTTGTATTTGTATATTGTTGTATATTTGTGTATCATGTATTGCTAATTGGGACATGAACTTGAATGTGCAGGGAGTATTTGTGTATTTAATTGTATTGGTAGGTAGGTGTGTATTTGTACTGCTGTTTCAGACATGCACTTCAATTTGTGAACTGGCATGTGTATGTTTGTACCTGAATTTGTATTGGTGAACTGGCATGTGTATGTTTGTACCTGAATTTGTGAACTGGCATCTGTAATTTCTTTGGCAAGATGAAGTCCCAACTACCTACGAAAAGTATTTTTGTGTTTTCTAGTTAATCCACAAATTAGCATTTCTTGAAATATATTGCTTTATCTTCTAGTTAAGATCCGTTTGATGTAAGATCTGTTTGATGTTACATTGATATGATTCCTTGAATGTGAGAAATGGCATGTGCATGTTTGTCCCAGTTTGGTACCAGTACCTACTCTAACGGTAAGTACACATATTTACCGATAGGAAAACACATATATTTGTTCAGTCATGCATATTCTAACGGTAAATATACATATTTGCCGATAGGAAACACATATATTTGCTCAGTCATGCATATTCTAACGGTAAATATGTGTATTTACCGATAGAAAAAGACATATATTTTCTCAGTCATGCATAGTCTAACGGTAAATACACATATTTACCGATAGAAAAACTAATGCTCGAGTATCATGCATCATCTAACGGTAAGTACACATATCTACCGATAGAAGAACTCATGTGCGTGCTGTGTCATGCATGATCTAACGGTAAGTACACATATTTACCGATAGGAAAACACATATATTTGCTCAGTAATGTATATTCTAACGGTAAATACACATATTTACCGATAGAAAAACTCATGCTCGAGTGTCATGCATCATCTAACGGTTCGTACACATATTTACCGAAAGAAGAAGTCCTGTACCTGCTCTGTAATGCACATTCTCTAACGGTTATTTCATGTATTTACCGTTAGAAAAATGTCCATTATAAGGAAAACCCCACTCGTGCATTGCTGTGCTGCTCTTTAATTTGTTCTGTT